>CM036621.1:43927763-44527763 GCA_020746105.1 Trogon surrucura
AAAAATAAACACACACAAAAAAAAATCTACCCAGTGTATTACGCAAATTCAGTATGTTAGTATTTTGCACACCCAGTACTTGATAGTACTGATTAGAGTCGTTACATGTTGCCTGTACTAATCTACACCCAAATGTGCAAAAGTACTCACATGTCCAACTATTTGTGCCTAGTTTTGAGGAGTTTTCAGGAATATTTCCTTTAACGGGCATAACAAGAACTTAAACATCCCAAAAATTAGATCTAGTATTTTGCCAATAAGATTTGTTTCAGAAATAATAGAAACTGTGCACTGCCAAAAGCTAAACTCAAATTAGTTATTATTATTTGTGTTTCTTTTTTCATTTTCTCTCAAAGAGAAGGAGAAGCCAAGTAAAGAATATTTGAAGTTCTATGAAACTGAACACATGATTGATTTGATTTAAAATGTATTGCTCAATAAATGAGGAGCTGCTTTCAGTTGTAATGACCACATAGAGCTAACTGGTTATCTGAGGAAAATTGCCTGGCAAGATTTTACTAGTCAATTCCCCTTCCCACTACAGTCTTTTGCTGTACAGAATTCTGCTAATAATATTTTGCCTTCGCATTTCTTTCACTGACAAAATTGTGGCTCTTCCCTGTTTTCCAGCACACGGAACTGCCACAGTAGCCTCTGACCAGACAAGGCTATCTGCTAAACTGTTCCATAATACGAGCCGCACACATTTTTGCTGCTTCTAACTCTAGGATATCTGCATTTCTTTTCTTCTTTTGGGCAATCCTGACTGTATGTCTTATTAGAATGGTTTAGTTTTTTGTGCATCAGTGTCTGGACTATTGCAACTGCACCTATAACCACAATGCAGAGTAAATCAATACAGGAACCAAATGGAACAGTCCTGTTTGGGTTCTATTAGTAACTTACTCCAGGGGCTATTCGGGTGCTTCTTAAGAATTTAATCTGGAAGTGCAGAAAAGAAGAAAAACAAACCCAATACCCAATACTCAACACCTTTTGCTGCACAACTGCCCGTAATTTCATTTTGTAATAGTCAACAATGCAGGTCTCATTTTCCTTTAAAAAAAAAAAGTTACCAAATTATTCCTCATCTTACCCTTTTTAAAACTCTCTAACGTCAGTATTAAAAGGACTTACAGTAATATATGTACTTTTTCCAGTTCCTGTTGGCCCCACAAACATACAAGGTTTTTGATGCACTGTCAACAATTCCATCAACGTAATGTACCGCACAGTATCCAGCGTTGGTACAATTATTTCATTAAACATCGCATCTTGAGGTATAGAAGGAGCTGACTTGAGTGTTTCCACCCAGGGTTCCCAAATTCCTGCTCCCTATTTTAATTTATAGGAAAGTCATATATTTATAATAAAAAGGAGAAAAGAACAACATAGAACCAATAAAAATAGAAAAATCTAAGTTCCATGATTTATCAGATGGGGTTATCAACTAATCTGTAAAAGAATTAAAAAATAATTTCATAGGTTTGCTTCAGAATGCAATGCTTTCAGTTTGAGAGTACTTAAAAAGAAAACCAACGGGTGTGTCTGAAGCATGGAACTACTAATGCACAAGGACTTTAACTTACCTTTTGCATCTGTACATATATCATATATATATAAAGGGAAATACATATATCTATAGATATAGATTTTATAAATACTATGGAAATATGTAATAAAATAGGAAATTACTGCATAAATGTAATTACTAAAAAAAAAGCACAGGCAGCCTTTTCACAGAATCATTCCTATAAACACACCAAACTATGGAATTTGAGGGCAGATAAACTTCAGTGCTGAAGATCCACAGCAAAGCTTTCTCTTTTAGATCAGCCTACTAGAGGAGTCTTAAAAAGATGTGAAAACTCTCCAGCCCTGAAACAACTGTATGTTCTATCCTATTCCCCCCAAAAATTTATCTTGAGATAAAAGTCATATGAATTTCCTAGAGATTGCTCTCTCCTGAAGTCTTTCTTAGAGGGGCCACAAACTCATCTCTGAACTCAAAAACCCTATTACTGGAAGAACATGCTTTTATGGATTATGATCAGAAGGCATAAAGCCTTTACTGCTGATCAAAATTTCAGCTGTTTTCCTTGACAAGATGCAAGGATCATGCATGAGCTGAAATCAAGGCAAAGGTAATTCTCATTGTACTGCAACAGGGCTTCACAGGAATAAAAGAACTCAAATAAAAGGTACATTTATTTTGTCTTGGAGCCTCTGGAGCATACTAGCTCCAGTGTATGAAGTTTTCATTTCCACTGGGAGAGATGCATCAGGGATTCACATCTTAATCCCAGGAAAAAGAGGCAGAGAAGTCGCCTACTACTCAAATGAAAGAGTTATGGCCTAAAGTGTATCAACTGCTTCCTCAATCTAAGAAAACGGCTGAACGCTAAAAATCAAGAATAAAAAAAATAACTGAAAAAAAACCCAAAACGCCACCTCTGACTAAAATTCAGTGCAAACTTGTTCTGCCACAACAGGTAATGATTCTGGCAGCCAAAAAGGCAAGCTTTGGTATTGCAAGTTCCAGCCAGAACACTAGACTATCAGCAGCATGCAAGGACGGATGGCTGGCTGGCTGATTCAGTGATTAAAAGGAGCAGGTGGCAGAAATAAATTTACATTAACAATACACACATGGTAGCATTCATAAAAGATTACTTTAAAATGGAAGTTCACATCTTATTTTGCAATCCTCACCTTTTTGACAAAGCAATAATCGTAAATTGTTCCTTCTGTTGGAAACGAGACTGTGAAAGCTTTTGAAGGCTGTTGATCGATACTGCTCAACAATCTGTACTGTTCTCTTGTCTTTGCACTAATTGGTCCGTTAAGCATTTCTCGCGCGATTTTGTCAAATTTCAGTCGATCATCTTCCTTACAGCTAGCTCCTACAGACCAGATCAGTGAAAACAAAAAAATGCCCTAGAGCAGGGGGGAGGAAAACATTACATCAGTACCTGCAGATTACAAAGTTCTTCCATTGAGGTCAAAGAAATCTTTGCCCCAAGTCACAGCAGAAATACACTGGACCAACTTGATTTTATGTACATCATATGGAACCATACTGCTGGTAAACCAGAACACAACTACATTGTGTGCATCTGATCACCTCTGCTGTGCAGCAAAAGTCTGACCTGCTCAGCACAGAGCCATGATTTTGAAGAAAGTCCAAGAACAGAGTGCTTTTTTATTCCAGAACTATTTAGATTACCCGATATTCAAAGGCCTATCTCACACAGTGATGTTTATGTCTGTTCACAGGGCTTTCACAGAATCACCGAATGTTGACCTTGAATTGTAATCCTTAGATAGCATTGATCTAACCAGTAATAAACAGAGACAGCAGAAACTGGAGAGTCATACACGATTTTGGCTGATTTGCATAAAAATTACTACATTTATATCAAGACATCAAACATGTCAGACTCAACTATGTATCGATCACAAAGAAGGTAATAGTATTTTCCCCAATAGACGTTACAAAATACATGTTTTCTAATAATGAAATACAGGTTTTATTGCTTGTGAAGTCCATTTAACTAAAGCCTGGTTTGTAATTCCATATTCTGCATGTAAAAACAAGATGCCTACCTCAAGCCAAGAGAAAATGTCACAGTCATTCATAGCTTTAACTTTGGCTTCATCGGCAAATTCATCCATCATGCAGTCCATCAGATTCATTAGTGACTGAACTAAGTTTGTATCTGAAGTAGGAGACAGTTCCTGAAAAGAAGAAATACCCTCAGCTTCAGGTGTGCTTTCCTCACTGAAAAGAGACTGCTAGATGGTGGGGATTTTTCCTCACTGTGAAGATAAAACAACTGTTGGATAAATGTGTCTAAAATACATTTGGAAGCAATTTAACGATACACAGAAGACTCACGGCCTTCATCTTCACAGATATTTTAAAAAAATAATAAATTAATATGGTCCAAATAAACCCATTTGTTCCTTTGACACTTGGAAGTGAAAACAACGCATACACAGTTTCTCAGAAAAGTTCTTTACCCTACCTTTGTGTGCTTTCTAATAAACTCAAGACAGAGAGGGACCATTCTGTCAAACAGGCCCATTACAAATTCTTTATGCACCAAGCTGACTCCTGAATGCAACGTCTTTAGCCAAGACATCATCAATGGCCTCCAGCCTATAACATGGGGCTCCATATAGACCATACCACACCTCGAAACCTATGAAGTAAAGAAACAAATGATAATAAAGTGACAAAGTGACTACTAGAGTGCCTAAAACTTATTTTTTAATTAAGTTGCATATAATTTTAAAGTTAAAATTCCTTCCCAGTATGCCCATGCAGAAATTTTATTCTGTTTATTCAGACAGAACTTCTAGTAATATTCAAGAGGAAATTTCTGGATTTCACAAAATACCATCAGAAGAAAGGTGTGATAAATATGGGTGCCAGAAATGCAGTGATTGTTAAGCTTACTAGAATTTGTTCGGAATTTTAATGATTTTGCACATGAAAGGAACTTGCAATGTTTGTACTCTGAACAATTACAAGGTCTTCTGTATCTGTAATTTGCATTACATGTGTAAATATGTAATTTTTCACACCATGTTGTAAGATTATGAAAAATTTAAACACGAAAACCAAGCCACAACGTTCTACATTTTAAACATATATCAGAGTAATACAAACCTATAATACTATTCTCAGTTAAATGTATTTTCTAAAAATTAGAATATACATCACAATAATCATAGACATTTGTCATCAGTCTTTCAAAGACAGGTACTTACAGTGGCAGGAGAAGCAACTTCCAAATCCATTGGCTCAAAAATAAGGCTCATTTGCTGGGACATTGTGATGATCTCTCCACTCATAAGGCACAACTTTTTATTGTCGTCAAGCACAGTATTCATATTCTCAATCCACACGGCATCCACTGGTCCATCAAATATCAGCCATTTTCTATCTGGAGTCTGGTTTGCAGAAAATATTTTAAATCAAATATTTGCAATTTATTTTACTATGTTTAGATCTAAAGTTATTTTCCACAAACAATAATTGAAACTACTCTGAGTACAGAGTTGTATTCACCTTTAATATACTATTAGTTTATTTAAGTTTATAGGGGAACAAAGTTTGATAATCAGTAGCAAAAAGGAAAGTATCTCTCGTAGATTCATCTTTTATTATACTCAGTGAAAATATTTCAATGGTCTTCAGTGGAAGGTCAGCCATAAGGCACACTCAGACAGCAGTTTGTTCCAAAATAAATGTCCAAATGCCCATAGGGAGGTTGGATTAAATGATCTCTAAAGGTCCCTTCCAGCCTAGGCCATTCTATGATTCTATGATATGCAAAACCAGTACAGATTTGGGCCATAATCAGATAAAATAAGGAATGACAATATTGTACAAAAACTACATTCTCTTTTTTTTATAACATATGCAAACAAACCAACCCCTTTATCTTCACGTAAGGACTTCTGAAACACAAATCTTAATCCACCAGCATGCAAAGAATACTTTGCAAGAGGCATAATCCCATCAAGCCAAACTGCAGCCTCTGCATTTGAATGATTAAGCCTATCAATTCTACAATGCTTGTGCAAAGGACATGCAATTAAAACCTAAAATGTATAAATTGAAAAGCCATTCCCCCAAACGCTCTAAGCCTGTTAAGCACGTACTGTGGAAGAAGCAAAGGCTCTGAAGCTCACGGCTAGGATGCCGTCTGACCATTCATGTGACACCGGATCAAACTGTCCATAGAGCTGACCCATTGTTATGGATTTGGGATTCAAAACAGTGATCTGAACTTTGTTTTCTTCCATCAGCCCCTGAAGACACAGAAGTAATAAAACCTGTTAGTACCAAACGTGCACTTCAGTATGCCATTTATTTTGAATTTTACAGATGTATATTATTAAATCTTCATAACAATTTAATCAATGTACAGTAGGAAAGATATTACACATATTACACTTGAAAGATGACTTACAGGTGTCTAAAGACTTAGTTGGAAGTCTAATACTGAACAGTGACCTTAATACTGAACAGTGATAAATTAAAATGGAATATTTTTATGTTAGTGAACTGGACATTAGGCTTGAATTTGAACAAGGTTTGGTATAGCTAAGACTACCGGACCACTCAAATGCTCCACAGATAAAAATTACTACCCACTTCTATGTCAGGTGAGAAGTTATACAGAAGAACAGATCTCAGATTTGTTTCAGATTCAAAATTAATATACCCTGGGTTTCAAAAACAGTTAAAATTTGAGACTATTTAGTTTCTGGGTTTTCATAGGTTTGTAATACTCTTATCAAAAAATCTTCAACACTTTTCATAAGTTTATGAAGCAGATGCGTTGTTTGGTGTAGTTCTACACTGAATAATCTCTGCTAAAAGAGAGTTCAGCAGCTCTCATGAATACGTTGGAAACCTGGTATAAAGCTTTCACAAGGAACAGCTAATCATAAAATTTCAAGTAGCTAAATCAGTTCTCGTCCAATTCAATGAAAGAATTTAGGGAAAACACCTTGTAACATACAAAATGTATGAAATGTGTTTATTTAAAATTGGGTCATCCTATCTTATGTGAGTTTGGAAGTACAGCTCCTCCATCAAATTATTTAGCTTTTCATTACATTTTTAAATTCCTTAACTTAAATTTTGGTTCAGTATAAATACTAGAATATGTTTATCATAAAATTTGTTAGAAAATACTTTTCACCAGAAACATTTATAAAAATGCTTAGATACCTTCTCACACATGTCTCCCAGTGCTCCTGCCAGAACTCGATATGCAGATGTTTTTCCTCCAAAAGGCTCTCCAACGATCATAAAGCCATGACGGACGATCATCATCTCATATATCTGCAGGATCTTCATAGTAAATGCATCAGTCATTTGCAAATTCATAGCCTCACAGTTGGTTTTGATTGCTCCCAAGAGGTCATTGTAGTCTGGTTTTGGTAACTTCACACCAGGAAACAAATCAGAAGTAATACCCTATCCAAACAACAAATCGGAAATTATACTTATTTTCACAGTAATTTGGTCCGAAACTCATGCAATCAACCCTGTGTCGACACTAGACAGACTAATACCTATTCTGATTAAAATAAAATAATTACAGATTTTACACATCACCCTTGTCTGAGGCAAAATTCTGATTTAGTAATTCATTATTGATATTTACTTTGTGTATCTTTTCATGTTTACCTGGGCACATAGAGAAGTGATCAACTATCTAAGCATAGTGCATAGTAATACTTCACAGATATATTTATAGTTAATTTACTACTATTCTTACTCTTAAAGACTGAAACTTAGAGAAGCAAGTAGGGAAGATGCTTTGGTATTCCCAGATATCATCTCTAAATTTATCCTCACTATTTCAAAACTAATGATAACACGAATTCACTCTTCATGCTCATGAAGAGAAGGAACAAGTCTAATTGAGGCAGAATTTTAATTAGATTAGAGTAACAGTGACCAGAGAGACATATTCAGTTTCTCACTTGTTATGTTTTCATATAACTTTGGGCAAGGCAATTACCTTTTCTGTGCTTCAGATTTCTAAGGCTTTTTCTTAAAATTCCTGCAGAAAAGAGCTTCCATATTACTTTCTTGCCCTCATGGATGCTTTCTTATAGAAATTCTCTCATTTTATTCAATTATAAAATTAAACAAAAATAAGTATTATGCACTGAAAATGTACCTGCAACTAACACAACTGCTACCTATTACCATCCAAAATAACTCATGAGATTTTTTTTATGTTGTGAGTGTATAACTGCACACAAATCCCCTTGGCTGTATATGAAGAAACAACTCTTTTTCCAAAGATTTTTTTCACTCGTGTTAAAAGGTGCAAATGAAGGACAATGTTTTCACAGAAACTTTCATTGATCTAAACTGTCAAAACCCAAATGCTTCCATTGCTGCTAGGAAGGAACAGTTAAGACTAAGTTTTAAAATAATTTGGTCCATCTCTCTAATAAACCTGTTCCTTAATATTGTTATCAAGCAGTATTTTTAGCAAGCTCTTTACACTACTAAAAATTTGAACGTTTTCTACCTCAAAAAGTGGTAAATCGTGAGACAAGAATTTAGGCAGGTTGACATCCATAATAGATCTAAGAAGCAAAATTTCTTCGTCTTCCGATGGATATTTCAGCTAAGAAATATAAAAAAAAAATAGTAGTTATTTTTTTTTTTAGTTTCAAAAAGCAGATGTTAAACTAGCCTCTTCTCCTGAACATTTCCTAATGAGCATCTAGGCAATCAATTTTGGCAGGTTAAGGTTCCCTAACAAAACACACATTCCAGATGTGTTTGCAGATTCCTATCGACGTGTGTGCAGGTTTCCAGAGTTAAATCAATCTCACTTTAGCTTATGCCCAGTGACGGGTGTTACTATGAATTTTGTATGACATCTTTTCCCTAAGGCATTGATTTTTTGCTTTCTAAGATGCATTCCTTTTCTTCCCAAGAAGGATTATTTTCCTTACTGTGATGTAAAACTTCTGCCTTCTGGAAATTCTAAAAGCTTGCATATAGTTCTCTCTCTCAGGTTAAATAAAGGTGGGCTTTTTTTTTTTAAAGTGTCTCTTTTGCCACAACAGATAACTCAGTTATTGATTTTGAGGTTTGTAGGTGTGGGGTTTTTTTCTCATAGTAGGATTATAGGTTGGAAAACAATGTGAATGGAAGGGCACTATAAATTATACTAGTCTACCTAAATAAAAGTAACCGAATTAATAAAACAACAGCTTAGTTTCTTAGCAAAATATACGTATACATTCATCCACAATGCACACCAAAACAAAATACTATACCTTACACTGTTTTTCTTAAAGCTAAAAGAGCGATCAAAGTCCCATGTTGCAGATATTAGCCAGTGTGTTATTGGAAAGTGTTCACACACTGTGGCAAAGCATTTGAACTTGGTAAAACAAGCGGGCAAAGCAGTGGCCAGCACGTCAAAGAATTTGATAAATAAGCATTTAACTAGAACTCTGGAAACATGATCAGCACACTGACTAAGAGTGTGATTCAGTGACAAGCGCTGTGGTGAGTAGCCGGGTGGCTTTATCTCTTTCTGACTTTCCTCATCTTACACCCTAATACAGACCCTTTTCACTGTCACAGGTGTCACAGGCTGCAATCTGAAACAGCTCCTTGCCATTACGCAGAACAGCGCGCCACCTCTTACCAAATCAATTCAGCCTTATTGGCTGACACAGAAAATTCAACGGAGCGTTTACCTTCAGGTTGCCAGCAGCAGTGAGTACTGACTTCACAGCTCTCATTCCGTAATCGTAATGGTGCTGAGAAGACAACTGCTCTGAACACAGACGATACGTGGCTACAATTTTTACAGACAGAGGTCGAGCAGTAACAAAGCCACAAGAATACAGCACAATCTCTGCAATCATGGCATAATCAGGAACCATCATTGCTACTGTTCGAAAGAGAGCCTATTAAACATACACATGAGAAATCATATCAGAAAAAAATTACACCACATTATTACATACAGCTTTTTTCTCTTACATTAAAAACACCACAGGCCCCTTCAGATTGAACTGACAGATCAGAAAACACAGAAATTGAAAAAAAGCTCACATTTTTATTCAATATTAAGATATTATTCACTGCTTGTACACTATAAAGCGTTCCTTTTAATTTCTGAACTTCCAGGTGCTCAGCCAAGAAACACGCAAAGTTACACAGAATCGCACATGCAGAATGTTCAGGGTTGGAAGGGACCTCAAAAGATCATCTAGTCCAACGCCCTGCCAGAACAGGATAACCTACAGTAGTTGTTTGGGGTTTTTTAACTTTCTTTTTTTCATGCTGACCTTGAATCAATAACTATTTCCTGACATTTTAAAATTTAGTTTATTACTATTTTTCAGTCTAATTATCCATTTTATTTCTTTTTCTCCTCAGATATGATTTTTACACTAGTGTGATTAAAAAAAATAAGGTAACTAATATCAAATATTCTTAATAATTTCTATATCTGACAAAGTGATACATATTTGTTTTTATTTTCCATATTAGCTATTAAAAGTAATAAAATTACAAGTTCCACAATACCTTGAGATTGTCAGGAAGCTCTGAACGCCCAGCATAACCGGGATTCATGGTAATGAAGACAGCACAAGTAGGGTTCAGTTTCAGTTCAGTTCCTTCAAATACTATTAATTCAGATCCTGAGTTAATGCCTGTGGAGAAATAAAAACTAACGTCATTGCTAGGCAGGCTTTGTTGCACCCTTATTTTGTCATGTGTAAGTGAAAGATGTGCCTAAAATCTTTCACTCACACATGACAAAATCTCTCCATCATCTTTGCCAAGTCTTGGGAGACGGGAGAGGTGCCTGAGGACTGGAGGCAAGCAAATGTCACTCCAGTCTTCAAAAAGGGCAAGAAGGAGGACCCGGGTAACTATAGACCGGTCAGCCTCACCTCCATCCCTGGGAAAGTGATGGAACGACTTATCCTTGGTGCCATCTCAAGGCATATCAGGGATAAGAGGGTCATTAGAGACAGTCAACATGGCTTCACGAAAGGGAAGTCGTGCTTGACTAACCTCATAGCCTTTTATGAGGATATAACAAGGTGGATAGATGATGGCAGAGCGGTGGATGTGGTCTACCTTGACTTCAGTAAAGCATTTGACACAGTCTCCCACAGCATCCTTGCTGCTAAACTGAGGAAGTGTGGTCTAGACTCTCGGGTAGTGAGGTGGACTGCGAACTGGCTAAGGGGAAGAAGCCAAAGAGTTGTGGTCAATGGGGCGGAGTCTGGTTGGAGACCTGTATCCAGTGGAGTGCCTCAAGGGTCGGTACTGGGACCAGTATTATTCAATATATCCATCGATGACTTGGATGAGGGATTAGAGAGTACTATCAGCAAGTTTGCTGATGACATCAAGCTGGGAGGAGTGGCTGACACACCAGAAGGCTGTGCTGCCATCCAGTGAGACCTGGACAGGCTGGAGCATTGGGCGGGGAAAAATTTAATGAAATATAACAAGGGTAAATGTAGGGTCTTGCATCTGGGTAGGAACAACCCTAGGTTCCAGTATAAGTTGGGGAATGACTTATTAGAGAGTAGTGTAGGGGAAAGGGACCTGGGAGTCTTGGTGGACAGCAGGATGACCATGAGCCAGCACTGTGCCCTTGTGGCCAGGAAGGCCAATGGCATCCTGGGGTGTATTAGAAGGGGGGTGGTGAGTAGGTCAAGAGAGGTCCTCCTTCCCCTCTACTCTGCCCTGGTGAGACCCCATCTGGAATATTGTGTCCAGTTCTGGGCCCCTCAGCTCAAGAAAGACAGGGAACTGCTGGAGAGAGTCCAGCACAGGGCAACTAGGATGATTAAGGGAGTGGAGCATCTCCCTTATGAGAAAAGACTGAAGGAGCTGGGGCTCTTTAGTTTGGAGAAGAGGAGGCTGAGGGGTGACCTCATTAATGTTTACAAATATATCAAGGGTGAGTGTCACGAGGATGGAGCCAGGCTCTTCTCGGTGACAACCACTGATAGGACAAGGGGTAATGGGCTGAAACTGGAACATAAGAGGTTCCGCTTAAACTCGAGAAGAAACTTCTTCTCAGTGAGGGTGACGGAGCCCTGGAACAGGCTGCCCAGAGAGGCTGTGGAGTCTCCTTCTCTGGAGACATTCAAGACCTGCCTGGACACGTTCCTGTGTGGCATAGTCTAGGCATTCCTGCTCTGGCAGGGGGATTGAACTTGATGATCTTTCGAGGTACCTTCCAATCCCTAACATTCTATGATTCTATGATTCTATGAAAATAACAGGTTACCTCTTTGGATAGTAAAAATCTGCTGAGCAACCACAGACAGTACTTCCAAATCAATCCTGTTGAATTCATCAAAACATGCCCATGCCCCACAAGACAATAAACCCTAGAAGAGACAGACATATGACTAAATAGGCAACTACGTAATTCGGACATTCTGCAATAAGAAAAGGTTTTAACATGCAAAGAAAGGACTTGCATCCATGATCCAGAGCTTCAGATACAATTTATTTCAAAAAGCATGACAGAAAACGTAAAAGTTTGCTTGTAAAAAAACAGCAAACAATTAAGATGAAAAACCTGTACAAACTAATTCAAAATCCTAATTCTTCTGTCACAGGCAGAGTGCCTATCAAATACAGACATTTCACATGTTTTACCCTTAGTATTTTGCAACTGGAAAGGGGGCAAATCTCAGCACTAAAGCTTCAAAAAAAGCTACTCTTCTTTTACGTCTGTGCTAACACGGTTCACTGTGACGAAAGACTACGTCAGACTTCTGCAGGGCTACAATCAACCATTTGGTTATGGCACCTTATGGCATACCACATCATCTAAAGGGCATCTCAAGAACAATTCTCTTTTCCTGTAGTTCTGGCTAACTGATAGGTCTTCTCTGAGATACGCTCCCCAAATGGTCCCGTCCTGCCTCCGCAGCACTGGTACTCTTTCAGTGGTATCTCATGCTTTGGTCATAGCAACGCTAAAACTCCCATTTCAGTCACAGAATTTTGCTTTCCTCATTCTACATAAAAGCTCTTAATTTAGGTTATTTTGGTGAACTTCCATCATGCTGAATTTTGAAACAAATCGCATTGCTCCACTGCCACCTCCGTCTCAGAATGTAAGAATAACGCTAGGAAGGAAAGCACACTTGATCTATTTTTGTACCATTCCAGCCCAAACCAGGACTTGATGCTATAAGTAGATTTTCATAACCCAGAGCTAATACTGAAATGTATATGTGCTCACATGCTAAACACAATGACTCTTACCAGCTTATTTAGAGTTTAGATTAAACCTCAAGTCTTCTAAAATTTGCAACTAGCTATTAAAAAGGCACTCACTGAAATAGCATCTATGTTGCCTGTTTAAAGCAAATGAAATCATTATGGTATATTTCATTTTCAAAGCACATAGAAACCACTCTGATATCTTGATTTATCCAAACCTTAAAAAATTTCCCTAATGCAAGGTAATCCAATCCATCAGAACAATTGAAAACCACACACTGCTTAGCAACAGCTTTTGCTAAATCTTTTGTAGTTTCTGTTTTTCCAGTTCCAGCAGGACCTTCAGGTGCACCTCCAAGATGTAGGTGTAGCGCACCAAAGAGAGTTCTGGAAATAAAATAATAGGAAAAAAAAAGTATGGTTATTTATGCTATTTTTCAAGTTTCTCCAGTTTTTACCAGAAACTTTTAAAAATCAATTTCATGTCTGCATTTTCCTGTGATAGTACAGTTTACTTTCTTCTGCCCAGCTGTAGAGTTTACAAACGTGTAGCACTGTATGAAGTTTCCTAGAATTTCCTCTGTTTTTTTTTTTACCTAGAATTCCTCTGGTAATTTAGCACTAATTGTAGTGTCACAAAAGATTGATTTTATCACAAATTTAAATTACAATATCCATACAGGACCAATTCTACTCCACCAAAAGAAATGGATCCTACTCTGATTATGCCTATTAGAACATAAAAAATACAATTCTGTGGTCAACTGTTCTCCAGACTAATTAAATATCTCAACTAAATGAATTCTTTCTAATAAAGTACAGTTAGAAACTTGCAGTTTTACCTGTAGCATCTATCTGTAAGTGGAGTAATAACCAGCCTAGGGGTATTGCCAAGATATTCATATCCATACCTCAGTCCTGCATTGATCATCTTTGTTTGTAGGTGCCCTTCCTAAGAAACAGAGCATAAATTTTATGGATTAAATAATTAATTTTAACAAAACTCACCCCCACGATTTCTCAAGTTCCTTAACAAGCCTGATGCTGTTAGGAAGACGATGGGGCAGACTACTGATTGCTCTCAGACACTAGTTTCAACGTGACACACAAAAAATAGTTACCAATTAATTGATGCTAAAATAAAAAAGACCATTTTTACATTATCTTTAATCTAAAAAATCATATTGCAGAGTAAACCAGTCTTGTGTAGCTACTTAGTTAATGGACTTTCTGAAAGGTAAAGAGAAGTAATCATGATCAACGCCTGTAATTATGGTCAGTTTGATGACTCTCATACAACAGTGTATGATCCCTACAAGTCCTTAATTTCACATGGAGTGTCTTTTGTATTACAGGATTAATGTAAAATATTGTATCTTACCATTACTCAGTAAAAACATTGCTATTTTTCCAACAAATGTAATGCACAAACAAAATTATAGTGACAACAGATCGGATTAAAACCTCTAACTGAAAACTGTCACTCCTACAGCATTCTCTATCCTACAGAATCAGAAAACCAAAATATGGTCTGGGAGTGAACAAATTCTGCCTGTCACCCTCACCTGCAAATTCATCAAAGGTACCGATATTCGGCAGTCATGAAAAAAGTAATTTTAATTAAAAACTGTTTGCATCTGGCTACTGGCCATTCTAGCTAGGAATCCATAAACTGATTGGTTACAGATATTGTTTTATCAGCAAAACTTCTCACAGTAGTAAAACCAACCTCTGTGTGAGTAACAAACAGAAATTGAAAAACTGTGAACAGAAACTACCTTCTAATAGGATTGAGAGGTATCACTTACCTCCCAGTAATACCTAAGCTGACTTAACCATTCAAAGTCATTCTCATCTTTGACCTTCTTGCTTACTAGAGATGCAAGAACATCCCGAGCATGAACATCGAGTACCACAAGAGCTCCTAGAGTCACTCGATTCTGCTTAGACAGCTTTCCTCGCACCAAGGTGACAATGTCCTCAATCTGTCTATTATTCTGTTCCAGAAAATCCTCTAGTGCCTGCAAAAAATTTTAAAAGTTAAGAAGTTGCATGTTTAGTCTAAGGTTTGATCATTCTTTCTGATATTACTTTTATTTCTCTGTATTAAAAAGTTCTTTCTCACTATAATAGTAATATAATGTCCTTCATTCATGGGTAGACGAAAAGCCTTTGTGTTTTGGGGGTTCCTTCTACTTCAACAAACCACATGCAAAATATCAATTATATACATCTGGAAACAAAACAGCATACACTATTTTCTTCCTGGAACGCAGGAAATAGTCCTGATCTTTTAATACATTTCACATTAAGAAAAGGAAAATGCCACGTTTTACAGATCTACTTACATGTATACAAGAAACTTTCTATGGGTAAGTGACACTGTCAAGTTAGAAAATCACCTTTGTCACACAACAGTTAGAAATAACAACACATCTATAACTCAAAAAAGTTAACGAGAAAATTATTTTTTTCTACAATTTTTCAATTTATTGACTTCTGGTTATAGTCTGTGTTCAGTTAGCTTAACCATTTCTTTTGCACAGTAACAGACAATTTCTTTCACACTAATGAGTTGCTGATAAATATGAAAAGCACAATTAAGGAAAGTGCGTGTATCACAACAGTATGCAGATGTGATGAAGAGCCTTTACTGAACTAAATAAAAGAGTGGGAATTAACTTTAGTGATACATTCTCTCTGCTGTATGCTTCTGCAGAGGAACAGCTTCTATTTGTCTGGAGAAAACCTTACCTGAGCCTGTCTTAGATCTTTCTCCCTGGGAGCCTGCCGTTCCTCTCCCAACGCACTGGCACTGGTAAATCCCCGCAAATCGTGACAATTCCGAGCTCTCTCATCTCAGCTAGACCCCTCCTCAACATTAAGGCTGGAAGACTGAGAGGAGTCCTCCTCGCCACTGAGGGACTGTCAGGGGCTGCAGATGCCTTTCCACCACTACACACAAGCCCCTTTCCCCAGCAGAACCAAGACTCCTGGGCTGCAGCCAGCGGAGCGGAATTCCCGCTACAACAGAATGTGAGTGAAAGCTACAGGAAGGACAGGCTTCCATGCACACCCACGTACACAAAAGGCTTGATACAAACCAGCACAAGAGTTTTGCCTAGGCTTACAATTCTGTAACAAAGATTCCCCAAAAGCAAAATTAATTAATTTAACCCTTGCTAAACTGCATCTTTTACTCACTAAATAAATATTAACTATAGATCTATTAAGTTGAGGTTGGCTTCTTGTATTTTTTGGATTTTTTTTTTAAAAAAAATCTAAAATCTCTAAGATTAGAATTAGAATTCTCCTTCCTGAAAGTATTTCACTGACTTAGCATAAATGGTGCCTTGTGTAGAAGCCTTATTTCTTTCCCCAGGAAACCGAGGATCTCCTTTCTTACTGGGAAAAGAGAAAGTATTTTCAAATTTTTTTCAAATCTTCAGATATTGCAAGATTTACTTCTTGCATTAGCAGATTATGTCCTCTTTTTCCTTTAATTCCCTCTTCCAGAACACTCAAAAGTCTTTTTTCCATGCACATCGGAACGCAGCTGCTCAAAAAAAAAGCCACTGTTACCAGGAGCTATTGCTCCAGCTCATGAATAACCAGAAAATGTCATGTAGCCTGAAAACACTGCTCCACATATGGATTAAAGATTAGATGCAACTTTGTGTTTGTGGTACAGCTCAGCTATATATGAACAGGGAGAACCCAAAAATGCAATACACTGTAAAAGCTCTCTGAACTCACTGCAAAAACTAGGAATGAAGAGAATGCATCATGAAGTATCACAAAGTTATAACTTTATGTACAACCATGAAAACTTGATGTTTCCTTCTGTCTAAACACCAGAGAATGAAAACCTAGGCGTCTCATCTGATGGTGGCAATTCTGAGACATTTCCAAATAAAACAGGTGAAAGCATTATGCCTTCATGGTAAATAGAACAAAGGTTCTACAAAATACATATCCTGAATCTTACTTCAGTATCTTAAGTATCTTTACTCTTACTGGCATTAGCTAATAGGTTATAAATTCTGTACTGGTCAGGCATATATAGTCATTAGCTGACAAGGATAAGGATGGAATGTATTTTCTAACGCTCATCCTAGTCTGTCTTCATAAAAAGCACTAAACATTAATGAATAAATTTAATTAGAAAACTTACCATTTGGCCATTCCTAATAGACATCTGCACTTGCATCGTCCAGAAGGTTTGGGATACACAAAGAACTGTTTGTCCAGGCCACTCTCTTACCCAATCAACACGGGGAGTTTTTGGGTAAGCCTCAAGTGCATCCCCAATGACCTAGACAGGAAAAAGCACATTATAACTACATGTGAAAGCAGATAATATCCAGCTTTAGAATTAAGTTAAGTTAGACTGTATTACTGAGACTAAAAAAAATAAATCAGGGTCAAGATTCAGCCTCAAATTCAACTCTGTAATACTGACATCTTGCAAGCAAATCCTCCAAAAAAGCTCAAAAAACTCCAAAATGTCATAATGTGAACAAAGTGACCACACAACATTTCTGAAAACCAACTTCACAACACATTCTAATATTACTCCTGTCATCAGACACTTAACATTTTCTAGTTGCACCTACAATGAAACTAGAAAACAATAAAAACACAATTTAGCTGGAATACCCCAAACAAAGTTTTTCATTTATTTACTTTAGTAAAACCCAGAGCTTTTAATTTTGCAGATCATATTATTTAAACTTCCATCTAACGTCAAGGGTATTTTCTGATAGCAGAACGATTCACCTGGTTCTACCACCACTCAAGGATAATCTGAGTGAAATCAAAACTTGCACTGGAAAAAAATTTCCAGCCTTTACAAACCGGTCCTATTCCTGCCTTTAACAAAACTCAAGCAAGAATAAAGTCTTATTATCGACAAACTCCCCAATAAATTTAGATGGCTCCTCAAACAAGCCGTGTAAACTACCTGAGTGAAAACTTGCCATTTGTTTTGCAGCTCCAAGCCTTTTTTGCTTTTAACAACCCATATGCACAGCAGCATCCATTAAAAAAATACATCCGTGGGGGCAAAGTGTATCGGCACTGACAATAAAACCACATAAATGTTACCTGTTCTAGGTCATTATACAAGTTCCAGAGTCGAGGCTAAACGCAGATAAATGATGTTTAACCATTTCTTATTCATGCAGCTTAGTGCACTAAACAGATGAGGTTTTTCACTGCCTTCTGTACTGCTACACCACTACAGTAATTAAACTGTTGTGCTGTAAGACAGTGTCAGCTTAATTACCTCACTTGACAGTGAAAAGGACCATGAAGAAGAAGACAGAAACAGTTAAATATAGAACACAATGATGAGACACTGTAAAGACTAGAATGATACAATCTGAAAAGAATTAAGGGTCTTAATATTCATAATTAAGAGGAACACTAAAAAAAACCCCAAACAAACAACAATGGGCAGTCTTTCAGCTTAATTTCGTCCCTTGGCACAAATGTTTTTGACTCTACTATTTAATTTTAAAGTCTTCTAGAAATCTTTACAAACAGAAATTGAGACACCAGAACTTAAAAAAAAAAAAAAAACCTTCAAAGACTGAACTGATTGTTTAACACTCATGCTAAGTGATTTCAGCGCACATAAATGTTTACTGAAGAAATCAAGGCTGCACGACATTAGCCTACAAATTAAGAGGTTAGGACTTGTTACCTTGTGGACAGACTTCAGCATAGCTGCCTCCAGTTCAACCAGCCATTTCTCAACTTGACCTCTAGCTTTGGATGTCGAGATTGTCTCTACGAGTTCCACAGTCTCTCCTTCACTGCTTTTCATGTGTGTAATATCTAACACATCAGTAAATTCCACTTTTGCAATTCCCTCAAAACACTTTTTCAAGTGAGGTTGTACTCTAGAAAACAAAACTAGTATTAAACAGCTTCTGACAATTTTTGTTTGTCAATACCACCAAAGGTCTAATTTTTTTTTTAAATTGCATTTCTGAAAAATTTACTTAAAATATCATTTTACATTTGTTAGAAAAGTTTATCCTCAACAGTAATTCTTGTGTACTATCCCCCACAAAATGCTTACCACAATATTTTTTGAAGATCAGTTTAAAAATGCAGAATATTACTTACGAGTCTCTGTAACACATAAACCGGTAAGGATAAAGAAATGCTCTTTCTTTAACTGATAACCCACCTACTGTACATACAGATCCCTTATTTATCCCTTCCCAGCAATCAATTGTAAACATTAAGGATTTGAGCAAAGCAACCAAGCACAACCTTAACGCAATAGCTTGTAATAAATAAAAACCTTTAAGAATTTTTTCCTCACAAGATCTCTTGCTCTGCTCTTTGCATTGCATGAATAGTTCTCTGCATTTTTTTCATTTTCGTTCTTATTTTTGCATGACCTTCCACTGCATTCACTGCATGCTATCAAGTCTGCATACTGGGAATCAAAGCCCAGTTCCTCTGCTTACAGCAAAGGCTACACTGCTTAATAAGATCACTTCCAGGGGAATCTTCGCAGAGTTAATTCCACTCAGTATAAGGAGGACTTAAATGGTGTTATACATTTTGCAGTTTAATCCTGACTGAAGTTGGGGAGTAGAAATCCCAGAGAGACTTAAAACACAGCAAAACCCCCCAAACTTCTGTAAACCTTTAAATAGGACTGCCCCTAAAAATATAAAACTCAAGGCAGTGGTATACAGATTCATCCAATATTCTATTCGCTACTGGGAAAAAAATGGTATCTTAATTTCACCATGAATTACTATACGGACTTCTGTTTCTTCTAAAAACCAGTCTGTAGTTTAGAAAATAGTACAGAATTTAATTACACATGTTAAAAATTACTCTGTGTTCACTTATCACAAAATCTCACCATGCAGACACTTAATACCACAACTGTCAGCGAGAAAAAAAGACAGTTCTGGACTCAGAGAAACAATATGACAAGACTAGCTGCACACACTGTGAACCACACATACATCTATTAAATACGACCTTACCGAGTAGGATCTTTGGTCTCTGAAAGAATCTCAAGGAGTTCATCATTAGATAGAAAAAAGAACCTGGGGAAAAACAGGCGCTTCTTCTCTAGGTATTCATTAAGGCCCTTGAGAATTAGCTCCAGAAATTCATTGCACTTCTTCAGTTTTTCCAACATCTTGTCTATTATTACTACTGCTAGCACGTGTTTGTCCTGGAAAAGCAATTATTCCAGATAAAAACGTTAATGCCTTCTCAAGTAAATCACCACACAGCACTGCAGGAAGTCTTAAGCAAAGCGAATCTTTATTTCAAAATCTGTTTTACTCAAATCATTGGCAGGTTTATAATTTACTTTCTTCATTCCCAGGGTTCACTGGAAAACTACTCCGGTAGTTGGTATTAAAAGTAAATTTTTCAAAATATAAACTGTTATTTTTGAAAATAATTTTCAAAACAGGATCAGTTCATCAAACAGCACAACTCCCATTATTCTGTTAGAGTGACATCAATTTATATGGGCTATTTAACTGGATTAGGTAATTATACAACATGAATAATTAAAACATTTTCGTGGATTTTGAAAAGTGTACTTGCATGACAACAACACAGTCGCACACTTAAGTGGTAATCATCTATCAGAGCTGAATGCAAAAAATGATCTTTCCTTCCAAATAAAAAATATAAATAGGTGCATGAGATTTTAAGTATTAAGGTGGCAAAGTTGTACATAGGCAAGACAGACACCTCAGTACTAACACGAGCTAGGTAAGGTGAGCTAATAAAAGGTATTCTCTGACTCCAATACATTTACTAGCTAAACAGGTTTAAAGATTTTTGCTAGCAAATCCTGAGAAATTATACTGGCTTTAAGAGTATAAAAACTTATATCTTTATTTCTTTTTACATTAGATCCTGAATAACACCTGTCAAGATACACTACTGGGTAAACACTGAGTTTCTTTATTGCACTGTGTAGATGACAAATATATATTAAGACACAGAGTGCCTTCCAAATTCTTTCTAGTGCGTTTCAGATTAATCTCTCTAGAGTAAATGAAGGTAATTGCTTAATATAATATAATGAAAGTTATCTCGATTACATGAATACAAAAAAGATGTTGCAAAAGACCTAAAGGTTGCCAAGCTCAGAAGCTTGTCTAGCACCAGGTTGTGGCATTTAATATGCCTTATGACCAATTTATAGCCTAATTATCATGGCATTTTTTAATCTTGCTCACCAAATAGTGTGTTTGGGGAGCAAAAAGCCACACATTGAAAATTGGGAAATTTTGCAGATTTCCAACTGAGGAAGCCGAACCCAGTAAATGCTCCTACTCGGTTCCAGTATGGGCCTGGGTTCATCTGTGACTGAACTGATTTCAGTTCTAGCTCAGGCCTGTGCCGGTACATTAACTGCCTTGTTAGCTGCGAACTGACTCAAATCCACTCCGGCTGCAATACATAAGGTTGTGTAACGACAAAGTGCTGGCAAGGAAATGGAGAGCGATGGATCCCAATCCCCTGCTCCATTTTTCAAAGTCTGGGAACATAGTTTCTGCCCTAGCTTCTCCTTTACTACCTCAATCAGACTGCATTTCCACAGGACTTGAGTGGGGAATGACCACCGGTGAGATGGAAACGGAACTAGAAATGTTAGTCAGTCCTTAGGTCCCCCTGCTCTGCCCGCTGAGCCTGCACGTGTTAAGCACACACCACAGATCATGAATCTAGGACTAAGGGAAAAAAAAAAAAAAAAAGACTCGTGCATACCCCAACCATAAGAAACACCAGAGAGATCAGCAGGGAGAATTTCACACCAGTCAATCTACAAGGGTTCGCAAAACCTGTTGACAGTACCAACAAAGAATACTCCACCAACGGACAGCACAAATCCGAGTGCTCGCGGAACACCGCAGTCACACAGAGCAGCAGCAGGGGTGACTCACGCCACATGGGACAGATGAGAAGAGACAGGACAGGCTGCTGTGGAAGGCCCAGAAGGTGCAAAAAGCAACAAACTCCTCAGAGGGTAACAACGCAGAGCTTGACGCAGTAACCTGCTGCTACTCAGCTTCAGTTGGGAGAATTTAATATTAAATCCCAAGTCCAGCTTCAATTCTAAAACTTGCAGTGTTTTAACATCACTCGCAATGTGCACTGAGCTTTGGTTAGGTTCCCTGCTTTTGTTACACGTATACTCCCCGTCTGCTGAAAGAAACCCCAGGATCATACATTTATCTAATTGATCTGCATGGAAATGCACCGTCCTAATACAATAATGATAGTGTTGCTTTGTACACGAAATATATTCACCTTCTGTCGCTTGCATTTTGCATCATACCAAACCAGAACAAATTCACTAACTACATATACTTTTCATCTACAGACAGACAATTATGCTGTCAGCATAGAAACATAGTTCACAATTGGTTTATAACTCAGTTTTTAATGCACAAACAACTATATAACTACACATGGTCAACAGAAAGAGTTTTTGTTCCCCTTCTTAGCATATTCATGATCAGCGAATAGAGTAAGTGCAACTGGTAAAGCAAATCAAAGAGGATTTATAAATCATTTTTATAATTGAGATCCTTTCTGCATGTTTTTATTTTTACCCAGAGAGGTGGCAGAAGCCCCAGCCCTGGAAACACTCAAGGTCAGGTACGACAGGGCTCTGCGCAACCTCCTCCAGTTAAAATGTCCTTTCATCTTCAGTGGTGTTGGACTAAATGAGCTATAAAATTCCCTTCCAAAACATTCCATAATGCTATGAGACAAAGTCAGGAGAAAAAAAAAAGAATTATGCTTCATCAGAGCTTTCCTATTTACAGTTCTGCTAAGGTATGATGAAAAAACAAGGGAACACCATCATTTTCAGTCATTCAAAACATCACCATTCCTTTTTTTTTTGCCAGTGGCAGTCTCAGTGGCAGTTATGTGAAAAATCTCTATCAAGGAAACAGTATAAAACAAGCATATAAAAATCATTTGGGTACCCTGTTGAAAGACCATCACCAACTCTAGTTTCTAAATAGAATTTTAACATACCACAGGTTGCAGACTGGGAATTTTTTTCTTGGACTTTTTTCCTTGCCTTTTTTTTTTTTTCTTCTCCTCGAAGACATAGAATCTTCCATATCCTATATGATTTTTTAATTTCATGGAAAGTGGAAACTAAAATACTATGTAATTTAACCCTCATTAATGCACATTGCTTAAATTAGATATTTTAAATGAAGGAATAATAAACAAATATTCAAATTTGCGATGAAAAGCTAAGGAAATAAAGGAACTGTGTAATACACAGCAATTTTATACTACAATGACATATAAACACAAAAAAGCATGAAAAATCTCAAATCAGCTTTATGCTTTAAGAAAGACCCTCCATATAGACAGCAGAAGAGCATGCTTTTAGGCCACAAAACTCAAACATTACATTTGTGGAAACAGAGCGCCATCTTCTGAAAAATAATGCCTACTTGTTTAATCAAAATTAACCTCAGATTAGTAAATTTCTATTCTGGTGTTTACCTCTCCTGTACAAACAAACAAACGATTCTTTTTTCTGCCAGTGACAACATCCATCCCATTAAAAAAATGTGATTAGCACTGAATATCTGAATTAGAAGATTTTATCAACACAAATTACTCAGGGGACAATGTTCAGAAATACAATAATCGACAAAATTCTGAAATTCTTGTCCTTTCTCGTTTTTACCTGATTTCTTCTCCAAAATTAATACTATTTATTTCACAGCTCTATTCTAATTCCCGATTTTCTTCTAAATGAGAAGAAAGAAAAACAGAGAAAGAAGGGGTGGAGGAGAGTGTAAGACAGGACAGAATAAGACAGAGAGAGGGGAAGAAATGGAGAGAAGACGAAGGAGAAAGAATAAAAATAGGATTAAAAACTACAAATAATTTTATTTTTAAGTGATTAAGCTGAATGGCCAGGAAATGGCCAGAATGGCACACTGGCATATGAGAGGAGGTTGGGAGAGCTGGACCTATTCAGCTTGGTAAAGTGGAAACTGAGGTAGAATTTACCTGTAGCCAACAACTACAAGAAGGGCAACTGAAAAATAAAACCAACAGAGCCAACTTCTCAGCAGTGACAGCTGGGCAACAGGCACAAATTTTGCTTAGGAGGTTCACCAGGAAAAACCTCTTCACTAAGAAGGTACCACAGCACTGGTCTCTGGAGGTGATCTGCAAGAAATCTCTGTCCTTGGGAAATTTAGTTACACAAAACTGTGGCTGACCTGACGCACTGCTGCTAAAAGTTCTGTTTCCAAAAAGAACTTAGACTAACTGAACTCCATTGGCCCCTCCTAATCAACACTTCTATGACTCTATGTGAAATCGTTCTGCAAAATATTTTTCAAAGAACCTAAGAAAGGGGGCTAAGATAAAAGAGAAAACAGATTACTGTGTTGTCAGAAGCAATTTTTGGAGGGGCTACGACAAATTCATGCTATATTCTTAAGACAGTACTACTTACCTGAAAAACTGCTTTCATTAAATCTTTCCATGTCTTAACCACAACACTGAATCGTCTGCCTTCCTCGGGCATCTGAGCCATGATGTCAGGAGAACTGAAAATTGGCTCCAAATAAAGCCAGGTAGCCTGAACCTTCAGCCATTCATCCAGGATGTCCTGTACCAACAGCAGCTTTCTTTCCCACTCCCTATAAAATACCATTAGTTCAAGTGCATTAATCGATGCTTCCAGCAGAACACTTCCAGCAGACTTCTAAGATCTTTCTGGCGATTTACATATTCAGCGGCAAGTGCAAGAAGAACAAGTTTTAAGGTTTCAGCAGAGTATCATATTCACCCAGCCTAATTTCCTGTATAACAAAGTCCACACTAATTTCTGCAATTGGATCATCTCTAAAGCTGATTGTAGGATTTCATGAATTAGGTTAACCCAGTAAGTAGACTATCAGCGAATAAACGCAGCACACACTTCAGCATCTCACAGTTATCTGTGGACAAATTCACTTCAATTGAGTACGCAATCTACTTTCGATATACACCAAAGCCCAGACTACGATTTCTGTTTGCCAGGATAGACACACTGGGATAGCAAAAGACAGACTAGCAAAAGAAAATAAACTACCAAGACAAATACACATTGTTCAAAAAAGACACGCAGTCTTAATTAAAAGATTTCAAGTAGTAAACAATCCAATAGTTAAGTCACATCTTTCTTACTGCAGATTCCAAATGTGGATGTTGAACTAAAGAATGCTTCTAAATTCCTGCACACCACTGTGGGCACACAATACTACAATTCAATAGTCTTTCTTTTTGATAGCCAAAGATCCAAGATCCTTTAGTCTATCATTTTTTTCTAATTGTTCTCAATTTTTCTGCCTCTTTTAAAATTATTAACAACACCACTTGACACTTCTTACTATCTCTATCTCCTTTTCAGACAGACAGATGTGATATCATCAGTTCTCTAATGTCACAAGTATTCTTAATTCGCTGATATAGGCAATTTGCATAAAATGTATAAAAATTAAATGCTATTTATAATCCTATAACAAGTACATACATTCTTCTTTCCTGTATAAAGACAGCATTATTTTTTACATCTCTCATACCACCAGATAGTACAGGTAGAATTATTAGAAAAAAGTGCAAGCTCTTAAAATCCATATTGTATATATGAGCCATGACAACAACTTTCTGAACAGGATACTCATACGTGGCCTGCACCAAGTTCTGTAGAATGATACATGTGAAAACATTTCTTAACTTCTTCCTTCATTCATTTATCTGCCACAGATTCTGAAGAACAGACAGCTTTGCTTACATCTACCTTCTCTACCCAAACTTCCTCTTTCATCTTCTAGGTATTGGTACCTCATCTCTGGTCATTTTGCTTCTACCAAAAGGTAGAGGAAAATGCAGCTTTCCAAGGAGGAAAGTTAGGCAGGTCACTTCATTTGCTTACGCCAAAAATACATCAAAGTAAAGATGAGGAGTTTGGAATAATCTCTGGTGACAACCCAGAATTCTATGTGCTTTGTTGGGTTATTAAGAAAGCAACCGTTGCCTGCATCTCGAAGACTGAAGTAATAGTAATACCTTGTAGTAGTGCAAATGCTGTCAGTCCCCAAAAAACTCTGATGAAATTACCATGGTGTGCTTAACTCCTTTTAAACACACAAAACCTACCATTCTGCACTAATAAGGAAGGAACGCTTGTACTGTAGTACAGTAGTAGAGAATGCTTATTAGAATGTACATGGATGTATAGATACATACATATTCATTTTTATTGAGTATGTATTGAGATCTGAAATGGCATTTTTGCAGGTTAATGCAGTTACAGCCAAACTTTAAATGACCAGAGCAGATTAAAATCTATGCCCAAAAAAGTAAGTATAGAATTTTAACATGTAACGTTAAGTTTTAGAATTTAATTTTCTGCATTTGGGGGAAAAAAAAATCTTTCAGCATTTCCGGGACATCTATCTTGTTTTTATTTTCTTGACCTCCCTATGATAAGCCCTAACATTTTTAACTGTTAAAGAGCTAAAAGACTCAGTAGCTTTACAACTTAGGTAGAAAGTTTAGACTATATTCTCTCGGTCTACAACCTTTCCATCTTATACCTCAGATATGTTTTGTCTGGTAAAACAAAGATAATGCTACGACACATCTGGTACCTTAAGTATTAGAGCACGTTAAAAATATCTAGTCCCTCCAATGTGTGAGCACTTCCCATGTCATTAATTAAAAGTAAAAATCAGCTTTATGGGATTTAAAAGCATGGAGCTGACATGGGACAAAAGCTTTAGTCCTTTAAAATGAGATTAATTCACTCCTTAAGGAGGATAAACAAAAGCATTTGAAGTCTCTATGCTTTAGATTAAGAAAAAAAAGATTTCTTATTTGGTAACGTTACTTGGTGGCTTTATATTAGAAAAAAAATATTACCTCACTTTCTCTTCATGATGCTTAATGAATGGAGATCCTCTCATAGTCTGAGTTTTGACAATGTGGTCATCCAATAACATCTGAATATCATCTACAGATGACAAAATATAGGTTCCTGTTTCTCTATAGGGAAGAAGAGTGAGCTCCATTTGTTCCCATTCAGACATCATTTTCGTTAAAGCTTTATCAAGTGAATGTTCTTTGCTGGCTGTTTCACTGATGGTCTCAAACTTCTCTAGAAATGGTTCAAGATTCAACTTAATATATGACAAGACATTCGAGTCTTCAGAAGGAGACAGTGGCAAACCAGCGATTTCTGACATCTGTTTCCAGTGTCTCTCTTGCAGACCAGGATTGCAAACCACCTGGATTAGAGGAATGTGGCATCTGAATTCCTCTACTTTTGCTTTAACCTGTCTTGCTATTGCTAGCGCATTTGGAGAACTGTGTAAGGCTTTTTCTAGTTTGTACAGTCCATGCCAGTAGTTTCCTACATCTGCCTCTACTTTGTCTGGATCCACTTCTGTAAATGATCCCTCCGTCCAGTCTTCATGTTTTCTGTTGAATTCAACAATCGTTTCATAGAGACGAAGGTATGGAGTAAGAGTATTCCGGATGGTTTTATGCTGAGGGTACTGAGATACTGGCCATGCAAAGGCCTCTTCTTCTGAATTAAACTGATCAATCTGTTGAGACATAAATGAGGTCTGACATACAAAAAAAAAAAGCTCTCTGCGACACCAGGTCCTTACTGCAGGGATTAGGGAGGTTTTCTGGTGTTTTGAACAAGTTTCACATTAAGTTTGGAGTTACTAAACCAGTCTATTATGTAACTTCTGCTACTGACAGCAGTTAAAGCAATCTTTAACAGCAACAGCTCAGCATTCATGTTAGTCAATAGAGGTGCTGAGGGAGCTGGCGGGAGTCATTGCTAGGCCACTCTCCATCATCTTTGGTGAGTCGTGGGTAACAGGTGAGGTGCCTGAAGACTGGAGGAAAGCAAATGTCATTCCAGTCTATAAGAAGGGCAGGAAAGATGACCCGGGTAACTACAGACCAGTCAGCCTCACCTCCATCCCTGGAAAGGTGATGGAACATCTTATCCTTGACGCTGTCTCTGGGCATATCAAGGATAAGAAGGTTATCAGGAGCAGTCAGCATGGCTTTGCCAAGGGGAAGTCATGTTTGACCAACCCGATAGCCTTTTACGAAGACATAACCAGGTGGATGGATGATGGCCATGCAGTGGATGTGGTCTATCTGGATATTAGCAAGGCCTTTGACACTGTCTCCCACAGCATCCTCATAGGTAAACTGATGAAGTGTGGTCTGGATGACCAAGTAGTGAGGTGGGTCACTAACTGGTTGAAGGGAAGAAGCCAGAGAGTTGTGGTCAATGGGGCTGAGTCTGGCTGGATGCCTGTGTCTAGTGGGGTCCCTCAAGGGTCAGTGCTCGGGCCAGTGCTGTTTAATACATTTATCAATGACCTGGACGAGGGATTAGAGAATGTTGTCAGCAAGTTTGCTGATGACACAAAACTGGGAGGAGTGGCTGACACACCAGCAGGCTGTGCTGCCATTCAGAGAGACCTGGACAGGCTGGAGGGCTGGGCAGGGAGAAATCTGATGAAGTTCAACAAGGGCAAGTGTAGAGTTTTGCACCTGGGAAAGAATAACCCCATGTGCCAGTATAGGTTGGGGACTGCCCTGCTGGAGAGCAGCGCAGGGGAGAGGGACCTGGGGGTTCTAGTGGCCAGTAGGATGACCATGAGCCAGCAGTGTGCCCTCGTGGCCAAGAAGGCCAATGGCATCCTGGGGTGTGTTAGAAGGGGAGTAGCAAGTAGGTCGAAAGAGGTCCTCCTGCCTCTCTACTCTGCCCTGGTGAGGCCACATCCGAAATATTGTGTCCAGTTCTGGGCCCCTCAGCTCAAGAGAGACAGGGAGCTGCTTGAGAGAGTCCAGCACAGAGCCACAAAGATGGTGAAGGGAGTGGAGCATCTCCCTGATGAGGAAAGGCTGAAGGAGCTGGGGCTCTTTAGCTTGGAGAAAAGGAGGCTGAGGGGTGACCTCATTAATGCTTATAAATATGTCAAGGGGGAGTGTCAGGAGGATGGAGCCAGGCTCTTCTCAGTGATGTCCAATGACAGCACAAGGGGCAATGGGTACAAGCTGGAACATAGGAAGTTCCATAAAAATACGAGGAAAAACTTTTTGACTGTGAGGGTGACAGAGCCCTGGCACAGGCTGCCCAGGGAGGTTGTGGAATCTCCTTCTTTGGAGACATTCAAAACCCGCCTGGACACGTTCCTGTGCGCTCTGCTGTAGGTGGTCCTGCTCTGGCAGGGCGGTTGGCCTAGATGATCTTTGAGGTCCCTTCCAACCTCTAACATTCTGTGATTCTGTGATTCTGTGAATACCACTAGAGTTTTAAAACAGCATCTGGGCTTTCCGCTATAACTTGCATTACTGTGGAGGTTTTAACAGACAGGAAATAATAATGAGCATCAGGAACTTCCAAGAACAGAAAAGTATCATTTCTATGCAAACCTACTTCAACTTAACCCACTCTTTCACTATGCAAAGTGCTGCCATATTAACTCAAGACTAGGTAGTAACAAATCACTGTGCTCAGTAAATTTGCAGTTAAAATCACAAATCATGCAAAAATACTGCAGAGCTGAAGACTATAACTTGTTTAGACTAGTTTAAACTATAATCTGTACCTTATCAGCAGCAAGATCCAATTCTGAATACAATGCCTGAGCTTTCTTCAAATACCTGTTGACTTCCTCAATATCTCCATATGTGCTAAGTTCTTCAACCTGCTTAGCGTAGCTTTTCAGATCCTCAACAAACTGTTCACGGCGTATCTAATTAAACATCAAGCAAGCATACCCTCATTTAGGAAAAATAAAAAACACAATAAATTCCTGTAAAAAGTAGGAATAACTATTCTGATTTTCTACAGAAGAACACTTTACACTTGCAGAAAATCCAACGCATCCAATATATTTTGCACCTGAGTATCTGTTCCACCCAAATTACAGAATTTGTCCTGAATCCTACTGTTACCTGCAGCGACTTATTGGTCTGACAGACATACTATGGGTCCTATGTTATAGCATATAGTTGGATATAAAAATTTCTGCTTTCTGTGATGGACAGTCAGGAGGCTAATATTAGAAAGCTAAATTCAAATGCTTAGTGCATCACAAATTAAAATAGAATAATCAGGTTAATCAAATGCCATATGAAGCTAAACAGAGGTGTCTCTTGTCCCAAAGCCATGCAGTTCAAGGATAGCTTTTTCCTCAACTCCACAACGGATATTTCACATTAAGTTATCAGTAGGCTCAGTGTCTGAAACTAAGCATCAGACCACACAAAGCACGAACTCATTTCAAGAGTTCATGCTGCACGTTTATTTATAATACAGTAACACTTACCAGCTGCTCCTTTAAACACACTGCATAAACCTGGAAACTCGCTATCTCAAAATACGTACCATCTAAGACAAAATGATGACAAGACTAAGGAGCACAAGGAAACCAAAGCAGACAGGCAGTAACTGTAATGGATCAGCAACCTCATAATTATGAAACTTCATGGAAAGACCCCATCACTTCAATGGGGAAACAAACAGTACTGTCAAACCTAGTAAATACCATGAAAAATTCCAACAGAGTACAAGAGATTAAAAAATAAAAATCAATAAAACAAACCTGCATCAAGACGCACTCATGATAGAACTACCTTATTTTACATTATCCCAACAGCAAAATCGCACTTACATATTAATGCACGTTTTTTTCTCGCCCTATCATATAAATTTCATATACTGCCATTGACTCCAAAGGGACTGCTCATGTGCGTAAATCAAGTCATGAGCACACGTTTAAAAGATCTACCTGAATTTTACTATTTTATGTACAGACAAGTTTCATCAACATTGCTGCAAGTTCTGTAACCAAAGAGCTTTCAGAGTGAAAAACATGAGATGTGGCTTGTCTTGCAGTACCCCTGGACACAGGAAAAACAAATGAGTGGAAGGCAGGCAAAACAGTTAATACCAAGAATAATATAAAAACATCTGCCTCAAACTTCTTTTTAAAATACATGGGAAAAATTATTTCATGTCCAATATGCCATTCGAAATGAGTAGCTCAAGGATTTTTAAAATATTGTCATTACAAACCTTAAGACCTTCTTGAAATTGGTCTGTTTTTTCTTCAATTATCATTCTGTGCTGTTCAAAGATACCTGGAATTCGTGCATACCACTGAAAAACTTTACTGTTCAGTCGAATGTCTGCTGGTGAAAAGCTGACACGTTCTAACAGGAAAGCAAGACAACTTAGAGCATCCACTAACTGCCGCTTTAATTCAAGCACGTCACATGTTTCCATCTTTTGCACACAGGCCTAAGGAACAGAAATTAAAAGGGAAGAAATTTTTCATATAAATTATCTGCTTCAGAAGCCTGAAGAGCATGCAGTCTAAATTTAACTCTACTGGCACGATGCCCACACTACAGAAATTACTTGTTATCTGCTTACACTGGCTAGATGGAGACAGAAATAAAATCATGCATTTATTCTAAGTCATTATACACGAATGTAGCGCTTCCCGAAAATCACTGAAAACACTACCAGGCAATATCTCCAGGCAATATCTATATCTGTATTACTAACAGGCTCAACCAGCATTTCAGCCAGCACACTGCCTCCTAGCATGCTCCCCTACAGCAGCGGTCTCCAAACTTTCTTGATCACACATCCTCATTAGCAAGAAATTTTCGAGCACGCACTCTCTACACATATTTATTTAGAGATTATACACACACCCTACTGTATTAACACACGTACACAATAAAACATGCACAAACCTCGAATTTTAAAGGAATTGAATGAAGTGGAAAAACCCAAAATCTAAAACACTTTAAAAATTCATTTTAGAAAAAACTTTTTGCTTTCACTAATATTAATATTTTTAGTGAGAGCAACATGATTGAACATGCTTCATTAAGCTTAGTTTAATACATTGAGATTCAAAGGTCTTGTTCTAAGTTCAAGTTTTTTCAATATTTCATTTTAATGGCTGCCACAGGTGGATAAAAAACCACCTCAAAATACATTGAAGAATTGCATCATCAGCTGTGCTTCATAAATGATATTCCCATCCACCAATTATGCAAAGGTTTTTGATGAAACTCATCTAGCAAATGTCCATGTTCCCCGATGTTGCTCAGTTGTACTGGTAAATTAACTGCTTTTTAATGTTTTGCAATTTTAACACTTTTTCTTGCTTTTTTTTGCAGTTTTAACATTTTATCTTGCATTTTTAACAAATGCATTCAAAACCCAATTAAATATTTTGTAAGATTTTTAAATGGGTTAGAAATTCCATTTCCAAGGGTTTAAAGTGTACAGATACGAGAATTTTGACAGGTACACGCACATAGCTTTCAGGAACAAAATCACAGAACGATGGAGACACTTCCAAATATCCATTTTCAAAACGCTCTCTCTATAGTATGATTTTCTTTTGAAAAGCAGTTAATTTCTCACTTGTTCTTAAAGATGTCACCTATACCACAAAAGACAGATTGTCATTATTTATGAAGAATATCTGCCAGGGAGCGTACTACTGACAGCCACTTGTCACCACTGAAAAGGTCAGGGAAATCAGGAACACTTGTCTTTTCGTAAAAGAAAAACGTACAATTCACCTTCCAGTTCAGCAACTCTTCTAAAGGAATTTGCCACAAGATAATAAGCAAACCTCTGTACGGCACAAAAGATTTTCAAGGTTACACCTCGTCTCAATACAAACTATCATGAAGATTCTACTATCAAAGAGCTCATTTCATAAAACTAATCACGCTGGTGACATCCTGTAGAACTTGATGCCCTTCTGGCTCCAACATCTCCACGCATGCTCCAAGACCACAGCATGCTCATGAATGACACAGTGAAAGCACTTTTTGGGTGGTATGAGCTCTGCAACCTTACCCCAGAATCCTTTTCTCATTCTTGTCAAAGAAGCCACTCCATCAGTGATTACATGTGAACAGTTTTTTTCCATAAGGCATTGTTTTTATTAAAGATGACATTTACTGTTGGGGAAAATACTTTCTCCAGCACATCTTTCCTTTAGTGGCTCAGAAAAAGGCAGTTTCTCACGTCTTTCATTATTGACACAATCTAGCAAATACCACAAACTGATGTATGTTAAACATCTGTACTTTCATCCAGCTGTACAGCAAATTCCCCACACTGCATAATTTAATACTTGTTTCTACAAATCTTCAGCAATGTTTTCTATGCACTTTCCAACAGTATTTGCTGACAAAGAAATGTGCATTTTAGTTTGTCACCATTTTGTTTTTCACATATTATTTTAGCTATTTTTACCACAGCATTCCCTAATGGTATGTGGCTTTTTCTCTTTCAGTATTGTGTAAGAAGAATCATTGCATTTTGTAGGGTACTGGATTAAGTATCCCATAACTTAAAACTTCACTGAAAAAATTGTAGAGTTCTCTCACGATCTGGATGCTTAGATTTTACATGTTTTGCTAAGTGTTACGGTTTCACACTGTCATCTCAAGGCACAACAGACATTTCAGGCAAGGCTCAGCATCAACAACAGCAGATGTAAATTCATACTCTTCCTGAGAATTTTTTTGCCAACTTGTCAAATCTGATTAGACCATCAGTATTTTTACCTCGGAATGCAGACAATGAAAATCTTGGTCATTTTCTTGTGTATCACTTGTGTTCGTATTATTAGTATTAACTCCCATTTGCAGTTTCTTTGGGGCTGTCTTTTTAAGCCACTTACCTATTTTGTGAAGGTTAAGATTGCTAAAACTAGATAACATAATCCATACATCTACATAACTGGGCATGCAAACTGCAACACACAGTAATATGCTGAAAGCAAGTGAAGAAGTGAGGGTGTTGTTGTGAATCCCTCCGTGTTGCGGAACACGCAAAGACTTGCTTTTCCCTGTTTCATAGCGACTTCAACAAGGCCAGAATCACACCTATAACACCGACAACTTGCACAGGCTACTGCTTAAGGGCATGGAATAGTATTGGTAGCTACTGCTTGCTTTACTCATAAAAAACAAAAAGAGTACCTTAAGTTCCATTAGTTCCTGTGTATTAGATGGAGTAGTAAGGGCTTTTTCTGCTATTCTCTCAAACTCATCACAGAGTCTGAAAAATACATAAAATAACCAGTTTGGCATGTGCGTTTTGTTTTAATCATCCTTGGACAAATGACACATTTGTAACAGCAAAAATGACATACCCTTTAAGAATTAAAAAAATTCAATAGTGGAATCAAAATTGAGTACGTTTCAATGCACATTTTCAACCTGAGAGTTACCTCACATTCGTGTCTTGATGATCTTTGAACATTTTGGAAATCACTCTTCCACAAATACTATCTGCTCGCTTTACCAAAGCGCTAATTAATCCATCGCAGTGTAATTCAAACATTCCTAGATGGAGACACTGCAATACAAACATAGCAGTTGTCAGAACACTGAATAGCTTTTGCCCATTTCCTCTCACTGTCTGTTGCTGTATGTCACAGATCTCACTTAGGAATTTGTTTAAACCATAAAATGCTTTTAAAGCTTTCAAGCAAAGAAAAGAAAGAAAAAGCTACTGTTACAAATAACTGTTCATAACTGTATCTGCACATTGAACTTCATGTAAATCTTACTTCTCTTGCTTTTTACCTTGACAAATAATCCAGTTCCTCAAAAAAGAAGGGCTTCTACTGTCTGTAGCAGTGAATCCAGTCTGGTGAAGTTACAGAGTTTGAGATAAATCTAAAACGTGGTAGTTGTGTTTTACTGTTAGAGACGTGATACTCTTTAGGATTAAAAAGGGACTCTGCTCCCAGACAGTCTCTGAATTGTGTTTTCTTTGACTGCAGGAAGTGAGTTTGACTCCCACACAGAGCCCTCACAACAGGGCTGTAAGTACTGGTTTCTCCAGAACTGATGTTTGCACTGAATGCTGGGAGAATATAATAAACTTCAGGAAAATCATTCAGCCTTCAGAGTTCTCTTTCAGAATGGACACACAAAGGATTCTTACCACAGAATACCCTTACAGGGACAAAAAAAAAAAATTGTTCATGTTAAGGATCCTCTCTCTTCCTTGGATGTTTGAAAGGAGTTTGGCTAGATCCATGATTTCTCTTACTGCTTCAGATTTAGGAGGAACATACCTTGAAGGCCTTCAGCAGTCCCAAAATAACTTTTAGAAAAAATAAGTGTCTCAAATATGGAAAATACATTCCAGAAATGTTAACTCTTGAAAAACTTTTATTCTGAAAAAAAATAGTTTTCTTTCTCTTTATCTCACAGCTGATTATCATCACCTTTGACTGACAGCAGTCTTAGTACAAAATCAACATTACAATTGCATACACATCCTATGAATATTATTATAATGTACCTTCCTAGAAGTGTATTTTATTTCCTTAGCAAGTTCCTGGTACTTTATAATTTCCCTTTTCATTTCTTCAAATTTATGTTCCTCTGTCAGGAATTGATCAGTATCTTGTTCAGCTTGTTTGTTTATCAGGAAGCTGTACTTATTATACAGCTTGAGATGTTCCACAGGTGCAGCACTCTCTTTGATAATTTCTTCTCTGATCCTTTTCTTATGTTCCTCCAAGATCTCATCTAGGATAACAGGCGTCAGGACAGTTGGTGATGACTTACCTTCTGGCTTTAGGAAAAAACCAAACACATTGTCAAATTACAGTTATGTCTGTAGCTTAGTTATGGCATGGAAGATACATAGTATAGAAAAATCAACTAAATCTTACTTTAAAATCTTTCCAGTTAGAGTCTGATTAGAAACTGATTTTGTAGATAGAACTATTTAAAATCTACTCCCAATTTTTCAAAAAAATCCTAGCTTATGGATGTTTGCCTCCAAGAAGTAAGAAACCAGCTTCATTCATAAGTCCACATGCTTTATCCACCCCAAACAATTCTATCAACAATTTTAAATTGATACACAAATGTCTACACAGATTTTGTTTTTTCCTGAAATACAGGCACAACTTCAATTTTGCTACCAACTGATGAATCTACAACATTAGAAATACAGAAAATACTTTCCTGCAGTCCCCCAGGAGATCTAAATCCTTGCTCTTGTGCATTTAGACACGTTCAAGATGCTTCTTTTAATTTGTCTCTTCACAGGTTATTGATTAGTGCTTTTACAAAGCACAGCATACTACTCAGGTTTCTTCTTGGTCATATGTTCAAGTGTATTCACAAAAATGCTGAGGGTTAGGATTTTTATTTAAAATGCAAATTGGTGCTAAACAGAAAAGTATTTTCAGAATACTGCAGAAATAGACTTAAAATTTTATTTGCAGCATAGTTGTAGTAGCTACTGCAGAAAATAACTCGGAGAGGTTACTCATTCATTCTTGGTGCCTTTTTGGGTTTGGTTTTGTTGGGGCTTTTTGTTTTGTTTTGTTTTTCTTAGAGAGCAGTGATTGGGCCTTTCATTAATAAAATCAAGATGATTTCAAGTTGTTCCAAATATCCTGAAAGAATACTGTAATATTACTATGTGAGTTCTAACAATAGGGCTAGTCATTAAAATACCTAGGAACTAAATGCAGCAACACACAACGACAAAACTCATGAGTATTGTGATTTCTTACCCACTCATAAAATAATTTGGTCTCAACTCTTGGTATATCACTGACAGCTTCAATCATACCAGTATAAACATTCAGTAACATATCCTCACAGTCATTAAAATCAGGTTCAAATTTAATACTGTTGTTGTGAAGGATTAGCTTCAGGATTAAACCTGGATGTTTGTGGCCTTGGGGTGATTTCTAACATACACACACAAAAAAAGAAGAAAAAAAAGGAAATAAAATATTAGTTAGCCTTAGTCATAGAGAAGTCGAAGGATCATTAAGCATTAGTTTGGCATATGCATTTTAAATTGTGAGGACTTTCATTGCAAATGATATGCCACAATTCTAACACAAATACTTGTGCAAGTAGGAACTACCGCCTCTGATACAATTCACATAAAGTGTTCATTAAGATGAAATACAATGTTATTTGTACTAGGCACCAGCGAGCACATAAAGTTGCTTACATGGACTGAGGTAGAGTAGCTTGACAACAGTAACCCTCACAAATGTGACTATATATTGATTATTATGTGTACAGCAGTATTGTATTCATCACCTGGAACAGTCACTATGTATGTAGGCAGCTAAAAAAAATTATAAAGCTAAAAATATATACATAAAAAAACAACTGAAGCATGTTACAGTTACATCCAATTTGATTTGCTAAACAAGAATCTGCTCCACAAAACTTGAACTATTATGAGGGTTACATTTGCTGTATGTATTCCAGCATGAAAATCATAGAATCATAGATCAGTTTCGGTTGGAAGAGACCTTCAAGATCATCAAATTAAACCTCTGTCCCAGTCCTATGAACATGGCTAACACATGTCCCTCAGCACAACATCCACCCGTCTCTTGAACACTGTCAGGGATAGCAACTCAACCCTCTCCCTGGGCAGGCTGTCCCAACGCCTGAAAACCCTTTCGGTAAGGAAATGCAGATATGCTTTTGTTCTCGGTGGTATAATCTGATTTTTCATCATATCTTTAATCTGAATCAGACACATCTTAACTTTCCCACATCTACTAACATATTCCAACTGCACAAAAACTTAGTCAGGAAATATGAGGAAGCATTTTATCGCTGCGAGGTAGCATAAGATCATCATTGGGATGGAGACAATTAGAAAATACATAGCTACTCCTGCTAACAACAGAGAATTGTACTGTAGACACCAAATCTCTCTTAACTTGGAAGTAGACAAAGCAATTACAGGGGAATAGGAATGAAAAATATATACTCTGCTTCCACAGCATGATTCCTTACTTCCTTACATTCTCTGCCTGCTCCCTTATCAGTATTATCTGGAGCCAGAGTTCTGTGGACATTTGATGGCAAGGTGGTACTAACAAAAAGCTGAAAAAAGATGTAGTTGTACCCCAAGACATCAAATAGCAATGACAAAAACCTCTACGATAGACACTGAGTGAGTGCAAAAGAGAAATGCCTTAATTCCCCGCCCCCCCCGCCTCAAAGAACTACTCTGCCAAAGCATGTACTAGACACCCACTAAGAGCACAGAGAAGATAAGACTTCTTCACAGATGGGTATTACAGAGAGAACACTAGTGCAGGAGGCAAACAGCCCTTACATTAATGCATTTCTACTGCTTGACTGCTTGAGAAGATCAAATTTAAAATATGTTGATATTTGCCTTCTTACATGGCAAGAATTATTTTAACTTTACTTAAAAAAATGCATTCTTAAAATATTATTTTATTTTTTTTTTTTTTAATTCAGAAGCCACCTGTCACCAGAGTTCATACTGGCGTTTTTTTCAAAAGACGCAAAATAAACAGGGAACAAATCACATGTCCATGGATAAACAATGCTGCTAGTATGCATATGAAAGACTACTTACTGCAGATTGCACAATTAAATCCGTGAAGTCTTGAATCGAATGTAAAAGTAATTGTTGCAGTTGACGAGTCATTAAAGTGGCAGCACAACTGAAGAAAGACTCTAATTTAGCGACACTGGCATTGCTGGGTACTTGGTTTTTTTTACTACCTCGGTAAAAGATCTTCTGCACTTCTGGAAACCACCTTAAAAGTATACAATATTTTTAAGTTTTTCAAGTGATTAGCATTAATAAACTTATGCTTTTAAATTACGATATAAATGCTTGAACTACATGCAGTCAAAAGATGGGTAACAATTGTGATATAGGTAACAGTAAACTACAGGTAATAGTATAGTTGGAAAACATAGCTTAACTTCAGTAGGTCACATGATAGTATCTTTAAATTCTAAGGAATTGTCTCTTTGAAAATGTTATGTATTATTACGGAGCCATATTTAAAATGTAAGATATTAAGACAGGCAGATTTACTGTCTTTCTTTGGTCTCTATTTCCCAGGCAGCACACTTAAGTCCCAGGGGTTGTGCTGTTCCTTTTGCATCCTTGTAACCAGAGTGGATGTCGAGATGTGAAAGCAATCCAATGGGAATTCTGTCTAGTTGCCCTAAACCAAAAGGAAATTGCCTCTGGCATTGCTTGGAAATAGAAAGAAAGCACAGAGGTGTGCAGCCTTCAGCTAAGAGCAGAAAGTTATTTTGGGGGTCAGAAAGAAACACATCTGAAAAGAGTAAAGGCAATACGTGACAGAATCCTAAACACGTACAGAAATAAAAATCTTCGAGGTTGACAAATGTAACTATAACTAATTAATATTTATATAGTTAATAAATAAATACATATAATAAATATAATAAATATTTTATACACATATTAAACCTAAAATAGTAAAAATGCAGTAACATGTAACCACAGAAATCAAGCATTATTGGCTTAAAGAAAGATCAGATGCATGCAAACAGCAGTTTATCAAAAACTGAACATACAAACGTTATGACAAACTTCTAAAAATCTTAGTCAAATCTCTAATGTCTATGTTTCATTAATACAACATTTTGAGATGACTCTGCTCTCAGAAGCAGCTACAAAACTGAGAATATACAAACACAAATTCTGAAATCATCAACAGCTGTTCTACAGAAATACTGTTACTGAAACAATACTCAGTTAATCTTCCTACTAAAAAGACACTTCCTTTGTTTGAAGCGGGGATAAGGAAAGTCTTATTATATAATAAGTATACGGGACAGTTTATATTCTAAGATGTCATAAATTATTGATAGCTGCAACTTTGTACTTTCTCATTTGTCCAGCACAAACGAGTCCACAAAATAAAAGCTTTCGTCGTAACAGCCTAAGCCACATATATCGTTAATGTCCCTCCAAGAAGTGAGCAAAATAAATCACACCAAAATTGAGAATAAAAAAACCTCACAGATGACAATAACATGCTTAATATTTAAACAGCAGTTTTCACTTATAGGTATCAAAGAACTTCACAACACTACATCTCTTTCTTTAATATGTATTATTAAAAAGGGTCATTCCTTTTCTCTCCAGAAAGTTCAGAGTTTCAAAAACAGATGAAGAAAAAATTAAACACTTTCCTTTAAAAAACACGGATAAACAGTATCATACTTGTTAGAAAGAATCTCTTTGGCTTGTCCAATTTCCTTCATGACTTCTTTCTGGAAAAGTGAGAGGTCCTCAGCTTCTTGTTTATTGTGAAACATTTCTGTATTCACAAGGCGTAAATTTCTGAAATGGAATGGAGCGTGACTGTTTTAGGGGCATTTTCAATGCACCTCATTTTTCATTCCTTTGTTTCCATAAAGCTTCTTCTCGTGATTTTTGGGGAAGTATCACAGAATGTACAGATAAGAAAGCTTGCCCCTCTGTAGAGGAACAGTTGGCAGAAGCTCTTCAAAGCATCAAGTTAGAGGGAAGCCAGACAAATATATTTGGGATAACGGCTCCTGAACAAAGCCCATGATCAACGTTCAGACGTCTATACTGTAGCAGCCCCAGGTGCAAGAGGGTAACTCGGCAATCTTAGGCTGTCACCATCCACTATTTCCCTATAGAGGCTTGGAAATGACTGAGCAGCTGAAACCTAGGAGACAGGAGGTAACACTTACTTAAATGAGGTCTCCCATAAGATCTGAACAGCAAGCATTGTAGGATTTATTGCGTGCAAATTTTCCTTCATGTAACAGCACGCTGACAAGAACGATTTGTTCCACGGTTTTGGTACTACTTCTATTCTAAAAAAACAACAACAAAAAAAACAATAAAAAAAAACCAGAAAACCAACAGTAGGATGAACGTAGGTGTGCTAAGAACCAAAATATTTATACAATTGCCTTAAGATAATGGTTTTGTGTCAGAAAGCACAGAATTCAGGAGATAAATCTAGCTTTTTCACTAAACAGATATCAAAAAGTCTTCAAGTATTGACTGCTGTATAAAAAAGAAATCATATGAGAGAAATATTGGCCAAATCCTTAGAAATCTGTAACCTATTCATGGTCCCTTATATTTAGCATGTAATAAAATCACTATTTATACATAATGCATGCTATCAATTAATATGCAATTTTGTACAATAAATAGTATCTATGTCTATGCCCATCACATCAAATCTCTAAAAATTCATAAATTCAGAGTATCTTCATAAACTTAGTTGGAGCATCTTCATAAACTTAGTTGGTCTGCTTTCTTTTTTTTTTTTAATATTAAGCTATTTTAGTGGGGTTTTTTACACACAGCATTTCTTCTGCTTTAAAAACTGTCATTTTCTACAGGTAGTCTGATTTTACTTTTAAAATATTAAGCATTGCAAGGGAAAAATAAACTAAATTCCTCATGTATTTGTAACACTGTTGTTCTTATTTTCATAATGAATACTCACAAAAAATGTTTACATGAAATAAAACTTTTATCCATTTCTCAGTGAGTCTTCATTCTACAGGACACAGAAGCAGCTGCTACAGGAAGTTAAGAAACTTGTTTTTCCATATCTATTTTACATATTTCTTTAGAAGAAAGTTTCATATTTCAAATACTGTTAGTGGAATAAAATTGTTTCACCAATGATTTTTCTACTAGGAGAAAAAACTGTTTCACCAATGATTGTTCTACCAGCAGAATTTTGTATTTGGATTTGCATGTAAACTTACATACAAATCACTATGATGTTCTGCACAATTCTTATGAGATATGGAAGATCTCCAAAGAATCAGATGTAGGGGATACAACAACAATAAGGAATTCATCGTATATTACTTCTTTACTTAAGATGAAATTGCTTAAGTAACATGTCACAGCCATTTCTTCTATTATTTTCCAATGTCTGCCTTCTGATATCTAAAAGTATCTACCTCAAAAGCACAGGCCAGGAATTATTTATAACAAAACCTTTTCTGTAGATAAAATCACTCAATAATGCTACCCCCCCAATAGGAACCTGGTTGATATCGGTGGAAATATTCAGGTTTTGCGGCATTTGCAAGATTTCACTCCTCTACAAGGCAATTTTATCAGTTTTTTGGCTATACATCAATGAAGTACCTCTTTCACACTTCAGAAAGAATTATGGTCTGGGCAATTTGTTACCAGGCAGGCTGATCCACATGGGACAGATGTACGATCCTGGGAGCAGCATTATAACTGCTTTCAGCAGACTGCAGCCTCTTTAAGAAAAATGTGAACGGAATGAAAGCAGTTCATTTTTCCAGGTCTACATATATTTTCCAAGATTTTTCCAAAGATGCTGTATAATCATTAAATTTACACAATTGACACTGACTACCATTATGAAGACCAGTCCTTATACATGCTATTCTACCCTTCTGTTCTTGAACAAATATATTTTCTTACTCTGCACGATGAGGTAGAAAATCTTCCTTCTTGTCTTCATCTTTTTCCCTGGGGTCTCTTAAAACAAAGTCAACTGAAAAGAGTATTAAAAAAAAGGAGAAAAGAGAAGCCAACATAAGCCTCACAAAGGAACAGTCATGGAATTGTTCAGGTTAGAAAAGACCTTTAAGATCAAGTCCAGCTGCTAACCCAGCACTGCCAGGCCCACCACTAATCTGTGTCCCCGAGCACCACATCTACACGGCTTTCAAATCCCTCCAGGCGTGGGGACTCCACCACTGCTCTGGGCAGCCTGTGCCAGGGCTTGGCAAGTCTTTAGGTGAAGAAATTTCTCCTAATGTAAACCTCCCCTGGTGCAACTTGAGGCCATTTCCTCTCATCCTATCGCTTGTTACTTGGGAGAAGAGACCGACCCCCACCTCGCTACGACCTCCTTTTGTGCAGTTTTACAGAGCGAGAAGGTGTCCCCTCAGCCTCCTCCTCTCCAGGCTGAACAACTCCAGTTCGCTCAGCCGCTCCTCACGTTCTTGTTCTCCAGACAGTTTTGTTGCCTGTCTTTGAACACACTCCAGCACCTCGATGTCTCAACCAAAATGTCTGAATGTACAACTCATTGAGATGAACAGTTTTTTTCTAGATATACATGAAAAGCTATACTATTAAATAGGGATCAAAATTTAAAAAAAAAATAAATAATAATAATAATATCTTTGGTCATTACAAGAAAACTTGAGTATTCTTTTTATTAAAATTTGGCTGTGACACCCCGGAGAGCACTTTTCCACAGCTCTTCCACAATGGAACTCTCAGCAGTGAAGAGTACTCAACAATGAATGCTTCTGAATATTTGCAACTTAGAAGAAAATGCAAGTAAACTCCTAGAAACCTACCTATAGCCATTTTTACACTCAGTAGATATTCGTCTTTAACTTCATCAATCAGTGACTGTGTACTTTCATCAAGCCCTTTCAGATGGTGTGGAATTAAAGCTACAATGTGGTTTAGCCATGATTCGTCCATTGGGGCCACATTTGCCGTATCAATTCCATAGCGAATGTAATTGTAGTATTTCTGCAGGACAAAAGAACAAGCAGCATTGGGTTAAGTCCAGTACTAAACAGTCACTGCTACTACAGGATTAGCTAGCAATATGGGCTTATTTACTAAAAATAAATGTAATTACTGATTTGTAATTTAAGTACTGCTTTATGTTGAAAATTACACATACACCAGTAAGCCTGATGTAAATACCTTCACCAGCCTACCCAAACACTAGTGGGTAAAATAACGATAAAAAGCCGCTGAGATAGAAAAACAGGGTATGGTGGAATAAGCCTCATTCCATTTCTCTGCTAGGAGCTAAATAACAAAAAATGCAGCAAAGAATGGACATAGCTCACAGAAATTCAGCTTTCAATTTTGGTTTTACTTTTACAGTTCTGGTGAGCTGCCTCTCCTTTGCACTGTTCCAGTACTAACCTTTTCCTTAAACAAAATTCTCACTATGTATTAATCAATCTCATTGTTCCAGTGCTGCTATTATTATCCATTAGCTGTGGGGCTGGATTACATATTCAAAAAGAAAGCCATGTATGCTGCAGAGTTTTGCGTGGATACACGACACAACAGCTAATGCGTTGCTCAGAACATGAACACATAACCACAAATAAGTACATCTGCTTGTATGACAGCACTTAAACAAACACGTGAAATCTGACTAGCAAAACCTCGGAGCACTGAAGGAAACACAGATCAAGAAATCTATCAGCCCGAATTCTAAGACTGGAATATGAACTGAAGGACAAACAATGTCAGGAAGTAACACATGAATGTATTTTAATCAATTCATCCTAAAATGAAATTAATCCATATTAAATACACATAAATCACAAAACTAGGTATGTGATTGTGTCACACAAGGTATCTTACACCAGAACAAGAATTAAGAACATCCTAGCCTTTACATGAGGGTCACCTAAAAAAAAACTGTCTTACAGATTCTACCTGCTCACATAAAACATTGCGCCCTCTCTGGCAAGCTGTTCTCACCTTTGGCAAGTGTAGAAAAGATTAATTTATTAATTTCTTACATTGGCTATCCTCCAGTTACCATTCCATTCCACAATTCTTTGAATCATCCATACCCTTCTAATACTCCATTCTCAACAGTAACACTATAAATAACATATATTTTTAAAAACATGTCACTGCCAGTCATCCCTCATTGTGTTGATCATCATGTCAATATTTACAATAAACGACTGGAACTGTATTTTATTTAACATTCCAGAAAATAGGCTTTAGCTACCAAAGTATCTTTCTTCACTGATGTAGAAGAAACTGCTCCCAGAAGCTGAGTTCTCTCAACAGGCAGAAGCTGTTCTTCAGCAAGGTCTTCCTTACTGAGAAAAAAACCCACACAAAATAAAGGGTATGCTTCACATTCTTTAGATACATTTTACTGGTTTAAGTAACATATAGCCATGCTACACGTCAGTGGTGAACAAGCAACACAAAAACAGGGAGTTGGCAAAATTTTACAACGAGCACAAGACATTCCAATTAAAAAAAAACACTGAAGCATGTAACTAAGTTTGCATTTTACACGGGTGACAACAGTTAATACTCATATATATACTTTCAGTTTGCAATCGTCAAGACTTTAAAATAATTTAATTTAAAAATCTGGTTCATCTATCAAAAAATGAAAAAAAACATTATTCAAAGATAAGGAAACTCACAACAAAATGTCAACAATAGCACTTCTGAATCTTTCTTGGGTTTTTTTCAGACATCTGCTGCTCTGCAGTGCAGAAGCTGATGGTCCAACACCTGCTTTACTTCTAGAATCCTGTATCTTTTGTCTCCTGAATCTCTTCAGATATTCTCCTTGCAGAAAACACATGTTGAAATTAAGTTTAAAACAAATGTTCAAATGTATTGCACATATGTTTATGCTTCTGAGAAGTTTTTTTTTAGTAGTATTAAAAATGTTAACTTTACCAGGGGAGTACTCATTTTTTAGAGTAAACTCATCTGGCTCATCATCTTCCTGCTCTTTGCTCAGCTGGAACGAAGGACAAGTCTGCTGCCACAGTGGTTTAGACCTTGCCTGGAATAAATATTTTATATTTCAGTTTTGCACTTGCACTTGTAGGTGCTACCAACACACACTGCAAAACTTATTAAATATAGTAAAACAAAGAAACTGTAGCCTAATATAAAGCAGGAATAGGGCAGTGTAAAAATCATACCATAAACTACTACTTATAAGTTGCCCTCACACTGTAAATATCCAGACCATTAGAAGTAAGCATGTTAAACTTTTATGTAATATTTGTAAACTAGTTCTGTACCTTACTTAAATATTTTCAAACCTGTTCAAACACTCCACTTTGAATGTTTTCCAAATACTGATGTACAAAAAGATCCACATACGGATTTAATATATATACATAGTGCACAGAGAATATACACCTCAGCATATATTTGAATGAGAACCACAGCCTTCACATAACCATGCTAAAGAAACTTATTTGGGGGAAAAAAAAAAAAGCCAAAAAAACATACCTGAGGCAACTGTGGTAGTAAGTCCTCTGTTCTCTTTTCCAGCTTCCTTTTGCCACTTGGACTGGGCTTGGGTTAAAAGAAAACAAAACAAAACAAACCCAAAGGAAGTCACAACTAGACATTTAATTTACTACTGATATTAAGTATTCCTGGAAGTCTAAACTTGTAACATAGCTGTAATTCCATTTTTGCCTCATTATATAATAACTTTTACACACACAATTTCATATCACTTCTCCTATTCTTCCTAGAGTGCCTCCAAGTAGAGTTCAGCTTTCTCAGATGTCTTTGAAAAATCACTGTTCCGAAAAATTAATTTTAGGCTTGGAAGCATTTATATCAACTTTTTGTCAAGTTATACATTAAAGTACTACAAGATGTCATGAAATAATACAAATAAACAATTGTTTCAGTTCCATTTTTCATTTTTTAGAACGTGTCTATTTTGTGTGTGAGTTTGTTATTTTGTCTTTTGGATGGTACACGCTACAAAATCAGATCCATTATTTTCTTCAAGATTCAAAGTTTCTTCTTTCTCTTCATCTTGCCTCCACTAGAAAGTCTATCAAACTAATTTACATATATCATAGATAACCTTTTAGTACTGTGGTGCATTTGCTTATTAGACACAAGTAACTGTAAGCTCAAATGTGCGGTTGCGATGATGTGACAGTTTTAATACCACTTTTCTTATTTCACAGGTTTTTTGTGACATATTTCTAAATTTCTTGTTAAGTCCTCAAAGACACTTTCAGAGGAAAAAATCTCAAGCAACTCAGAAAAAAAACCCAACTCTTAAGATTTATATGTCAGCAACTTCCAGTAATAGCATCATTCCAATTATTTCCCATGTTGTTTAACCATGAGGATCAAAATCTATTTTAGTATATATGATCAGGACTGAACTGTATGAAATTGGAAAACAGTAAGTAGTTCCCAAATTTAATTAAAACTTCAACTTAAGATGTGTGATTGCAAGAAAGTAGGTACAGAGATAAAACCATACAATACAGATCCGCACAATGGCGTATGAAGATAAGTTAACCATCAGCATAGTCATCATGACAATGACAAAGTGGCCTAAACAGCTGCCGAGCGCTTCTGGTAGCAATGCTGCTAGGCTGCCGATGGTGGCAAAAATACACTTGTGAGCCCCCCTTGAGCCCTTAAGTCAGGAATGGACAGCACAGAAAACCTAAACACATTAATTTGCCTGTTTGGAGATGAAAGTGATCAAAACTAGTTCAACAGAATAAATGGACCTATCCATTGTTTGGGGTTTTTTTAAGTGAAGAAGAGATCACAGCAGCTTCTGAAGTAGTTTATACTTTGTAGGATGGAAAAGGAAGGACTGGAAAAATGACAGTGAGGTGCAGGATAACAATATAGGAAGTCCACCTCAACATGAGGAGAAACTTCTTCCCTGTGAGGGTGACAGAGCCCTGGCCCAGGCTGCCCAGAGAGGGTGTGGAGTCTCCTTCTCTGGAGACATTCAAATCCCATCTGGACACATTCCTGTGGCTGCCAGAGGGGATCCTGCCTTGCAGGGGGGTTGGACTAGATGATCTCTAGAGGTCCCTTCCAACCCAAATCATTCTACGATTCTATAACAAGGTGGCTGGTTTTTTTCTAAGCCATAAACTTTCATGTATGTGTGTCCAGTAGTCTCTGCTTTTCCACAACACTGATTTCTGGTCCAAATTCTAAAGCAGATGATGAATGCTACCTACTACTCTCTGCAGGGAATGGATGGGGAAAAAAACACCTCTCTATAGGAGAAAAAGGTTTTGAATTCCTGGAAGAGTATTATCTACTTCTCTCAGTGACAAGGTCCACAGTGTTAATTGTTACATTCCTGGTTAGGAATAACAGAAACCCGTGTGTTTTTACAAATCATATGACTATAAAAATGACTGAGACTATACCTTGTCTTCATATTCAACATTAAACAGTTTTGTTTAGAACTTTTGGGTTAAAAAATATAAAATTCACCACCACAAGTTATACCTTTGAGCTGCTGGCACTGACAAACTCAATGCTGAAATGAGTTCCACTGCACTCAGTGTCAAAATTTTAAAATATTATACTGCAAACTTAACTGGCAATAAAAAAATACTAAAAAGAGAGTCCTAGACAGCAATGGCTATCTCAGATAGTTGCAAGCAGCCAACTCACACCTTCTAACATGCACGTCAAGCAGAAACACAAGGGAAGAAAAAAAAACGGTGAACTTTTAATTTAATGATGGAAGTTACTGAATGACTTCATTTAAAGTATCTCATGCATTTCACTAGATGAAAACAAATCTGAATGAGGCCATCAGAACCAAAAGAGACTAAAAGAACAGGGGCGACTCAAAACAGGCGAACAACATGATTTAATTACCCTTGTAATTACATCAACCAACTAAAACCTCATCAGGCCCCTAGAGAAATAATACAAATCAGCTCATGCCCAGTAACTGAAAATTATGGTCATAGCCAAAAGCTTCTACTGGTATTTATCTCCAGCGTTTAAGCTTCCTGCAATTCTGGAAATGAACTGAAGTAATTAAAATCTCGTCATGCCTAAGAACCAAAAAAAACACCCAACAACCCCGAACAAACAAACAAGCAAACAATGCATATGGCGTAACACTCAGCACCACGCTAAGGACTGGAACTGGCTTCTGTGGTTTATAATGGGCTGCCTTTAGGAGAGAGTTACTCCCAGAACACTGCAGGAACGGCTGCTCAAACCAAAAACACCAGTCCAAATTTGCAAGCAATTAAAGGAAATCCGGGCAGCTGCAAGGAGGACCCACGTTCCTTCTAAAAACGCCGTTTCAGGAGTTCACAGCAGAGGCGGTTTTTCCCTAGCGGGTGTCGGTCCCGACCAGCGAACAGCCTGTCTCCACACCCACGGCTGTCCCACCGCGCCTCCGCCAGAAAATACAGCCACAATAATGTTTTTAAAAGTAGTTTCAGAAGCTTAATTCAAGGTTGTTACTGCAGGTTTACGGGAAAGGTAACGCTGTGCAGAGCGGAACAGGCCCCTCCGCTCCCCACGCGCACCCGCCGCGCTCCGTTCTCTCCGCGCGCGTCCCCTCAGCCGCCGCTCGCCCCTGCCCCGCAGCCCCCCGCCATGGCGGGACCCGCCCCGGGACCCCCCGCCACTCCCTCCCCGCCCGCCGCGGTCGAGCCGTGCCCCCCCGGGGCTGCCCGGGTCCCCGCCGCGCCCCCTGAGCCCCCGGTACCCGCTCCGCGTCCATGTCTGCGCCGCCCGCGTTGGGACGCCGCCGTCCGTTGCCATGGAGCAGCGGGCGCGAGCGCCGCCGTTGCCCGCCCCGCGCGAGCCGCGGATCGCAAGGGCCGCGCGCGAGGAGGGGGATGGAAAAGCTCCCCTATCGGGAGGAGAAAGGCAGCGGCCCCAGCTGCGGCTCCCAGGTGGTCCCTATTGCCCTTCACATCGGCGAGCAAATAGATGCAGGTGCTCGGCTTCAGGCAAAGCAGCTCAGCGTGCAAAAGAGCTCAGCTGCGCTCGCACAATCAGCCCCGGAGAGCGCCGGTGGCTGGCCCGGGCCGCCTAAGCCCCAGGTGCCCACGTTGTGCACAACAGGTGCAGGATTTAAACAACCAGCAATTAAAAAACACAAGGAAATCAAACTGTCTTCCAGTTCCACAGGCAGCCCACCGCTGCTCCCCGTGTTATGGATCCAATGCTTTGCCCGAGCCTATTTGCTCACTGGTACAGTTGGTAGGACTTTGGACACGTTGCCAGCAGCAGGTTTGGATTCAATGGGATTCAAAACAGCTGTCGCCACATTAGGTAGTTCGTGAATCTTAAAGGGGAGGTTTTGTTATGTTTTCACAGCAACACATAAAAGGGAGCACAGCGGAGCGAGCCTGCTGGAAAACCCCAATAAATCAGCCTCGATTCAGGCCTGCAACCAACCCTGTGAACTGTACAGAGCGCATTGTGAGAGTTTTAAATATATTGAGTTTTAAACATAAAAGTGCTCGGGCAGGGGGGCTGGACTAGATGATCTTTTGAGGTCCCTTCCACGCCCTGACATTCTGTGATTTGTCAAAAATGGCACAGGCAGAGATTTTCACTTGGTCCAGCTGTAGAAAATTCAACTTCCCTTGGAAATTCCCAGTGTATTTTCTAAGGCAGTACCAAACATTTGGTTTAGAAATGACAAATACCTTCATACTCAACATAGCTTAGGGAGATTCAAACAAGCTGTTACCGGCTGCAACATGCAACAGGCCGGCTGGAAACCACGCAAAGGGAGATCCCTGCTCTCTAACCCTGAATCACTCCACTGTTACAATCTCTATCTACAGAGGGCAGTAGCAGGTTGAGCACACATCGCCATATAGTGCCAGGCATTGCGATTCCTTTTGCTGTAAAGCGATGTTTTGGGTTTTTTTCATTATCTAAGAAACTGGAAACAGCACTCCTGGTTGTACTCTTCAGAGGAGGCAAGACACAGTGAGGTTACTAACATTAGCTAATGAGAAAAAAAAAGTTGATGAGAAAAGAAAAAATCTGGTTTTGTAGATATAGTATTTTTCAGTATTGGAAGAACTAAGAAATTCTGCTGTTTATTCTTTTTCCCCTCACATTTCATTCTTTCCCTGCAGTGACCACTTCAACACAATTTATTTACAGAACACAATACCAGCTCACTTTAATCAGTTTCCAAGGCCACAGGAGGATGCAATGAGAAGGAAAAAAAACAGTTTAAAACTCGTTTTTTTTGCCTTCCTGTATTTGGCTAGCATGTCACTTTCACCTGAAACCCCATACTCATTCCTAACAAAGCAATCTTAGTCTGACTTAAGAGACGAAAATTAAGCTCAAAAGAATAAAATTGCAAAAGGAGGAAGAGAATGGATCACACACAAAGTGAGCACTCCTCGGCATTTGCTTTGGAACTGTACTAAAAAGGAGTTGGAAAAAAAATGGAATAGACTATTAAAAAAAAAATCCACTGTTACCAGTAAAAGTCAGCAGGACACAGGCATTCAGTATCATGCACTTCATATATTGTTATGTAATAAAAAGTTCAGCAAATATTGGAGCATCAGTGCAACAAAAAAGGATCAGTGATGCAGTAAAACTAAAAGGAAGGAAAAAAAGAAATAGGTAGACACATATATCACCAAGTCTTCATTTTCTGGAAGATTCATGGGCTTTTTATTCCACCTTGATGCCTCAGTTAAATTCTGGAGTGCAAGTCATTAAGAATACATTTCTTTCTCTCTTCAGACAGGCAAAAGTTCTAAACAGTAGATAACAACGTGGTTTACTCTATGGAATTAACAAGACTTAAGCCAAAATAGTGCATACAGTAACATATTGCACTGCCTAAATGGTTTTAATGTGAAAAAAAGTGATCCTTTACTTTTTAACCAAAGTATTTACAGGCATGCTTTCTATGTTTTGATTAGAGCAAATAAATAATGGCTGAAAGTACAACAAATCTAGTAATTCCTGTGTGTATAAATATTAACATCCTCAGGCTTGGGTGTTGCTTAAAAACGATTTCAGGAAAGGTTTAGGGTTTTTTATTTCCCCAGATGTTTTCACATGACAGACTGCAAACCAGTACTTCACATGGATATGGAACAAGTTGTCTGACTACAATGGAATTGCAGCTTCTGAAATTTAAGGGTGTTAAAACTCTGTTACGTTCCTAGAGAGGACTTAAATTTTGGACAGCACTTCAAGTGCATTCCACTGGAAAACTACGTTTTTTTCACTGGTGTTAGTGGGTCAAAAAACTATCCTTCATCTTCCTGTGGTGGTGTGAAAAACTGTAACTGCCACGTAAAATGACTGATTCTTGGAACACTTCATGTAGCAGCCTAGCCCTTACTTATCAGGGCTAACATGGGCTACCCCAGATAAAAATTTTTGCGTCATAATTCATGTACCTGCTTTTAATTAATCAGTCTCCTTATGCTTTTCTCTGCACTGGCAGGTGACCCGGCACTTGTGAGGTTCCCATTGATTGGGCAGGTTTCCTACACATGAGCCTCGTCGATATCTTGCTCTCTTCAGTGCCGAGGGGGCCAAGCAGCAATTTCAAGTCTGTTTCTTAGGGTACAGGATGGTTGGGTTTGGAAATGAACACACATTAATTGCACGCTTTTATCCCACCCATTTTGCAATGTATTTCTCCAAGCATAACTTACCTGACTTGGCAAGAGCACAAGCACAGCTGTCCTCCTAAGCAGATGGTCAGCTATTAGCTAAACAATGCATTTTTCTAACACGGCTCCTTCCTTAGACAGCCTTTTGAAAAGGCAGAAATTTCAAGCTGTCTCAAATCACTACTAGTGTTGAACAGAATAGTTTGTTTTCTAGATGCCTTAAAGATGAAAAAGAAAAATCAGGCAGTGTTATAAGAACCTTCAGTGCAGGAAATGTAAATGTTCAGATAGTTTCTGAACTTAATGCTGCAAGACCAAAGCAAGCACCAGAACACACTATTTCTTTCACTGAGAAGCAAGCGCATTTGTGCATTTCCAACAACCAGAAAGCTTTCATTTCATCAATGAAACGCACCTCTGTAGGAAACATATTACCCAGGCCAGAACAGGTTAACACTTCCTTTAAGTGGAATTTCTTTCCTAAAGCAAAAAAGGTATTTAAAAAAAACCAACCCAACAAACAAAACCAACCCCAAACCCCCCACATTTCAGCCATCTACTTGAAAGCGAAGCAAACGCACAATCAGCACCCTAGGAGGCTAACAGGTACAACAACGGTCCTGGCCAGTAAGGTCTAAGTAGCGCTGCTCAAGTGAGGGGGTTGGACAACCCAGCCCAGAGGTACTTTCCAACCTCAGCCATGCTCTGAGTCTGCACAGAAATAGGAACACAAATTTTGAAAAAAAGGCAACATTTATTTTTTTTAATATAAAAAGGTCATGAACTGCATAGAAACATGACTTCAGCCATCTTAAAATGTTACTCATCACTCCTTTACGCTTGGTAATTCCCAGGAATGTGGCAGGAAGCAAGACGGGCTAACAATTGTCTCCAATGTATTTACATTCAATTGAAGTTATGCAGGCTAAATTATGTTTTAAATAAATCAAGCATACTGATTGAAACAATTGGATGCAAGGTATATTTTCATTTTACACAAAGTAAAAATAAAGTCTCCAGAACTTAAATTCTGTGGACGAGACCAATTTCCATTTATTTAAATTTAAAGATAAGTTAGCTCCAGAAGTAGTAAGAAATGTAAACATTAGATAACACGATAAAAATCTTAAGGAATAACAACTTTGTCATAAAGTGCTGGCATATAATTTCAACTTTATTTTCCAGATCTTAAAAATAGAATACTAATGTATGAAGACTTTCATAAACTTCCTGGTTGTAATTTTACTTCAGTAATATTTTCGTGGAATTACTTTAAAATGCAACTATTTTATAAATATTCTTTTCTTCCTTTATATCTGTTAACAGTTTTTTTCACATTTTCCTTTTTACCTTAAACTCTAACTTCTGAGTATGTATAAAATAGTTTGTATCTTGAATTTACAGTTGAAATTGTACTCCATGCTGGTGGAGAAAAAAAGCTTAGGTAAGACTCCAGCTGGGAAAAGCCAAGGACTTTGAAAAGTAAGTGATACAGTACCTGAACACAACCTAACAACTGCCTCTAGCCAAGTTATTTTATAATTACGTATATTATTGGTATCACTAAAAAAAGTTACATGAGAATTAATACATAGAAGAGGCTCATTGTGGTTCATTCATACCTAGGCATTCGAGGTTCATACGCACTGAATGTATCGGCTGCTTAATTTCACATGAGATTAAGTCTTGGCAAACTTTTACTTCTTCTGACAAACATTAGCTGAACGAGAGTCTTACCTGTTTCACACCTCAGTCGACTTCTCACTTGTCGACACCAGTGTCACCCAAAATAAAGACAACAATCCGGAATTCCCCTGCGTGTGATGGCGATACCTTACATTGAAATCTTTGTTAAAAAAAAAAGAACAAAAAACCAAAACCACCCCCTTGTGTGAAGACAGACAAAATATAACTTTGTGCCACGCATTATGTTCACCTCTCAATCACACATTGTTCCAAAACCTCAATCTGCCTAACTATGGACAAATCCATGGGCACACCTGAAGATTATCAGATTGTGGTATTTTATTACACAAAACAAACCAAATCCAAATCAACGATGATTTAAGTCTAAGCTCTGAGGAGTGGAAAACTCAAAAGTATTTTAAAGTGCCATTTACTCTCAAAATAGTTTTAAGAGTTTTAATGCATTCCTTACACAAAACAACTACTCGGGACACCGAGACTGGAAGGATTTATCTTGTCAGTACTAGTTTCAGGCTGTTTGCTCTAAGTCAAAATTTGACATAGGCATCATTTCCTCAGAACCTAGAAACAGGAAGCGGAAGGGATATAAGTTTAAAATAAAAGTAATAAACTTACTAAGCTAACCAAATTTAAAGGCTTTAAACAATGACTAGATAGTTTGTCTTTAAAGACAAACACACTGCAGTCCCCTTCTCAGAGCGGGCACGAAGCTCAGTTACTATGGATAATAATTGACAGAAAGATGCACTGCACTTCTACATCAGAGGAGCATAACGAAAAGCTTTTAATTGCAGTTTCATGGGCAAAAGTGGTTACTTTTAGTTTATTCAGTTACTGCTTTTAAGGTTCTGAAGAGCCTTTCTGGTTTGGGTGTTTTTTGGTTTGGGTTTTTTTTTTTTTCCCTTAGGATAAGAAATAGGTTAATACAGGTTGACAATGTTATTTCAGAGGTTTTATGAAAGCAAACTAACAGGTTTATTAAATATTCACATCAGCATGAGATCCTCATCCTCTTCAAATATAACTTACTGACAAGAAGCAAAGGACCGCTAACACAAGGACTGACAATCTACCCGTTTTCTATTCAAGCACTGCAGAGATCCAACACAAGACAACTACCCAGAGCACACACTGTATAATCCACAAGCAGACCAGGTCTGGAAGGCAGAAACGTTTCCTCAGCTACTAATGACCCTAGAGAGAAAGCGATTTTCCAAACGGCCCCAACAGACGTTTCATACTTCCCCAAAGCTCACCAACTTTAGCTTCTATCTAAAGCCATGAGAACGGTCACAAATAAAGGCCAGTAAGACAGCTAGATTTAGTTTCCCTGCTGGGACCAGTTTCTTATTAAGGCTAGTCATAAAAGCACACGTGTATTCAGTTTGGCAAGGCTGGAGTTAAACAAACTCATTTTCAGGTTTTAGTTTGCTCATTCTGGCATCGTTTTTGGACTAGAAGTTGAAAAGTGCAAAAATATTTCATTTTATCTTCTTAAAAAAATAATTCATTTTATTGGTGCAACACTCCCAATTTCTCAGAATCCATTGCCAGCAACGGACAGAAAAGGAAGCACCAGCATAAAAGAATCAAAGTGCTTTTCCAGTACGCCAACGCTGCGCAAATTGGCAAGCCATAACCTTATACGCGCCACTGGAATAGATTACGCTAAATTAATTTTACAAAAGTCTACGTTACACCTTAACATACAAAGTCTGTCATGAAGTCTTGAGGATACTGCAACGCATCATCAAAACGGAAGCGTTTGGAGACTGTGCTGCTGTCCTCTGGAATGTTTTCTTTGTCTTCCTTGTCGCTGCCGGTACCATTACAACTGGATTTTACATTCCTCTCTTCTGAGCATTTCGGCGTGTGTCCTGGCATCAGAGAAGAGCAACAAATTTCTTCAGGGCTACACAAGAGTATGAACTCCCCTTGCTGCAACCACAAATGAGAAAGACAGGCCTCTGCTGTGGGTCTTTCCCTTCGAAAAAGAAAATGAGAAAGTCACTTAAGTTCATTTCGGAAATACTAAAATATAATCAAAATACCCCTAAGAAATCTTAAGCAGAACTGACACTAAAGAGTTAATATTGTTGGTTTTCCACCACTCCCACAGCTGCTACAAAACACAAGACTCAAACATATTCAGATTTAACGCTATACAGCAAGTGCAGACACAGTTCATATCTATAACTCTCCTACTCTCAAAGACCATCGTCTCAAAGTTCAGCTATGGAATTGTGCCCTACAGACAAAAAGTTTGTACTTTTGATTGAGAAGAGTTTTTTGAAAGACTGGACATAGCAAAACGGTATGTATTTCTGAAAAAATACATGCTCAGTCAGAAGACTGCCAAGTATTTATATAAAATACATTGAAGTAGAAAGATATATTAAAGACAAGTCAAGAAACAAGCAAGCACTGCATCCAAGAGACTGCATTTTATCCCTCCAAATTGCACAATAAAAGGTGTGACCTTTCTAGAATATGTTCCACCAGCTTTGTTAATAATCTGTCCTCTGAATGAAAATACAAAGAAACTCAAAATACAAAACTCAAAGCACAAGTCTGACTACAAGAACAGCCCAACAGTGAACCAAAGCTCCTCATCATAAAGTATGGAAAAGCATAAACCTACACTTTTAAATGTCCAGCTGATAACACCGATGCATTGTGAAATGTCCGACTGATCCATATCAGAGGTATTAAGCTCCCAAATTAACATGAACTTTTTCTATGTGTGCTCCACAAACACAAAAGATAAGATTCTTGCCCCAAGGAGTTTGTTACGTACTCTGGATTTTTTATGAGAAGTTTTTGAACGAAGTCTTTGGCAGGCTGTGAAACTGATGAAAAAGTTTCTTCCGAATAATCCACGTTAACTTGAGATATATTAAGGTAAGTTTCTTGATTATCAGCTCCCACAAATGGAGATTCTTGTGTCAGCAGCATGTATGATATTACACCTATGTTCCTGAGATAAGAACACAACATATAATCCTCCTAGGATACCTAAGCAGCATACCCCCCATATTTACTGCCCTACAGATCAATCTTCTTGGTGTATGCCACACTCAAAAATTAGAAACATACCAAGTCATCGCAGTTTTATGCAATGCAAACACGTGTGCACATGCACCAACAAGGAAAGCTATGTATATACATCAAAGAAGGGATTTCTGAGAATTGCTTGCTTCCAATAGACCCTTTTCTTCCCACTGAGATGGGGAGGAAGAAATACATCACTTTTACAGAGCCCCTTCTTGGACACAGGGCAATTCTGGATGACAGAACTGTAAAATGCTAGACTCTGTAATGTGCATGTAAATAAAAACCCATCTTCCACTACAATTCTGTATGAAGTACCAAAGAGTGAGATTGAGTCAACCTTTCTGTACATCCAAGTTACCTTACAAAATCCTCTCGCTGTTTGTTTTTTCCCCCTAAAAACATTAACACGAGTACCACACGTCATGTGATTTATTACAAAATGTAGATGGCTTCTTGATGCGTAACAGCAACGGTTTTGTGATCCGTTAGCTCAGTCCATAGTACTCACTACAGTGGAGAAACATGCAGTTGCTGTGCTGGTCATTCTGAGCAGAGTGCCAACAGTTTGGTTTTACATCTGCCCACGGAAGCAGGCAAATAATTAATTGGTCAAAAAACATTCACAAAGGGATTTAATTACTATTACAGGTTGGGAATTTCAAAGGAGTAATTAGATCACAGCAACTTTTAAAACTGAATTTTAATTATTCAAATGCTCAGGAAGAGCATATGAATATTTTATCTTTTTAAAGAAACATACCTCAAAGCTAACCTTTACCCTAACATAGCTCACAACATTAAGTATACCTTTGTAGCTTATTAATTAAGTTGTGGATTAGTTCAAGATACTTCTCTCATGACTCATTCTGTAGATATTGCTCTAAAGATAAGCAGAAAGTTTAAATACCTCTTATCGTTTGTATAATAAAATCATTTAATGACATCATAGCAGGGAGGGAGGGGGGTCCAACAGTTAATACCTGAAGCGTGTAATCCAAGAGTAACTAATACCTGACATATGCTATCAGACCCATACGCAGTAATTCCTGGAAACCCCAAGTTATATCCCACGGGCTCCTTCCCCTCCCAGCTCTGCCTCCTTTGGTGAGCCCACCAACAGAAGGGTATTCTTAGAAGCCAGATAAAACTGCCTCACAGTCTGGATGTGGCCCCTAGATTGTTAAGTGGTCACGCCTACCTCAATACAATTAAGACATACAACCTACCACATATCCGTAGCTGTGGTAATAGGATCGTAGTTTAAGATTTCTGGAGCTAGAGGAAGAGATGGGGAGAAGAAAAACAGTTTAATAGATATCTAAGTGGCCTTGAATTAGACACTACATTTCCGGTACTTTTTTGCCAATCATTATTGTGCGATTAAACACACAGGTTTAGTAATCAAGTTCACTACTGTAAAACCACAAGGGTGGAAAGAAGTCATTTCTGTTTGGTTAGACACACCGACAGTTAGCTGGGTCACGTTAAAACTGCACTATACGGCCTAAAGTCTATACTGTCCTAGTCCCAGATAATTTCTAATCACATCCATGCACGTACGACTATTCTAAGAGGTTTTCAAGGTTTTAAGGGGAATGCAGAAAGCCTTCAGCATGTTAACAGGGTAAAGCCAGGTGACCAAGCCAATTGTAGGATCAGTGGCTGTTAGCATGTGCTACCTAGGAAGTTACTCACTACAGAGTGAAGTGCTCTTACAACTGGGAGTAGGTAAATCTTTATGGAAACCTGCCGCTCAGAGACCCGAGTGTTAACAGCAATCCTTCCCTTTCCAAGTAATATTTGGACCTCACTAAATCATCACACTAAACGGTATTCCTAATTCAAAGAACACTTCTTTGTGTGTGCTAATGTGGTATTCCAGCTCTAATCAAAAGAATTTAAGAGCCAACATTTCTACTTGAGGTAACAGCCTGCACTGCAGCAAATACTATAGCACGAAATTAAAGGGGGAATTATCGCTTCAATTTAGAATTTTTTTGGTGCAAATATTTGTTGACCACTGAAATAAAGAACAGCTCAAAACACGTTGCCTTGTCCTGTTCTTTCTCCAGTAATGACCGATAAGCTGATAAGCCCATTACGTGAACTGTTTGTTTTCTCAAAATCACACAGGAAAAATTGCGAAGCAGCTCTTCCATACCTAGATACTCTGTGGTCCCCATGATCTGCCGCAGTTCAGTAGAACTCTCAAGCTTCCGAGACATACCAAAATCTACAATTTTTACATCACCGAGAGGATTGGTGCTGCTCAGCAGAATATTTTGAGGCTAGGAAAGATTTAATTCTCAATTAACAAAATAGAAGCTGCGAAAAAACCCCAAATGACATTTTGATTTCTATTCCACAACACTTCCTGTTAAATTTATTTTTAACAATTAAATAATCTCTAATACACTCCTTTTTCTCCTACCCTTGTCCTGTATTTAACAAATTACTTTGATTGTCTTCAATTTACTATTGTGATAAAGTACTAAAAAAAAAAAGAAACGTCTGCTGCAGCCTCACCTTTAAATCAAGATGAACAATATTGTTTTCATGCAAGCAGCAAAGTCCTTCAAGTATTTGTCTTATAAGTCTTACAATATCCCTTTCACCAATTCTGTCATCCAGTTCTGGGACACACAGATCAAATATTTCTCCTCCAGCAGCACTGAAACACATTCAAGAACACTTACATATTAAATTTGAATTTTAAAGCTTAAGAGAGGAAGACTTTTATATAAAGTACCTACTTACAAAATCTATAAAAATATTCTCAGAGGCTGTGAATATTGTTACAATTACTTTTTTTCCCACACAACATATGTCAATACTCATCATATGAGCACTTAGAGAAGGAAAAAAAAAAATAAATCCAATGATACTTTTTCCTTCCTCATAGCCAGCATCAGCACTTGAGACTGAAACAGAACTCTGTGGCTGACAACCTCATAGAGCTTTGGCACCCTCAAGCACGCTTGCCTGTAAGGGAGTGTGAAGATGTCTTCAGGAAGAGGAGTTCTATCATCATTCTCTAACAGCAGAAGTCTCTCTCATAAAGTCAAATGTAAGATTTCTTCTGTTAGACCGGTTCCATAAATAATTCAAAGCAAGAAAGCCCAGCAGCATTCCTATCCTCTGAAACTGGAATTAAGAATATTTTTTTTCTTCTCTCCATGACATGGCTGTGGTCTAAACACGAGAACTACATCAACAGGAACAGCTAAAATTGCTGAAGAATGTTTCTGGTGTGGGAGGAGACTGTGTACTTCTCACCCTCGATCCTGCCATTCTGATAGAAGACTAAAAATCGAGTACCAGGAAGAAACGGTAGCATGCTACTGCTGACTGAGTATACCGCTGCCTAGTCAGTTTGTAAGCAGCATCTTCCAGAACTCTGACACACAGAACATTCAGAAATACAAGGACTCAGCTCTGTCACTTGGAAGTCGACCATTTTCAAGCCAACAACAAAAAAGCGATCAGCAAGCTTTGTGTTTTCACACAGCATCTCAAATACATCATCCTCAGAGAAAAAAAAACAGCTGTTATTTACTGACAGAAATCCCCGCTATCGGTACAGCATGGAAATAACCGTGTTGCATGTGGTTTATTAGCTGTACTTCTTCTACTCTTTGCCACAGTGTCAGCTGTTTCCTCTCCTGCTGGGTTTGAAGCTGTTATTCAGCTGCTCTAACTGCCTCAAGTTTCTGTCTCTTAAGGAGAAAGGGCCACCTCAAAACGAAGGATAAGTGAGCCTACAATTCATCATTACCACAATGATAAGAGTCTATTAAAAAAATATGGGCAATGTGGATCAACATCACAACCAATGTCTTCGCCAGTTGCCTTCAAGACAAAAAGGTAACAAGGGGAAGAGCAGTGGATGTCATTTATCTCAACTTTAACAAGGTTTTCACCACTGTCTCGTGGAGGTGGGCGATCCAGCACAACAGAGCACAGCTAGAACGTGGCACCCAGGGTTTGGCTCCTCCACTCAAAAGTACTTTTTAATTTATTTATTTTATGATTTAAGATACATCAAAGCCTACATACTTTCCATGGGATTCAAGAACGTTGCCCCCAGGCAGCATACATTAATTCTTTAAGGGAGGGGAAAAAAAGTAAGAAAAATTACACTCTAGAAGTTGTATTCAGGTTTTATACTAGGTTAGCCTGACCTGAAAATTGATGGGAGCTTTTCTACAAAAATCCAAGCAGCAGAATAAAAAAAATCTGCTCAAATTAAATAGGCAAGCTTAAATCAAAGTTACACCCCTGAGATAGTGCTCAAAAAACCAAACAAATATTTCGGTTTGAAATTGAGTGAAATAGTCTGTGAAACTGAGTCATGCAGTGAGAAGAAAAATATTTGACAGCTTTTTGTAAAAAAAAAAAAACAAAACAAAAACCAAACCAACAACCAAACAAAAAACTACCGTAGGTTTTGATGTATCGTGTTCTATGCCTTATTCCACCTCACTCGACATAACTCATTAGCTGGGGATGTAAAACACACATGTACAAACCCAAACATACAAATTAACAGCACTTGATTCAACTCACGCATTTACACAAAAATAAATCACACTGAAAAAGTCCCTGAGAGCTTATAAAGTATATCACAATGAAATATTAGCAGAATGTATATTGCATACTGTTGTAGTTCTTTTGGCTGTTCAGACAACCCCTGCAAAAACTGACTACATGGACAGATTTGTAGCTACAAACGTGGAACATCTGAGGAATGCATACTTACTACTCCAACACTAGGATGATTTCATTTGCTGTTTCATAGACTTCATGAAGATTAACTATTCGAGGATTAGACTTCATTAATTCAAGTACAGCAATTTCATGAAGAATCTCTGCTTTGCAGTCTTGACCTCTTCTTCTTTTCTTCAAAAATTTGGCTGCATACTCCTGGCCTGTGGATTTAGCTACACATTTTCTAACCACAGCACATCTTCCTCTGCAACATAAAAGGGAAAACATTAAGAGTTAAAACATACAAGGTATGTAAAGAGAAATTAAAAGGCAAGGCCAAAAAAAAAAGTCTGCAGTGCAGAAAATGTCAGAATCGTGAAGAAAATTTCCCTCCACAAATCATGCTAAAAAGCCTGAGGTACCTGCAAAACTTTTGTTTTAAAAAAGCCTTAGCAGGAAAACACACACTTCTTAGCATTCTGTTTCTCAACTGCAGTTAGACAAAGCTTGCTGCTTTATTTCCTAGCCAGCTGTTTAGGTATGGAAACAAAAATCTATTTTGGCAAAGGAATGTTTTCAAAAGAAAACCACACATTGTAGTTAAAACACCAAGGTGACCTTTTAAAAAATTACGGGAAGAAAAAAAAAAACCCACAGTTTTTTAAGCCAAGTTATAAACTCTGAAAAAACAGTTTTCTAATCACAAGTTTTGCATTCCCAGAAATGCCTAGTTGCATACTTGAAGTGTTTTCAATGATACAAGAAACAACTTGAAGGCCTAAAATAAATTGTGTAAAGTTCTAAAAACAGTTATAAAACTGTGTACAAAGAAGAAGAACTACACTTATGTCTTCGAAAAAACACCCTTCTATACATGGTTTTTGTTACCACAGCATACCAAGAACAAACTTGATGAAGAAGCTCAGTACTAGTTATGAGTTGCACTTTTGAACTAGATTAGCTTCTTTAGTAGAAAAGACTATGTTGCCCTGCAGGCTTTGGGAAAAAAAAAAAAACCCAACAAAAAAACAATGCCTAAAAACATCTTTTTGGTGAAAGTAAAAAAATCAAACAAGCAACCCACCTCCCCCAAAAAGTAACGTCTGAGGCTTTTACGAAAAAATATCTAGACTTTAGTATTTAATCAAAAAAGGTATAAACATCTCACGAAAAAAAAATCATGATTTACATTTGCAAATAACCATACAGTTTGAACAAATTTGACTAAATTACTAAATGAAAAGCTGACCTTAAACCACACTGCTATTCCTTATCTAGAAATAAATTCAACAAAACAACTTCTCTGTCAATTTATTTCAACACCAATTAGTTGTAAGATTTGTCCTTTTTTTAAAGCACTAATTTTAGAAAGGTCAGAGTAAAAAGCTCAAAAGAAAAAATATTTTAAGAGGCATACTCTTCAGTTTAGCAATTATTTGTAAGTCTGAAATGGCCAAGCCCTTTCCCAATTGTTAAACCAGATCACTGCAGAGTATTTTAAGTTATTAAGCTGAATTTCGCAATATGCCAAAGCTTAAGATACTCCCCCACAGCTTACATTCTTATTTTAACATCACATTACCCCGTCAACCACAAAAGTTTCTCTAAAATTAAAAAAAGGGGAACTGGCTGAGTTTCATGAGAACAGCAAGATCGTCCCTGATAGTTTTTGTACATCTTCCTTCCCGTTGCTGTGGGTGTAACAGCTTTGAAGGGTCAGGTCCAGACTGATGATACAAGAATCTCCACTTATTTATGCTGTATCTGTAGTGTGCCAATTAAGGCAAAATTAGGACAAAAAATTGTTTTAGAGCAGTGGAACTTCCCCAAAACACAAAAAAAGTCAGAATCTAAGTGTTGCACTGAAGCAAAGTGGCTCCCGCTCCTCGTTGCCTGCAATGCGACTGCTTAACCATCACACTTTACAGCCCAGTTTTACAGATAAAAAATGATTTCAGGTTGTTTTCATATCCCAAGTTATAAACCACAGAAATTCAAGTACTTCAAAAGAAGCCAAGCCATCCAAACACTTGGGACAAAACTACTTAACCCACCAAACAGAACCTGCCTGCTTCGTGAGTCAGTGTCTTAAATACCAAAGGACCTAGAAGATAAGGGTGTGGGAGGAAGAAATGGGACTTGGGAACTTTAAGCAGACAAGAACAAAAGAACCATTTACTAACTAACCTGAAGAGGAAGAAGAAAATTGCAAGTGAAAAGACAAGTATATTATATCAGTTAGAGAAGCTACAAAGAAAGGTGGATTTCACATCAGTTACATGTTGTCATAAACACTTAAACAATTTAAAAAAAATATGTATATGTGCACACACTGTTAGGCCAGGAGAAGTCAAAAGTATGTCTGGAAAACACTACTCTGCATCTCTTCCTTTGCATTTTGGCCCTTGCTGCGTTATGCGCTGTTTTGCATATATACAGGAAGTATTAAAGACTCTGTTTTGGAATCTACACAAAATCTATAATTTTGTTTGCTTCAGACATCAGCTCGCAGGTACATATAATCTGAAAATCCAGCACTTTGAGAATAACGGAGTGCTAGGGGTTGGTGTGCACAAACTGCTGCTGCAGAGCTCAGAATTCAAAACCAGAGCTGACAAAGGGGTAAGAAAACAGGGAAGTTACAGGCTGCAAGTGGTATACCAGATCAATCGCATGCTAAGGGAAAAATAAAAACACACAAAAAGCCAATGACAGTTAAAGAGCTCACAAAAATCACACGCAGAAGAACATCTCTGCTGACAAAAGTTGCAGGTGCAAAGGATCCCTGTGTAGCATCGTGAGGCTCAACAACTGGGACCCTGACCACTCCTGTTCATGGGGCCACGTTTGTACAACTTTACACCCAACGCACTGAACGTTTTCAAGGTATGATTTAACCCAGCGACTTCAAAGACTATCATAAGTTCCGAGAAGTTCTTTTTTCTTTTATTTCCTATTTTACTGCTGCAAACAGGCTGCAAAGCTACTGTGAAACAGCAAGTTGTTAGAAACTTGGACTAACTGCTTGAGGGTGGGAGGGAGAGGCAAAAAAGGTCTTTGTTTTCTGGACTTCAAAAAACTTCACCAAACAACCAGAACAACCAACTCAAAATCCCTATTCTTTGTCTTGTAGCATTACCCTAAATCACATCTTCTTTAGTTTATGCACCTGGAATGTGATGTGTGGCTAGACAGGGGAAATGGAAGAAAAGGAACATAATTCCAAACCTACATGCCTAGGAAAACAGGCTAAATCGCTCTGACATGCAAAAGGCTGGCAAATTGTGTCTCACTGTGCCTTTTCCGGGCCCTCAAGAACCTGTTGGAAACTGCAGAAAAGGCAATGGGGAAGGAGAGAGGCATAGTTCTGTCCCCATCTACTAAGATGAAAGTTTGCCAGAAAAGGTTCACCACTGCATCACTGCAGAAACTCCTCTTACCTAAATGAAAAGGAATACTCTTACCTTCCTAGCTCTTTTGATTCAAGCATATAAAAATTGTGGAAATTGTCTGTCTTGATTTGGGTCTGCAGAGATGTAGCTAACAAGCCAGAAAGGCTTTTATTCTCCAGCTTTCTCCTTGACATAGTCAGGAACAGGTCTCTTTCGTCTACCAGTCACCTGTTAAAGGAAAACACGAGTTTTGAAAACTCCATTGTTAGAAAGGATACAAATATTAGAGTTTAGGTCTGTCAGACTAGAAGAGCCTTAAGTTTGTTCAGTAATGACCTGAAAAACCACACATTTAATCACTGTAAAAATAAGATCTGAAAGGAATACTAAGACAGGCTAAGAAAACTATTTGAAAGACCATTTTTGTTTTCAATAATTTTAATATTTGAGATAACTTAAGTTTTTTTCCTCTGGAGCATCACTGTAAGATATTTACGATAAGCTTCAGTTCCAGCAAAAATGCTAATAAACACTTAACTATTAATTATACATACTTCAAAAAAAAAAAAAAAAGGGCTTTCTGGAAATAAGCTTTAACTCTTCTTTAGCTTCTGGCTAAATTCCAGCAATTCCCTTGAGTTTACACATTTAACTGGTGTCCCTGAAGGACTTGACCAAAACTCCCTATTTGTTCTCAGCAACACAGCAGGAATAGCGAACAACAGGGGAAAAGGGTTTGTTTTTCCAATGCGAAGATTCACACATCTCAAACTCACAGTTCATCGCAGTTCCATTTTAACACTAGACTGTCAGAAAGCAGCATGAACGGGCAATATCCTCTTTGCAAGTTCAGATCATTTAGAACCAAATGATGTAGCAATCCTGATTAAGTTACCTTAATAAACCAGTAGAACAGCACATTATGAAGATATACCCACCTATGTTATTTCTACTACTGCTACATTATTTCTACTACTGTTAAAAAAACCTAAACCCCCAAAGAGTAAAAATACTGGGTTTTGGCATCTGTATTTAGAGGCCTGAAGCATCTCTTCAGGTGAAATGCAAAAGCAAGGCAGAAAAAGGTTAGTGAGGGAAAACATAAGTCTTAATGGAGGGTTTATGTTAAGTTAAAGAGCAGGTTTATCTCACTGACGGGGAAAAAAGAAAAATCACGAGGCAAATTACAGTTCAGATATGGTTATCAAATTTACAAAAGTACACTTTCGGTTTCCAGAAGTGTACTATCATGAAGTAGTTACGATTCAAATTAATCCAGCACCCATCAACCACTGTTCAAATTACCAGTTCCTGTAACAGGGACATTCATACTGGAACTATTTTGGATTTAAATCACAATTCGTGCTTCATTTCAAAGTAGCATTTGATCAGCATGAAATCGCTTCTTAAAAAAACTACCAAGGGGTCACAACACAATCTGACACGCTAGTCTCCGAACTACTTTTCTTTTTTCCCCCCTTTTCCCCAATTAGGTGACAACTTAGCATTTAAGAGACCAATTCAGACGTCCAAGATTTTACACGACTCTGCGCGCACCCAACAGTGCAACAGCTCAAGTTCACTTGTTACTGCAGGGCTCCCGCACAAAAAGATGTTTGTGTTAGACAACTGACCTCGTTACGAGCTTACTACACCCATTATGTAAGCCTTCAGTTTTTATCATTACTCTTAAAGAGCAATTCTTAAGGAGAACTTTTCGCCTGATGTTGAACTAACGCTGTTCCTCCGGACAGGTATGTCTCTTTAGCGTGGCATCACCAAGAATAGAAAAAACCCAGAGAATAGCAGGCAGGAACTCACACACAGGCACGTAACCCATCCAGGCAGATGAAATCCCACCGGCTATGAAGAAAAAAAAGGCAGGAATTCCCACAGAATAACTATTTCCCAGAGCGATACCCGCGTTGTCACACATGGCTCCAAGCCCCGAGTGACAGAGACCAGGAGCACAAATCGCGCAGAAATTTGCCAGCTTCCCACCAACGAGAAAAACCTCCCACTAAACTTTTAACAGGGCAAGAAGCTGCTCGTTTAACTATTCCCGAAGGAGCCCACTCCCTGCTGCTGGCTGGGGAACCGTCCGGGAGACGTGGGGGGGGGGGGGGGGGGGGGGGATCAGGAGCAGGGCAGGGCCCGCACCCTCTCGCCGCTCACCACCTCGCCTCAGCCGGCACCGGAGGGGGCTGAAGGACACGACGGGCGCTGCCGCCCCCTCAGCCCCGCCCTGTGCCGCCGGCCTCGGGGGCTACCCGCCCGGCACCGCCCGCCGGCCTCAGGGCGGGACGCGCAGCCCGACCCCGAGTGCCCTCACGGCGGCTGGGGGGGGCGCAGCACAACGTTCCCACCGGACCCGCCCGCCCTCACCCCCGCCAGGCCCGCGGCGCTCACCTCTCCCCGCCGGACCCGCGCTGAGGAAGCCCCTCGCGGGCCAACAGTCGCCGCAACGGCCGCCGCGCGCGCTCAGCACGGCCGACCCCTCGACCCTCCTGCCCGCCCCACCAACCGCCGCCACCACCCGGCCCGCGTTTGAAAGGCGCAGCCCGGCAGATGTGGCTGCCCCCGCCCGTGCCCGCCCCCCCACGGCAGAGAGCCAATCAGCGCCGGCGGGGGGTGGGGGAGGAGAGCGACCCGCCCGGTGATTGGTGAAAACGCGCCGCGAGCGGCGGAGCGCCCCCTCGCGGCCGGCCGTGCCTCTCAGCGGACGGTCGGGGTGTGGCGCGGCGGGCGCGGCGCGGCAGGTGCCGCCGTCTCCTCCGTGCCCGGGCGTGGGAGCCGGTGGGGGACCGCAGCCTTTCGCCCTTGTCCGAAGGTTCCTGGCTGCCCCCACCGGCGAGGGGCAGGGCAGCCGCGGGGAGAGCCATTTTGTTTCCCCGCCTGCCGGAGCGCGGGGCGGGGAGGTGAAACGGCGCCCCCCCCCCCCCTCCCCGGTCGCCAGGGCCGCGTTTGATCTAAGCGGGGATTCTTGGGCCACGTTCGGTCAAAAACGGGGCTTCTCGGTGGGGAGGTGGCATCCAGGAGACCTCAGCCGAAGGGTCGGGGTAGCGCAAGGGGCGACGGTGTTGAGGCCGTGAGGAGACGGGCGAAGGCCACGGCCTTTTCTGCTTTGCTGGGCCTAGTGCAGCTGGGCACGACACAGGAACCCATGGACCCCAATAGCAGCGCTGGCCGGCGCTTACAGGCAGTGGCTGCGCAGGGTTGTGCTTGTTTTGTTATGTTTATGATGCTGCCTGCGAAGTCTCGGATGACCACATTGCTGGCTAGGTCCAGTTAAAGCCAGAAACTGGTAAACTGGTACGCCAGTTCTCCCTGAGTTCTGCATACATGTGTTCAAATGGCAACAGACCCTACTTTTTATTACTTTGATACAAACACAAACAGCCTGCTTGACAATCTCCTTTTCCTGTGTGTAAGTGGCAGCTGGGTCCTCAGAGCCTCTTGCTTTAATGAGCCTGGGATGGGGGGAAGAAGGAAAAAAAAAAAAAAAGGCTTGAACTTGTGGCTTCAAAGACCCTTTTGGAGGATATAAAATAGCCTAGGGCATGCTTTAGAAGTAAGTCGAAATGAGGAGGAGTTCTAAAATGGCTGCAATTTGTCAAATTGATTTCCTCTGTGAAGCAATCCAACCAGCTGCCCCAGAAATTTGCAAACACCCGTTTTATAATAGATTTGCCATAAAAGGCAGTAACAGCAATGTAGCATAAGAGTGGATGAGTTAGAAACTTCATTTCAGCTGTGCACCATTAGAGCTACTGGGTTAATTCTGTTTATGCCATGGCACTGCCAGTGAAAAGGGTAACTGCTGCGTGCGTGGCCAGAACAGGCACGCTGTCACGGCAATGCTTGCAAGACAACTAGTTAAGTTAGTATAAATGAAGATGAGATATGCAGTTTGAGCAAAGGAAAGCGTTCTTGAGGACTTCAGAATATGTTACACTGTACAGCTGGCACAGTAAGATACACCTACTAAGAACTGCTTTTCAAGTGTAACTCCTGCTCACTTTGACCTCCTGCCATCTAGATTTTTAGCATTTTGAGCTGTGGATATTTCTGACCAAAAAACATCCAGAATCTTTACCCTCTCCCACGGAGTTCCACCATCTCTGCAAAGTTCCAGACCGTACTCGTGTTATAAAGTGATTTCAAACACATCTCCCAAATAAAAACACAATGCGTAGAAAAGATCGGGTTTGTCGAGAAGCGTTCTTTGTGCAGTATGAAAAGGAAGCAGCATTACAAACATACCAAATGATCCACAGGAGTAAAATTAAATGATGACTGCAATTAAGATGTTTAGGTTATTATAGCACGTGGTGCCAAGAAGCAAATGACAGCGGTTGTGTTGTTTGTCTCCTTAGCTGCTTGTGTGTCTTTACTGATCTTTTCAAGGCCAGGATTTGCTCTACTCTCCCTTTAAGTTCTGAAAACCAACTAAAAATGCTTCATGCCACGCGTGTCCCTGTAGTCTTGATTATCTGTTTATGTAATGCCACAGAAACATGTGAGGCACTTAGAGAAAGGGTATAATTGGCAGGACTCCACCCAGAGGACTTTGGAATTTTACTTAGATACACCACCACAGAGAATGACAAACAGAGGGTGGAGGAGGGCCATGGTAGGCTGAAGGTCGCAACAGTACAGGATCATGAACTGTGCTTGTTACTAATGCATACATCTGCTCGTTAATTGCTATTTTTTAATTATGTTAGCTTCATCATTCCCACTCTTAGGAACTTCTTCTCTTGGTATTCTTAATTATCTACCCATTACAAAGCTGGCCTTTTACAGTCTTTAGAGACTTTCATGAAAATAAACTATTTCTTCTTGATCAGCTATCTGTTTGGCAAAGCCGCGATGCACAGCCCACGCTGTTCAGAGCCAAAGTTGTGTTAGGAAGCTAACCTCGTGGAAAAAAGCTCGATTCCCTCAAGAGGTGTCGGTTTCAACTCCAACCTGTCGCAGGGTTGATGGAAGCTGACAACGTCTGAGCTGATTTCTCTGACTCGTTTGTGGTAACTTCTTCGATAAGCCGTCGACAACACAAGAGCAAAAAAGGCGTCACAAAAGTGAGGCAAAAGAGTAACTCTGCCAGGCGGGTATGCAAATCACAGCCATTCCACAGGGCAGGACAGAGTTAAACAATGCAACAACGCATCCAAACCAAAGCCATACCTGGGCATCTCCAGCGTCCCGCAGTTCAAAGGTCACCAGGAAGGCTCCGTGTCTCCTACACGTCGCCTCTCCTGCTGCCGCCCTGGACAAGCAAGAGCAAATCTGCTTGCCAAGGCGACGGCGGCCGTTGTGCCAAGTACCCACAGCCATTCACTCGGTGGAAGAGCCTGGAGCCGGCACGGCAGAACCTCACAGAGGAGTAGCAGAAAAATCTGATTTACTGCATCTCAGATCATAGCTAAAGCCACCCGTCTTGGGGGGGGGATACCCCTGTGCTGACACTGGACATTGTTTCTCTCACTCCGCAGGGATAGAATAAGTAAGACCACCTCCGACCCCTGCCCATTAGAGATTAGCCATGCCTCGAACATCTACAAGAGCACTGTTAGCTGAAGCAACCTCTCTGATGCCAAAGGCCAGCCTCAACCACAAAATATTCAAAGCACAGGATGACATTTTGCTACGGTCCTCTCGGAATCGGCCATCTCCTGCCATAACTGCAATAGTTCTGGACGTGACCTAATCTTTGAATACAGACACCCCTCCTATCCAAACGCAAATTACCCTGTTTTTATTTAATACGGGTCGTTTAATTTTTTTTTGCCCATGCCTAAATCTCTGCAGGAATCTCACCACCTTCGCACATAGGAAATAAGCCACAAACGGCCACCCCGACGCTGGGGGCAACGCCTCTGAATTTCACCCAGAACTGCTTACCTCAGTTGCCTCCGTGTCGCCCAGCACAAGCTTCATGCAAGCGCCAGTCTTTATACTGAGGGAGAAATGAGCAATTGCTCAATACGTGGCGTCAGTTTTTAGTGATATGGCTGAAAACATCGAGAACAACAACAGAGAACAGAGCCGAAAGGGCTCACAACTCAAAGCCCCTTCTCTTCCCACAGCATGATTTCAGTTAGCTTGCACCATGTTTCTGGTAGCAGCAAGAAAACGCAAAATTACTTTCTAGAGCAAGTTTCAAAATATGAGAAATATCACTGCAGTGTAGATTCTACGAAGAGTTTATGTAACACACAGGAGAAGTGACAACTCGCCCTGTAACCACTCTAGAGCAAAGGTCTCCTTGGACTGTGTCTCTGGGCAGTGAACGCCAGCCTAAGTGCTGAATCAAGACCAGCATCTCTTACTGGAACTAGTATTACCTGTTATAAAAGCAGAAGGAGTCTTTGGTGGGGGCCACCGTCTTCCATTAAAGACAAAAAAGAAACAAATTATATTTTTCTCTGAAGGTATTTCCCTGTGAAAACACAGCGCTTCTCTGTTACAGCCACCGTTGTAAAGTACGTCACTGCCAGTTCTGATGCTCCATTCAAAATCAGAGACGTGTACGCAAAGCCTGCGCCTCTCCAATGAGTCGACTGTAGGATCTGGTGCTTTCTTGGGTTAATTTGTCAGAGTTTTTCTGTCATACGTAGCTCTCGTTCAAATTGTGTTGTGCATGGCTGCAGAATCCTTGCTTCCTATGCTTCCAAAACGATGATTTCTAACACCCCAGGCTCCATGGGCTACCAGAAGTCACTTTGAAAAGGTGATGTAAGAAAGAGCATCTGGTGGTTTCTCTGACAGTTTTAAAGTGCCGCAAGGGGCACGGAATGATCTTGAGACAAGAGGCACTCATTTACAAAGCAATGTCACGATACACTCAGACGCAACGAAAGAGTTGATTTCCGGAGCTGATTTTCTAAGAAGATTTATTTTAATTGTTTTCATGATGAAACGTGGTCTTTAAACAAAATAGAGATCAGTACGAAAATAAAATTATACACAGAAAAATCTTTCCCCCAAATGCTTCTCAGTAACAGGAAATAGAACACAACAGTCCTGTGTTCAACCGAGTAGATATTTATGTAGATCTGTGAGCAATCAAACATTTTAGTACATTCCTTGAAGCCAGGCCCCTGTACTACACTCGACGCATTTTCTATCTGCGCTCTCTGCCTCAAAGGAAAACAAAAAGTGAAATGTGATGTACATGGAGAAAAGGACATCTTAATGCTTGAAGCACATATTCCCCATTTAGTGTTTCCTGAAAGACACGTACCAAATTCAGAAGAAACTTAAACTGGCTTGTAGAAAGATAGAAAAACTTGGTATTGTATTCGATAGACAGTCTTGTGATCGCTTAACTGAAAAGTATGGAAAGGATTAAAAAATACACCACCTGTTCTACTTAAAGCTTAGAAATAAATACACACTTTGTATTCTCAGTGCCTGAAATTCTTTAAAAACAAAGAACTTGGTATAAAATTATATCAAGTAATTGCCAAAAATGAGGGAGGTGCACCTGTCTGCCTGTTAGGTTCCGGATGCCTGCATCCCCACTACAAAAACTTGTAAAACTGTGCACTTTCAAACATGCTGAATAACCGAAACCGTGGCCTAGCAAGGGCAAGAATAGCGACTGCCTTGGGAGTACCAGTACTCCATGTCCTTTGTTGCCTTCTTCTTCTCCAAAGTTCTCCCCTTCCACATGGTGCCAGCCCTCACCAGTACAAATATTCAGTGGCTTGTACAAAAAGCAGCCTTGCTGATCGGGACTGACAGACGCCCTCGAGGCTGTGTCACTCCAAGGGAAACCAGAGTACAAAGAAAAAAGCATCCTCCTAACCATAACGACATACGTACTTATTATTATTAGAATTCTTCTTCCTCCCTGCCGTGCTGATACTAAACAGCAGTCTCCTGAGTGCTGCAGACTCACTGCAGAAAATCGTCCTGCTGTGTGGAACTACTGAACCATTGTGGTCCAACGTACTAGGTTTTTTGTCTTATTTAGGACTTTACATAAAATCCCGATCGCCTCAGTTACCACATTGAAGAAGAAAACTTGCAAGGAATTCTTGACTCCTGTACTGACTTATCCAATGGTCTCAGCTTTTAGAACCAGACCGGCTTTTAGGTGGAGAACGAGATCTGAAATTTTCCTACCCACAGTGTTTTTTCTGATTGTCGTTGAAGTGTGAATGGAATCAAGACTCACAGCAGCTTGGCAAAGCTAACTAGATCATTTAGAGTATTTTAGTTACCTTAAAAGAAGCTTTAGAAATGCCTTACCAATCCCTCTCTTTCTGGGGATTCATGGTTCTTGCACAACCACAGCACAACTCCCAACCATCTAAACAAAAAAAATAAAATAGATCTACCTTTTCACACATCTAAATGTTAGGGATTTGGCCCATCACAGTTAAAATGAAAGTCACCTTCGACAGTGATGATTTAACTTCTTGTCAGATGCCATTTCTTTTGCCAAATGCATCTAGTAATAAACACAATAATTAATTGTACAAACAGTAAGAACAAAGAGGATTTGCAGATACCACCCTTATTCAGAAGCCTGAATTTTCCCGAGAGTACTCAAAAAAACCCCGAACAAATAAACAAACAACCCCAAACCCAATAAACCAAAAAAAAAAAAAACCCACCCAAACCAACACGGAACTAAGTTTTGTGATTGCATACTTTAGATTTTCAAAACCTAGCAATTAGGTAAAGTATGTCTGGCAGTTGCAGTAACACTAATGCCTTCCGAGACGAACAGTCATTTTTCCTGGGTGCATCTGCACAGTCTGATTTTCAAGCAAAAAAACATCCCCTTTTGCACGCCCAGTTGTCAGCACTGTACTGCTCCGTGTTTGCAAAGCGAAATCCTTTTTCTGTCCCCACTCTTTCAGTCTCATCCTCGCTCTAGTGCTATTCCCTGGCTGCAGTTCGTATGCTCCGTCTGCTGCGTGGCACTGCCGTATCTTATCACAGCATCTACGATTACATTCCTTCCTTAGCATTATTTATGAGGCTTCCGAGATTTATTTGCTTATTCATACAGTAATCTATCTTGAAATTACCCGGCTCCGACGGCCGACTGCCGTCAGCATGGCAATCCAATATGATGCCTCAGCAAAATCTTCCTTCTATTAACCTGCTTTACACTGCTAGATGACTATTTCTAACTAATTGTAAATCTCATTTAAAATGCGAGATGCTGGATAGTCAGCAGAGAACCGCAGGAGCTGCTTGTAGCGCAATGAGCAGGCAACGCAGACACAAATGAGCTTTTGGAAGAAACCAGTTCCAGGGCTGTAGGACGAATCCTCCATCTGTGGAGGGCCAAGTCCTCGCTAAGGTAATAAATCCCAGGCTGCCGTGATTTCTGGGTCAGCACCCGCTTGCCTCCCCGCCAGAGTTGCTTGCCCTTCCAACCTGCAGCCCCAACCAGCCTGTAGTGGGTCAGAAAGTCTGGAGATAGAAAACACTGCAAGACACTCTTGATACTGTCTCATTATTAATTTTGCAAAACTGAACTCGGAGGACATACTACTCCTGGATACCTCGTCAGCTATTTTCCAAAAAAAAAACCAACCCAACTTTTCTGACTTTTTCTTAAACTGCTCACAATCTAGATGTAAAAAGGACAGAGATCCTGTCGACTCTCTGGGCTGAAGGGAGCTGCTTTTGTGGGAAAAGAGACCGGTTTAATTCTTGATGCAAAAAAAAATTAAACTCTCCATCTTACTCCAATATCAGAGCTGCAGTCAGAGTAGGCGGCCAGCAATCATCCCCGGGGGATTGTAGGATTACGGGCAATTAAAAGGGAGCGGACAGCCAGCCTTTGGAAGGCAGCCCAGAATAAGGGAGAGCAGGCTGGGGAGTTTTGTAGATCTACACATTTAGAGCTGATTACACTGATGTCAGCACAGAACTGCAGTAAATTAGTGAGACAAAGTATCTCCCCAGTGCTTAGCAAAAGCCCTCTAAGGAAAGGAGGCTTTATCTAGCAGGGGTTGAGATGTCTGTGAAAGTTCTGAAAAAGGAACAAGTGAAAAACAAAACACAATTAAGTTTTTTAAAGGGATGAGAAGAAGCGCAGCTCGGCTCCCTTTTGCATTCGCCAGAACTTCAGGAGATCTGTCAGAATACACCTCGAGTTCAATTTCTGTTATTAATATTCCGCAATGTAATCTGACTGCATTTGGTACATAAAAGGAAACAAGTTCCAAATTCCAATTATTGATTTAGAAGAGGGCTAATCGGTGAGCATAGCACTTATTTCACAGAGCCCTCAGGAGATATTTTAATTGCATTTTGCATACATACAGATACTGCAACGGATTGCGACCGCTCCAGAGGAGTCTCTGAGTGGCATCCTTCTACCTGCAGTCAGGAGGAGCCTTTTGAAGTGCTGACCAGAAGCTGCAGGAGAGCATCACCGACACTAAACGGAACTTTCAAACTGAGGATGAGTTTGCCTTAAAATAGCACAGCTCTGAGCCAAGCCTACGAAGTAGACCCTGAAATGAAATTTCAACCTGCACCTGTCTCTGCAGTAAAATTATTTTAGAAAATACTAGGAACGCTTGACTAAAAAAACTTTTCGTAGCAATGAACATTCTAAATAGTAGTAGCCGAGTGCTGGAACTAGTCCATCTGAGTCCGAACAGAAGCACTAGGAAGCTCGTGGCTGATCTGAAGAGCGTGGAACATAAACCAGCACACACTGTGAAAACCGTGCGCTCAGGTCAGCTTTACAATTTCACATACTGCTAACAAAAATGGGCTGTAAAAAGGCTTTTAGCCTTACTGCTTCTACAATAAAGTTCTTTCCGCCTGTTTACCTAATATACATTTATTTTTCCAGCAAACAAGCCATTTCAAATTCAACCTCCTAAACTCTTTTTTATTGCGAAATATTTAGGGATAAAGTGAAACTAGCCCAACAGCAGCCACTGTGGTTGTGGCTAATAAAATTCTAAAGGATTTTTTACTTGCAGTTGGCGAGCTGGTCGCCCGTAACATTTCTGCAGTAATTTTTGTACTGCGGTAACTGAGCCAAAATGCAGTTTGACAAGCCTCGTCTGAGAAATTATTCTGAAATTTTGCTTGCAGTTCAACTTGCTCACCCAGGGAGGAAAGGACAAAAAGGGGAAACAGCAGTGACGGTTCAGTCTGAATACTGTAAGGTTAACGTTAGAGCCAAGCCTGCAATCTTACGACCGGAGACCAAACTTCTGCTCAATTCCCTTCAGTGCTAACAGGAAGAAATTATTCCTCCACATCAAAAACAGTGGCAAGAAAAACATAACTACTAGTGTAATTTAACACAAATAGCTTTCAGTCTCTGAAAAGCACAAACTGGCTTTATGTTATGGGAAATGAGCTTGGCCTGGCCAGTCCAACACAGTACTGCCCAGATTACATTTAACCATGTAGCGACCGGGAGAGACCATTGCGAATGCTCCAGAAGGAAGCGTTGGGTTTTTTTAATATATATATATACTTTTAAAAGGATTAAAAATATGTAAGAAACCACAGAATTCTTTTCTTTCCCACAATTTTAAACCGAGCAAACGGCGAGTCCGGGGCCCTAACAGTTTAACTCATACCAGCAACTTTGTCTGATGTCCTGCCAGCATGCTGCTGCCTAGATTTTCGGTTTCCCCGAAGACGACGTTTACTCACTGTACCCTGCATGACCCCAGGCCAACCGCTTCACCGTGGTGCCCGGCAGGCCTGCGCACGCAGATGGATTTCACCCTAGATCCTCTCCAAGCCATGTTAACACCCTTTTTACGGTAGCTTCGCCACAGGAATGATGACAATTACGTTTAAAAGCTGAAAAGGCAATTACGTGATGAACACATAGGAGAAACAGCAGGAGGAGGGTGGGTGAAGGAAAAGGGGGCTGTGTGTCAAATCAGGTTTTATTTTGCATTGGGAGGTGGCTTTTCTGTGGTCACTGTGCAAGGTGCTGCTGTCAGAGGTAGGACCCAGTAGGGACAAACTGTCGTCACACCATAGCTGAAGGGAGTCTTTTGTCTGCTTCCAAGTGACTGGCTGCTTCTCCTCCCTAAATGCAAAGCTCCTCAGCACTGCGTGGAAAAGCTCTGAGGAGTCACAGAGCTTTCAGAAAGGCTTCTCAGTCTTCCTCTATCCAGACCCTCGTGCCTGCCACACACAGCACATCCTAAGACAAAACACCACAGCTGCCTGTCGCAGCCAGCTGCGGGACGCCAGAGTTGCCTTTCACCCTGGAGGCATTTAATGGGAATGTCTTCGCACCCCGAAGGAAGAATATTCCATGCAGTAGCCAGGAGGTATGGGTATCTGGGAAAGCTCAGGCTTCCTTACTACAGGCCGCCCCTGCTCATCTCTTCAGAGCAGCAGCTTCACCTGCACGGTCACAAAGAGCCAGCCAAGTGCTGGAGGCTCCGCAGGGAGCCAGATGTGGGCAGCTAACTCCTCCTCACTTTCAAACAGCATTTTTCTCGAGTCCCCGAGGTGATGTTGGCAGCAAAGAAGGAACCAGCAGCTTCTCCTTGGTCTCTCCTGGTCTTAATGCTATGAGGATTCTCGATTTTTTAATCTTTTTTTTTTTTAACTGGCAGCTGCCTCACCGGTGGCCCTGTCACATCTTTACAGAATACTGGATCATCGTGGTTGATTTCAATTATTTTTACATGCATAAATACAGAACAAATGTGTGCAGCAGATATATTTAAAAAAAAATTGACAAGATGCATTTATTGTTTTAGTTTTGTACAAAAGCATAACTTAAAAGGCAGACTAGTATAAACTTACTTTGTGCCAAATATTTAAACTTTTAATTCCGAAGAGTTTCTAGTTTGAAACTTGTAGATACAGTTTCCACCTAGGAAATCTCCTTTTTAGACCACAGAAGACACAGTATTGTAAAATCAAAATTCTGCAGTCCATCAACCAACCAAAAGTTGCATTCTGCTTCGAGTGCCAGAGTTGTAGCTACTCAGTGGATGGATCATATGAAACGTGAGCCATGCTGGAGTGACCTGATGAGGAGTCAGTTTGCCTACCGCTCATCCGTGTTCTGAAGAAGGATGCGCATTAGGATCTGTGGCATGCAATCTTAGCAAAGACTGATAAATATATGTGTAAAAACAGGGTGACGTGTTTGAATTTCTCTTTGCTACTTCATGCTAGCCAGAAGTAGCGTAAGAAAACCTACGTTACTTAAGCGAGTCCCAGATGTCATGCAGAAGCTCAATTGTTCCTGAAGTTAAAGAACGCTTTCGCTCAGGTTTTGCAAGCGGCTTTTCCTTCGCACGAGTAACGTCTTCTCGGTAAGCCTGAAGGGGTTTTCTCAGTCGTTGCTGCCACCACCACAGCTGCACCGATCTGGAGGGTGGAGTGGCAGTCTCTGCCGACGATGTCTTCACGGACGTTCCCCGGCCTTGGAAAACTACTCCCGCAAGAACAAGCGGGATTCCCTTCCGGAGACGCCCTTTCGAGAGTCTCCAAAGCAAGGCCGTTACTTCGAAAGCTGCTTTTCCCACGGAACAGGGCTCCCTGTGCTTCCCCCGCTGTCTCGAGAGGGCTAGCGCAAAGCTAGATTCATCTTCTTGTCATCCCATGTCCGAGCGCAACCTCCTGGAATGGGAAGGCGTGGCGGACGCGCTGCGCGAGGAACGCCCGTGGCTGCGTGGGTGTTCCGCGAGGCTGTCTGGAGGAAAGTACCAGAAGATCGACGCAAGCGAGCCTCGTGTATTCCAGCAAAAATTAAGCATAAAGCAGTTGGTGTCCATGCAGCGCTTGATATGCTATAAAAACTTTTTCAAATAACGTTTGATAAGAAAACTATTTATCAGTGAAAATGCAAGCTCAGACGCTACGAGCAGTTCACATCTGGTAGGTGTTCACTGACGGGGGACGGTGGCGTTGTGACCAGTGGCTCACCCTGAAGTAGGTTACTCGTGGGTTTCCAAAGGAGCTCGTGTTTTATGGTGCTGTACAAATAAAAAGTTGTGGGGAGCGTATGAAATATCTGTATTAAACTCCACTGCATTAAGTTATCCAAGGCATGAAAAATGACCCCGATGCATTTAAAATAAATGCATATTACAATATCACATACAGTATTATAAAATTATTACTTCTGTGCACAGTCCCGATACCTATAGACATGGCACTGTGAAGAAAGCCCGGTTCCTAAGCGTTTTTTATAGATACTTGATAGTGATGCGGTCTGCTATCAGTCAGATAATCATGATGTCCCTTCAACTTTGGTACATTCAGTGCAAAATATTTTTTGGGAGCTTTTTACTCTTATAAAAATAAAAGGCATTTCTTTTCCCCTTGAGAGTGCTTAAGGAATAAACACTAGCAGAATGTCTGTTGGAGCACGGAAAAGTGACAAAACCAAAAAGAGCGTTTTAGTTTGCTTGTTTCCTGTTTACACTCGAAGAAACATAATACAATGAACCTATAAAAAGAAACAGAAGTCACTGTGTTAGGGCTTTTCTCCTGATATGCTGTGATAAATTGCTAGTTTCTTCTTAAAATAGTTTCCATGCAGTATAAAGCATAAAATCAGTCATATTAGGTTATTAAGTTCGTTTTAACAGCTCATCTTTTGTCACACACACCATTGGAAAGCACATTTCCACAAACCTCCTTAATGCAAGCCGTCGGGACGTCCTGTGTTGCTCACCTTCCTTTCAACTCGCTTCTGCCCCAGGAACTTGGGCCCTGTGGTGCACACCTTGCAGGCACTCGTTGTCTCAGGTAAAGCAAGTACTGGATGTCCTATTATAACATATGGCATAAAGTCCTGTACCTTCATGAATTGAAAAAAAATTAAAAAATTATCTATTGCATGATTTTTCGATCATTTACTGCGTAGGGGAAGGGCCTGAATGATTTCACATTTTGACTTGAATTTTCCATTCAACGACTTTGATGAAATCCAGTCGTCGGGTCCACGTCTGTTTTGCAGTAGCCAGGTTGATCACAACACGGGATCACGTTTCTCGTTTGCTCAGAACGTAAGAGGTTTGGCCGTCCTGAAAAACCATGGACTGCAAGACTTGCGTTTCCGTAAAGAATTCTGCCACTACCACAATGATTTTTAATTGCTTCATAAGTTCTTTCATGGAATCTCATTATTTTCAATTGCACCGTGAAACAGCTTTCCTCTAGGAAATCCAATGCAAACGTTCACTCATTCCTGAAGAAGACAGATCCACAAAAGTCCAATGAGCTGGGCACTGTGGTTTGTGTATCACTCAAGTCCGAAAGTACTCGTCTCTTCAACCGCTGTCAACAGTTTTTCATATAACATAGAGAATGATGGATAAGGGGGAAGGTCCAGACGATTGAAACAAGTGTGAGCCCTGAGGGAGGAGGGGGAGGGAGAGAAGGTGAAGAAGTGCATTATTTTAAAAGTTCAAAAGAGAACACACTTACTGGTATGTGCTCACATAGAGATGGGCAGATAGTATTCTTTCAGCAGACTTTGTTCTGTCAAATGATGGTAGTGAGGTTTAATCTACTTTCTTTTAAGGAAAATAAGCCAGTTAGAAGCATTTATGAAGGTCTTTAGAAACACACTGACAGCCCAAAAAGCACGGGATGAATTTTATCCATTAAGCATGCAGGAGAAAAGAATGATACGGCGTGGTACAACTCAAACAGTCTCTTCTGGAATTCTGGCTTTAAACGTATCTTCTGAGAAACAGTATTTTTTTCTGTACTGATGACACTTCACTACTGCATTTGTAATCACTAACAGGGTATTCTGGGTACACTGAATATGCATTAAATATTGTATCTGATGAAATATTAAAAAATGCCCTAGATATACAGTAAATAATTCCACAGTAGCAAAGGGCAGACAAATTAGATGCTTTTCCTTCTACATTTCCTTGGTGTACAGATAGTGTTCTTGGGAAATTTCTGCTCGTGCTGATTTACATTGGCCCTGCAAGCCAATGACCTTTAGAATCACACTTTTGGTAATTACATGAATCCACGCGTGTACCTCCAGCAGAGCACCCCGCTTTCTGAAGAGGACAACGACGTGGTTTACTTCTCAAGTTTCTCAAGTTCATCTGCCTCAGGTTTTTGACACTTGGAAATGACTCTCAAAAGCTCCTCCAGGGAGTGAAAAGGGAGATAATAAAGGATATCACGAGCCTGTACTAACAAAATAGCATATAAGTATTAATGTGATGGGCTCTTGAGGAAGAAATGGTGCAAAGACAAGTTGGAGGAGGCATCTTTTCCGCTCTGCAGCTTTGTTCCCATCCCTCACTTCAGACTGGTTTTAGAGGATGAAAACCTTCTCACATTTTGGCAGGTCTCTGTTCAACAAATACTTTACTCTTTTGCAATAAAAACGCATCACAGTTATTTAAATACAAACCCGCTGAAAAGCAAACTTTTCCTTGGGTCAACTGCCCTGCACCAGCATGATCCAGCCCTACTGCCCTACACCAGCATGATTAAGTGTAAACGTGTAACATCACGCCAACCGAAGGACTGAACAAGCTCCCTCCTGGCAGAAAATGCAACTCCTCGCTTAACCTCCTGGAAATCATGCAACAGACCTGCACCGAGCTTCCTTGGAGCCTGAAAAGTGCTGCCTTCCCTCGGAGCAAATTCATCTATTTAAGTGGCGCTCAGCTCTCAGCTACGAGCACGGAACACGACGTGAAGGGGGTTAATCTTGTTTGTTAAAAACAAAAAACTGAAAAATTTCTCATTGAAAGAAAGAGACTGATTTAGACCCAGCAGTAAACGGGCAACTGGAGCTCGGTGATCCTTGGGGGCGGGTGTAGAGTGTGCAAGTGTCTTGGGCAATGAACAGTTTAACCACGTGCTTTGGCTGCGTGGGGCTGACAGCTACTCACCACAGCGATGGATTGCGCTGTGTAGGCTGTAAAACCACAAATTATAAAAGGCAGAGCATGTAATTAGCAAGAGATGCATTACCAACTGGTTTCATAGCAAGCTGGCATGCTGTTTACGTTTATTAAGAGAACTGAGTTTTATCTTAATTTGGAGGGCAATTCTGAAAATACTTTGGAAAACCAAGTCATTAAAAAAGACAAAAACTAAGATCTTTGTCTTCTGAGGCAACATGTGCTTTTCTCACCCTAGCAAGCAACTTGGTAAGTCTGTGAGAAGAAAGTGTTTTATACCTCTGGACAGTATTTTCCCATTCCAATGTTTCAAACCAACTAACTGTTCATTTTCCCAGACAGGCATTTTATGACAACATGAAAAACCATCTTGGTTCCCGATGTCTAGATTCTCAATTAATCTCCCCTTCGTTTTGATTACAGTCTTAGAATAGAGTGATTTAGGATTAAAATCTAGCACTATTTGCACGTGAATTTATCACCTGCCCGTATACAGAATGCACAGCAGTGAACATGGAATCAATCTTTCAGCACGTAAGTGAATTGAAAGAGCAACACCCCCTCCGCTGACATAGTGTCATCCACAACACAGTGTGAAAGAGGGAGCAGAGGTGGCATCGGTGTAGCAAGAGTTAAACTATACCTGTAATAATTGATCTTTTCAGGGCCTCTGACATGCTACTATCAAAATTAGTGCAAAAGCCAGTGACATAAGCTGGGCGACCTGACCTGCGCCTCAGAAATCTCATGGCTTTGACTGAGCAGGACTGATTACACAGCAGCGAGAGCAGCGGGAACCAGGTAAGCAGGCAGTGAATGCTCCTGTGTTCATACTCACAGCTGCTTAGACCACAGTCACATACCTAAGTAAGCATATTAGTCGCCTTCCGTGTTGCAAAATCAGGAAGGAGAGACGGGGACGGGTACTCTTAGGAGTTTTCAGCAGTGCAGTGGGTTTTTTTCAGAAACGGAGGAAGAAACAAAGTCCACCAACTTGGTGAGTCCTAGCTTGTGCCACCCTCACACCGAGCGTTACCAAGCACCCCCGTGGGAATCCAAAGGGCAATCTGCAAAGCAGAACCCTGCTACGAGCGACTGTCGCCTTAACAAAAACGCTTTCATCATCGGAGAACGGGTAGGCGTTGTAGCGTCCCGGGGCAGCGTTCTCGGCAGATCCTGCCATGTGTTTACACACTCAGGGCTTGTCTGGAAACCTCTTGCCAGTTTGCTACTTGGGGTCGTTGTTAAGGAAGCCGTACCTTCCGGCCAGTACTACCTGGTGTCTGCACAGTAAGTCTGAGTGAGACGCAGGCTGAAGCTGCACTGCAAGCAGGAACCAGATGTGTAAAAATGCAAATAATACTTTCTGCTTAGGGCTTAGTCCATTTCGGGCATACCCTTGGAAATGATTTATTTTTTTATGAGGTCAAGGTTCCCCATGTATGAATGCCGGGACTTGCCAGCTCGTGACAACTGTAGATGTTTGTCATACACAGTTGTTGTTGTTTTAACAAAGCAAGTGTGGTGTTGGTTTATTTTAATACTCACACTTGTGTGTTAAAAACTATCCATGGAGAGAAAAAACACAAATGTTTCCTAACCAAGGGAATCAGAAGGCCATGATACAACTCCTAAAGGTGAAGAGTTGGCTTTTCCCCTGCACTTGTTACAGCAAGTAGCAAAGGCTCCCAACACATTTCTCCCCGCTGCACTAAAAGAAGCAGTTTTACTCTGCAGTTTATTATAACTATAACAAGGGCTCTGCGTAATCTTTTCAGAGGAAATTCTGAGCATCCTGTTCTGGCGTGTCCTGACCTTTTCTATGCTGCAAACTGTGCTTGTTAGCACCAGAACATTAAAGAATACACGGAAAAAACCTCCCACAATCTCTTCTCTTACTTGAACTCACATGAAAGTCTTGTATTCTGAGATCTTAAGTTTTTAAAAAATCAAAGCTTTTTCTTTCCCGAGGAATCTTGTTTGTGAGGGTTGGGCTTGAAGTAGGGTTTAGTTTCCAAAGCCCAAAGCTACTGCCATGGGTTATGAGCAGCAGCACACTCAAGATGAGTTCTGACAGAGAGTTAGTTCACCCACACTCTGCACACTAATCTGTGTCTAACCGCCGACAACCTGTTCTGAAGGCTACAGAATTATAGGACTGGAAGAAAGGGAATCTTCCAGAAATGTATCAGCCTATTCACAATATAGAAAAGGTTAGAAACTGCCCTTGCTTGTCAATGAAGTGTTCGTGCTAGAAGATGTGTCCTCCATCACTCGTACATTATTAGTCTAGTCCTGGTAGTGTTACCACAGACCTCTGAAAACAACTCTTTCTCCTGTCTTATCAAATGGAAAATTTCGAAAAGCATCTTTTTTTAAACTGTTTTTATTTTTTTTTAACCTTCTCATCCCACTACTCCAAAACTGTCATTCCTCCACTTAAATGCTACTTCATGTCTGCAAGGGCTTGTACAGCTCAGCCCCTGCTCACACATCTGGGCTTCCGTACTGTTCCTTTACCCTCTTCACCTATTTCAATTGATCCTACTTGTTCTCTTCGAAATCTTCACCTTGTCTCATCCCTGCGCTGCCTCTTGAGTCAAATGACCCCCTCCTCAAAATACACCTCTTCTGCAGCTCATAGCTTGCCTCTTTATGTTACCACTCACTCCTGACATCAGACAGAGCATAAACATTCCATCACTCCCCTGTACTGGAAAGGCTGTGTGCAAGAAGTCTGACACAAGCTTTCACAGCCACAAGTGTTATTTGATTTTAATTCGTATTGATTTTCGCTCCTAGGTGATGAACTGCACGTCCAGTAAGTAAATACTCGCACATTTAATCAACCAGAACAAAATGGAATTCAGAAGCAGTTACCATTCTAACATAACTTCCATGAAAAAAGAATTACAATACGGCTGCCAGCCCCAGCCCCACTGCCTGGTCCATCTTACGAGAACAAAACTGAGTTCTAAGGAAAACAGATGTCTCAGACACTGGAACGATGGGCGGGGAAATCTTCATGTAAGGCACAGTATATCTGCATATTTAGTTAAAACTTGCTTATGTTTCTCCAAGGGCTTATCTGTTATCCTGGTAACGGAGATGCAGTGGATGTGGTCTATCTGGATTTCAGTAAAGCATTTGACACTGTCTCCCACAGCATCCTCATAGGTAAACTGAGGAAGTGTGGTCTGGATGACCAAGTAGTGAGGTGGGTCGAGAACTGGTTGAAGGGAAGAAGCCAGAGAGTTGTGGTCAATGGGGCTGAGTCTGGCTGGATGCCTGTGTCTAGTGGGGTCCCTCAGGGGTCAGTGCTGGGGCTGGTGCTTTTCAATATATTCATCAATGACCTGGACGAGGGATTAGAGAGCACTGTCAGCAAGTTTGCTGATGACACAAAACTGGGAGGAGTGGCTGACACACCAGCAGGCTGTGCTGCCATTCAGCGAGACCTGGACAGGCTGGAGGGCTGGGCGGGGAGAAATCTGATGAAGTTCAACAAGGGCAAGTGTAGAGTTTTGCACTTAGGAAAGAATAACCCCATGTGCCAGTATAGGTTGGGGACTGCCCTGCTGGAGAGAAGTGTAGGAGAAAGGGACCTGGGGGTGCTGGTGGACAGCAGGATGACCGTGAGCCAGCAGTGTGCCCTCGTGGCCAAGAAGGCCAATGGCATCCTGGGGTGTGTTAGAAGGGGAGTAGCAAGTGGGTCAGGAGAGGTCCTCCTGCCCCTCTGCTCTGCCCTGGTGAGGCCACATCTGGAATCTTGTGTCCAGTTCTGGGCCCCTCAGCTCAAGAGAGACAGGGAGCTGCTTGAGAGAGTCCAGCGCAGCCACAGAGATGTTGGAGGGAGTGGAACATCTCCCTGATGAGGAAAGGCTGAAGGAGCTGGGTCTCTTTAGCTTGGAGAAGAGGAGGCTGAGGGGTGACCTCAGTAATATTTATAATATTTATAAATATGTCAAGGGGGAGTGTCAGGAGGACGGAGCCAGGCTCTTCTCAGTGATGTCCATTGACAGCGCAAGCAGCAATGGACACAAGCTGGAACAGAGGAGGTTCCACAAAAATATTAGAAAAAACTTTTTCCCTGTGAGGGTGACAGAGCCCTGGCACAGGCTGCCCAGGGAGGTTGTGGAGTCTCCTTCTCTGGAGACACTCAAACCCCGCCTGGACGCGTTCCTGTGTGACCTACTGTAGGTGATCCTGCTCTGACGGGGGGCTGGACTAGATAATCTTTTGAGGTCCCTTCCAACCCCGAACATTCTGTGATTCTGTGATACCCTAAAGTACCTCTAGCACTAACACACGTGCAGTTGTACCTTGGAAGAGCGGTGATCTTCCCCCACTTCTCTACGCAGAACCTTCTCGGGCCGTTGCTCCCCCGTAGAGAGGCAAACCCTTCGTAAGGGATGCTGGATGTGCCTGTAACAAACTGCCAGCGCAAACAAACCATTACGGACATGGGACATACACGGCGAGTGGGTTAGAAACTCATTTGTATCGGCATGCCCACGGAAGTCCACATGCCTGCGTGAAAGCACTGGCAAAACAAGGCAATTTGTGAGGCACAAGGGTAAGTGCTACTTTAGATGGGGGAGGAAGGAAAACAGACCATTTCCTGGTCAGGCTCTGGAAATTTCCTTCAAAGGTTTCTGTGGAATAAACCACTGTAGGTTGCTTAAACTGAGCCCTTAGTGAGTTTTTCCCTACTGTCTTTACTCTGTACTAAGACCAACTAATAAAAACCCAATAATGTATAATAATGGTTTTGTGTTATGCCTTTTTGGCTATGTGGATTTCAGTATCTCCATAAATCGTTATTAAATACGTTCTGAAGGTTGGGCATTTGCTGAAACGCTGTTTGTTGAGCAGATTTACTTACGACTCATCATGAACAGATCAAACACGGTTTTTGACAGATCAGAGACTACTTAATTTTTAATGGTCGGGATGCGACAAAAACATCTAACAGATGTGATAGGAATATAAGCAGACATTTGGATCTCTGTCAAATGAGAGGTCCCACACTGCTTTTTATGGACCTTTTAAAAGTACTTAAGTAAAAAAATCCTTCATCATCTAAGTAACTCAGTGACCAGAGGCAAATTCTGAACTGTTAAAAACTGGATTTCATAATCGATCAAGAACGTGGTAAGGGCGGGGTGGTGGGCTGTCTGTTTCTTCACAGATTTTTTAAAAAACAGCTCTGTAGTAAACCCACATGTATAAATATAATGCTTATGCATGTAATAAGCCTGGGTGGGACCAGTCTAGCATCTAATTTTAATGATGCACACTACTTCTACACAGACCAGCTGATTTCTTACCTGTAAAAGTCTCAGTCGTTGTTCATTGTTGAACCTTTCCACAGCAGCCCAGAACCACCGGATGACAATGTGATTGTCATGATAACCTGTTAAAACAAGACAAGCCTTTATCACTTTAGGTGCTACAAAAGCGGTTGACAGAATAGTTACAAGTTTTTCTCAGTTCAGCCCTAGTCACAATAATGCCACATTTCTTATCCAATTACAGCAAAAGGCAAGGTGAGAAAAGAATGCTACTAAAAAGCTTAAAAAATCTGAAAGGCAGAGAATTAATTGACAAAAAGGAGTGGCATCTCTTCTGCAAGCATTTCTTCAATTAATCAGTGACAGGAATGTCAATTATTTTTGCACGATTCCAGCGCTGTGCTTTTTATATGTCTAAAGCTACCAAGGATGCTGTAACCACCTCTCTAAAAGCAGCTCCCAAATCTTCCGCAATGCTCTCCAGTTATTTCAACCGCCAGCCTGAAGTCCTTGGGATTTACTTCTAATTTCCTGTCGCCTTCGAGAGCTGAAAAGAGGTAGATCCCGCTAAGAACGGTTCCCATTCCTATTTGTCTCCAGAGTCTAGATGAAACTCTACTAGTGATCTCTGCTGAAGATGTATCTCATGGGACAGTCCTTTAGAATCTCAGAAACTGGGTCATTCTGGGGAACAACTCAAAATTTGGGTTACCTCCTCTGTACTCAGTATTATTTCTCCAATCACTCAAGTCAATTTCTGCTGTTCCAGCTATCACCAGTTCCAGTTCTCGGGCATCGAATACAGACACTAGCCTGGCATCAACCACCTGTGAAAGGAAACAAGATGCCTCACATCATTTCTTTAGCGATTTTTGCCTCCCCGCAGAAGGCTCATCTGCTGCTAAGATACTTATCAGGCAACATTTCTCTCACAAATGGAAAGAATAAGGGTTTTTTTTCTTTTTAAATGCAAGTAAACGGCCTTTTCTGACACTGCAGTTCCATACAGTTTCATTAGAGGATCACAGTCATTGGGAGAGAATTTTATTGGCAAATAGTACTGAATTATTTCAGGAGAAATTAGGTTTAATACACTCAATTTAACTGTCCATGTTAAGAGGTTAAGACAGAAATACCTTGAAATACACTCAGTTTACTCAGTGTTGCACTGAGTATGGCCTGCACACAAAAGCAAGCATTCACTGCTAACCATACAGATAGTATGTTCCAGTTTAAAGGAGTTCTTAATGACTAACAAATTTCTTTTTTATACGCCCTCTGCTCTTCCGTGATACCTGTTAGGGCGCTTCCTGGTTTTGCTGTTTGGGACTCTGTATTTGAGAAACATATGAGGAGAAAAAATTTTTTGGAGGATAAAGAAAGGAAATAAATTTCAAGCTGGAGTTTTTTACCTCATAGAAACCACGAACTAGACTTTCCGTTTGTTGTACAACTCCTCTCTCAATTCTCCATTTCACCATTCTCTCTATATATTCTTTCTTGTTCTTTTCAGTGACTGGGATGTTGGCACCTCCTGGCTTCAGTTCCCGTTCTGTGATCTTAGGAAAAAATGACCAAGTGACAACACAGTATTTTAAAGTCCAAAGAAAGAATTGTAACAATTTTTTTTTTAAGTTGAAGTAATGCCTCAAGAGCACTAGCCAAAACTGACTTTATTAAACTGCAATACGTGAATTAAGAGAATATACAGCAAATCTTTTTCTGTATAAAATCGTGCTTAAAATCCCATTTCGTTTGAAGAATCCTCATATTTAGCATGAGGGGGAGAGGAAACAACACTTACAGCCAGTAAACCAGTGAAGTCTTCTAAATATCACTCTAACAAAGGTGGTGTAAGACTTTCAGTGCTAACTCTGCTGGAAGTAACTTTAGGTAAACTACCTCCAGCAGAGCAATCCAAAATTTCGGTGTTTCAGATAGTCTCCAGAAAATCTCTTTAACCAGAAAGACGTGTTGGACTGGTTACAAATAATAATTCCTCCTTAGATTTCAACATTGTTTTCACCAACCAGAATTTTACTAGAACAAGTTCAAATCAGCATGGAATGACAATCGTTCTTCTGTACAAATAAACGGTTATCCAGGGGTAGAATACACAGAAGCAATTAAGAATCTTGCACACCTGCCCAAAAACTTCTTCGTTTACAGTAAATGTGAGATCCAAGATATCGTGTATATCGTTGTCTTTCATCCACTGCAAACTCTGGTGAAACTCCTCATCAAGATATTCCAGGTCACTCAGGTCACAGAGTCTAAGACAAACAAGAAGAAAACACACAAACACAAATGACTTAGCTAACTTCAGATAAGACAGTACTCAGACTGAGAATGGCAGCCAAGAGAAAAATCAATAAAATAAAGACAACACTACTACAAACCTCTGTTTATTTGTTTAGTGACGGCAGTTACTAACACAAAATAGTTCAGCTAATACACAGAACTCCAGAATTTATAAATGTGAAGGCACGTTGCTTTTTAAGTTTATGGTGCCCCGTATTTCCTGCGAAGAATATTTTGAAGTTATGAAAATACATAGATTGAACAGACAAAAAGTTCAAATCATAAACAAAACAGCTTTTCTAACGAGCAACTGCTATGCTTTGTGCGTATGTGACTGCACTGTCGCCTCTCTCATCTCCTCACTGCGTGAAGAAGCCTGTTCAGACACTGCTTCCCACAGAAATATCTTTTTACCTTTTGCTGTATTTCCCTTACCTGGCTCTTCTTTCACAAACCCAACCTGTAAGCTAAGTGCCCCTTGCTGTCTTTAGTAGTTACTACTCCAAGCTTGGAACGTGCCATCAGTTAACGCGCATTTAACAACGCGGTGGTGATTTCTGCCATTCTTCTTAACTCCTGATCTGTGAAACAGGGCACGGGGGCTGCTCATTAATTAGGGTGCTCTTTAGCTGCAGAGTTCCCTGCCTGCTTCTATGCTGGGGCCCAGGTGAAGTCAGAAGAAAGCCCCGCACTTTTAGCTGGGCAGCTGCAGGAATTAGGCTGAGTGCAAAGGTGGCCACCCCTCATTTTTAATTTTACTGTTCAGAAAAAACACCAGGTTAAACAATTAATTTAATCTGGCAGTCCCACAACATTAAAGTCCATCTAGGGTAACTCCTCGTTCTTATTAAAATGGTGCCGTTAGCATTTAGGTGCTTTTAAAATACAGGTGCAATAGGAATAGACGCATTACTCCACATTTCTAGAATGTATGATGTTTTAATCAAAAAACATCCTTCCACAGGCTTCTCCGAACCAGCTTTCAAGTGGAGGACAAAAAGCACCTTCAGTTCATCAGGTCTTAAATTCCAGACATGCTGAGCAAGTGTAGGTCTCATAGTTTCAGCCAAAACAAGAGTAGTGGTTCTGAAAACCAAGTCTAAAGTGTATCGAAGGAAACCTCCTCAAAACGGAGACTGCCAACAATCAATCTGCCTCTGAGAATGGGTCTTGCAGTCTAAGTTCCCAAGTGATTCATATCCTACCCTCCGAGTCATTACAAGACAAATGAATAAGGACTCTATTAATATCTGGAATAAAACCACAGCATTTCATTGTACAGCTTCAAATGCAAGATTTTGTAGAAGAAAGCTGATAACACAGCTAAAACAAACACGAGGGTTTCATACGGATCACAAAAAATCACTCTGAGTTAGGTAACGGGCTAAAAACCACATGCGAAAACAAGTAAACTTTTAAAAAATTCCTGGATTGATATTAAACAATTGAATTATAAATATAATGGCCTGTCTTCTGTGACAAGAAAGTACCATCATGCACCACCCATGGGGACAGAATGAGACAACACAGGAGACAGAACAATCGGACTTACATTCGGAGGAGGGCTTTATAAAAGGGTCGTGTAAAAAAGGCATCTAGCAAATACTGATGTATCAGAGCAAGACCAAGAATTCGACCACTAAACCTGAACCTGGAAGAGAAAGAGTTACAATCGTTATGCTGAAACATTGTGGTTTGTAGGCTGCTCTGTCATCAAGCTTACATATGTTTCCAAACAGCATTTTAAAATCAGATAGTGATGTCTAAGTTGCGGGTTTTGTTGGTTTTTGTTTTGTTTCGTTTTTTTTCTTTCTTTCTTGTGTTTCTTTTACATTCTCAGTAAGGCACAGAAAAAATGCAAGTCTGCAGGGTGTGGAAAATCCCTCAGATACCTAAGTTGCAACTTCTCAAAACCAACAAACCCCTGTTAACCCCATCAACCCTTGCCAGACTGGCCTCTTGACAAAAGCTTATCTTCCAAGACGATGGCCGCTGTCTATTTTCTTTACACACCCCTTGTAGGATTAACTTGTTTGCATGCTACTGGGAGGCCAAAGGTTCTTCTACCCTTTCCCAGCCTGACAGTTCTCACTGTCTGTCTGTCCTCCTTACAGCAGCTCCTTGCTCCCCCTTCTGACCGGTGACTACGGATTTCTATATGGATTTTCACAAACAGTGGCTGGAAGCTTTTTTGATGCATCGCAGTGCTCTCCCGGCCCTACGTCAACGGGATCTCAATGATCTCCTCCTCCTTCCCCTATTATCTTCATTTTGCCGGGTGTGTAAGGAGAGCTGGGTGGGAGTTAGACCTGAGATGAGCAGCAGCTTTGCAGTAGCAGGGTCCTTGCAAATATTCCCATGAGAATAAAGACCCGTTGTGAAAAATCCTCCACATCTCTGGGACTAGATTTAATTCTAGTGGACTTTTTCAAAGAAAACTCTGTTTCTTAAACTTTCCCTTTATGCATCCTCAGCAAGACTTTTCTTGGATAGATTAAGGCTATGCTACAAACAGGGTTTGCAAGTTGAGGATGTGACAGGCAGAGCCTTCTCCTTCCACCCACAACTGCATTTTCTGAGGCTCTACCAGACCAGTGCTGTCACTGGCACCAGAGCTCCCAGAAAGAGAGGGCGTCAGACCTCCCTCGTCCCCGAGGTCTCTGGTCCAGCACTGCAGAAGCCAGGGACGAACACACAACGTTGGCAGAAGCTGCAGAGCACAGAAGGGTTCTCTTGTCCCTTTCTGCCAGACGGTTCTGCTTCTCCAGCACAGCATGTGCCACTTGGTGAGGCACTACTAGAGGTCAACAGGAAAGCCGCTTCAACCATCTGAACTGGATGCAGCCAACGATTTAATTTGCTTACTTCTTCTAAACTAATACTGAGACTCCTTTCTGATAAGTCATTCTTCGCAACGGGCTTCCGATAAATAAGAACTCAGTACATATCTGTCCTACACAGATGAGCAGGTGTTACTGCTGTCATCTCACTACTTACACCACAGAATTCTCTGTTAATTGCCACAGCACAGCTTTACAGATTTATGGTGATGCCGTGGCTTAAAGCAGCTGAGGGTGGTTTAAACTGGCTTATAATTGTGAAAATGCGATTATGGAAAAAATCCTGGGTAACTATTTTAGAAATATGTGTGTATGTACAGACTTTGCCCAAGAGCTACATAATCAGCAGTTTCCTCTCACCCCAATTAAGATACCTCCACAGATTCCCTTCCAATAGATAATTGTGGCTTGTTTTTTTCCCCCCCACTGAGACCACCTCTGTACTCTTTAGGAAGACTCAAACAAATCACATACAGTAACACCAGTTTGAAATCTCCCTTGATCTTGTGACAAAAAGCCAATGTTTCATTCTTTTTTTTAAACTGCGCGAGAGGCTAATATTGTTTTAATGAAATGGCTGGTAATGTACAAGAAACACAGGGAGTTGTGTTATGAGACAATCCCACGGTACGCGTTTCAAATTGCAGTTTTTGCTGACCTTGTGAGAAGTAAGATCCATTTAAACCCACCACAAGAGAAAACAAGATCAGGAAAGTCTAAAGAAATGCAATTATTTTGCTACTGGCTAAAAAGATCGAATGGTGTATTTCGCGACTGCGCAGTTATGAGCAGCTGTCTGCAAGTGGGAACAACAGAAAAAGTATCTGAAAAACCAAAAGAAAAACAATTCTTACCACTCATGGTGATTGTCTACAAAAGCAGACATGGGACTTATTTGTACTGTGTAGGTATCGTTGGCTGAATATTCGAACAAACCATAATACGGATTGAAGAGCTCTCTGGACACCAGGAAAAAAAATTCTCTTGAAGGTCCACTGTAGTCCAACCTTTAAAGAGAAACCTGACGTTACTGCAAAGTGCCTATTGTGTGCAAAGAAACCCTTTTTTTTTTATGAACTACATTCCTTATGCTATATTTTAATCAAAATTTCGTAAGATTTTAACCAGAACCCTTATCCTGCCGCTTGCTTAATGCCAAGGTATGTGCAGTCCTCGTGGGCCTGTTCTGAGATGGAAGGGCTTGGAGGGCTGGAATGAAGTTCTCTGTGCGGGCTGCTCTCAGCAAAAATTTTGGCTCCAGCTGTAACGGCCTCTTTGCCACAGGAATATAATAAAAAAGAAACGGGGGTGGGGGCAGGAGGAAACATGAAAAGAGCCAGCATTAGACATATCCGCATCTGACAAATTAAGAATGAAAAAGAACAATGGCCGTATGTTTGTTTTCGTAGACTTGCAACAACAGGACAATTCGAAGGATAATGTTTCTGTTTTCCCTAGCTATATAATCTGAGATTGCTTCAGTGATTTATCTTTCTTGGTCTAAAGTTTCTTGTCTGTCTTCCAAACTTGAGTGCATTTATGTGTCTTTTGGAGAATGCATTTCCTTTGGTTGGGGTTTTTTGTTTGGTTTTTTTTTTTTTGCTATTTTGAGATTCCAATACTAATGAACAAGGAATCTAAATAACCCCTTCTTCTGAGCTGTAAACAAACTCATTGCTGACAAAGCACTGAGACTGAATTTTGACATTAGGCTTCAGGTCACCAGTGAAATGAGTTAAGTATGAAGTTAATGCTCTGGCAGAGTTGGAAAACAGCAAAGTGGGGATTTTCCTGTGGAGAAAAGAGATTATTATGATCTTAACAAATAGAGGAAAAAAAATATCTTCTATAGCTCCAGATTTCATACTCGACTTTTAAGAAGGTCTTGCTTTAGTACTAAGACAATGCCCAGACAGAAGTATCACAGAGAACATCAGCTTTCACATAGGACTTCTGCTACTAATGTTTTGGCTCACGAACTTACACAGAAGACAAACATAGATGAGAGCTGTTTTTGAGCATGAAATTGTCAGGAAAGCAAAGGCCAAGTATCATTATCAACTTGAGGACAAAGCCTCCTTCCTCCGTTGAACGAGAAACATTTTCCCTTCAGTCATTTGGAAGCATTTCGCTTCTGTTAAGCTTCAGAAGTGAAGTACTGAAACAGATCCTTACTCTGGCAAGAAGGGCAGATTCCATGCTCAAATTGCAGGAAAAAAACCCCAAAATGTTTTGATATCACGGACAACTGTTGGATCTTTACTTGATCCTGGCATTTGTGCCAAGTTTAAGGGTCACCTGGAAGACTCTCGCAAACTTCTGGGATAATCAGCCTCCCTATAAAATCTTAAGGCAGAATAAAAACTGTGTGCTTGACTGTCAGCCATTTCCTACAGCTCCTTTTGTCCGCAGAGTTACTGTGAGTCACGTTAAATAAATCAATCACCAGGCCTGCGCTGCCAGTCGGATTTATCCCACAATTAAAGGTTTGGCACGAGGGTGAGAAAACTTCATACGAGAGGTATGCAACCACACAACAGCTGCAACCGTGGGGCATCTGGGTACTCAGGAGGAGAGTAATGTGTTGTTGGCAACGTGACTCATGTCTCCTAGGAAGCACCATTAATACTTGAGATTTAGCACTCCTACATGCAAAGCAGCTTCTCCAAACAGAAGTCGGTGAAAATAAGAAGCTGCATATGAAAACTTTCTTCATCACCACCACACAAAGTATGAATGTAAAAATATTAAACTAGCATCACAATTGCGTGACTGCAGAAACTGAAGGTTCCAAGAAGACACCAAACATGATGAGACTGACGGTTTATGCGAACGGCAATAAGCACATCTGAGTTGCCCTGCTTACTAAGTTACAAAGTAATAAATCCAATGTTTTAATCTGTGAGGATTTCATTAACCATTCCTTTAAGACTTACGCCTCCTTTCCCGAGAGGAAAAGAAATGCAAGAGCAAACTGCCACTCAGAAACTTGAAGAAAGGAAAGGAGGAGCAAATAGGAAACAATTAACTTTCAGTATTCCTCCTCCTCTCCTCCACCCTGACCTGTCTTTCTCCACCTAGCCAAATGAATACTTGGACGGGATATATATCCTTGCACCATCTCTGATGAAACAAGGCTGCTTGCACATGTCTTTCCTTCATTCAAAACACAGATTTGTAAATAGAGAATTGACGTCATTTTAATTTGACTTCCTTCTTAATGAACTCATTCTTTCCCATTAAGAAAAGAGCTGGATATAATGGGGACAAGGATGTGTCACCCTCATTTCCAGGTCACTCTTCATCTTGCCACACTGAGTGATTAAACGCGTCCGACACTCGATGGAAGGAAACCGTCTATCTGGATCGATCTCTCTCTCATGTGTGATTGTCAAGTTTTCCCTTTCGTTTTTAAATCTGAGTCGAGGTCGCAGCTGTGAAAGCAAAGGCTGCGGAAGGCAGGCCTGGCTCCTGCACCCCCACCCCGCACTGTCAATACGGTGCAACCTCACCCTGCCCCAGCCTTGTCATTCCAGTTCCGAGCCTGCCCCCAGACAGGGTGCTGATGGGATTCATACGAACAAGTCCACACTTGGCTCTCAGCTGTCAACATTTTCTAAGACTCCAGTGAGTCCTCATTAACACAAAGCACTTCAGGGTGAACTTTAAACAAACAACAGGATCCGGGGGTTTTCAAAGGCAGATTATTTTTATCTCATCTTGTACGAGATGTTTCTGTTACAACTCAGCTATTGTAAAGGTGCACACATAGCGCATGGCAGTAATTAATGCTGCAGCGTTCCGAAAGTTGCCTGCTGCAGCTTCCTAAATATCAAGGAATAAAATATGAATGTATTTACATGTACACTGACAGGATATATCAATAAAAATATCTGCGCCTAAGGCAGGCTTTAAGACCTGACAAAGAGTGCACGAATCAAGAGACGGAAGGGGCAAAAAGCGCGCTGCTCCAGTTTCTAACCGCATCTTCCTTTGCAAGGCACATCAAGCAACCTGCAGCACGCTAAGGGTTTCATCAGACACAGACTGAGCATGCTCTGAAGCGACTCTGGAACGTCAGAGACATGGAGCAACAGCCCAGTTCTTATTTGCGAGGCAGGCCCCGGTCTGGAGAGGCCGTGAGCCCCTCCTGCAGCACTGAGGGCTCTCGTCTCCCGCCACCTCAGACAGGACTCGCGTTCAGGATTGAGCCTCCAGCCCTGAAGCACCCCCCTCCAGCCAACGGCAGCTGCCTTTGTACAAGCACTGGTGATACAGCGTCAGCACTGACACAAAAGAATCATGAATAACATGAGAAAGTTGTTAGCTGGTTTCTTTTTTTGCTTTCCCAGCAACATTCTGAAACACACGATGACTACTGTGAAAATTCACATGAAGACAGGCACTGCTTCTGCGAAGGCAGGATGCGTTACATTTCACAACGCCTCAAAAGTCATCTCAAACAGCTGTTACGTTCTAGACTTATGTATGTGGCATTTCCTGACCGTAATCCTTCCTCTTTTCACTCTGGACCACAAGAAGTTTGGTGAAACAGCAGCTGCGAGACACACTGAGTTTTGAGATCACATTTACTTCCCTGTTCTACTCACCCTTCTTCCCCAACGAACGTGACATAGAGTTTATTTCTCTGCAGGTCTTTTCTTGAATAGCCCATGATCTGGTTAAAGGCATCTTCTAGCAAGTGGTCTCTCCTGATGATTAATCTGAAGAGCAAAATAATTTTGAAATGGCAATTCGTGAACACGAGCCACAGCTGGAAACATCGACTTACACTGCAACATGAAAGGGTGACTCCACAGAGATACATGTTTCTGCTGGATTATTTCATCTTAGCCCATCTCCCTCAAGCATCTATTTGAGATTTCAGTCAAATGTGTCCTGTACAAAGACATGCAGTTTTGTTTTTTCTACTCTGATTCTTCCTTAAATTAAAGGCTTCAGTGGGAAACATCCTGAAGTGGACATTTTCATTAAGTTTAAAAGCCTTCTGTAAGGCTGGGCCACTAAATTAGTCTTCCTATAAGCAAGAATCTAACCTCTAACGTAAAAATCAATCTCTTCACTCTGACTCCAGAATCACACATCTCTACACCGTCCCCTCTGTAAGTCTAAATGAAAAATTGTGAAAGTGAGGCAAGCGTTGCGAAGATCTAAAATAAGAGGTGAAAGAATCCTCCTTACTTAAACATTTTACCTTCTGCCAAAACGCTCTGCTTAATTGGTTTCCTGCAACTTTGGGTGCTTAATATTCAAATGCTGCCTTACACGTGCGTTTAATCGCTCCGTCAAATCAAGGCTGGGAGTGCTGCTGCTGCATTCAGGACAACACTTTCACAGATGAAGCTTTATGTGTTTACGATTTCACTACGATTTACGCAATGTCCAACACCTGCCTCTTCAGACTGTCTAAGCAATAGCATCTTAATCCCATTTCAATCATGGAAAACTTTTAACGAGATGACATAATTACAGCGTGAGCTCTGCAAAAATTCTTGTAAAAGAGAAGATGTGACTGGCTGGGGGAAATGAAGAAAAATACAAACAAAAAAATCTCAACTCTCTCCCTATTATAATAGAAGAAACGGTTAAAAGAAAAGTTCTAGTGCCGCATGGCCGCTAGGAAAGTACCAACCTATGAGAGTTTGACAGCTGGCACATGACTTGGTAATTTACAAAATTATGGAAGTATCTCATGATGATGATCCTTAACGTAACAGTATGTAATCACACAATTAGCAAATAAATAGAGGGAATGTTATTTCTTTGCAGTTGCTGCTTTTGGCAACAGAAAGACCTCACTCCAAGCTCTCTAGCATTCAGAGTGTTAAAGTATAAGTATTAGCAGGTTCTTTAAGGCAATCCTTACAATTTAGTAGCATTTAATTTTATGAGTCCTCATTAACAAAAGAGGACTGGGATATCAATAGAGGCCGTGGAGTACAAAAGATACCTATCTAGTTTTTTTCAGTGGAAAAAGGCACGAGAGAATGTAACTGTTTATCTCATAGCAATTGCTACAATGGAAGAATTCAGATGCCTCTTCCCAAAGTGTCTTTTGGCACTGCACCGGTAATACGGTTTGCATGAAAATGTAGTTGGAGGAATCATAAAAAAGAAGTGCCCAGAAATCACTCTAGCCTCTGCTACGAATCGCATGCTGGCACTGAGTGTTTTATGACAGGCCTTGTATTTCCAGAAGTGCGAGGGAAACCGTAACATCTGCATTCCTTCCAACGGGAAGAAGCCTGTAGACAAGCAAGGCAAGGCGAGCTGCCCGAGAGACAAATATGGTTTCACGAGAATCTTCAACATACTTCAATTTCCCTGGGCCTTGTCCATATCCTTTTGTCTCCAACTTCCTGTAAAAGTTCCTCAGCTTGGCTTCAAAATCTCTTTTGTAAGGAGCTGGAGCGCGGGCATTGGCACGCTGAGTACCTGCAGGAAGCAATAAGCAGAGAGTGAGCTGCAGTGACATGAACTGATTAAAGCCCCGTCCTCAACTGGAAAGGCTCCTTTGAGAGCAAAAAGGCACGGTATGCGTCTGGTTTAGTCTGACAAAGAGTAAAAGCTGTGTATCTTCAGATCTGCTCTGCACCCGAGACTTTGTGCTGGGCATTTCCAACAGTTTCATCTTTCTAAAGTAAGTCTTGAAAGAGCAAATCCAGGTCAATGCGAAAGATGGATTAAAAGCCCAGCACAATCAACTGGAAAGACTTTTGTTTGTCAAGTACATTTTATGTCTAACCTTTAAAAGAGCTCACGCAATACATGTTCTGCTCTCTTCTGGTTTTAATATTAGCAGGAAAAACAAGAACACAGAAATGAAGCATGGGCAGACTGCAGTCAGCTGTGCCCCTGCTGAATACAACACGCTGAAGAAAGAAGACTCTTGGAAATTCCCAAGCAGAAGTTTTTCCCTGGGGAAGTACAAGGAAGAAAAATGCTGCAAGAATGAAAAGGCCACCAAATTTAAGTATGTGGAACTTCTCGCATGTGACTGCAGGAACATCTGTGATGGTCATCTAGGTGAATTAATTCTTCAGAAACTTTTTGTGGGTCAGTTTTTTAAAAGCAGAGAGAAATAAGATCTGTACGTGTAAAAAAAGAGAAAAAAAAAAGGCATTCCTTCCACAACTGCACGTGCAAGCCTAGTACACACAAATTACGCGTTTGGTCTGATCTGTTCTGAATATTATAACCATGAGAAGGTCCATCGCCTCCCTGGATAAGCTACTTCAATTGATCTAATTGCAAGGCAGCGTGCTGCAGAGGCAGTTAATCCCAGCCCTTTTGCATTCATATTCTCAGCTCCAGTTTTAATAAGATGGAATTCCTCCCCTGCACGGCTGCGTGGACATCCCCCGCAAAAAACTCGAGGACGTTTACAACATCTCACGCCCTGTAGTACACATAGGTTTGCCAACTACTTATCTGCCCCTGGTGGTGAACTAAGAGGCCCATACTGCACTGGAAATACAGGTGGATGCTTTATCCATGTAGACTCCTGTCTTTTAAGTGACAACCGGTTCCTTATGTGAGAGCCCTCTCGGCTCCCGGCGTCAAACTAAGCCAACAGGGAAACACATGTTGCTGCTGTGGGCACAGGCGTGGGAATGTCAACATTTCAGCTTGTGAGAGAGGGAGAACGTGTCCCTGTCCTGCCTGTGGGCAGAGACCAGGGGAAAAGAGAGCAGATTGCTGAGCCACAAAGCGCACAGGGCCACAGAAAAAGGCGACGAGCACAGCCTGCGGAAGCGGCTGCTGCAAGGAGCTGCAGGGCCGGTCTCTCTCCGGAGATGAGAAGGAGAGAGATCAGCGTTAACACCAAACACCGTTTATGGAGCTTTAGAAGACCTGCCTGACCAGAAAGATGTTTGCCACTTCTTCTCGGCTTAGAGGGACGTGTGGGAGGGATAGAAAGTGTTGGGGAAGCCTTAGAGCTCTGACAGGAGCATGCAGGACCCCTCCGGAAAAACAAACCACGGTCATTGACTAACCCGCAGCAGCCACCCTCTTTTACTGGCAGACCAAGGGTTTCTAATGCTATGCTCACCTGAATTCTCTAGAAAACCTACAGCAGCTGTAAATAGCCTTCTCATGATTGGCCTTTTGTCTCGACTTTATTTCACTTTGGGTCAAAGTCAATATAAAAATGCAACAAAAGCATACTTTAATCTTGACCCCTTAAGGAAGTTTTTGCCAAGAGATACTGCAGAAGGTAAATCTGGTAACACGTTACTTCACAGTTCAGAAATCAGCAGTACATTATTCTGTCAGCACATGACAAGTCCTCCTTGCAAATCAGACGCATATGCCAAGAAATTCCTGGGCAATTACAGTGATTACTTCCGCCCTGGGAACAAAAGATGTTAATGGAAGCGCTAAAAAACACCAGTGATGTGATAATCATATTTGGTTTTCAAAGAGGTTATCTTCTACAGCAGATATAAAGAGCAGCTTCATGACTATTCATCTTCCCCAAAAGAGAAAGTATGACCGACTGTGACCGATCCAAACAACGGAGCCTTAACACACAACCTCGTGCAGCGCAGCACAGCCAGCTTAGCTCACAAAAAAAACCAGAGAGCCTCCACAGAGGCAATGGGTTATTTGCAATTTCTCCTCTAAAAAGTCATTTGTACACCAACACAAACACGCGTACTCACAGGCTGCCAGGGAGATCTATGGTCTCTCTCTATCTTTCTATGCAACAGAGATTACAATTATAAGGAGAGCAGGACTACACGCATCGCTGTCCATCCTTTACTGTGTGCTGCTTCTCTGAGGAACAGATGAGAATATCACATGCTAAAGACAGGATGCATTTTGAAATTGCTTTGTTGGAGTGAAGCCCTGCCCAGCATGCTTTGGTGCATGTACTGGTAATGAATAAATTATGACTCTGAAAGCCAAAACTGGTTTTACTCATAAAAGCCTGTCAGGTTTGCAGCTGGAAGTAAGACACGTACATGCCGACTTACTTTCTTCTCAAAGGAAAAGTTATATCGAAACCATATATGTATCAAAAATAGCAATACATGTAAATATTATATTTTACTGCTCTGCAGAATGCTGTAAGATCATTAAGGTCTTCGGATAATTTCTTCAAATAGGTCCTACAGAGGTCCTATGTCCAGCAGCAGGAAAAGCTAGCACTCGGGCCACATTTATGAATAGTTATTAATCTGGTTTCTTGAAAAGGCGAAGCTTTTTATGATTGTGAACTGGGAAATGTCCCTAAAAGCCCACAGTGTAACATTTTCTTATTGCCTTGAGTTGCTTATATCCCAAGTGTTGTTGATTTATCTATACTTTTGCTCTCAAGTTTGTTCAAATTCTCTTAAGCCACTTCCTATTTGCTGTGGTGATTTGATTTTACTTACCCATTATCTTCTTGAGAAAACTAAGAATAGTGACATTTCTAAACTTCAAATTGCTGTACTTGGCCTTCAGAGGTCAAAACTTCTCGTATTTGAAATATTTCAGTTCTGATCCACAACATAGTTTACGTATGAAATACCAACTTCATTCCATTCTGAAGTGCGCACTTCCAGACAGCTGTACCGCGCTAGCTTTTGAGCTCGTGTTAAGGGACAACAATCTGGCATTACTTAAAATCGTCACTTATTGCCCCATTAACACTGGCATTTTTAGGTACAGTTATTAGATCTTGTATTTTTAATTCTCTAGGCATCAGGATCCTGGCATGAGCAGTCACTGAGTTGTTTCACATCAGCGAAAAACAAGTTTGTGTGTTTTACAAGTCAGAACAAAATCACAACCACTGCAGTTGTAACACGCTGATTTTTTTCTACAAGCAAAATACCTTGTGAGCCCAAGGCAAAGGTTCAGCTTTGCCAGTCAAACGTAATCACACTTGTTGACTTTGCTCAAAAATAGGACTAGATCTTCATTGTTGCTGGAGCAACAGGACTTGGATCTTCCGAACGGAGGAAACTCATTCCTGGCAGCATAATGTCAACTAACGGCTGGGACCAGCTCTCCCGCAGTACCTTACCCACCCCTGCATAATGAAAGCACTGCCACCACAAGCTCACTGATCACTCAGAAGGTGCTTCAGCACATGTTAACTTGACCCACCTAGAAGCTCAGAACCACAAAGGGGAAGAGGTTACAGTTTCCAAATAGTAGGGTCTTGGCTTTAGGCTGCTGCCAATGTCAATTGGGAAAGAAAACAAACAAACAAAAGAACAAACAATTTTCCTCTCATTTTTGTTCTCCCAGCACCTGAGAGGGCAGCAGGAGCACGCTACTGACTTTTCTGACCTGGAGTTGGTCCTCAGCGAGCACGAGAAAGGGTTTCGCGCAGTCCCTGTAGAGGCTCTACCGCAGCAACTTACCCGGAGAGTTCTGAGGTGAAGACACCGGCGAGCCTCGCGGGGACTGGCAATAGCTAGGATGAAGTAAGGCATGTGGTGGCACGTACGACATGATCTCCTCCTCAAACAAGCTGGGAAAAGAAAAGTAACACTTCTATTTGAATGAATGGCATTCACTCTCCAGGAAAAAAGCTCTAGTTACAAACCAGCTTTCTTTGGCAATGTCTTGCCTACTCCCACTATGCACACTCAGAGTCCTACAAAATATTGTGGTTCCCTCAATCAGATCTTGAAAGTACTGGAAAGCAGTAGTTAGAACTTTCGTGGGACATTGCTATACATAATGTGATTTTTTTCCCCCCTTTTTTTTATTTAATGGTTATTTTCTGGCAGCTTTTTACATTCATGACACTCATTGTTTTCCTCAAAGGTACATCTTGATGCTGAAAATGTGATAAAATATGAACCACTATTTCAATCTTGGATTAAAAGTTAAAATGATGATTCATGCAATCTTTGTTGAAAAACAAATAGCTGAAGCCAGATTTTTCTGCGTGAAATCTGCGCCATCTCCATGCGTTATATATCACAACAAAAATCTTAAAAGGTTTTTTTTAAGACAGGGTATTTTTAAAAAAAGCTTCAGCATGGCTTTAAAACGAGATTTTTTTTTTATAACTGTAATTAAGTCAGAGACTTAGGGACCAGAAAGGATTATCATTATGCAACCTGACCTCAGAATACTACTACTAATGCCTATTCTCTTTCAGTAGGTTCATGAGTTTCTTGATGCACATTTACAAGGGATTAGAACACAACGTCAAGAAACAAGGGTTTAACTCTAGCAAAAAATCTGCCCAAGTTTCTGACTTAATTGCTTAAATGAAAAATAGTAAAGCAGCAGCTTCTTGTTTCTTGGCCTCTGTAACAGTATTTCCTTTATTAAAGGGGACAATGCTTGACAGCACAGCGAAGAGGCAGCGAGACGTCAGTAATAAAAATGCATCTCGAGTGTGAACGTTCACAGATATGGACTTCCCAAGCCACGAAAGTAAACTGACACATTCTTAAAGCAGTCAAAGGCACTTTCCTGCAAAGCGCCCTGAACTGGACCATCTATCTGAGCGTCAGCAGGTCGGCACAAGGCGAGCTGGGGCAAACTCACACCAACACTCGCTCTCGCCCTTCCTCAGAGAGAGCACCACATTCCAACCTTCCTATGAAAAAATGTGGCCTCCAACTTCCACCTAGACACTGACCGTGATGAAAATAAAAGACATACAAATAAATCTGTCCCTTGAGTTGTTACTCCCCCAGCTTAGAGCTCAAGTACCCAAGGGGAGATGCCACCATCACCAGATTGGCACAAGGTCCTGCGCAGCTGCCCCCACGGCGCGTGCCATGCGTGCACAGAAAGCAGCAGTGCCTACCTGAGTAACATGACAAGGTCTGCATCGCTGGACAAACGCACCAACCCCGGCGTTCCCTCCGTCCGGATGAACTGGATCTTCTCCCTGGGTAAGCAAAAAGAAAAAAAAAGACTTCAAAAATATCTTTTGCAAATAAGACACCAATGTATGCTACAGCAACAAGAAAAACTACTGGGTATATCCGAAAAACCTCTGGGTTACGCTTCTGTATTTCAGATACCATTTTTCTTCCCCCTGCCACAGCACGCCCACGTCAGGAACAATCAAAAAGCCAATTTGTTCTCGGAGGAACGATTCTCCTGTTGTCCTCATCTCTACAATGCTCAAGTTGTGGTTTCAAGTGGCGCAGCCAGCTAACCAGTAAAAACCCCAAAATTCCTTCAAGTTCACGTGAGCTGTGTCCCTGAATTCAAAGCAGGAGGCTGAGCCCTGTGGGAGGACATGGCTATTCTGAAAGCAAACTGTCTAAAGGGGTACTGTGTCTTTTCTGAACCTCTGTACAAACGCAAACCCTGCAGTACAAGGCACATTAGTGATTTTAAAAGCAGGGGTTTTGTACCACACCACATTTAAGAGATCTTCCAGAAAAACTCCTGTATTATTTTCTTCCCCCCATCTCACCCAAGCACACACCTTTCTCCTCCTAGACCCGGTTTAGTCACTATTATTTGGCAGTAACACGTTACCTCTGTTCTCCCAAACCTTACTTCAGGGAGTTACATAGAAATACAGTAAAGAACTGCTTCCTGCAGCTTTATGAATGTGGCCAAAAGCTTACAACCTGTTATGTTCCACTGCTAATTTGAATGAAAGAACCTGATTCTAATTAGCCTTTTCGTACTGAAACGGGAACTGCAAACTTCACTGATTTTATTACCTGAGTGAATGATTCCTGGTAAGATCTGGTTGACGCTCTTGCAGAATTTCGAAGATATTGGGCTGCCGCAAAAATGCGACAATCTTGTCATTGTAAGCTGAAAACATCAACAAAAACACCACGCTGAGACAAGGAGATACTAGAAGACAGGACTGAGTTCCTTCTGAGTTTTGAAAGCTAATGTCAGTAGACCTCACCATCCTCCCAGTTTTAAGTTTAGCAGTACTGCGTTCATTCTTTTTCATGTAACACTTTTTCACGATTCTACTATCGTTGAGGGAACAGGTGACTATGAACCAAAACTCCCATTGTGACACACCCTTCCCACTGTTAACAGCTCTAATTCTGTTGGCAATTTCTGTTATATTTCAGCACTCACACTCTCAGCTGAGGTCAAACTAGAACACTGCTAGAATAAAATTGCAGGGACCTTGGGTTTGCACCGCACTGAAATCCATTTCCTAACATGGAACAGTCACTGGGAACGCCCGTATCAAACCCTCACTAACCGCTGAGCCCGCAGTGTGCGCACATCGTGTCCACGGCGAGGGCAAGGATTTAAATTAGCCGAGATTTCCAAGTAAACATGCCAGAGTACAAAGAGCCAGTTACAGCCGATCGGATTAATTTATCTTGATTTAGCACAATGTGACAGCTGTTAGATTCAATAAGCTAAATTCTGTTGGCGGCACAGAAGTCAGTAACTTGTGTGTGTCTGTAACCGAGAACAGGAGTTAAGCTAGTGACTAATCCCAAGCTGATTAACGGTTTCTGGAATCCTGCCAAAAGAGACGCACAGAAATCGCACAAAAATCGCTGGGAATACGCAGAGTCCAGTTAAGACACAACTTGGCTTCAACTCTTCCTGGTAGCTAGGAAGGTAGAAGACTGACCCCGGTTATTTGGCTCCGCACAGACGCTTGGCAGCATTTTTCCTCCAGGTTGCAACTGAACACCTGGGAAACGCTGACGGACACAAGTAATCAGAGCTTCCACCCAGCCCAACCGAATGGAAAGCGCAGCAAGGGCAGCCTGGTACGACGCACACTCGGTCACGGAGGACTCCCAGAAATGACCGTAAACCGACATACCCACGGGAACCATGTCCTGGTACTGAGTTCTGCTGACGGTATTAAACGTGCTGGACGGTCTCGGCAAAACGGGTGGTCCTGAATGACGCGAGTCCTCTCCGACCTGAGAACATGCAAGGAACCACCATGAGTGCTTCTATGCCAATACGTGTAAAAGCGACAACTCACATGGTTGAAAAACAAGGGTGTAAATGCTTCGCTTGGTCACGGTCCCCAGTGACGGCTGGTGCAGGATCAGCTGTGTTGTACGTCGATTATTAGTAAAACATTTTATTTAGTATACTGCACCTACCAGTCTGCAGAATCAAAACTGACTGAAAGTTGATGGCTACTTTTAAATAACAGTCCCATTCTGAAAAGGGACTAAACAAATCTCAAACTGGGATTTCCTCTGAGGGTCTTTCATACTCGTTTTGTACAGACGTCTTTATCACTATCAAAGGTTCTGAAAGTCAAATTCTGCTCCTTCAGGAGAACCTCTGTGCATGAATGGAGTTTCCCTGAACTTGAATTAGAAACAGGTTTGTGGTTGAAGCAGGAGGTTAAAGGAGCTCACATACAGGCAAGACAAACACATACAAAACTACAATCCTACAATCCTTCAGTAAAACTGTTTTGAATTTTTCATACTCGCCTTACGGGACTAAGAAGGGTTGCATATAAACATTTTTTAGGGTAGAACCACAACATAAAATTGTTCCTGGTAGCATCTATGATGTCAGGGCAACTCTCACATTTTTCCAGGTGCTGAGACTTCAGCCATTTCCACGGTGTCTGTATTTTGTATTTCATCTATATACCCCTTTTTGCCCAACCTCGTTTTCATCTTGTTGGACCTTTACTTTTACTTCTCAGTTCCTCTGCCTACATGTGACCATCTGCATTTAACTACACTTCCAAGCTTCAAAGATCACCAAAACATCTATCTGCAAAAGACCAAATAATTATAAAGGTAGGTTTTGGTGGGGTTTTTTTCCGGTTTTGTTTGTTGTTTTTTTTTTAAATCCAGTCTCTGAAATCACGAAAAGCAAAAGTCATGAGATATTTCCTAAGATCTTCGTGCTCTCTGACAATACTCTCAGAAAAATGAAAAATTGTTTCCTGTAGGCACTGTGCTGGGAAAGGAATGCCATTATTATTAGCTCCAGCCTCATGTTGCAGTTCAGCTTTAGCTAGAAAGGCATTCCTTACGCTAACTAATGTTTGCTTTAAAACGTCTCTCTGTAAAAATTGGGTTAGCGGCTTCAAAACATCAACACAAATCCAAGGGAAGTATTTTGAGAATCTTTTTCATTAAGCATTCAGCGTTTGCAGTAACGTACAGCCTCTTGAAGCGGTGGTTTAAAAACAGGAAAAACAGCTGCAAATATGCAATACTTAAAGTCATCAGCACTGAGGAAAAAGTGGTCTTCAGATTCATATGCACACATATAAATGGGCATCATCATCATTACATCAGTAATCCCAGAATGGGAATACTGTGTCGCAGTGCTATGTTTGGGACTCCTATCTGCACTTCGAATTCAAGTTACGATTGTAGCAATGTCAAAGGAATACTTCTAAAATTACAAGTAGGTACCTGGTTCATGTATCTACATGGAGCAGGAAATTTTCACTTGTCATCAGCACTGTGTACATGCAACACACACGGTGATTCCCCGCAGGATAAACTACATTTATTTTGCAGCATTGAGAACGTCAGCAGCACGGCTGACATTAATCTCTCTAAGTGCAGAGGGCTTTTGCATGCCGCTTAAAGAAAGGCAATTTCAGTGCGTATTTGCTAAAGTTAAGAGGAAAAAAAACCTTATTTGTGCTCTGCAATAAATCAATCACAGCAGCGACACTTGCTTTACCTTAGTGAAGATCTAAACAGCTATATGAAGACGATTCATGCCTGCTGTGAACCAGACCTCTGGCAGAACCTCGTGTGCCACAAGACTGAGCTATAAAAAGCATAAATCTGAGCATTTCTCTCGCCGTTCTAAATTCCTGGCATGGAAAGCCCATCGCCTGAATAGACGACTTAGCGCCAACAGTAGAGAGGTTAAACAAAGTACAGTTGAGGACTAAGTCACTGTACGCACACTTGCTCACAAGGAAGAAAAAGTTACACCAACGATGTAGAGACTGCTGGTGAAAGTGGGTCACGGTGACTTATCAGTAAAATTGTGTTTTCCACGTACTTCCATTCAGAAAGCAGAGATGAAATACGTATGCAAACACATAAAGCAGTCTGACACCCCTACACGTGGTAAGAGGTTTTTTTAATACTTACTCAGAAAGTTGCACAGCTAGAGGTATACATTTGTGCATATGGAACTGTATGCACACAGTTACACGTGCGCTTTTTCCCCCTCTCTTATTTGCAGGGATATCAACATACTTGGCAGACAGTATGTTAGACAACGATACATATTTCGACAGCAAAAGACAGGATACAGATACTGGTGATGTGTAACCAGATGCTCTCCCGTGGTTAAATGGGGTTACTGCGAATTAAAAGTAAGAGAAACTCACATCTGCTATTTTTTCTCTCCAGAATTATACTTTTCAAAAGCAATCGCGTCTACCAAAGTAAGCTTTACGGATGAGCAATGTACACTTCCAGAAGAATCTCGCTCATTGCAACACGGAACTGCGAACTGAACGAATGTGGAAGAGGACGATCCCAAAATCCCGGCGGTCCCCGAGGAGAAGGGGCAGATCCAACCTACCTCCCCAGCGCTGTGGCTGCGCTGCCTCGTCAAGTGCTGCCGATGGACCAGCGCGCTTGTGGGCCTGCTGCTCTGCAAGGGGAGCCGGGGGTCAATGAACGTGGTAGTGCGGGAATTGTGGTCAACAAAGAAAGCCTAGAGAAGGAGAAAGAGGAAAGAATTTATAACCAATAATTTTTCAACACGCGTGAGGTTAACGTCTATCCAGGATCTAGGTTTCTTGTGAGGCTTTGGTGAATCTTTCCCAGATTACTGAGGTTTGCGTCTCCCTTCAGGAGAAGGGAGATAAGAGCCTTTGGTCTCACTGAAGGGATGAATTCTTTAATGCCTTACTTCATTTGCGCCTATAAAGCCCTTTGAAATTCTCATCTGACAAGCATCAGAAGTAGGAAGCTTTATTAGGATTGTTGAGAAGGCTTAAATGTTTAACGTAAGTAAATCCTGGTGTGTTCTCCCTTTCATTTCCAGCAGCTAAAAAGATGTCAGAAGGTGGCAAAACCATTCCCTTTTGTGAGGTATTCACTATACAACGATGAACACAAGGGGTGTACACATGTCAAGTGTATGATTGCATCCTCTGATGAACTGTCATTACAGGCCAACAGGCACTTTCACCATCCTCCCGATACACCTATTCCAAGTTTGTTCACCTTTAAGACAAAAAAAAACCCCAAACACAACAAAAGGAAACCCAACCCGAAAATCAACCAAAAAGAAAGGTTAGTTAGGGATACAAAGATGATGGCAACAAAAACATTCAAACCACGTACTGGCCAGTCAGCTGTTTGTCAAAATCAAGGTCACAGGAGCACACATCCTGGAATACAAAAACCTCCTGCAATTCTGCGCAATTTGAACCAGAAAGGTTTCTAAAGCCCTGAAATTTAAACTTCTCCCAGTGCTAGTGTTGTACTTGGAAACCAGTACCGTTCTATTTCAACACGCTTCACTTTTTTTAGTTGCAATGCTGGAAACGTGGAAGTGGCAAAAAAAAGATCCTGGTTTCAAGCAGGAGAGTTACAAGAAAGTGGCAGCTGGTTTGAGGCACCAAAGAATCTGGACCAGCAGAGAAGGGGTCAGGGACCACGGGGGCCGTTTCTGTGTTTGGACACCAGTGAGGTACTTTGACCACAGTTTCATAAACAATTTGGTCCTGTTGTGTCAGCAATAGGAAAAAAACCAAAAGCCCACCCTAAAGGCATTCTCATGTTTCCCCATCCTGACCACTTGCTCGTCCTTCCTGCCTTGCGCCGGCACGAGTGTTTGTGTAGCCACACGGTGAACCCAGCTGGGGAGCTGGTCCAGGCTAAAATTGCTCTTTTTTTTGTCCCTCTCACCTCAGTCAGCCCACCAGGGACAAGTCAAGAGCAGAACTGGCTCTTCTGGTGGCAACACCAGCTTATAATATTCAAGAAATCCTTGTTTCAGACTGCTTGGTATAGCCGGCCCAGAGAAAACACAATTCTTCTGGCTGCTGTGAAGGGCAGGCAGGCGAACCAGTGTGTGTCATTCTACAGAGCAACTAAATACCATTATGTCTCGTGGTGGGAGAAAGCGTTTGTGCTTCCATTTCCCAAGGAAGAAGAAGCACATGGAGCGACACCAAAGCTGCGAAATCTTAGGAACACTCCAGAAGAGAGCAGCAAGGCTCCTACAGCCCCAACAGCAATTGCCCGTATCGGTAACCTGTGCCCACCAGGAAGGAATCACATCACCTGAACAGCAAGGCTGAACTCTGTGTTTGATCATCTGACATAGTTACAAATGGGCAGGAAGGGGAAACTCACTGCTCCACAGTTCAAAAGCTATGAACTGCATTCAATAAACCCAAGTCTAACTGCAACACTTGAGCCCGATGTAGGACTTGTTCACCTTGACAAACAACAACGTCACCTGCAGCGCAAACGTATAGATTAGAGAACACAAAACCAGTGGGGAAGCACAATGAAAGCCATGCCGAAATTTCAGGTTTGGGACTGGAAAATGACTGGAAGAGCCTGAAAATTTTGCTCCTGACTGATAGGTTTATTTTACTTATTGGCAAGTGGTTGGCGTAGTTTTGTTTTTAATGTTCCTCTATCTACTATTTTATCTAATCTGGTCTATGTCTATTTAGAAGATGCAAAGGACTTTCACCGAAGCAGAGGTTGATTTTATTAAGTCAACACTGTACTGTAAAATCCCTTAGAAAAAAAAGGTACTGATTCGATATAGAAGAAAATACTACCTAGAGCTGAGCTACACAGTTTTCTGAGTTAATGCAGCAACGTAATATTGCATGCAGTGGTCTTCAGCACTACCTTTAAATAAACAACTCGGTTTAAACAGTAACTTAAGACAATCATGTCTTATCAAATATAAATGCTTGCAGACCAGCTAGTAGCAGCCTACTTTAAAATAAAGCATAAATTACTACTTTGAAGCTTCGGTGAAGATAATCACTGGAGCTTCAAGGCTTTGGGCTAATTTGGACATTGGCACACAGCTCAAAATACAGTGTGGCTCACAAACTGCCTTCAAAAAAATTCCTCTCATAGCTCCTGCCTAGCTATAATCCATAAATCTATGATGCTTGAAGAGCCTAACACAAGACGGGCAGTGCCAGAATTACGCTTGGCCCATTAAACACGGAGAGCTACCAAGTTATCTTTCCCACCAAAATCTACCAAGCTTGCTAAAAATACCTCTTCTTCCTACTGAACAAACGAGTCATCAGTTAGAATGGATTATTTCAGAAAGAAAAAACAAAAAAATAAGCGTCCTACAGTAGCTCCCTGTGAATTGCACGTCTTGCAGAGATCCGATTAAAAAAAGGTACCAACATGTAGTCACACGTATCACACAGATGCACCCGGGTGCTCACAGGGAGCAAACCTGCGCGTACGCAGCTGTGCGCAGTGACGCAGAACTTCAGAGTGACCACACTGAGTCCAGCTCAGGGACCCACCTCGCCTACACCATGCCATCCCCTTTCCCAGCGCTCGGTGACTGACCAAGATTCATCCGTAACGCCCAACCAGAAACCACAGCCCAGTTACACCAGACCTTGCAGGATGAACTCCGTGCCAGGTTTTCTCTTCCGGAGGGGACAGGTGGAGGAGGCAAAGAGGAGTGGAACTGGGCTTTGCCACGCAGCTCTGGAGGGAGTTCAGGGGCAGGCAGTGCCCAGCTGACCTTGGAAGACAGCCTGAGAAGAAGACAAGCAACCCAGACCACATGGACACCGGGGAGTAAAAACCCTACTACTCAGCAGTGCACAAGGCTCGGAACGATCACTGTGCCTTGCGAGACAGAGCATCAAGCCTCTTACTGTGATATACTTGGAAAAATAAAGGAAAACCTCGTCTCAGCAGGAAAGAGTAGGCAGGGAAGCAAATATAATGATACACTGTGGCATGGCTACTTGGTTGTCTGTAGCTTGATGCTTTAATAAAGGCAGATCCAGTCTCGGTTTGGTCTCACCACGTACTGGCCGTCATCTCTCTGGAGTGCTGAACAGGCCTTCCCACCAGCCACAAGTGCTACTTGTGACAAAGGCAATTCAACGTAACGAAAACCAACAATACTGAGCCTAATTCAAAGCAAAGAAATCCCAGTGGGGATTTATTCAGTGCTTCCTCTTGTTGATTAATGTTGTGGTAGCGTCGCTGTTAGCAGACACCACACCAGAAATCCAAAGGTCTAATTCTCTCTATGGAGAGCCTATTAAAGTTAATTGAAAATTGCTGTACTCTTTGGGAGAAAACTGGCCTCTGAAGAACTGAACTGAAAAAGAATGATTTAAAACAGAAAAGAGTGAGGGAGACAAAGAACAAGATTAGTATGATTGCGCGTTCCTAATTGTGTTTCTAATGAAAAACCACAGCACTTCCCAGAGTTAATAAACCCGAGAAGGAAACAACCCTCAAGCACTGTTTCTACCCCTCAGCCTAGAATCTTCCTGCAATCTTTTCAAGCATCAAGATGATCGTTATTTACACGGACACTCACAGCTAACTGCACCAAGACTGATAAACGTAAGAACCGAGAAGCTTAATGTGCTTATAGTCCTAATTAGGACTTTTCACATGAACCGATAGACTTATCGCTTCCTCACATGCTCACCACAGTCTATTTTTAACCGTCCTATCTTCCGCAACGAAAATCACATTAAGGATAGTGAGGATACGCTACTTCACATTAAAATTACATTACTGCTATAAAAATGTCAGTTCCTTGATTTTAAAATACTTTGTTAGAAGTTGAAAAGCGCTACCTGCTTTGGAAAGCAGCAAGACCTGCAGCTGCTGAAGAGCCCTATTAAAGAAACTTAACTCCACACAATTGCTTTCCTTTTAACCAACATAACCAACAGAGAGATCAGTCCCAGAGCTGTCCCAGTCCTCAGTGCATCCCTTTTATCTCAGAAACTGATGGACACTGGACCTAATTAGCTTTTGGGTCGAGGACACCCAGGAAAATGGTTAGCTATTAAGGAAGTGCAAATAATGCACACTAATGAAGACCAGGCAAGACTCTGAGGTTGAAGAAGGGAAAAAAAAAAAAAACCCTAAGGAAAAACTTAACAGGTAAACAGGAAAATCTAGTCTAGTTAAGGGCACCCCTGCCCGTGGCAGGGGGGTTGGATTAGATGATCACTGAGGTCCCTTCAACCTGAAACATGCCATGATTCCATGATTCTATATTAAATAAGTAACTTTACATCTAAATTATGTTAGAAGTACACAGGCAAAATACAAAGAACTTCACTGAACTGCCTGTATTTACGTAGCAGATAATTCTTTTCCAAAGAATTTTTAAACATCCACGAGAATCTAAGGAACTTAAGTCATTGTAAAAAAGCTACAAATTTTCTAGAAATTTTCCTTTTAATGGCTAGTACCCACTTATCAGTCTCCTTCTCCTTTCACATCACACTTTGTCAGCACAGGCGAGAAATTCCACCGTTCTTTCGGCAAAAGCAGGAGACAAGCACGCGTGCCTCTTGCCTCTGGAGAGCTCCGTGCCCTTACGCTCTTGCTGCAAGCCACAAACCGCGTCCTGGCATCGCAACGGCCGACATGAGCAAGCGCTCAGGAAGAGCCGCACGTGCACGGCAGTTACCTTGCCCTGATGGTCGTGTTTCATCTCCCAGCCTCGCGGCAGCTCCAGCTGTTTGTTAGCAAACATGTTGAGGAAACCCACCAAGTCACGGTTATGCTGGTAGCGCTCGAAATGGTGGGTGTCCCGCCGGACTTTGGTGATCATGTGCTTCAAACACGTGTTGTTTGTAAACATGCGGTAGGCACTCTGAAAAATAAAGAGCAAAAGGAGGTGCTTTCAGAAGGTAAAATTTCTCCTGCCACAACAGAGAACGTTTCTGCTGTGAATAAATCCTCTAATCAACTATAAAAGCTTAAAAACTATCTCAAACCAAGCCACAACGATATTCAAGAAAGGTCTTCTTCCTGAGGTGTTTGGATAAATGTTTGACATTTCTCATTTGGCTTGAGATATCCAAAATTTCATAACTGATTCACTTCAGCAAAGTGGGAACTGTATTGCAGATTCCATTTATCACACTTGTCCTTTGAACTGTGAAGAATCCTATAACATTAAAATTTGTGTAGGAGGAGAGGTTTCATAGGCATTTTCTAATGGTCCTCCTATTGCACTGTGCCGCTACCTAAACAACCCCGTGTCCCACCACCGCTACTCCCTGGCCAGAGGTCTTATCTACTCCTGTCCTACTTCAGATATTCAAGATAAAGCTAGGCAAGCTAAGCAGAATTCTTCAGATACAGGCAAGCATATATATATCTCTCCATATAGATATATATCGATTTCAATGTAAACCAAACTAATACTGACCAGTAATTTAAAAGATAACTATTAACAAGTGTCCTTGCAGACAGTAAATCATACATTCCACTACTTCTGTTTACATCGTACATCCCATCAGACAAAGGAAAAGAAACACTAAATAAACTATATTAGAATCAGCACTGAAGAGCAGGCAAAACAGAAAAGGAAAATATATATTAAGATGCTTTTTGTTCAGTGTGTCCTCTCACACATTTTGACATAAACCAGACAATCTAGGGGAAACAGATCACCCAAAGGCAAAGTGGTCTTAAAAATCAAGCACAATTTTCCTTCTCAGAATCATCTCTCACCCTGTGCAAAGCACAGCAAGAAAGCTATTGCTTGGATAAACAAGCAAGTTTTTGTACCATTAGACAGATGAAGAATTGAGTGAAAAATAAAAACCGTAGAAGCTATCATGCCCATTGGGACAACTGACGGCCCAGCGACTGCAAGGGATGACGATGAGTGTTTGAATTTATCCAGCCACCCCACGTACTACCAACACCTTTAGCATCAAACACCGAGCAATATCTTCGTACATAAGACAACCCCATTTATGAGCCCACACTTAGTGAAGTCTCTCAGCCGTAGACGTTGTACTCACAGGGTTAGAATGCAGCACTGTAAAGAACTCCGGGCTGATAAGGAATTTCACAGGGGGAGACTGGAGCAATAAAGTAAGTCTGGATCTGGAGGTAGAGTGAGGCAGCACATTCTCTCTTCGAAAATCTAACAGCAAAGGGAATGACAAAAACTTCCAGTAATAACCATCACCAGAACATCACTGCAAACAACTTTATCGCACAAGCGAGAAGACCACCAGGTATACAACTGCTGCAGATTTAAGTGTTCTCCACATTAGTGTACCTGAGTTTCTTCTAACAAAGCACTGAAGTTCCCAAAAATCCCACAGTTTTAGTTCAGTAATTTTTGCTTGTCAATCATTGGGGAAAAACTCAAACACCAAACCACATCCAATTATTTAGGTTATCAAACCTGTGCCTGTGTATAAGACACGAGAAGGTTGCTGTGGCAAGCCTGCCTGGGTACGCCATAGCTGTACGCAGGTAAGGTATTTTCTAAATGCTAACTAATGGATATAAAAGTACACTTAAAACTGTTTCATTCCCTCTTTAAAATAAATAAATAAATAAATAAATAATAAAAAATCTCTGCCATTAATACAGCCCCAATCCTGATATAGTGCTTAAGCAGCTTATGTAAGTAAGGAACAGGTTGCCAAGGAAGCACCTTTCAAGTTTCAACTTTCCGTAAACATTTAGGTCTTCTCCTAGCAACTGCAAAAGCGCCCTGATTTTTCAGCAGTACCAGGAACTGAAAATACATTATGAGTGGTATTTGCTACGATGTTAAAACTGTTCTCCTCAATTAACTTTGAGAATCGGTAGGACACTCGGATGCATATTTTAACGTAACTGAAAAACTGCAAACTCAGATGGGGCCTGCGGTGATTTTCCTCTAAAACGTATCCCATTTTCTACATTTCACAGCTTCTTTCTTTCACGTATCGCAGTATTTGCAGACATTCCCTTCAAATGAACATGAATCATGTAGAACACAGCTACCATGGATATAAGAGAACATAATTCACCAGGCAGAGAACGAGACTCTACACCGACGGACAAACAAGAAGAAATTTTAAAAAGAGGAGGAAAAGAACAAAGGCAGAGTAAAGGAACGCTGTAAAATTCTAAACGTGGAAGGGTAAAAGTTACGGAAAAAAGGGAATGAGGAAAATAAAGACGTGCATTTGAAGTGTTAGAGGAAACTGGAAAAGCGAAGGAGGACAGAGCTCCCTGTAACTCCAGATGCCGCAGCACGGGGACAGCGGGATGGACGAGATTCGATACCAGTGACACGTGAAAAAACACAAAGACCTGTGTGCAGGAAGGAGCAGGCAGCCTGCACCAGCGCCTGATGGCAAACAGACATCTGTGCCAAAGATCTGCACACAGGGGCTGGACCTGATCACAGCAGATCGAAGCTTGACATAACCACCAGTGTTCAGTCTATCGGGGGGGTGGGGGGGGGAAAGTAATGTGTGCAAGAATGCGCAAGCAGTGCTGTATATAAGAAGCGTGACATTTCTGCCATCTCTTCAGTGCAGCAGAGTCACAGCTTTATTTAATTTTCTGAAACATCTCTCAGGAGCTGCAGACCAGGTGGAGACAATCCTGAGTAGGCCAACAAAATAGCTGGAGACCTAAAAAGGCACAAGGAAAGACTAGGAAGTAACAGATCTGAGAATGTAAGAGAAATGATATGAGTGGCTAAAAAAAGTTACAGAATTTCCATCAACTGGAGAATGTGTTGTAAGACCCAGGAGACAGCATTTGCCAAGTGTGGTTTAGGTACAGCTCATCCTACGTATCTTCAGCGTGGAGATGAAGCCAATGACTGCCCAAAGTCCCTTCTAGTCCTACATTTTACCATTTCCAAATGCAGTAGCAGATTCAAAATACTGCCAACCGAAGCCACACAATTTTACACTTTTTCACTGCAGATGTCCCGCCTATATTTTTATACACTCAGGTACCCACAGGAAAATGCTGTGAATTTCACCTTCATCTCAACGATGGGAACAAACGGTTTCATTTTCACCCAGACTTTCAGGGGCACAAGTTAGGTTCTGCCTTACGTCACTCTCATCAAATCATCTAGGAGATGAGTGCTCCCTTTTGAGATGGAAAAAAAAAAATACTCTTTTTTAACCTGCATTCGAGTGGTGAAAGTCAGTTTCCTCTCCAGCTCCATCCACAGCATTTGTATGTTCTTCAGGCCTGTCGTTAGTCATGGTTCTTCGGATGCTCTGGTACCTAGGGTGAGAAAACTGGACTTTATATATAGTATATGGTAACTGTGATTCAATTCTGGCTCCAAGGGAGATTGCCCATCTTTTCTGCCATGCAGACTAATAGACATTGACCTCTACTTTTGGCATTAATAGCATTTCAAATTTCTGAAAACCATTATCAGGTTCTGTTGTATTTTTTTTTTGGACACACAGTTCTGAATACAGGTGCAACGCAAAAGCCTTAGAAGCCCACATGCAAATTAAAAGGGACAGCCACATAAAAATAAACACCTACGGCCAGCTGCGGTAGCAACTGCGACCCTGCTTTCATACTCGGCCTGACAATGGCGAATGCAGTTTTGCAAGCACCTAATTAATTCACCGACGAGGGTAGTTCTTACCGGCGATTCAGCTGTTCCATTTGCTGTATGGAATTTGACCTCTGGAGGATCTGCGGGGCTGGGGGGGCTGTGGGTCGCTGCCACGTTGTTGTCCTGTTCACATGATCCACATAAAAAATCCGCCCGTGGCTGTCAATTCGAGCCTCCCAGTCTGAGCAGCAATAAAACATCATGAAATATGAAGGGCTTGGGGTTTCTTTCTTTATTTCAGCTCTGTCACTTTTGTAACTAAATCTATAGCTTCAAGTTTCTCTTTCTCCTTTACAGGATGACTTCAGCATAGAACTTTCTTACTGAAGGGTTAAGAGACGTTGCTTATTGCTATTTTACCCCATGAACCAAATTCCTCACTGTAGGTAACATTCTGTGCAGAAACCTTTGCCACAGACTTACGTGGGTCTGAATTTAACTTTTGGTTTGCTTTTTTTTTTGTTTTAAAGTAATGTTTGCCTATTAGCTGTGTAGTTTTTTTTTGGTCCTTCCTTCCTTCTTGAAATATCTAACAATGAATAGATTTTCACCGCCCCAAGATTAAGCAAGTGAATCAGTCCAACAATGGGGAGCAAGGTACTTCTGTCAATTTAGGCTCATGAAACTCTTGCTCAACACTTAGGTTTATTTTTAATTCAAGAAGTCTTCACACTGCCTCAAAAAACACAAGGAAAACACAGACATCTTTCACATACTCTGCTGAGATTAAAGATGTGTTATGTGTCTTTGCAAATCATTACCATACAGGAAGCATTCAGAGGTTTCAGCGTGCCTGACATCTTTTCCTCCAAGTGCTTTCCTACTTCTCCGCACATATCACTCAGCAAGTCTGTGCACACCAGGTGCAATTATCATCACACATCCCGACAGTTCACAGGCTGAGCACAACCCCTTTTACGAAACAGCACCAATACTTAAATCATCGCCACTCCGCAGCTTAGAACTTCTCAGCTGTTCATTCTCAGTTCTCACATTTAAACAAAAACAAAAACAAAGAAATAAAAGAAAAAGGTAATGAGATACTGGCAGCCCATCGCCCACATAAAGTAGGAAGAATCTCACTTGGTGGTAGAGCTTCATCCACTCTCTGGTACCGGCTAACATCCTGACGCACCGAAGGCAGCGACCTCAAGGGCTGATGGCCATTGGCTTGAGCACCTGGAACCAAAACACCCACAATTACTTTTTTCCACCCATGTGGGGAAGCCCTAGTATTGCCTCTAGAGTGAGCGAGGTATGCTAAAGCTTCTGCAGGACTGTGACATTTTAGGATGTATTTAATAGCCAGCTATACTTTTTTGGTTAAAAAAAATGAAAGTTATGTCTACAGTACTATGTAAGTGTTTTCTCTGCAATGCACTGCAGCCCTGGTCCTGAAAACATCCCCTCTGCGGACGTGCCGTGTCTACCTGTGACCAGCAGAAGCAACAGCGTGTCCCTGAGCCATATCCCAGCAAGGGACAAGGACAAAGCTCCACCTGGCCCTGCAGAAACTGTGGTGTCACAGAGCAGGAGGTGAAACTATCCATCAGCCTTCCTTGCTGCAGCCATATAGGTCTCCAAAACATGGTGCCACCTGGCACCTAATAAACAGAATCCCAAATGTCGGGAAAATGCTGCAAAGCAACGTATTGACAGTATTCAAGATAAACACCAAAAATTTTATTTCCAAATCAAAGAGAATTCTCTATGAAGAGAAATGAATAATCCCAAAACTGTTGAAATGTCATGAAAAAGGTGCATTCAGGAACCCACTTGATTAGATCCACTGCAATACCTGAAACATCTGAGCGGATAACCTGCTGTGAGATGCACTTGGAAACAGTCCGTTAGGGACGCATTTCTACTTTTTGTGATTTTAGAGAGACACAAAAATCCTCAACTGTTAAAATAATTTTACAATTGGTAAAAGTTTTACAGTGTTAACTAGAGTAACACATTCTTCTCCTCCCACCGTTGCAGCTGTGCAGGCATGTGTCTACACAGATAAAGAACTGGGAAAGGGAAGATCAACAGCCTGAAGTGTGACTAAAAAACAATTCTTATTTTTCTTTTGATTACTCTTACGTTTAATGCTAATATATAAACACGTGAAAGAAAAGACCCAAATATAAATTCTAGTTTGCATTTCATAGCTTTGGGATTTTTGTTCCACCTAATTACCATTTTGATTAGCGAAGCAGGGTAAGATTGTGCTATTCTTTCCTGCTCTTCATCCTCCATCTCACTACTCCCTCAAGAACTAAAATATACCCAATTTCAAAATATGCATGTCTTGGATACTTCAGGTTTGATGTTTTCGTCAAATCAAAACCCCCAAGAGTCTCAAAGGAACAACAAAATAAAGCAAAATCTCAAAAGACAACGAAATTGAGAGATGAAGATTTCTATCTTCAGATGTTAATTTTTAAAACATTTTTTACCCGCTGCAGAAAGGTCACTTCAGAAAGTGCCTCCTGCAGTTGTTACCTCCGGTAGCTCCTTCAACCTGCGCTGTGGCACCCTCACAAGCCGCCTGGGCTCCTTCGACTTCTTCATCCTGAGACTGGTCACCGGCAGCTGCCGCCTGCAGGCTGCTTCTTCTTTGCCAGATTTCTTCTGCTTCCTCTCGCTCTTGCAATTCACCTGCCTCAGCCTCCTGCCCTTCCTCTGGAGGTAACTGGACGGCAGGTAGAGAACCAGAAGTACTTGCAGGGTCCTGTGTTTCAGCACCTGGCTCAGCTCTAGCCACATCGGTGGCACAAGCTCCTTCTTCTTCCTCCTGCGAGGAAGAGGCCGGAGTCTCAGGAAACCTGGCACTATCGAAAGAAGAACACCTCATCTCAACCGAGGGGCGCCGTGCCGCCGCGCTCTCGTTGCAAGAGCTGTCGGCCCCCTCTGCATCACTCTCCCCTTCTTGCCGGGTGCTGGCCTCACTGACGCTTTCCGTGCGAGCCGGATCGCTCTGTTCGGTTTCTGACGACATCTGGGAAGGTTCGGACCCTTGATCGATGGATTCCGTTTCGCTGACGCCCCTTCTGCTTCCCGTGGTGGCAGCTCCAGCGTCCACGCTGCCGGGAGGCTGCTCTGCCTCCTGGGCGCCACGTGGCTCGCTGTCACCCTGCTCTGCTGGGGCTTCGGTCTGAGAACCTTGCAGGGTCTCATCTCCTGCTAGTTCCGCTGGCAGAAGCTCTGGGAGAGTCTCTTGCTGGTCATCAGCTGGTGGCAAGGGAGCTTCAGAGGCTGAAACGTTTTCAGTCTCCGCAGGCCCTTGTGCTGCCTGATCCAATGAGTCACTTAAACCATTTCTTTCAACATTTCTCGTAGCACCATTAAGCATTACTAAACCACCGTCGTCTTCCAAGGAAGATGGAAACCCCAGGTCTTGATGTAGCTCATGCTCCTCCTCGTCTGAGTCGATGTGAAGCATAGCATTAAGTCTCGTGTCAGTAGGGAAGCTACTCCTCAGTTTTGGGGAGGCTCCACGCGGACGCTCACCACAGGCAGATGTCCCAGGTCTGGGATGGTTATTGTGTTCTATTGCATCCAGATAGTCATTCAGCGAGTCCTGGCGACCTCTGGTAGGTGATGATCTTGAAAGGCCAGAGGTCAACTCATCCTGGTCCGTTTCAAGAGTTGCACTAGTCCTTAAAGGGTGCCTCAGGATTGCTTCTCCAGAAGATTCCTCGAGGACTGGGCCATTGGAACACACCGTGGAGGTATCGTGATGTCCTGTTGGCATGTCCTCGTCATCGGAGGGGCTCCCCAAGTCTCCATTGACAGAGTTCACTCCCAACAAAGTGCCGACTGTTTCTGGTGAAGCATCTGCAGAGAAACGAAGACTGGATGTGAAACACAGTGCAGCAACGGACAGCTCGTTCTACTTTGTCTGCATCACAGAAGGGATACAAAAATACGCGTCTTTCAAGATGTTTGCTTATCTCAATCAGACAACTAAGGGAAGAAATCACAATTACAACAATAGAGGCATCTACAGCGTTCTAACAGCAGTTACAGGATTTTCTCTGCGTAAGTCTATACTATTTTGTAGGATGCAGAAAATTTAAGGGGTGTGGAGTACGACTTAAAAGCGCTGCCAAGCTGTTCATAAACACGTAAATAGACACAGATGACGTGATAAACATTTAACTGTACCAGCTGCGTTCTGCTAGTTGCCTTCAGAACAGGAAAAAAGGGAAATAACAGAATTACCTAATGGAAGCACATATTCTCGTGACCGTAACAGATAGTTGTAAGCGGGACAGAGTCCTGTGAGAGGGGCACAGGACAGAGTGACCGGCATGTGCACTAGTAGGGGAGGAGAGCACAGCTGGAATCCGACTTGCAACTGCTTCTCTCGGCCACAGGTGTTACAGAGCAAAGAGAAACAGGGAATTTAATTACCCATTTCATCCCATAACATGACGATCCTAAGTCGAATAATTTAAAGCTATGTAACAAAATAGGAAATCACTACGATGTGTTGGTGTTTTGGAACTACCATCTTCAAAGCAGTACCTGACATATCTGAACTTTGAACCTCAACAGAAAATGCTATAATAGAGTCACCGTACACAAATGAGTAAGTATGTTATCACAGAATATCCCAGAAACAGAAATTCATAGAAACTCTCTCCAGACAGCTCTCTAGAGATCCGGATCACTGGCAAATTCTCACCTTCATGAACAGAAGATGTGATTTCCACTTTGAATTGGAGGTATCCACTTACATGATCGGCTGGGAGTCTTCTGCCAAGATTGTAGCTGAGAATTTGGTCGCTGCGAAAAAAAAAAAAAGACACTGGGGTTTTAAAAATTTTTAACTCATTTTACTGAAATACTGAAAAAGTATTTTGTATCAGAGGCTCTTATCAGAGAAGTCAGTGTGACAGAAGGTAATCTCTTAAAATCAGCCCCATACTCTGGCTCGTATGGAAAAGCACTAACACCAACAATGGTGCAGAATACCTTTAGTCAATAGATAAAACAGCCCAACAAAATGCTTTCAATCATTTCCAAATACAGACTGTGCTCCAGCAATTCATATAAATCTCTCAATCTCTTCTTACTTAAGAAATCAAACTGCAAAGGATTCCTTTCTCCCTAACCTCCTCCTTCCCCCACCCCAAAGTAAGTTTTACCATTAACAAAACCTTCCAAGTTTTTTAAAACCTTCTGCCCCCTTGTGGTTTTTCCTGTATACAGCGTTCCCAGAGGGCTGCTTCACATTTCAGTTCTCTTCCAATAAAGCACTTCTGCACTCCTTACAAAACCTATTGATGCTTGGATTTAACTTCAAACGCGTTCTTAAGAGTTACCGAATTCAGGGGAGCCCAGACTTGATTAAGCATTTGTATCAGCTTGAGAAGCAGGATCAGACCCTGGGCTACACATTTATTTACATATTCTTATGAGGCACAGCCAGAATTCACAGCTCCAGCCCCACTCAAGCACAGCTGGGACAGCTGTGATTTAGGCCAAGCAATGTAGGTCAGTATAAACACCTCTTCTTTACTGGGAGCACTCCTGCTGCAATATGACTGACGGATTAAAACAGATGCAAGGTCATTACTGAAGTAAGTCGCAGCAGTTTGCACCCAAACATGAACTTTTAGCAAAACCAGTCCTGAGCGGACAACATAAGGCAAAGCAGCATACGCTGTGTGCTGCGAGTCCTTGGGCTTTGCTCACGTAATTTTTCAAGTTCACATGGCAACCCAGCAGAGGATTTCAGTTGCCCTTGGCACCGTTAGAATAAAGAAGAAAGCAAAGGCATTTTACTTGCTTGATCAAAACACAAAAGACGAGAATTAGCAGCTGATGGTTTAGTACATTTCTACCTCGCAACTACACTAATCACTCCTTTACTTTCCAAAACTTCTGGTGAAACGTTTATCTTTACGCTGTCTCATAAAAAGGAACCCTGGCATGCAAAAACTGTAAATGGGCAAACAAATTACAGAAGAAGAAGTAAAACTGACTTAATGTCAGATCTAACAGCAGCACAGCAGAAACAACCGAATGCTTACCTATATTGCCTAGATTATACGTAGTGTATAGTAAATATGCTACATATTTATTACACAGCCCTTCCCTTCCTAAAAGGATTTGATATATCAAATACGCAGAACTGAAGTATGGAGAAGAAAACGAGAAACATCTTCCAGAACACAGGTTTGAAGAAAACAGCCAAGAACTGATGAACACAGCAGAGGGGTAATTTCCAGACCTCGCAGCACTGGGAACCTCACAGCAGAAAAGCATTTTGGGGTTTTGCGTGGAAATGAACACCCTTAACTAGGTTTTGAAACCAGTCTGTACGGCAGCGCAATTTCTGAGTGTACAGCAGTGTGCAAATTTATTAGAAAAAGCTGCTTGCTCCACTTATCACAATGTGTTCAATTTCAGAGATGAAGCACTACTCAGAAGAAGCAGATTGTGTACACACCTGAACTGCTCTTGGATAACTACAAAACAAATAGGTGGGGTTTGTTTTTTTAAAATACATTTTGTATTGGAAGACATCAGCAAGATTTTAAGCTACTCTTACAGTTTGATTCTTACTTTACTTATCAGCATAAACACCACTTTGGGAGCTTAAAGTTGAAAACTGTTTTCTAATTGAATTTGATTTTCACCATTTATGCAACTTGCTACTTTGACGGGAATATCTGTGAAAAAGGAGGCCAATCGTTTATATCCCGCTTTTTGTGCAAAGGCGTGCTGATACTGCCATTCCCTTAAACTTTCAGGGAAGAATATACGCATTTTATTTTACCATTATTCCTCATGGGCCTCTTCTAGAGGGCTTTTAAAGTTAATGGAGACACATTAACTTCAGTAGACTTTGAGTTAGGTCCTCCACAAAATACACTCGAATAATCCAGTTCCTCCCATTGCCTTTCAAGGAACTGCTGTTTTCTGATTTGTAACACACAGAAGATGTTAACAGAACAATATACTCTACAATAACTGCTCTGTCTTAAATGTGAAGCTGTATTTTTGCATCTCTTGCATCATCCATCTGGCTACGCTAGGGTTCCTCTTCAGTAACCATCACAAAGTATAAAACATCTTAAACGTTTCTAAGTGACTTTCAGCTCCACACCAGAACAGTCAGCTATCAAAAAAACAAACAATTTTTTAAAAACAGCACAACAAAGAATTTGGGAGTCCCATCACTGCACTACTCATAGCAAAAGGTAATTTTAATTGTGTGGTACCACCAGCGCTCTGAAAAAGCAGCCTTGAAGTTCCGGCCAATTAGCTGAACAGGCATTGAATCTCTAATTATAAAACCAACAATTAAAATTACAAAAAGGTAAAAGAAGTAAGACAATAAAATATGCTTCTTCTAAAAAATTTGCACACAATCAGGTAGTACTGAAAGAATTCCTTGTTTCTTCACTAGGTAGCCAGGGGCCAACGTTTTCTGCGCGAAGAAATCAAGATGAAAACAAATGAAAATCAAGATGAAAACAAATGACAGGCACACGTATAGACAAACGTGGGCGCGTGCATTCAGAGCAGCATTAGAAACAGTGACATCGTCCAGCCAGGCAATAAGGCTACGAACATTCCTACTAGATTTCTTACTGCAGACACAGAAGAAATTTGCTGGTCTGTGCAAGCAAGCCAGAAAGGCTGCTCCGCACCAGTATCCTACAGAAGCTGAGCCTCCCCGATCACTGGCAGTTGGCACAAAGGATGCATTGATTTACCCGATCGCGTGCCTCTCCAACAGTCTCTGAACTGGGATGGTTAGCTTCCCGAGAAAGCGCTTGATGATGGGACGACTCTTGGCAAATTTGTCTTTAACCTCAATTTCCAGGACATCTGTTAGAAGTGCAACAAAAGAATATTTCTGGAAGGAAAGAACATATTTGACACCATATCAATACACCTTTGTTCAAAAAGTATGCGCTTCATTACTACTAGCGTGCAGCGAACTCTGAAAGCAATGACTGGCGACAGTGGTTTCCATATTGTAAAATAACCCTTTATCGAGCACCGTATTTTCGCAGATGTAACTAGCCTCTCAGGAAGCACACACTCTCTTACTGTTCTTTGAAATTAATTGCTCAGTAAGAAACTGCGCTGGATAAAAGCAGTTTCATGGTCTACATCAGGCAGGAGAAAGCAGGAGAAAGTCTACCTCAAGCAGGAGAAAGTGCTTGCTTCCATTTGGGTAGTAGAGACAAAAAGAGAGAAATCCTTGCTGGATTCTGCCAGTTTATAGAAGAGCAGAGCCAGGTAAAGGCAGGCAGAACGAGGAAAGAGTCCCGCTCTAGGCTGTGCTTAGTGAACTTCCAAAATCATGTTTTGTGTTCATTTTCTACAGATTTTTGCCCCGAAGTTCACAGATCTCAGCAAGCTCCAACAGATCCTTAATCTGCACTTGGGACCATTAAAAAGCACGGTGCTAATTTATAAGAGGCTTCCGGATGTCTTTTGAGATCACTCTTCCACCTGTCCCTATGAGGAAACACTATCAGAGTTACTCTCTGCAGCCTAGCATCAATTTTCATGAGGTTTATGAATACTTCATCTTTGATACCTCTGCTACTCCATCAAGTCTGCCTGAAGGTGCTCAGAAGATTCAAGAGCGGTACGAGGAAATACATGAGCAGGCATGTTGGCAGACACACACACATACACACTGGGTGGTAGCAAATTTCCTTGTGAACTATTTTCATTTTTTCCTCCACATTTTAAGATATTTCAGATAAACAAATGACAAAGTATGGTATAACCTACGCAGAAAAAATGAGGTCACCTGGTTATACGCTTACAGCCTGCGATCTTTAAGGCGACTGAGCAAATTTTGCAGCCTGAGTCCAACGATTAATATGCATCTGGCTAGATAACTAGAAATGCCTTGAACAAGGAACAACAGAAGGAACAACTCTTCAGCTGTAGACATCAGCTAAATAAATTCAAAACCAGCCACTAAATTGGGTTAGGAATAAACCCACTTCTTCACGCTAGGCAACCAAGGAGAACCGGGGAGAAAAAGGGGAACAGTACAGGTAGATTTTCTTCCTCTCTACGGGACAGATGGAAGGACACTGGATGGATGGATGGACAGACAGACAGATGAAGAATCCATTTAGAGATTAGAATGCCTTTTTTTTTTTTTGAAGATTTTAAGTCTTCCATACATCTGCAGTATTTCCTACAACCAAGCACCACAGAGCAGCGCTAATGCTGGCCCTGCTCTCTTCTGCTTCACTCCTTGTTTGGTTTAATCATGATCTGTGGGAATATATTCCAAAGTCTGCTCAATTCTCCACTCTTCCTAAAGAACACACGAACATCCTTGAAACATGGTAGAGGGCACCCACTCGTTACCAAACAGTTGCGGATCGAGAACGCTGCTTGTCGGTCATGAGAGGGTTATGGACTCGTGTCCGTATTTTCACCTTGTCTCCCACAGAAACGTTTATCTTCAAAGGCACAGCCTGGCTCTTCTGTGCTGGCAGACAGCTGTGGGGCTGGGCTCCTCCTCCGAGACCTGCGCAGCTTGCCCGGAACAAACACATCTGGAAGGCTGGCTTCTGCCAAACTGTCGAGGGGTGCTGAGGAGCCTCCCGGGGCTTCCCTTCCCACACCGCAGAGCGTCCCCTCCGCCCGGCAGAACTGACAGCTCGCCGCCTGCTGCGCGTCGTGAGCGCGTCGCTCCCAAACAAATGGGTGTTGCAATCGCCAAGCATCAACACTCAGTTGTTGTACCTCTTCTAAAAGAGTCTTCTCCCAACACGTAATCTACTTTAATTAATTTATTTTTGCAATTTCAAGAAATTTACGGGGCTGGTGAGCGTGTTCAACTCTTATTAGCAGAGAAGGGAATGAAACCTCACAGCAGCGGAGCTTAAATACACAGCTTAAACACACAGATGATGGCTGCTTCTATGCAACAACAGCAATCCTAAAATTACTACAATTTCCGTGTTAGTTTAAATAACCAGCTACAAAATAAGCTCACAGCCTTCAGAGAGTAAGGACTAACGCGCAAAGGGAAAACACAAGGCTGGTACAGTGCATTGGCTGGCGGGCCGCTCTCGGAACGGGTACGTTACCTCTCTGTGCCAAACAGGATTAGTTGTGTTACTGATGATGGTTGACCTTCTTTCCTGGCCATGATGAGCAAATGTAGGAAATGTACTTTTCTTGCCTGGCTGAATGGACATCTTTAGATAGGGATCAGGGTTGAAGAACATGCCTTTTTTAAGTCCAACTGCTCTAATATCTATAAAGCAAAACAAGGAAGGAAAAAGGAATTGAGTAAATTAAAACTAGTTCACAAAGTAGTGCATTCCTCAAGTATTACCCAGGAAATCAATTCATCAGAAGCTACTAAATAAAGCAACTTAAAATTACTCATACATTAACTGGATCCAGCGTACAGAAGACAGTTCAAGCAGGAAGTCAACTGTTTTCCCAAGAGAATATGAGGAAAGGTATCAACATCCTCATTCACATTTTAGCCTCCAGTCATTTGTAAAACAAAAAGGATGAACTTGTAGTCACCTGCAAATGTTTTTCTCAGCGTGGAAGGTATTTCCACTCTTAAAAAGGAAACCCAAAAACCGCATAAAACCACTACACAGTACTTGCTCTGTTTCAGAGGAAGGGGCTAGGACAGGCAGCTGTATGGGAGCGAACTCACACCTTCTCAAAGCTGAGACTTTGACAAACATAACCTCGACGATAGTAATAATGATCAAGGTTGCTCTGGACTGATTCACATCTTCTCCTGACTTGGAAGAAAAGAGGCAAAGTTTTCTGTAGATGTTTCTTGCTGCCTAGGGAAGCCTCGATACTGCAGCCCTTGCAACTTGCGGCAATAAATAACAACTTCATCAGGTGCATATTCTCATGTCTAGGGACTTTAATGATAGCACAAACTTCAACAAGAACAAAAAGAAAGAGGTCTTTTTTATATAATATTAGGTTTTCAACTTAACTGCAAAATATTTCTCTGTTTAGGTTTGCTGAAGCACAAGATCTTTGTCTTTCTCCATTAGGTACTTCAATATTCTGCATGCAGTCTTTATGACTCTAATGCAGCTGGCACACACACGGATGAGCAGTTTATACACACAGGCAAAATTCACCATGCTACAATGAAATACCACCTCTGTGGAGTCAGTTAAAAAAAAAAAAATCCTACCAAATGCCCACAATTGAGCAACACAAGAGAAATATCATGAAATAAAGGGTAGTTGCCTTTAAAAGCAACAACTTTGAACGTGCAAATGAGCAACCATAAAATGCTCCGGGAAATACTTTACGGGCCCATCACTCCATACACCTTTCAAAATTAATTGAGGAGGCTCCTTAGGCTTAGTCACAGCCTTCTATTAAACACAAGAGGTTTTTCAGAACTCACGAACAAATTATTTTTTATAGTACTCTCTGTAAGTCTATCCAACCTACCAGCTCCATCCAAGATAACTGCTCAAATGCCATTTCAAAAGAAGGTTGTTGGTTTTTTCTGCTCTACCCTTACACTTTCTAAATGTTTTCATTGTCAGCTCTTCAAATTTCAGAAGCAAATTTTTTTCTGTCTTTGCTCAGGCTGAATATGCTTTGGTTTCACACAAGACTTCCTGTGCAATAAAGTGCTAATCAAAACAAGTGAAGCTGGTAGACTGTACCCCTACAGCTATTCTGCCGTAGCGACAGCTTAGCTCTGTTACAAGTAAAGATTTTTTTCCTTTGTAAGCCACCATTTGCAGCCATCACTTTTTTACTACTTCAAAGTGATGCAACCAACTTGCATTTTCTTTAGAAGCTAAGTTTTCCACCCTTCAATCAACGAGGAACCATCCTTTGTGCAATCTGGAAATTTCTCCACGTTTTTCATGCTGGGATCCATCAAATCCAGTTCTTTCACTCCTGGAGGTTCACGATTCTGGTTTGTTTTCACCAAACTGGAACTCTACAGAAATGACATCTTTCAAGCCACTAGAGTGTGCTCCTACGGAGTCTAATGGAGAAAACATCTCATCTATGATGTTATTTAAAACAGCAATAATTTTTTTTTAAGAGTAATTTGTGGAACACGGACTAGTGTTGATTTTTTACCTGATAGGGTAAAGCTGACTAACTTCCTAGAGTGCTGGGCTCCAGAAGCACCTTCATCCGTGCCTTCTACTCCCATCTGAAGAGGATAAAAAAAGAAATATACCACAGAAGCTTTCATCTGCCGTGTACACGCTTGAGGACAATAATGCAACTATAAGGTAGCAGGCAGGGGAAGAATCTGACCAACTCCTGCCTCCTACTACAGACAGGCAGAGCTACAGCAGCTGTTTCTAGGAAAATATTTATTATTTATGCCACGTGGTGTTAATGCACCAGTACTTGGAATCTTCCAAACAGAGTACGTATAGCCTAATACAGGTGCAGACACTACTAACTGGAGTTAGTAAAAGGAGACTGCATTTTCCTGCAGGTTTCCCTTTTGTAAAATAAGGCCAACAGTACGGCTTGGTAACACATACCGAAGTGCTGAGCTGGCCAGTGACAGCATGTGTAACTTTTGTCACTTTCCACAAATAGATAATTTACTGAGCAACAAAAGAAGCAAAGAGATCAAAGGGCAGACTAACAAAAGCCTCCAGATCTACAAACAAAAGCTGCTTTTAAAGAGAAAAGTCCATCAGATATCTAAACGCAAATGTGGTCCCAAAGCTCTCCCTTCACAGGTTTTTCAGATTTGGTTTCCACTGAAATCCCTTTCAACTAGCAGAATAATTTGTCTTTCAAGTCAAGAGATGTGCATTCAGCTGTATAATCTAGCATGAAGACATCAGCGGAGCTAGCTTTCAAGTCAAGCGGTTCTGCAGGTAGGCACAAGAGGTGACAGCCTGATGAAGAAGCCTCAGCCAAACATATTCTAGTGATAGAACAAGTAGTCATCTCACCTACTGAACCACAAAAATAATAATCCAAGGAAAAACTCGCACACCTCTGTTGCGTAGATGAGCACGGAAAGCAGTTCTGAGCAGCTGAACAGCTGTGGGAACTTACCAGACTGATACAGGATTCTGGAGCTGTGGTAGCTGTGAGGAACCCACTTTGCATTTTTAAGTTATTTAATAACATTAGTTTTCACGTGAAATGGGAGATTCACATCGCCAGGTTTGTCTGACAGTTAATATTATCATCTTACACAAATAGAATGAACAAATAGGCTGTACTTACCATCACAGCAGGGTTTTTCACAGTGATACATGGAGTAGTAGCTCGGAGGGCTCCACTAACACCATGGTAGTATTTAAAACAGATCTTTATTTCAGCTGAAAACAAAACAAAAACTGCATTAAACCCTTCATGACCAACCCCTAGGCGAAAGACAGACAACAAAGGGAGCGTGTGCCTACGGGGAGTCCGAGCTTGGGCCGCTGACTGACAAGTCTCTGCTGTAAAACCACACAGTGACCAAAATTAACTTTCACTCAGCCTGTAGAAAACCAGAAACTTGTCTCACAGAAAACCCAAATAGAGTTTTTACCTGAAGAGCTGCTACATGCTGCCACTGCTACATGCTGCCATTTATTTATTTATTTATTTATTTAATGTATATTTTTTTATATATATATATTTAAACTAAATTTCTACCTGGTCAGTGAAAAAGCATCAGTTCTTTTTCCCCCAGTTCTCGCAAAGAGATGTCGATGGTCACTACTGGGTAAGAAAGGTCAAAGTCTGCACACAAAGCCATGTTTGTGCATTCTGTATAGGTCCAGAGGGAAGGAAACGAGATCAGTATCGACCTCCAAAGACAAGAGCATTTCGACACAATGGGTTTAACATGAATTATTATTCACTGATAAGATTTCCCTTTCTCTGCGGCCTTTTAAACCTTTTTGTATCAGTTAGTATGTCAAACCCAAGACACCCCTGATCCTGCTAAAATAAGAGAATAAACAGACCTACAGATATTCTGACACTCTGGTAGGAGTGGACATGCAAGTCTGGCTGATCACACACAGAGGAGATACAGAATGTAGCTCTATTCTGAATTTCCTGTTGAAGTATTCCTTGTGTGTTGGGTCCTTCTGTCACTTAACAGACAAATGTCAAGAGTAACTGAGCTAATTGTGCAGCTTGCATTTCTGCTACTATTTCAATAGAATCAGCTATGAAAAAGGCTTAGTGAGACGTGCTACTCACATGATTCTTGCCAGACTTTGGAGTAAGTTGTGTAACACGTATCTGAAGGAAGCTGGAAGCACATTATACTGGCACACAGGCAAAGTACGTGTCGTACCACATTTCTAGGCCCACTGAATAAAGCGGTTTTTTTGTTAACCTGCATTTACTGCAAGCAAAATAATATTACGCTTAACCGAAGCCTGACCTCCACTGCTCCTCCGCATTCCTCCAACCCGGCAGAACAGCTATAATTGTGATCCTGTGGGATGTTCCCTATCTGGAAGCTTCCCTTCTCTGTTGGGATACCTCTTCTGAGTGAGGCTGATGAGTGTTCACCTCTGGGTACAGCTGTGGCCTCAGGCAGAAATCACAGCCGCCAGCTCAGACCAGCTGGAAGGTGAGCGTGGAAGTCTCGGCAGGTTCAGTTCCTCTGACTTGGGTTAACAATATGTCAGCGCTCCTAACGCACAAAATCGCAGTGGTCTGTATAAAATTTTGAGACACACACAGCATGATTCTTTGAGGGCTCAGGTATTTCAATGCTGCAAGATGAAGTACCTGCGTATCCCTACTCAGATGGAGCAGGAAAATCCATCCCACAAGCCTGCTCAGCCAAAGAGGATTACTTATTTATTTATCCATTTTTAAATTTGCTGCAGTTACAGGTCAACGTGTCTTTACTATCTTCCTCCCAGAACAAAGAGGAGGCACCTGAGAACTACCCTTCAGAGCAGAGTGACTGGCTGACAGCGCCTCCAGGGACTGTGGAGGTGGATGAGCTGCTGATCCCACTTCCCCCTCCTCCCAGCTGAGTTCACACACATAGCCAACACGTGTTCGAATTACCACGAGCTTGACACTAAAATTCAAAATGCAAACAGCAATTTCTCATCACCTCCAAAGGTTTATTGAATCTAGAAATTGTGAGTCAGGACCTGGAGGTTCACAGAATGACAGAACAGTTTTGCTTGGAAGAGACCTTCAAGATCATCAAGTCCAGCCTTTGTCCCAGCCCTATCAACCCACTAAACAACTCCCCCCAACGCAACGTCCACCCGTCTCTTAAACACCTCCAGGGACGGTGACTGAACCCCCTCCCTGGGCAGCCTGTTCCAATGGATGACAACCCTTTCAGTAAAGAAATTCTTCCCAATATCCAACCTGAACCAACCCTGGGACAACTTTAGGCCATTTCCCCTCGTCCTATCACTCTCTACTAGGGAGAACAGACCAACCCCCACCTCTCTACAACCTCCTGTCAGGGAGTTGTAGAAAGTGAGAAGGTCTCCCCTCAGTCTTCTCCTAAACTGGTTCTTCCTGAACTGAGCCGCCCTGCTGACCTACCAGCAAAGCTTATATCCTAATGGACGCACAAGAACTTCCAGCTCACGTAAGATCAGAGTTCAGCACTTGTGAAAGTTGGCAGGATTTATACCAAGTGCTGGATTCTCTGCATGGTGAAATGCACGTATTAAGTAACCAGGACTCATGCCTTGGGCATCTCTGTGAAGGTATAAAAAGGTGAAATGCAATGCTACGAGCTTCGCATCCTTGGGTTTCTTTCTCTCAATGACTGCTACAAGCATACGATACTTTTCAATACTGGTATGTGGCTGGTCCTAGAAGAAAACAGTATTTGATTCAAGAAACAGATTTGATAATCTCTTCTGCATAAGCTAAATTTAAAAAATAAAAATCTTCAGGACTAATTGCTAGAAATAATGAGAAAAAGCAGAGCACTTAAAAACATGACTTGGGGATTTTTTCTCCCACTTCCCAAGAGAAGTAGCACTGATTTAATTTGAGCTTAGCCCAGCACTACCCACCGGAGCGGTGGAGCCGCTGTTTGTGTTGTGTCGAAGGGATTAACCACAAGAGAAGCTGTGCTGGAAATTCAGCATGAAATTGAAAAATGGGCTCCCCGTCACATGTGTGCAGAGGTTGCCAAAGTGAATGTGGGTTTGTAAGATGGGATCTTGTACACAGCGAGAATATAATCAGAGGACCAGAGACAGCTAAGTATTTTCTTTTTCATGGCTAATAACACTAGAAACCATGGTTAGTGTGGAACAGTAGAAGAGATCCCAGTGGAGCCCTATCAGTTCAGAGGAGCTGAGGATGTGGCCTTCTGACATTTCTTGTACTGCGTTATCAGAAAAAGTGTCGATTAGAATAGGGTTTTTTTCTGATGACTGATGGACTCCTGAGCTACGGATATATTGAAAATAGGTATCTGTGGCTGTTCCTGACAGAACACAGCTCCACCTACTACCTCTATCGAAGGCCCTTTACAAACACAGACCTCTGCAGAACCAGGAAGCTCAGTTATGTGTAAACAGGACTTTGAGTATTTTGGGAGTTGAGCTCAAAACCATCTTAATACGCAGACTTCCTCGGAACCACTCCATACTCTACACTGCACAACAGCACGTGCCACCTACAGAGTGTGCCCAGTTTCTTTAATTTCTCCTGCCACCTTGCTTCCACGTGTTTCACTTGCACTTCTGGCTTTTTCCTTCCAACTTCTTCCCTCAACAAGCTCATCAGCTTGTGCACTATGCGATCGGGAAGGGAAATGTTAGCAGACGTAAATCCAGCAAGGGAAAGACATCTCTCCCCGACCACAGGACTATTTGCTGTCTCATTGAAGAAAAACATGATGTTTCAGAACAAAAGGTGTTTTCATTGACGGGGCAATAAAACGACTGTAGCTCTATCCCATGGATCCTGCTCTGGCAGGGGGGTTGGACTAGATGATCTTTAAGGTCCCTTCCAACCTTTAACATTCTGTGATTCTGTGATACCACAAGCCCATTGGCACTGCAATTCCTCCAGACATCATACAGACCCTCCAGAAACTCCTTCCTCATGCAAAATATGACAAAAATGAAACTGAGGTATCTATGATTCCTTAAAGTTTATCACAACCATATAAAGAGTTTTTAATATATACATATTTGTGTTAATCTGAACACTCCATAAAACCATAATCCCCTTCTTTAATAGGTAACAGCTATTACCATTTTATAACCGTATTTTTATAGCTCAGGTCCATTACATAAAAATGTTTGAACTAACAAAGGTTTCTGGGATTCAAGCACTGACATTTGAATTTCAAAAGAACTCCTGCATGAAATTATAGCGTTGTACTTCTCTCTATGGACCACACATCTTTGCCTCTTCAATAACAAAGAGATCAGCTTACACCATATAACAGGTTGGGGAATTAGTGATGTTTTAAAAGCAGAGTCCCTCACTTTAACCACCTTAATACTTTAACCTTGCCCATCAGAAAAAAATGCTTTAGGATAGAAAGACACTCAAAATAAACAAACTTGGAATACATAAACACAAAAATGTAACTCTGGCACTCCGAGACATTCTTATTTTCAGCCACGAGCACTGCCTTTTACATTCCACTTTGGCAAAACATTTAATTATAACCCAACCTTAAAACCCAAACGCTGCAGGTATGACGTGTTTAAGGAAGTCAGCACGGTTTGTGACAAATGTAAAAAAAAAATGCAAGACTCAGCCCTGTTTCAATCGTGATACTCAAAAGCAGCTGCTAAGAGACAAGAGATATAAATAGCAGAAGAGTAATAGAAGTATTTGCAACTCAGTGAATGCGTTCACGAACAGGGTAGGGACAATAACCGTTGAGTCCCCAGACAGATCACTGAAAGGGCGCTGGTTGCAGGGCACTACACTGACGTGTTCCAGGCTCAGCACAATTCCACGAGAAAACCGTGACCTTTACAGGATTCAATTTAAATTGTAAAAAAAAAAAAAAAAAAAATATATATATATATATAAACACTGGGTACAAGTAGCTAATTCTGTTGATAGAGGGTTTATTAACATTGACCACTTTGGTCAAAACCACTAAAAATACTAAACCATGATCATATCTCTAGTAACAAAACTCTGCTACAGCAGCCCTTAAAACTGGAAGCTGAGCAAGTTCAATTCTTAAACTGATTTTTTTTTTTCCCCCTTTCAGTATCTGTTAGGTTTTTTAACAAAAAAAAGGAGCTGAGGGTCTGCTGTGCTAGCTACAAAGCATGGCAGCTTCAGTCTCAATACACTATTATTGCAGAAGTTATAATTTCATGGAAATAGGGACTAAATACAGAGAACTCCACACAGAGCCTCACTTGTAACATGCTGGTACCAGTGTTAACGCAAACTCATATTACCATGTTTCTGAGTATCTCTCACAACCTACTCATGCCACAAACCTGAGATTTTAAGTACAAAAAGGAGAGCCTCCAAGTATCACAGTGTGGCACCAGAAGTAATTTTAACCACCGGCACCCCAAAGATGATTTGGAAATGATTGATGTGGCCACACTGGTGGTCTCCGGATAAATCCCAACAGCTGCCACTAAGGATTACTGCTCAAGACATAAAGCCACAGCACTGGTAAAAAAAAAAATAAATAACAAATATGTGCAAATAAATATATTTCTGTTCTACTCACAGGAATGACTAGGACAGCAGAAGTTATAAGTAACAAGGACATTACACGACAGGTAACGTAGGGGAAGGTGTTTCTTGCAGATACTGTAATTAATGCTCATGGGACCAAAGCTCTAGCTTACAAATACAAGTCCAACACACCTCTGACACAACCTGTCCTTCCCTGTACGACAGAAAACCAACTTGGAAGATGCGGTTTATAAATGAGCAGCAGGTTTTGGTGACCAGTCTTCCTAAAACTCAAGCTTCCTTTCCCGTGCTTTTTCAATCTCCAGCCCTTCCACGGATCATTTCACTCCATCCTTCTGCTGTCTCTGCTCTCCATACGGAGCACCATCACCTCTGTTCCACCACGGTGCTGTGAAGGGAGCTCCTGCCATCCCCAGCTCACAGAGTGCTACACACAGAGAAACACTGTGCCACCTAAAACCACTCCTGGGCCAGGAGAGAAAACAAAAACTGTTAAGCTGTAGCCACATTTAGCAATCCTTCTGTAGCTAACACAGCAAACACCTTGATGGAACCATCTAGTGAGTCACTGTTTTCCTTCCCCCACATCTCAGCAAGCCTCAGAGCAGGATGTTTTAAAGCCACCTCTATACTACGTGAGTAAGGAAATGGCATCTCGGGCCTACCGATGCTCAGATCCACCCTTCTGAATCTCTAAAATGACCTGAGCTCCCACTCGCTCTTACACAGCACTTCTGCTCCTTCCCCAGGGAAAGGGCAGAGGACTATGTGCCGGCACGCTCTGCCCTTCAGAGCCACTCACTGCCTCGAGGTGACAGCTTAAGGACACAGTTAGCTCCTGATGGAGAGGTGGATGTGGTATTTTGCAAGTATTCTCCTTCGCATACTCTTCTTCCCTTCCCCTTCCTCAGCCACTCTCCTCAGAGGCTGCTTGTACATGTGGAACACATTAAGTTCGTTCCTCATTATTTCACTCTTGATTCCTTTGATTCTCCCTTCTCAGGGTAGCAGAGCCTACAGAATTGCTTGTGTTGATTTTTCTAAAACAAATGAGCTTCTCTCCGACGGCCCTTGTTTTGCTAATTTTGCATGCTGTGGGGGGAATTAATGCCTGGGGTTTGTATGAAGGTGATGAGGCTCTCCTTTCTGAAGGTTGCTTGATCTGAAGAGAGCAGATGGCAAACTACGCCTTTATACGCCTTTATGTGCTACTTGCCTGGAAGATAGGAGAGTGCTGAAGCCACAGGGAGGGATTTTAAGAGGAATAAATGGACTGACTGGAAAAACTGCATTACAAGACTGCAGATGTACAGCAACGTGGAATTTGGAAAAATATTTATCCAAGGCCTGCCTCTAAACAGAAGCATAAATTTCACAGACCTCGGTGAAACTATTAACAGTTTACAACTACGCTCATGGAAGAAGAGCTTCCCAAATTAAGGCATAAACGTTCTTCTTAGAAGACACAAATCTAAGGACTGCAGAAGGAATCTGAGGCCCAATCCAGCTGATTCTCATGATAAACATTAATGCAATTAAAATGGAAATACTTCTTCTTCACGAGATTTGCCTGTGTTCAGCTTGTTAGCGATGCCTCTGCCCCTCAGGCTGAGAGACGTTATGTTACTGGAGAAAGAAACGTGACGGCCCCGAGCTCTGACATCACAAGGGGAAAATACACAACCAAACTCTTTGGGATAACGTGGACCCATTGCAACTCTTTGTTGAACATTAGGAACCTTTTCTTGCCAAAAAGACAGGTGACTTCAGGGCAGTTTTGACCGCAAATACTAAAGGTTTATTGTAATTATTGAGCATAACTCTGCTAACAAGCACAGTTTGCTGCATGTGGTCACTGTGAGAAGTAAACACAACCAACCTCCAACACCACGACCTGTAGTCAATAAATTCTGCCTCCTAGCAAAGGTATTTGTAACCACAAGACATCTCCAGCTGTAGAATCCTTCCCCAAACGCAGCTACCTGTATCTGCAGCAGGTTGCTTCACCACCCATAAACTACAAGAAAAAGCCTTGCTGAGCAAACACAGCCATGTATTTGCGTAGCCTTTGCGTTTAAAAAGCGCAACCAGAAATTCACTTCAGTGCTTCGGTGCAATTCCCGGCCCCTTGCCGGAAGCACAAGTGTCACCGGTGACATATTCATCTGCCATACTATGTGCTATAGGAACATATGGCCACACACATTCCTTTTTACAGCTCTTAGCTGCTGCGTAATTGCTTGTCTCTTGTTCGTTGCATGGCAGTGGAACTGTTCATCTGTAAACCTAACCACGACCGAAGAATGTACACGCCACCCTCTATCTATCAGTGGCTGCCAAGCGCAGTTGGTTGCAAAGTCAGTTGCAGCTGATTTTAAGTCGAAACTACTAGTTGTTGACGTATTAGTCCACGTTCCTCACATGAAGTAAAACCACTGTTCGAAAGCCTCGTCTCCATACGTTAGAGCAACAGGTAACCAACCAAAAGACACGGACAAACCTCCCTGCAGTCAAACTGCCCATACTGGCAACAACAGTGAGAGCGCTGACAGACAAGAACAATGAGGTAATGAACCCTTCTAACAGGCATTTTGATCTGCTTTAATATACCACTGTCTCTGGCACCAGGAAAGTTAATTATCTTGATCTTGACTATTTTCTTGATCTTTATCTTCTGCTCAATCATTTTTCCTGGAATTGAATTTCATTTTATCCTATTAAAGCTTTTTTTTTTTTTAGTTTTGTTAAAGAAATGTGCTGCATAACTCATAGGGTAATTTGGCAGGATTCAACGATGAGTTGTAGAAGTAAGTTTTAATAATTATTTATAGCACAGGGCGTACAACACCTCTTGAAATACATGTATTGCTGTAATATCAGCTAATTAGAATAAAAACTTCTGCCAAGACCTACAGATAGCAGCACTGCAGTGTACAGTGAAGTATTAAGAGTGGGAGTATTGGGTTTTTTAAAATTTATGAAGACAGATTCATTGCTGTGAGGCTAAACAGGTGGCAGAGCAGCTCACGGGTCTTTTGGGACCGATTGCCACTTTGATGCTTGGCACATCAGAGTTCCAGTGAGCTCAGCCACAACATCCTAGGATTAGAACATCCATTTCCTTAGGGGATCATATACTTTAGATGGCAAGGTGGCTCCTTTCCAACAAAAAGCAAAAATAATAATACTTTTTTTAAAAAACCAAAACACAGCAGAATGGCTTAGCTTCCTATAAATCCTGGTCGCCCAAGGGAGTGGCATAATTCTCTGATTTGAAGCTTGGCTACCAATACTCCTTACATAGTTCAACCAAAGATGTTTTCTTCCAGTCACACAGAGACTCCCAGTATTTCAAAAGTGCTTCATGGATTTCCCAGCACAACAAAATTTCAGCTGGGAAATCCTGATACAACTGGCCAGGAGGCTGGCAGCTCCTAGAGACAAACCAAACCCTCATGCTAACAACCATTATCAAGCACTACCAGCTTATTACCTTTTCCTTCATCTGCATTTACCATCAATGTTTGTCTTGTTGAAATTTTAAACTTCTCGAGAAGGGACTTCATGTTTCAATGCATATACATACTACATGGCACTGCACAAGGCAATTTCCTCCTCCTGGAAACCAAAGCACACTAAGAGCATCCCTAGAAAACGACCGTACCTCTAAGCTCAACTCCATTTTTAAAATGTCCAGCAAATGCTTTGGAAAACGCTGCCCCTTAGAACAACACGGTCAGTTCCTCTGGTTTATCAGAGGGATTGACGAAACGGCTCTCAAACACTGTCCCGCTGACTTGCCTTGACACAAAGGCATGCTTGCCTTTGCAGAAACGTACTCACATTCCATAAAATAGGGCCCAGGTTCAATTCGCCAGACAATCTGTCCTTTTTGCGTGCCAGTCACTCCCCGATTCTTGGAATCCCAGAAATTGGCTGGAGAGTTCTCATCTGAAAGAGAAAAGAAAAAAATAATAAAAAAAACCCCAGTCAAGTAGTGTTTATAATAGTTGGTTTTGCAGTTTTCTATTTTGAGAGGCCCAGGCACAAAAAAAAATAGAATTGAAAAAGAAATCAAGTTAACCTGCAAAAGATAAATGGCTTCTCTTTTACAGCTGATAGTTAGACCAATTTATGCAGAGTTAGCAGACACAAAGAGAGCCAAAGTAAATACAGGGTTTCCTTTAAGAGGTGACCTGCCAAAGTGAAGTATTAAATTCCAAAACATCCCTGACTCAAGAGAGAGGCTATTGGGAGTTTACAGCTGAGGGAAACTTGACCACGGGCTAACCACGCCGTTCTCCACAGCAGTCCTGCCTGGCTGTGTGAAAATTGAGCATTCATTCCCCAGCTAGGAAGCACAGAATTGCAACTAAGGAGCATCACGACTTACTTCAGTTTTTAATGTAATTCTGAGGTTTAGAACTAGTGAGAACATTTTTATACATCCACCAAAAAATCTGACCCTTTCGGTCGGGTTAGAGGCTCAAAGCTGCCACCTAAGCCAGAGACACAAACACAATACACACACAATACGAGTACAAACACAGATTCAGCAAAACACACATGATGCTCTTTTAAAATTCCTATCCTGTTCAGCAAATCAAGGAACTCTGAAACAATGAAACAGGTCTTTAACAGTGGAATTTCCTAAGGCACAAGCTATCTTTTTTTTTGCTTTTTTTTAAGCAATAACTAAGTAAAGCCTATGGTGATTTTTACAGGTCCACTAGCGAGCTTCAGGAAAGGTCCTACACGAACTGAGTCTCGAGTTCTGAGCTGACAGTTCCAAGAAAGCAGAACATTATTTAATAAAATCCCACATTTAAGAAAGTGCCTGGATTTTCAGCCCCCTCTGCAGTAACAAAGGCTAAATGATGGATGCTCTGCCCACAGGCACACTGCCATTGCGACAGAAGGTGGTGGAGACAGAGGGATGAGAAACACTGACAGACCACTGCCTGTCAGCAACTGACTCGAATTCCAGAATTTGGGTTGGACAGCTTTGATGTTCTTCTGAATTTTTAATTTTTTTTAACTGTAATGATGTTATTCACATAGGGGAAAATCTAACATTACTAATGCATATAGAAAAAATAACTTCAAACCTCAGTCTATGGATTTTAAAAAAAGAAACTGAGCAGCAGAAAACCCCATAATCGAATAGCATGAAGACACTGAACTATACAATATTGCCAATATTTACTTATCGGCACTGCAATAAAAAGCAGTTAAACAGTGACCGTCTCAGTAATATTCAGCTGTGGAAAGGAAGAGCACAAAAAGCAGCATCAAAATTACCGCCGCTTCACTTCTCCTCTTCTCAAAAATATATATATATATGTCTATGTGTGTGTACACACACTATATATGCATAGAGAGATATATTCCATAGGGAATTTCAGTTCTACTTCCCTTTTAGCACATAATTGTTGCTCTTTGTGAAACTGGCGGCTGTTCCAGAATCTGGGCCAAAGAGTAGATATAAATATCTCTTCCCAGAACATAAAATATGCAACAAAATACTGCCTTGCTGCATTGCTATCTTGTCCTCCGAGCCTACACTTCTGAAAGAAATAAAACGATGCAAGATGCGCAATATCTTTGAATCTTCAATTAACTCTTCTACACAAAATGTTACAGAGAGCACCTTATTTTTCAGAGCTGCAACCTTCGCGCAGATGAGGGTACGTGAGACGTCCTACAGTGAAAAGTGGGCAGTCATAAATATATCACTGTGTGGAACTTACCACTGACCAGTGCTCCGTGAAACCACTGCAAAGCGAATGCATTCTGATTTATAATGTTTTCTTTATCAAACCGCTACGCCATCGGCCAAACCTGGCATTAAGACCTGAGCTCATGTTTTCCCACTTCTGGGCTTCACCATCATTCCAACACCCTTTAAATGAAGTGAGACACCAACGGCACTCGGCAGACGCGCAGCCCATGGGAAAAGCAGTACACAGGGACCGGATAAATGGAGGAACGGTGCAAGGAAAGACCGCGATATCGGTTTTAGAGAATTAGTTTCCACGCTAAAACGACAACCATAAAAGAGTAAGAGCCGTAAGAGGCTCTAGGATGCCTGTGCCTTTTTGGCACTCTTCCTCCCCCAGCCTGGGGTAGCCTGTGCACACCCTCTGCTCTTCTTCAACTCTTCACCAGGAGCTCCAGGATCTGCTGCTGCAAAGCCCACTTCCAGCCCCCAGCCTGTCTGGAGAGATTCCTCCCTAGGGGCAGGACTTGGCACTTCCCTTGGAACTTGGAGACATTCCTCTTTGCCCTTTTCTCCAGCCCGACTGAACAGCAGCACAACCATCTGCTACTCTGGGTTTTGCACGAGGACATCACCGCAGCGTTGAAAGCTCCGCTCAGCCAGTACCTGGGTCAGGAGGCTTCCGTGGAGTTCATGTTTTGGTCTTTGTTTCTTACCACTTTCACTATTTCTGTCTTAGGAAAAAAGATAAACTACCTGAAATCCAGCGCCTTACACGGTCATCTTGCACAGCTCAAATCAACAAATAAATAGGCAAGATACAGTCTTTTATGAGACAGCTAAAAATCAAGAACGGTTACCGATTAATATCCACAATGAGCCTTATGTTCCCAGTGCACAGACCGGTCATCTGTGAAACACTACTCATCTCCTGGTCCCAGTTTCTGTGGTCAGGTGTGTTAGGTTATGTGATAAAAGGCTCATTTCCATGATTATATATATAAAGATATTTTTATTTTACACATATAAATAACATTACCGAAGTCACTAACTCGTAGCGTGACAACATTAGGGATTCCTTACTGCAAAGAAAAAAAAAAAAGTTCCCCAGATCAGTCTAAGAGCTTCAAACTTTTCCATACTAATCTCTTTTCCCTAACACATTTATAAAGATGCTTACATGCCAAGCTCAGAGAGAAGGTGATGCCCAGCAGCCTCCTAATGTCACCAAACGGTTTGAATTACACACAATTTTACCATTTTCATCTCTCACCGCCACACACAGGCATTCTAACTCACAGCTCCTGAAAAAGCTGTGAAAAGCTCACTCACATGGGTAACACCACTGTACCCCTGCGCCATCTCTCATTTGGGATTTGCATCCCAAGGCCCAATTTTTCATCCCCTCCTGCAAGATGCTCTATGCAAAATCTTCTGAAGGGCTTGCATTGTTTATTCCTAATTTTTTTTATTAAGTTCAGATTGTCAAAATATTGGCTTCCTTAGCATTTTAAGTTCATTTTAATAATTTTAATAAATTCTTAGGCACTGAAGATGCAACACACCCAGTTACCAAGAGGTACTCAGCCAGGGGAAGCTTATCAAGCACTGATGGGAATGTCAGTTCTCCTCAGGTGTTCTCTCACAGCAGGTATCAGAAGAGCTGCAAGGCTGGCAGACAGCAAGTCTACGTAGAGTTGTGTCTCAAGCTGAGATTCACGGACCTGCCATCAGTCTCTCTCCTAAGCGTCCTGCTGAGAACGGTCACTCTCTACTTGGTCCTCTCACTCAGTCTTTACCAGGTTTGTAGCTAATCGACACCAGAGGATATTTCTGACCTAACTAACCTGCCAGGTACCAGATGATCTCCAGGACGGCATTTCCAAGGTAAAACAGGAATTCGACTCACGTGCGTCCCACTGCGTGACTTCCAACACCTCACCCACAGGTGCCAGGGAGCGCACCCTGCGCGTCGGCTTGAGCACCGACTCCCACGCAGCACAGCAGAGTGTCACCCAACGGCAAGGCCAGCAAGAACATTCCCTTGACAGCACTTACTGTGCATTCTGAGCAACTGACTGGGAAAGGCTGTAACACTAGATTCTGTGCAGTATTTTCACCCAGGTAACCTCCAACGATTTCAGGCTTAGAAATGCTAAAACTGAAATTAAATAATCTGGGGGTCATTATTCAAGAAGCAGCACAGTGGTTACTGAATTAATGAACCAAATCAGTTTTGCTCTTGTATCTGAAATACGCTTAAAAGCAACTGAAAACGGCATCAGGATGCATTTAAATTTTATCACCTGAGGCCTCTCACTGCTTTTCTGGAAAGCCAGCGAGTAAATTAACAATTTCAAGGCAGAGCCTTCATTGCAGGCAATTATTATACATCCCATTATGTCAACCCATTAAAAAATACGCTACATATTGGTTATTACTGTACAAACAAATATTAACCCACCACGTACAGCTTCTGTTATGCGATTTTCAGGATTTCCCATCTCAATCTGTGAACAGTTCACAGGCTTTATGGTGAAACCAAACCATTTCTCCCAGCAGACAGCACCAGTGTGCGCAGCACGTTGCTGAAATTAAACATCAACTCTTAGTTGCGCCTTCTAGCCTTACCTGGCCATTCCCAAGGATGCCTGCGGATCCTAAACTGCATTCCTCCATCTGAGCCCGATGAATGGATCAAAGAATTTAAAAAAAAAATACATAAAAAATAAATATTTCAGAGGACGGATCTTGAAAATATCACCCCTGTTCCCAATTGCAACCGGTATTCTCTACAAAAGGTGCCTTCTGGACGCAGCCTGCACTGCTCAAGTTTGGAGGTTTCAGCTCTGTGTTCGCAGCATTGTATAATCTCAGCTCCACGATGCGCGTCCGTCCTCTCCCTTCCTCTTGTCATTTGAAGGAAAGGAGTTTGGAAGGATGTTCTCAAGCTCCCCGGTCGTTTCTAGCAGTTACACACAATCATCCGCCCCTTCTCCTTTAATCAAGGGTTTATCTCGGTTGCAAGAGCCCGCGTTAAAACACATCAAGGATTACGTCCTTCAAGCTGGGCTATTTGCGGCCACTCCCCTCCGAAGAGTACAGGATGCCGAAGCTCCATCCTCCCTCCACTTCCTTCCTCGCCTTGTCCACGGCAGGATTCCTGCGCGCGGGGCGGGCGGACCCGAACAGGAGGATGCTCAAATCCTAGAAATGACAGCAAGGCAGCCACAGCACCCAGCACAGCGGGAGCACACTGGAAGCGTTGGCTTTGGTTCGCTTGGTATTTCGCCCTCCCGAGTGACTCCTCCACAAACCCAGTTGTTTTAGAGAAGGTGAGACTGCTTCGTGGTGCTTGGCTGGGATGGAGGTGTCTTAAACCCAGGAGAATTCCACACACATTTCATGAATTGTACATTTGTGGAGCACTGGGATCAAGCTCTCAAAACGAATCTTGGGTTTCCTAGTAGTAAGGAAGAAGAGGGGAAAAAAAAAACCAACCTCTTGCAGGAATATCTGTTCACACTCAGCTTGACAGCTTTCCAAAAAAAATGTGTTGAGCCAAAGAAATTCAGATGGGCTCTTCGCTAATGAAGACTTGAAAGCTACTGCATTACTTTTTCTTTGCATGAGCACCTGTAGAAACTGTATTTCGAAAGGACAGGGTGGAAAGAACATCAGAACTGGACTGCCAGAAGAGAAATTCAACACACTGCTGTGTGCTAAATGGCTGGAAACTGTTCCCTCTTGAATGGCAACAGAGCAACTCCTCAACAAGTTGGGCAGAATACAATTCTTGGACAGTCTTAAAAGCTGCCTAAAGCAGCTACTAGATCCTACCACATGCCATCACAGATCTCTTTACTCTTCATAACACTTTGGAAAACTTAGGACGGTAATGAAAATGTAAGACAAATCTTCAGTTGAGAAAAGCAAGTACAGAAAAAATAAGAGGCAGAGGAAAGAGCAACAGGGGCTCTTACAGCCTCACACAGGAGACAAGGGGCTGTTTGGGCTCGTCATGGAGGGGTTACTGAGTGACACTGAACCCCAAACTAGGCACAAATATCAGCATTCTGGTGACACGGTCCTGCTCTATTAGCACCGAAGGACCACCATCATCTATATTCAGGTAATACCATGGCCCAGGGTGAAAAAAGCAGGGAGGTATTAATTCCTTGCTGCACAGCAGCAGTTTGTATCCTTGCACGACCAAAATCAAGGTTCGTATCATCCACTTATCTCCTCACACTGTGGGCAAGAAGAGGAAAGGCTCCACTTGCATTCCCTCAGGTGCCCTCTGTGACCCCCCCAAACACTGCGTCGCTGACTTTTATTGCACTCTATGACTTTACACAGCAAGAGTAATTACTCCTTTTTCCACCAGGATGGTCAGAAATAAGCTGTATCTCTCTTCACTCTTACTTCAGCTGCAGAAGCAGAGCAAAGGCAGAAGCCATAGCACACACGTCGGCCAAACACTGAACGATGAAACCTCTTTGCTACTGAAGTTTAAATTAAGAGAGTGGCAAGATCCTTGCTCTCATTTTCATACACAGCCGTGCTTCTGACACTGGCCGTAAAATGGGCTATTTCATCCTGTATGTACACGAACATCTCCACATGCATTCACACAATGTGATATTTCAAGGCGCAGCACCAGCTCAAAGGATTAGTTAACCAGAATGCAGGACACAGATACTGAAAAAAAACAAAACAACAACAACCACCCAAGTAATTTTTTCAGACGTATGACATGGTACAATAGCAGGTATAAAGTGGAATTCCACTTCCCTGTAATCAAAGTAAAGACATCATTGAAATTCAAAGCACTCAAAGACAAAAATAAATCCTTTCACCCATCTCACTGGCAAAAATTCAAAAGCGTAACAATAGGAAGGAAGTGACCTCAAGCTTAACCTCTTTCCTGAAAATCGTATTAATCCTCCTCCATAAACCGATGTGCACTTCGTTCCCATCTACCCGGCAGGTTCCGCACATGTGCCAGCCCCAAGGCACAAGTGTTTGGTGCAGCGTGGGTCACCGACCTGTTCACCTGCAAGCCAGATCCTACAAAACACACAGCAACGTGCGTGCATCTTTCTGCCACACACCACCAAGGACTGGACACTGCAAGGAAGGCATAACACTGGACAAAAAAAAAAAAAAAAAAAAATCAAGCTAGAGAACAGCACTGAATAAACTCTGACAGATGGCACAGCATGCCCTTAGCCATAAAAGTCACTAGATACTTGATCATGCTGTGGAAAAATCCCTACATTTTTGCAAAATGCTAGTAAATCATCTGCCATGGAGCTCCCCGAGGTTCAGTTGGCTGTATGGGGGGGCAAATGCAGCGAGGAGGATGCTTCCCCCTCCTCCTGAAGGAAGCGTTCGGTAGCTGAGGCAAGAGCTGCACCACCCCTCATGTTAACTCACGCTCGTGGCACCCGCTGACCGTGTGGGGTAAGCCATGTCTGCAGGAGACGGAGACGGCCTCTTCCTCAGGGCCAAAGCCAAAAGCAGGGGCCACCAGGCAGGGAACAGGTTAGAAATTCCGATTTAGGCCACCAATGGCTGTTTGGAGGCGGAGTACACTTTAAATCAATCGTAGTAGACTAGCCCAGTGCCTTATCAAAGATTAGGCAACAGGTGGACAGCAAAGCTGTAAGCAACGCACTGAGGAAAAGGGGAGGCTGTCTCTCTCCCATAGTATCAGCCTTGACACTTCAGAAATCTTTTTTTTCTTTTTCCATTTTTTTAAAGCACTTTGCTGTCTCGCACTTTGTTAAAGCTCCAGTAGAAACCCATCTTCACAACCAGCCTTCCTTCTAAATGCGCCCCTCCCGGTGATACCCACTTCCCCACCACATCCCCAAACACATCGCAATGCTCACACAACCTCATAGCCTGTAGGTGAGGATCTCCTGTTTTTAAAGTCCGAGAAAACCAAAAAACCTCTGTGTGCACCAGTATGCTAAAGGCCCGTTATTCTGGGACAGGACTGTTCAGCAAATCTAGAAACAAGCCATTTTTCCTAATTAACTGTAAAAGGTCACTTTTGGGTTAAATATCGTCAGAACTAAATTTAAAAAAAAAAAAAGAAAAGCACCACACCTAAGATTTTTCTGCGTCATATTTAATCTGTCAGTCTAAGTTTATTATGGAATGTTTTTTCATCATTTTCCTTCTCGGTCGCAACCTTATATGGTGTGAGATAAGCACTTGTTTGCTGGCAGTGCAGGAGCTGCTGAGCTCGCTTGAGCCGTGCGCAGAAGAGGATTGCAGCTTCCCAGGAATAAAGGGCACGCGCTTTTATCTGCGACCGCGTTCCCATCTCAAGTCTTTGCCAGGAAAAAAAAAAAAAATAGAAAACACAACAAAGCATTCCTGCTGTGGAAGACACCATACAGTAAAGCTGTGCTTTTGTCAACATTGCCTATCCTGCCCCCGGATAAATTCTGTTGGTAAATAAACATGACCAACAAAAGCTCAATTTTGCTGCCGCAGCTGCGCTTACAGAGGCGGCTTTCTCAGGCGTGGTGCAGATCACATAAAAATCTCACAGCCAGCAGAAAGTGAGGGGTCATTTAGTTCACAGCCTTCATGCAGTTTTCTAGGGGTTTTTTTTCTGGATCAGGAGCACCTGGTCATGTATGCAGATGCCCTCTTGCTTTGTGTCTGGATTTTTGTTGTGTTTTGTTTTCCTGGTCAAACGTTTTTGCAGTGCAAACAGTGGAAATGACTTCAAGAAGGGTCAGGTGGTTATGGCAGCCCTGTCAAGTCTACCATTGGAGTCAGCAACCCCATCCCCTGCCCTCTTTCAGAGGCCCAAAACTTGGAACAACTCCTCCTCTGCAGCAGGATCACTATTCTAAATGAGGCTGCTGCCGCTCTCTGACAATGGTACGTATTTTAATTTTCTGAAATATCCAGGCTACTTATAGTTTGGACAGCGCTGAGCGGTGTGCAATATACAGGAGATCTGATTGAATGATGCAATGATCTCTTCTGGATTTAATTTTGGTAAAGTTCAGGCTTATTTGAGAACCATTACTAGTTCACAAGCTAACCTTAAGTACGCCTTATTCCATGGGTAATTCTCCTGTAACTGATCTTTCAAAGTTTTTTCTTGTTGAACTGAGGTTTCTCTTGCAGAACCATCAGCAAACACAACTGCCGTAACTGAGAGACCTGAAAACAGAGCCAATATGACTGTGTGCTGTTTTTAACCTTTTTTCTGTTCGCAAATCTAAAAAAAAAAAAAAAAGCCACCATTTTGAATCATTATGAAATGCACATCTGCCCTTTCAACATCGCACGCATCACTGAAATGCACAAGTGGAAGAAGCACAACAGGTTAGAAGACATTTTTAAAACGCATACACGTCGCTTTAAATATGTATTTTGAAACTGTTGCGAATGTCTTTTGTTCTATTTATATTTATTGGCAATTGTCCACCAAAACACCTACTGAAACGTTAGGCTCGAGCACTTACCTTTTTCTCCAGATAACATTTCGCAACATGCTTCATGTTGGGTACCCAGGAAGCAGAGTCTATCCTCATGCCCAACATAAAAACATCTCTAAAAGGAGCCAGCTCCAAGTGATTACTTATTGCCTTTACGAAATCCTTCTAGTTTGTAAAAGCTGTCAATAAAATAGGTCTCTGCGCCACACATGTCTTAAGGATCTTGTGGGATTTAATATTCCCTTAGCAGCTGTTATTTTTTAAGTTTTTCTTCAATATTATGAGCTGTTTAAGCAGGAACGCAAGCTAGCCTATTGTCATCTGACAGTAATAGGTTTCTTAGGGAATTTATTAGAAAGAGAGCTCACTGGTTTGGAATAGAGAAAAATATTTATATTTAAACAACGCACTTCTGTCTGACTTTTCAGCAATCCAAACCAAATATAAAACCCACTAACAAGATGAGAAAATGGCTCAAGAATACAGGTTCTAACCCAAGGTATCACTGCTCCCTTCTCATGTCTCTGTTAAAGAGTGAGCCCTTTAACCACAATACGGTGGATACCTCTGCACGAGCAATTTCTCCTTTACTTCCTACAAACCCCAGAATCTCTAGCTTAAGTAAACAGCAACATCCTTCTGTTTCACTTATATACCTATGTGTTCGCTAAGGCATCCAAACGGCTTGTAAATAACACTGTGGAAAAACTAGACAGAGGAATAAAAGGTCAGCGCGAAGAGTTACATCCATGCAAGCAGTACGCTGCGGAAAACTGTTAAAGGAATACGCCGAATCATTATCCTTCACTACCTTTGTCACCGCTGCCACTTATTTTCCCACCCAGTTACACTTTGCACCTCCCCCTTGGCGCCTCATGTTGGCAAGATCTAACGGCAGATTCCTCACCTTGTGCATTTTCCACCACTGAAACGGTTTTTTCCAAGCTCTTTACAGTCTCTTCACCTGAAGCCAGTTTATTCCAAAAAACTGTGTTCTGAACTGGCATAAAAGCAGGGCTAAACATTAGAGTATTGGAACAGTTATGAATGAGGCCACTGCTAGCATCTGACTTCAAAAGTGCTGAGACACTTCAACATTGTGAGAAGTATTTCACACCAGATTCCTCTTTTCACCTATCTCCTGTAAGGATCCAGGATTCACTTTGGATTTGATAGGGCTATTAATAATTAGCAGAATGAATACATTACATAGGATAATCTGAGTTCATCACGAAGTCAAGCAAAGCAGTAAGATGTGAAATATCATCTCTAATCATTTACTATTAATGTTGCGCCTGAAATAAAGTATTTAAAATGCTCCCAAAGACATGTATTATTCCCTTATTTATAGATGACAACAGCAATTAATACACAACACATGCAAGAAGGAGGCAAGCAATATACAAAAACAACAAGGAAGAAACATATTATGGTTTTTAAAGTATACAAAAATGCTCTCAAACAAGAAAAAAATCCCATTCAGTTTGGTTATATTACACCTAACTATGCACAATTTCATACAACGAACTCCAATCCTGAAAACCTTGTTAATACGATTTGTGTTCCCAGGGCATAACTTTCAACCGAACTGTAGTTTCTGCATTTTTATATAATTTTATATTATGCGTCATCGATTACTTGCAAACACAGACTACCCCATTTGGAGCTCTGGCATTAGCACGCTGACATTGCAGAATTTCACAGCACAATTAAGGAAACACTGTAGACACCAGGAGAAGGGCTTTTTGGATGAGCATATGACTGAAGTCTGAGCCACTTCTCAGAAGCACATCACGGTTTTTTTCAGTCACTTCCACCAAACAATATAGTGTGGTTATACACTGCATTAATATTCAGGCAGACACAGGATAACCCAGAAATAGCTCAGGAACGTAGCACATGCTAAATTTGCACATGCACTTTCAAAGATGCTAATTTTTGCAAGGTATTCAGGCACAGGAAATCTAATTTGTTCACTTCTGCCTCGGTGCCTGCATTCTTGTACTGTCCCTGACCCCACGCAGGTTCCCTCAGACTGCAGCCGGGGACTTCTTTACTCGACAGAAACTCACAACGTTTTGTTGCTTCTTTGCTGAGAAGACCGACCCCATTTTGTCCAGCGTGCCGACAGGTTGTCACAGTGGCTGGAGCCACCTATTTTTGCCAATTTTCTCTGCCAGGTATGGATGTGGACTTGCAAAGTCCACCTTGTGTCAAGCATTGGTTTTCCTTCCTGCATATCCCGCCAAACACATTGCAGTCACTCAATGCTTCAGATTCTTCAATGGGGACACTTCTACTAGCGCATATTTTTTTGTTGCTGTTGGGTTGTTTTTTCTTTTTTTATTATTATTAATTTAATAAACTGGGACTCCTCTGCCCTTGTGCTTGCCCTTGCCAAGAGGCCTGCAACGCCCCTTCCCTTCCCTTCCCACACAGCTGCAGAGCCCCAACCCTGCCACCTCCTCAAGAACTGGGAACAATTAAACCAAAAAATAACTACAAAATGAAGCAGTCGGCTTTTACACCAGGATTGGATAAATTTGTAAGGACTTGGGAGAGAAACTGTAACAGATACACCACCTTCAACTCTTCTGTGAACAGCCCAAAAATGGCGGGAAAAAAGCCAGCAGTATGCTCAGCTAAATCTTCAACACTGGGACTGCCTTACAACTACGATCATCGTTCTTTTCTTGCGTTCTTTGGTTGGTTGGTTCCGTTGTCCCCTTCACATTTCACCCTCTTCAAAATGACTAAGAAATAACCGTGTTCCTCCTACCGAAAAGATTCGCACTCCGTTGAAGGCCAGGACAAGGCCGCAGTGGAAATCACGGCTACAACTCCTTATTTGTACTGCTCCTTCACAGAATCACAGAATCATAGAATAGTTTCAGCTGGAAGAGACCTTGAAGATCATCGAGTCCAGCCTTTGTCCCAGCCCTATCAACCTACTAAACAATTCCCCCCAACCCAACATCCACCCGTCTCTTAAACACCTCCAGGGACAGTGACTCAACCCCCTCCCTGGGCAGCCTGTTCCAATGGCTGACAACCCTTTCAGTGAAGAAATTCTTCCTAATATCCAACCTGAACCTCCCCTGGTGCAATTTAAATCCATTTCCCCTCGTCCTATCACTCTCCACTAGGGAGAACAGACCAACGTCCACCTCTCTGCAACCTCCCTTAAGGTAGCTGCAGAGAGCAATGAGGTCTCCCCTCAATCCCCTCCTCTTTAGGTTAAGACCTAAAGGTCATATTAAACAGCTTACAGATCCCAGCATCAAACTGCCGCGGCCATCACTTATGCTCCGACAAGGGAAACGTAGAAATTGTTCACAACTGCAAGTCACGGACAAATGCTGACGACAATGGAGGCGTCATCTTCCAACAGCATCCTGGGGTGTGTTAGAAGGGGAGTAGCAAGTAGGTCGAGAGAGGTCCTCCTGCCTCTCTACTCTGCCCTGGTGAGGCCACATCTGGAATATTGTGTCCAGTTCTGGGCCCCTCAGCTCAAGAGAGACAGAGAACTGCTGGAGAGAGTCCAGCGCAGAGCCACGAAGGTGATGGAGAGGAAAGGTTGAAGGGGCTGGGTCTCTTTAGCTTGGAGAAGAGGAGGCTGAGGGGCGACCTCATCAATGTTTATAAATATGTCAAGGGGGAGCGTCAGGAGGACGGAGCCAGGCTCTTTTCAGGGATGTCCAATGACAGGACAAGGGGCAGTGGGTTCAAGCTGGAACATAGGAGGTTCCACAAAAACATGGGGGAAAACTTTTTCACTGGGAGGGTGACAGAGCCCTGGCACAGGCTGCCCAGGGAGGTTGTGGAGTCTCCTTCTCTGGAGACATTCAAACCCCGCCTGGACGCGTTCCTGTGTGACCTACTGTAGGTGATCCTGCTCTGGCAGGGGGCTGGACTAGATGATCTTTTGAGGTCCCTTCCAACCCCTGACATTTTGTGATTCTGTGATCTTGCAACCCCCTCCCTTTGCAGGAGGGGCAACTTTCAGAATGAGCATCGCAGGTGGGTTTTTATTTCACAGCTGCGTTTTTCTGACCCTCATTGTTTTGAGACTCTTTACATACCAACCGGGTCGAGTCCTTTGCAGGTCCTCTGCATTTTCTTCTCTCCACTGTGATTTAGATTGCACCTGAGTGCCCAAAAAGCTGACAGCAAACGTCCTGTGTTTGGAGAAGTGGCATTTATTGCCAGCATCAAGGACCTTCTCTGTAATACACTAAAGCAGGGCAAGCCAGCTAATCGCTGCTGCATCAAAGTTCAAAGTTCAGCTCCAGATCCAGCTGTCAAACTTCTTAAAAATTTACGAACATCTGGTTTTACTTCTAGTTTGGCTCATCAGGGACAAAGTCCCAAATCATGACGTTTGTTGTCAGCTTCCTCATTTCCATCCCTGAGCTGCTGAGCAACTCCTGAGAAGCAAAGAAAATCCCGAAGCCTTGCCTACCTACTGTATAAGATACACGTTACTAAAATGGTGTCCTCTTACTTATTTTTAAACTAATTATGCACGATTCCAGTCAGTTGCCAGCACAGTGACTCAGCAAAGCATGACTCAACTCAGCATCTTCATGTTACTCCGCTTAATTTACGCTCAAGTGCAGTCACATCCTTAATTCTGCATTAGAAATCCTGCTGTCACTTCCCAATCCGCACCTCTCTCGCGCCTACCCCTGGGAGCCTGAAAACACACCCTACGCTTCTGATAGCAAGGCTCAGGTGCTCTTTTTGGGATATTTTCTCCCAAACCCTTTGGGAACGTGCACTATATGTAATGGATTTCCAGATAATAGCTGTACATTAGCAGCCACACAACTATCAAGGGCATCTATGGTTTCAAACACAGTATCCTCTGTTCAGTAAGCAATTTATTTCAGGAGGTTGACTCATTTCCTTAAAGCTCTTTCAGCTATCTGTTGTGACTGAAGAAAATTCAAAAAAATTTAGACGTACTCAAGGAAATGAGCCAACACATCCTGGAAGAAATTCATCCAATACACACACAATAAGATAAGGCAGTCTTAGATTTTTAAAGAAATGAGCAGGAGGAAATTCTAAAAGGACCTGAAATATTTTCTGTGGAACACAATGTTTGTTTCCCATCATCGTAACTCTCTGTATGCCCACGTTAAAGCCAATGTACTATGGCTAATTAGGAAACCACTGGGTTTGGTAAAGTGGATTGTTGGTATTGTTTTCCCCTGCAGGGACAAAAAACTTGCCTGAAAGAGTTCAGCAAATCTCCTCAATATTTTAATTAAAAATACTGCTGCCCTGATGCCTGGTGAGAAATTCATTCCAGATCCCTGGATCCAGTCCCCACCTTCAATGGTCTCCAGAAATGACATCAAGTGCAGCATCTTGGAAAATCTCAACTCTTGGAAATCGAAAGCAAAGAACCCAAAACTTTTTTTTTTTAGTTTTTACAGCCTTTCAAAGAACCAGGCATCCCCAGGGTTTCATGTTTCTGAATATCTCAAATCATGACAGGAACAAACAAAAAATCCAGTTGCTAAACAATCAGGATTTCATGAAGCAGTAGTTACTACAAATTGCTTTTGTCTTTCCCTGTATTCTCACATCCTTGTGAAGCACAGAGACCAAATAAGATGATGTACACTGACTCCTCAAAGCAAGAGAAGCAAAATTAAAAAGCGTGTGCGGAGTTGGGGGAAAAAAATAGAGAAATTTAAGAAAATTGAAAATAGTTTCATAATTTCCTACTTCAAATTAGCTTGCTTTGTTCACTCACAGTACCCAGAATGTCATAATCCTAAATTTTGACATATTTCTGCAGAACCTTCCAAGAGAAGAAGCTGGGTGGAAGGAGCAGAACTGGCATTTGGAGAAAACAAAATAAAAAAAAAAACAAACAAAAAACCACAAAACAACAACAACAAAACAAGGAACCAAATCACACTATACAAGCCAATGTAACTGAAAAAGACAAGCAAAACAAAGAAAGAAAGAAACCAACACAAAGCCAAGTACTGATTATGACAAGTACTAAATGTCTCTGCAGATTAAACTGGATGAGACTAAGGCCAGAAGAAACACAAAGATCACGTTGCAATTCTTTAGAAGTGGCACCATGTTACCAGCGTCAAAAATCAAAGCCAACTGTATTAAAATCAGCATTAGAAGTTAAAAAAAAAGGACATAAACATCTTGCTTATTTATCTTTTTAGCAAAAAATCTCAGAAGCCAAAAGTTTTCCCTCTCACAGCATTAACATGCAACAGCAAAAAAGGACCAGAAATCTGCACAGACCAACTAAGCTAAAGAAGCTTCATTCATCTGGGTAAGTATCTTGAAATCACCTACAGATAACAACATTTCCATAACTTCTTTCACATTCCTAGCCAGGTATTCTTAAAGAGCAGTAATTTCCTGTGACTTTGCAGGCAGAACCTAGAATTATCCCCTGGAAACAGAGGCTCACCAACTCAGCTACTCCCAGCCACACCAGCAGACCCAGAGCATAAGTCATTAAATACATTTGTATTCATGGAAGAGTCAATGTTCTTGGCTCAGCTCAGAGCTGCTCAGCCAAGGGGCAGGAAAGAGTAGCATGGAAGAAAGTGATTATTATTGAACTGCTTGAACAGGAGAGAAGGTATGTACTCGGTTAAGCGTGCTGTAACTGCTTTTCATGATCAAAATGCGATGAGCTAGTGACTCAGAACATCTAGCCGGCCAACAGAAATCATAAAGCTATTTGCATCGTTTGGTGAGGTAAAACTGATGTCAGGTGGGTCGCCTTTATTTCACTTGCTGAAAATGGATCACGGGTGCGGGGTTTTTAAAGGAAGCTGGACAATTCACTTGTCATCCTACTGCTTAAATAACTTAGAAGTTAAAGAACACAGCAGAAAGCGTTGTCGCCTGTACATTAAGTACTACCCCATCAATAACTCCTAAAAAACTTACTCATAGTTTACTTTGGTAGACTGCTGCATCCTTACTCAGCACCTTGAAAGGAACTGCCTGTCTGTAAGTCTACTAAAATCCAGAGATAGATCTATGTTGAAAAATTTCTCAGACTGAATTTTCCCTCTTTCTGCAGGCTACCCATGCATGAAACACTACACACACATTAACCTACAGTGAAAGCAGCAAGATTTTTTTTTTCTTTTTTATGAGGTCATTACTGGATATCTATCTCAGTGACAACAGTATGTGCCTGCTACTGTCATCTTATAGAGCAACTCCGTTCATGTGAACCACCTTTATGACTGTCAGATAAGGTTTAAATTCTCAAGGAAGGAAGCATTCAACAGAGCATGAGAGTTCATATCGTAACTAATAATGAAAGCTTCTAATGGAAACTGTGTAGTAACAATCAGAGAATTATCGTCAGGGAAAAACAGAAACTGAACTTCTAATCACATTTTCTGTAAGAAAACTAGAAACCTGCGATGGGTATCCACCAAATCTTCTACAGATTAAGAGGGCTTGATGTTAACAGGGCCAGGCAAGACGAAGCTGAAATTGAATTATTTCATATGCCCTTTGTCCATTTCCCTTATGATCCAACTATGTATCTGCATAAATATGTGAGTTATTTCGTAGATGTTCTACGCAATTTCAAAGTAAGTTCCTTTACCTTCTGTTAACACTTTACAGTACTCATCTTGCTTTTTCCGGGTAAAATAACGAATCCTTGTCATTCTTGTCCTCGTCTCCTTACTACGGGATGCGGGAAATGACTAGGTTACTTTACTATGTGCATTATTACTTTACTATGTGCATTACGGCACACTGGGATATAAAGGATTAATTTATTCCCAAGGTCGGGACAGGAACGACAAGGGCAATGAATCTACTAACTTTTATAAGTTTTCAAGGCCTACTGACACACTAGTGACAGAACGAGCGACGAGTGACTTGAAAAACAACCGATGACTAAGCCATTTGACACTGACTGACTGACTGCTAGGCAAAGGAGGCAGATCTCACCGAGGGAGTTTGACCAGACCTTGGAGCGAAGCTCTGAAGCATTGGATTTGCTTGCCAGGGAACTGGCAGCTCCTCAGAGTGAGAGCGATGGAGTCCTAGACGCTGCTGGGCAGAGAGACAAGAAACGCTGCCAACGCAGGCGGCCGTCAGCTTTGTTCTTCCCACGGAGCAAACGCCAGAGAAGCATCCTCAGTTTAATGGGGCTCTTGTGGCATCCTGACCCCACGTCAGCACCTCTCTCACGCCAAACAGGCAAGCTGTCCGAGGACCGGGTACCGCCAAGGCCCAGCTGAACATTTTTCCCTCCCAGAGGAGCTCTGAGATGGTCAGGTCTGGCCATTCTCTGGATGTATTTTGTTCCTCAAATAGCGTAACGTCACACGATATACCTTGATGAGCTTTGCTAGGAAAGGCAGCCTGGTCAAGATCAGTACTGGCACGTTCAGTAACCTCGTCTGGTTATAACTTAAGAACCCATGTATCCAATATCAGTGTATATTAAAAGGTTATATTAAACATTCACCAATAAAGTGGTAGTTTCCAAGTCCTAGTATGCGTGCGCCTTGTCTTTTTAAGTGCCACTACACCAGCCACGTCCTTAACATACTATATTTAACACTCAGCTTGTAACACTTCTCCATTAATTCGGATTCTTATAGTCATTGATAAATTCCTGCATACGAAGCAGCCAAGAACTTCATAAAAGATTTACAGGAGGAATCCTAACACTGTACATAGTGCAAAACTAATCCATAATCCATTACTTACATGGAACAAATCAATAGATGAATTTTTCAGGTCAGGGGTATATAAAAAACTTGAAAAGCACCATTAACTGAAAAATTTGAATTTCTTGTAATGCTTTCTCTGTCACAGCTTGACATAAATGTAATCCTACAAGGTCCTAGAGTTTGTTTTTATTTTTTATTTCAAGATAGTGAGTGTGTCTTTTAAAGTATCTGCTGTATGCAATGAAAATACCTCGAGAAAGCAGCTTCTATTCACGTCTTCTAATTTTGGCAGTAAAGAGAAGGTATTACACTGTCCATACACTGATTTTTTTTTTTTTTGAACAAAACTTACTAGCTCACAACTGAGGAGGAGAAAGTACCGAATTCCATGTTGGAGAAAAAGTAGCTTTCCATGTGGGTCAGGATTTAGGAAGAAAGGAAAGAACAAGACTGAAATGCAGCACCTGGAGGGAAAGCTTCTGAAGACCCTTGGTTTGTTACAGGTTTTTTTTTTTAGAATACTGTAAGTCTCTCTGTAGGTGATTTTAGGATACAATTCTATATTAGACCACCTTCACTTTTCATTATCCCACTCAAGAAGTGGCCTTCCCCTAAATTTTACTAACTCACCAGAAAATGACGTATTTCAAGGCAGCTTCTCAAACACACCTTTGCTTATCGCAAATAACCAACACCAGACAGACACAGACTAGCACCAACCCCAGATGTAGGCCAAGATGAATTCAAGTCCTCTCCTGCAATCCCACTGCAAACTTTGCTTTGTTAAACACATTATTTAAGCACACACCTCCAGTGGAAGTTTCAGAGTTTCACTGACATCTCAACACGCAGAGGTGTGGCTCTGCCAGAGCTTCAGAGCTATAGCTGGTCCTTTTATTTTTTGAAGTGAACAGATTTTGTAGTACAGAAAAGTACTTACATTGCTAAAACCCCGGGGCAGGGAGGGGCTTGGGGGTGGAAATCAAATGAATAATCAGGTTTTTCTGGAAGATAATAAAGTTATTACTTTGTATGTTTTTTATCCTGGAAAACAGAGAAATCTTCTGGGAATAAAGCACCTTAACATTTTATAATCTCTCTGTCTAATGTAAGCCACTATTTTAAGTGTATTAAAGGCAGTTTATGCAAAAGCTTCTTTCTTTTTAATCTTGTCTGACCTGAAATGGAAAGGCTCCAAACTCCATTACCCTAGGAGGTTTAGCATAAAACCTAGATCCTATCTAAATTGCCCTATATAACTGTGCTTTAGGATTTTTTTTTTGGTTTTGACTTTTTGTGCTGTTTTTATAATGCTATTGTGGCTCCACGCTGTAGGTATAACAGAAAGCCAAGCAGCCTGTGCATAGCAGCTGATGGAAATAAACATAATGACCTCTGCCAGCCAGCATTATAAACGTGCTAAGGATCTCCAGAATAAGGGCACGCATCTCATAAATAGGCCTCTGTAAATTAGGACAAAAATAGGCCAGCCTGGGCAGTTTGGCCACGGGAGTTCATCTATTTAAACCAAAAGCAGGGTTTGCTTCTGTCTCCCGAAAGTACGATGTCGTACTTTCTGATTTCTTTAAATGTAAGGCTTCACGACAGCCCACAAAACTCATCAAGATTCAGCTGCCCTCAGTGTCCCACCAGCAGCGGAGGGTCCATCTGCTCATCTTCTTGAGCGGTTCTCGCCTCCCAAGCAAGTCCTGGCGCCCTGTTGCTACAATAACACAACAGCAAGGAAACCCGGATGCCTCACAGTCCCTTCAAACTGAATATCCACTTCTCTCCTCTGATTCCAACTGGGTCCAATACTTTGTGCAGCCTTACTCACTACAGGACTCCAGAGTCTGGCCACTCTTGCCATAGCAAGATTCAGATTCCTCTTAATTAGGCAAAAAAAATCCCACCAAAAACGGTCAATTAAAATTCTAATAGCTTAAATATTGCCTGGAACAAACATTTTTAAAACATATGTGCACACAACGAAAGCTGGGTCAGTACTGGGTAAGAAAACTTTGTGAGCCTAACAGGATGACAAACGTGTTTGCTAAATTCCGTAGCCTTCCACCACTTCAAAAGATGGTTTTCAGTCTAAACCCTAGTTTAGCTCTTCTGAAAAATACAGTTTTAAGAAAATATGAGAGAACAGATCCCTCCCTTTTCACTAGGACAGAAAGATGGCAAAATTTACCTTTACTCCTCAGAGTAAGGACAGGTACAATACTCTACTAAAAAGCCCGCTCTCCCAATTCTATCACGCCTTGTCACTTCAAGTGAGTCTTCATAACTGATTCTGCAGCAGAAACAAGAAGCCTATTCTAGGTAAAGCTTAAAGCCGAATTCAAAAGGATAAACCTGTACTACAGATTTGACAACACTACTCAATTTACCTAAAGAAGAGCCAAGACCCAGAAGTCCCATTTCTCCCTTACATGTAGTCTCGCTGGGACACCTTTCTGTGCTTTGACAGATGCGTCCTCTACGCTCTCCACACACGTCGCCTCTGGAGCTAGAAAGCTGCTTCAACAAAACTTTATGGATGAGATTTTTCGAGAAGTGCTACAAACATGTTTAAAAGTTCACTCAGTACCGTGCCAGAAATAGTCAGGAAAAAGGAAGTTTGCCTTCACAGAACACGCTGTGTCCCTCACATATGCTTTTCTTCAGGGAACCCTTAGGAATATACTGGGAAAGACAACGGTTCTCTCTGTAGAAAGCAGTCCCTCACCAAGAAAATAGATCACTTCGGGGTTTTTGTTTTGTTTTGTTTTTTAAAAGGCATGGATAACCCCAGGCAACTGCAGTGAATATTAATAATCTGTTTGAGAACGGAGCTTCTATTTTTAAATCTGTTCACTCACAAACACCCCTCTCCCGAGAGAGTAAGAAGTGAGCACCCCTAGCTTTCAAAGGAGTAAGTGGGAACTGGGGACACTTAATGGCAATTAATACAAGAGACTGAAAATCCTGGATTACGCCCTGTGAGATTTAGCTTACCTTAGCTATGCCCTTAAAAGTTATGCAAATAAAAGGTTCTTAGACTGTACTCTTACAAACTCTTTTACTATTTTTTCATTTTAGAAGATGTTGGGTACTTGGGACAAAAATTAAAGGTCAAAGATATATCCCTACACCTCTCTGTTGCAACAAATTCCACCATTCCGAATGACGATACCACAAGTCTTGAAGGAAAGACTCCACTCCGATCCATTTTAAATCAGTAAAAAAACTCTCATCAGTGCTCACAGATTTCAAGGGGTGGTGGAGAGAAAAGCTCAACGTGAAAGAGTTCCCAGACTTCTCATGTAACAAGAAAATGGGAAACTAAACATACTCAGATGCTCTGGGATCACACAGCAGCATAATGGGGCGTTTAGGGTCAAGAAAATATAAATCTGGCTGTTTCTCATAAAGTTCTTATCCTGTGGTAATTTAACATTGTTTAGTACCTTAGGAGCTCAAGAGCCTGGAATTAGAAAGATTCTGAATCATAAAAGCAGAGTAAAAATCACTTAAAGCCTACGATCAGAGCCAATGAGAATTTTACAGAAAGACACTGTACTTGAGGATCCTGAACACCAATCCTGAAGTGCTGTGAACTGTGAGAAATACTACGGGAAGGGGTGTCAAGCCTTAATTCAGACAAAGCTCTCGATGTATTTAAATCAGAACATTTAAACTCTATTTAGCAGTCTCTGCATTTTACAGCACAGATCACACTTTGATTACTAATGCTCTTGGAAAGATTCATGTTTATTATGGAGACACTTCATTTAAGTGGCTTAAATGTTCACACGTACCCTCAGTTCCACTCCTGCAGAGACTGCAGCTCGTGCAGCAACTCCAGTATGGCTTTTGTGACCACGTGAGCACTGGGACACAGCACAAGTCAATACTGTCCAGTGTGTGAAGTTGCAGTAATGTTGGAAAAAACTATCAGACAAAAACAGAATCAGAACTGGAAGCTGCATCTACACAGCATGTAGAGTTAAGTGATGCAGAAATGCAATAGCTTGGGTAAAAAAACCAACTGGCACAGCAAATCTCTCTCCAAAATCCTACTGAGAACGACTTCACTGCACTAAGCGTAGTCCCAGCAGCACGGACAAAACTGCAGTGATCAGATCTGCTTCCACCAGTTTCTGCCAGGCTGAACTGAGGGTCCCCTTCCACACCAGTAATTAGGTGCAGAGAAGCAGTGCAACTTCGAAACAAATCAACTAATCAGTCCCACTTACTGAGCACTGGTTAAATTCAGGGAGTAATTTTAGCACAGGTGAACTGGATTCCTGAAGAAGATGACAAACCCCCAGGTGCCACTGCAGTTACCCACTAGCTACGCTCCAGTTCCTAGCAGGGGCATAAAGATTGTCCTTCGGAGAGCTCCAAACCACGAAGGCAGTGGGGATGTTTGGATCTAGGGACCTGATGGAACATCGCACATCGGAAAATCCCGACCCGAGTACGCTGCTGATGCCAGGGTCTTCAGCACCAACTGTTCTGACCTACTGATCCACTCCTTCCGAGCCACATTATCTGCCAACGCACACACCGCCTGCAGGCCCTCGCGTGCCTGCCTTGAGCTCTTTCTAGCTCCCTCCTGTGAAACATCTCAACCAGCACAAAAAAAGCACGTAGAAGAATCTCTTTGGAGGATTTCCTTCTGCAAGAATTGTTCATAAACAGAAATTCTCACTCCTTCAGAATCAGTTTCGGTTCTACGAAGATATAAGACTTGCACAAAATACCTTTTCACAAATGTTAAGAATTTACTTGTCCAAAAAAATTGCAAGCACGTCAAGTTATATGATGAGTATGGTGCTCCCCATTTTCCAGCCTGTGAGCCAGGCATCAGCAAGGGTGAAAACAGGAAAGTGTACGCACGTTTGTTAAGAAGAGTGCGTTTCATCTTCTAGCAGGTCACTGCGGAAACAGTTCTACATTAATTAGAGTCGCAGTTTTTACAAAGCTCGCTGCAGTGAGAAAAGCAAAGAGAAACCCAAGGCAGTTCCCAGCAGCCTTGCCTCAACTTAAATCTTCAATTACACAGCATGTCAGATCACGTACCAGAAAAGGAAATGTGAAGCAAGAGACAGACAGAAACATTACTACACAATTCTGACTTACCTATGTGATAAAGTCCTATCCAGTCAGTCGGGTCTACTTCTTCCTTAATATCCCAGAAAATGATGAGGTTCTGAGATTGCCCCAAGGTGTATTCATACATACTGGCTGTCAGACTAGACCTGCTATCTGAGGTCACTAAATCGGTGTCGCTGTTGGCACGCTGCAAGTTCATGTTCTCAGCCATGGTGCCCTGAGATGCCAAACTCTGGAGATTCTCCGGGCTCAGGGTATACCGTAGCTGCGGGTTGCGACGTCGCACAAAAAGCAGATGTTCTCGGGCTGAACTTGCCATCTCTTCTTCACTTCTGTCAATTTACGTGAAAAGGCTGTTGTTCAGGGACCTATCACAAAGAAGGAAAAAAGAAAGTGTTGAAGTGAGACAGCAGGTTACTCAGACAAATATTAAACGGAGACGCGTTAGTTCACAAATGTTCCTGAGTAAAATCTTTTACTTCGTTGCTCTACCACTGCACCCTTAGTGTCTGTATATTAAAAAAAAAAGAAAGAAGTGTGATTCACTTGCAACAAAATTCAGAGTTATCCACACACCATGAAATAACATTTATAAGCCAGAAAGCAAAACATCCAAGACCATCTATTAAGGAAAAACGGCCACAGTAACAAAGCTAATTTAAGTCTGGCAGTAGCCTAGGAGTGAAGAGATAATGAACTCATCTTCCACCAACAAAATCACAGAAGTATCTGATGTACTTTCCCTCAGATATGTTCAGTTTCCAACAATACTCTCAGTGCACTGCATGTTCAGAATCCGTAAAACGCTGAGGATATTAATAAGGTTGGACATACTTCAGTAGAAATACAGTATCACAGATTTATGCAACTATAAAAGCATTTTGTAAGGATTTCATTTTTTAAGATACAAAGCAGAGCTTCCAAGATCCTCTATGCCACTCACAGACACGTCAGACCATTGACCGGGGTACTTCAGACTACGGACATAAACTCCATCAGCTTATGTCAGTCGATCTGCACAGGGAGATTTTGTTTTTCTTTTCCATACATCAGAAAACAGAAGCCTTGAACAGCTTCCCTCTACCCCTGAGGAGGCACTGGAAGGTCTTCACTGAAGTGGCCACGCCACTACGGTCACACCCCACCTTCAGAAGCAGAACTCGCAACTCGTGATCCACAAAGTGCCGCCCTCACATTACTCACAACTTGAGATAAATCATCAGAAAGGACAGACAGGAACAGCAGAATATTAAAACAGAGGGAACAACTTACAGGAGGATAGAATCAGCGATGGGGAACCTCTTGCCATAGGAAGAAAATGAAAATTTCCTCTGAAGGAAAACGAAAATTGCTTCATCTAAGCTACATGACTTTGACCCAAGCTAGTCTTTCCTGACATGAGAAATGTTTTGGCTGCACACACAAAATATTTACTTTTGGTGGTGGACATCAGCAGGGTTCACTGACTCCTTCTCTGCCGTGTTCCTGCACACCCTGACACCAGCATTGCGACCACAAGGAATCCTTGGTATAAAGGGCCTTTTTTGAAAGAGAATCGGGGAAGTTAGTATCTTATTTCTCTAGGTGGAGTTATTACTCACTAGATCTCAAAATCCTCCAAGACCAAGAGGGTAAATAAGGAATAGCCACCAACTTCCCACAAGCCAGTGAAACACGCTGGGAACAAGCGGTCACTACGATCCCCCTCCTGGTTGTTGGGGTTTTTTTGCCTGTGTACCACCAGGAGCATCATCATCAACAGCCCGCTATCCGGCTAATCCTCTTCTACCCCACCACTTGGCATTTATGCAGTTTTGAACTACTGCATACAGCGGGTTTTCAGTCATGCAGGAGGATCACAAGTTAAAGACGAAGTTTTAATGGGAGGGATGAAAAAATGCCCTGCTGCAGAGCCGTATGCTGTACCCGGGGCAGCCCTGGCATTTGTTGGAACATACTGAAAATTTATACGTGGCAGATGGACAAACTCACCCATGTTCAAGGGCACATGAGAACTAACGTGTACTCGCCAGGACTATCTCACGGCTTGAGAGATGAGAACACCCTGAGAAACACATTAACTCCTTCGCAACAGTCCATTTTCTTCAGTCCTAATTGTTACCGCCCTGGTGAATCATGGACATCATTACAGTTTCTGAAAGTCAAGTAAACCACAAACGTAAATGCCCGGTAGTTTCTCTGTTCCTACTCATAAACCCAAGTGTCTTAAAACCATGATTTGAACAATGATCCAAACAAATCATGTAACTTAAAGCAACTGAAATCAATTTTCAGTGAACATGTTCAACTCTCACGTAAATGAGCTCGTATTACAGAAAAAAAACACCTCCAAGAAAGCAGGACTTGTGAGTCTCACAGTATTTTCTGAATTCAGCACAATAGGCTGTAAAGGGGCGCCAGTGTCCGAGAGTCCTGCAGCATCGCACAGTAAGCTGGGAGGTTGATGAAGGAGACTTGTAAAGACAGAAACACAACACTCCATTTGTAAAGGGGATCGTCATGAAAACCAAACCTTAAGGAGTGAGGCAAGACAAAAAAAAAGAGCCACTACTTTAAGTACTGGCAGTCTTGAAAAGTCGCTGCGCTGAACGGAAACAAGAGTGGCAATTTCGCTAAGCACCAGACCAACCCGGCAAGGAACGCTGCTACGTGAAGGCAAAGTCGGCATGTGGAAACTGAATCCAAAAACGCAGGGAAAGGCATTGGAGAAATCAGGAGATACTAACTTCAGCAGAGTATTTCAGTTGAAAAGTGAAACCTGCACCAAAGCTGCTTATCCGTGTCACAGCGTTTTCTTCAATACTTGACAAGAAGCTTAGGAAGAAATAGGACTGATTTTCTCTTAATCTCTAAGTGGCATGACTTCAGGATTATTGCTATCTAAATACACTCCTCAATTACTCATAGCAGAGGGACCAGAATTAGGAAGAAGTTCCACTTAACATGCAAAATACCAATGGGAGAAATCCCCTTGCCCAGCCTTCTTCACTAAAGGAGACTGAAAAGAGATCTCAAACCATGCAGTCAAACATGCAACAGTTAAAAATACACATGAATGCAAGTCCAGGAGTTCCAGCACAGGAATAACCAAAAAAAAAAATCCCACCTCACCATACAAAACAAACTAGAGCTCACACACTGCCCTGCTTATCTTACTCACAGAAGTGATTCATTTCTTGTTTATGTAGTGATCTTGTATGTGGCTCAGGGGCCTTGCTGACGGCCTCTTCCCACAGCACTTGCTGTAAACGGACTCTACAGGGCTGGCCCTGAGGGCACGACGGGTCAGCCGCCGGATCAGAGCCATGCCCCAAGTCAGTGGCTGAGGGTGCTGCTGGCCAAGGGCCGATTAACGTGTTTCACCGGGGGACTGGCCTCGCGTCCCCACTCCGTAACATCAGGTCACCCGGGAGAGGAGGGAGGCGATGGGCTGGGACTGCCGGCCAGGGTTCAGCCCCCAGGAAGAGCTCTGCGCCCCAGCGGATGGGCAGGAGGGACCGTCCAGCTCAACTGGCACCCCCATTTTCCCCCCATTTATGGAATCATAGAATCATTCAGGTTGGAAAAGACCCTTAAGATCGAGTCCAACCGTTAACCCAGCACCACCAGGCCCACCACTAACCTGTGTCCCTGAGCACCACATCCACCCCAGTAGGGACTCCACCTGGGCAGCCTGTGCCAGGGCTTGACAATCCTTTCTGTGAAGAAATTTACCCTAATGTCCAATCAAAACCTTCCCCAGTGCAACTTGAGGCCATTTTCTCTTGTCCTATCACTGTTACTTGGGAGAAGAGAGAGACCCACACCCTGCTACACCCTCTTGTCAGGGAGTTGTAGAGAGCGAGCAGGTCTCCCCTCAGCCTCCTCCTCTTCAGGCTGGACAGCCCCAGCTCCCTCCGCTGCGCTCCACAAGACTTGTTCCTGAGTCCCTCCACCGGCTTCGCTGCCCTTCTCTGGACACATTCAGATGACGCTTGGTATCTCTCTCAAACGCCGCTCCCATGCCGAGATAAGCAATCCACACAACTGCACAGGCAGAACACCACATTAAGAATATGAAGAACAGAAAGCACGCTGCTTTCCCAGTTACGCACTGTGTGATGCTGGTTTGTTCAGCACCAAGATTTACCAATGCTACAACAACGGACTCAAACTGACCAGCTATAAGCTCGAAGTGGCTGAGAAAAGAAAATCCTTCCTTAATAAAATCAGAATTTGGGGATTTTCTCTCCACAGAACTCAAAACTAGCACTTTTTTTTTGCGATAAGGCACAAGTGCAGTCCATTTGCAGCCATCCATACGCTGGCTTCAAACTTGTGAGAATCTCTGGCAAAAGCAAGAGTAGTTGCAACTCGCTATCAGCTGCAAAACCTGCCTAAGAAGCTGGGTGATGGTTAACCAGATGGTTAACTCACACGTTTAACCCGTCTGCACTTGGCCTCAGTGCTGAAGAACATTCAAGTTCCTTTGGAGCTGCTGTGTACCCCTGCCAGCGGGACAGAGGGGCCCCTCACAGTTAAAACCCACCAGCTACTTACCCAGTCAGATCATCAGTAACTGGTTTTGCCCCAAAAATGAAATCAACAGGTCTTGAAATTTCCTTCCAGGCCTATGTTTTATATCGCAATGACTATTTGGAGAAAGAGATTTGGTCTACCAAAATAAATAAATAACGAAATTGGATGAAGCTGACACGCAGCATCCTTTTCTATACAGACAGAAATAAGAGAAAATTTTCATCTTTCTGCCCAGATGTCCTCGTTGTTCCTCCTGGAATACTGCCAAGAATTGCTACTCATCAAGTACCCTGCGATCCACACAAGGGAATTTCTCTCAGAAGGTACTGCGCTGTCTGATTATTAGCACTTTTCTCCATCAGCTAACATTTTATCAGATTCCAGTTAAGCTAACACATCTGGATGCTTCCTATTCAGCCACTCAGATAAAGACGAATGTGAAAGCTCTCACAGTAGTCAAGAGCCAAGAAAAATCAACTATAGAATCATATTTGGGATCTCCAGTCTTCTTCCAGCAGAGGGTAATAAGGACTCTTCACTTGCATGATGATGGCTATATCCAAAGTCTTTAGAATGATTTAGTATATGAATTAATCAACCTGCATAACGTAGTGAAAAATCCAGTATTTTTCCACTGGGTCATGAAGTTCAATATTTCAAAGATATAACCATTTTACTACGTAACTGCACAACTCGAAAAGCATCAATATCAGGCAAAAAAAATTATGAGAAACTTCAGCTAAAATACAATCATGATTGTGCAATCCACGTCAGTGTGCTCATTAGGTCTGCATGTTTTAAATAATAAATAATGCAGGTAAATGATATAAACAAGTCCAGTGATGGACATCCTGGAGGAAAAAAAACCTGATCCTAATAAACCTACAGAATTTGTGACTGAATTAAAAGCAAAAAAGGGAGACGACACAAACTTGAAAAAAAATCACATCATGGCACCTCTGGTACCATTTTTCTTTTTAATTACAAGGGTACTGAGGGTATCTCAGAGAGATTAAAAGGGAAAGGTGTCTCTTTTTTCACCCAGTCCTTCGCATTCCCACATCTGACCATAGATTTGTTATTTGCTGCTTTTCCTTGAATAGCCAAGTCTGGATATTTCTTTCATTCGGGATGCTCTTGACAAGCTATTAAAATCGATAGGAAACTACCATCACAACTTGATACGGGACTTAGATATAGATTAGGTACTTAAATGTTCTTTAATTTCTTTTGTTCTTTTTAAATTAAGTTAATTGGACAGGAGCTCAGTAGCTGGCCTCCTCAGTGAAGAGTCAGAGGCTCTTCCAAGAAGCAATTAAGAGTAAAGCTCAGAGTGAAGATTGAGCAAAAGAAGCCTGAATTTCGTTTAGGTGCCCTTTTCTTTCCTTACCCTGCTCTGAGCCATGGCCAAAACACCGGCAAAACAACACAAAAAAAGTAAACTGTGCCGAGAACAGCCTGCCCTTGGTCTGCCAACGCGTCCCCTGAACTCACTGCTGGGAAATCACAACCAGCACCGGAATTTACTTTCGGAAACTGCATTCAGACGTTTTACGGTAAAGCTAAAAATGACAATGCCAAAATTTCACAGGGATATCACTGTGCAGGAGAGAGGGAAGAAAAAAAAAGGAGAGAGAAAGTACACACGCGTATCCCAGTCTCCTTTGGACTCCAATCTGGTGACTCGGCTCAGATGTTAAACATCAGCTCAGATTACAGAACCACCACATAATTTAGACTGGATGAAAAATCTTCCCTAAGGGAAAAAGCCTATAGTTCAGCAGAAATACATATCTTTAAATAACAGACTATGCGGCACGTTATTTGGCCGGAGAAGAGCTTGGTTAATTCAGAGTGTAACACAGTGGTTATTTTAGACCTTCTCAACCCATTTTTGTACCGTTCACTTGTAAAGTCAACCCTAAACACTCTTCTATTTAGCTGGAAACAAATGTCGCTCTTGTATTAGCGGATCACCTGGGCTGCTTCAGCAAGGCTTACGTCTTCTACCCGCCAACTGCGAGTCCCTTACATCAGGCAGAAGTTCCCTCTCTTTCACCGGGAGCATCAATAAGAACTGCACGTAAACTGAAGGGAAAAGGACCAGGTACACTCTTACCCTCTATATTGTTCACCCAAGAAAGCAAAACCTGACTGGAAATTTTAGTGCAATCTCACATCCACCAGGGTACATCCCCTATGTGTTACACAGCCCCTCAACCTCCTCCTGGAGAGGCACTGCTTTAACCAAATTAATTTATTTCAGTAACCTTAGCTGTAGCACCACCCCTCAAAGAACTGAGTTCACAAAGAGTCAGAGGCTGGAGGTGCAACACATGGAGCCATGAAACCCACTGCATCATGAAACTACGGCCTCGGATAATTCACAAAAGAATATTACTCTACATAAACTTTAAAATCAGAAGCCCCACTGCCAGAGGTTTGATCTTCAGTGATCATGACACCGGGGTTTATGCCGCTCGCCGCCATCGATGGGTTGTCCTGAAGAATTTCCCTTGAAGTACTGATGCAGCTGCTCTCAGTTTAGCCTTCGGATGTCAGGTCCCACAGCCCTTCTAAAATAGCCCCTTTCAAATGTCATTACCAGAAAGACAGAGTGTAACCCATCAGAAGACACTTGGTCACAGGATGGGGAAATGTGATTTTAACGATTCTGCGAATAAACTGTAATATATGCTCCTACTTACATATTGAAAGCTCGCAAGAAAAATGACAAGAGAAATGGGTAACGCATTTAATCCTCTTGAAAGCCCCTCCTCTCTTCAGGACTTCCAGAACGTCAGTAGCACCAGTCCAGAGTTCCCCAATTATGTGTCTTCTCCCAAGGCTTTTTCACAACAAGAGTCAGTAAAAACCAAACTACAGAACTTGTATAGAAAAGAACAATTTAGCATTTGTCTGTCCAGGAAAGTAAGCAAGCGCGTAACCAAAAGAAAGACTGTGATGCCAAAAAGCCTGACAAACAGCAAAGGAAAGATGTGTTCCGGGAAAAGAAGGAAGGAAAACCAACAGGCCAGAAGAGCCATAATTCAAAAAGCCATTTCTAAGATAATGCACTCGATAGAACAAGGACTACAACTATTTACTGCTTCCTATCAGAGGAGTTCTGCAGCTTCATTCCAAGACTCTGCAATCCAGATCAACGCGGATACAACTCCGTGAGTGTCGCATCCATAAACGACAGCTGTATTTTAGCAACACGTGACAAAACCTGATTTAAGTATTTATTTGGCACTTATTAAAAGCCAGTATATATACTATGCAACAAGTAATCACATAAATTTAGCTTTATTCAATTTTAAACTGGAAATCCATTCTATACTGATGGAAATCCCTGGAATATACAATGAATATGAAAGAGCATTCGCTGTTCCGCTCATCCAAGTCCAAATCCACTGCAGTCAGTCCCATCACCAAGCCTGTACAAGGTCACTTCTCTGCCATGTAAAATTGGTTCACTGAAATGGCATCAGAACACCACTGAACAGGTATATTTCTCACACTGAGAGATTCTCTTACCATCAGGAAACACAGGAACTCTCAGCTCCTCTCAAAGCAGCCCACCACACCAATTCATCACTTTCCTCATTTTTTGTAATGAAGGGCATATTATCAACTTCAAAAATGTCATTTCTTTGTGTGAATCACACATTCACTGACTTCAAATTCAAGAATTTCATAACTGAAACATGAGAGTTCCTGTAGACTAAACAAGAGTATTCCTGTAGAATAAACAAGAGCGCCCACCAATCTGTACATAAGCAATTTCCTTGATATCCCATTTTTAAAAAGCTCTACCCTGGCAGAATTGACCAGGAAGAGAGGGTGGAAGATGTCTTGGAAGGAAAAAAAAAAGAAAGAAAAAAAAAAAAGAAAGACTCAGTTGGTCTCCGTAAAGACCAAAGTAAAATTAAAAACAAAACCAACCCAGAGCTTTGTGTACCTAAGTCTTACAAATAAACCACAGATACAATCAGTAGACCAGGAAAACAGGAAACAATGATTGTTTTAAAAACGGACAAATTTTTGCTGGCATGAATTTAACTGCCCATCAGTATACAGTCAAATTTCCCTCCTCCCACCCTTTTTACCCTTCTGGTGTGTCAGTCGGGAACAATCTCCCCCTGAAAAAAGACTGCAGAACCAGCGCGCCTGAACACCGCGACAGAATTCTTACACACCGACTGGCTTAATTTTTGTTTGTTTGTTTTAAAGATGCTACTTAGATAGTTTTAAGCAGGCGTTTTAGCTGGATAATTAAAGAGGGAGGAGAAAAGTGGTTCGAGCCCTCAGGAGCTCCGCTATGACACCCGTGTTACGCACACATGTACCTGGCACACGTTTGTGTTCTCTACGTGAGAAAATTGAGTTAGAATGCAGAGCTCTTGGGAGCGCAAGGCAGCCGAGCTAAGGCTGCCCGCGCCTCCTTGCCCTGTGAGCGCGCGTCGCAAACCATTATTTAGCTCAGCAATCGCACGGCCCAACGTTTCTTTTTCTTCCAGGATTGCCGTCGCGTTTGCTGCCTTCCCTGGTTTCTGTACCAAATGCAGCCGAAATCCTTCAGAGCCTAAATGAACAGTTAATGAAAAGGCAACAACGCGAAGCGGGTTGTATAAAGAGGAGGCCTGTTACGAATTAATAATCTTACTATTAAGCGTGCATGAGTTTTTCATAAGGAGAGCCAAAAATAGAGACGTGTATCACAGCATTTCTCCGGGCCGTGCAATTTTCATTCATCTTCATCCCGTGAAGAAATAGGCCATTGCTAAAAGGGCTCTGGCTGTGCAGTTTTATATGGTGTCACCAGCCCTAACCCATCATTGCACACACCAGAAATAAAGCACCTCTGGGATCCGGGCACGGAGAATTCTGAGGACCTGCAGTATCTGCCATAAGGTGTGAAGGAATCTGCACCAAACTGTGGGTTTTCACTGCCCATTCACCCATCTACCAAGAAGCACCCGTCTCTCAGCAGCCTCGTCCCCATCCCCAACTTGTGCGTTTAGAAAGAATTCATTTGCAAGAAGATTCCTGCATCAGATAACAACCAGATGTAAGCACGGGGCTTTAAATAAAACTGAAGTAACTACTCGAATCTTTACTTTTTCATCTCAGCTTTTTACAGAGACACATATTCCCCTCATTCCTTCACCATCCCACCAAGCAAAGGAGCTTAAAACGAAGCTAACTGCAACAAATCCAGATATTCTGTTTAGTTTTCAACATTCACGGATAAACAACCAGAAGATCTTACTACAGGCTGGGCCGCTTCTGTCGGAGGGTAAGCGCCTTCTGGAACACAGCACAATTCTATATAAATCCACCCCAGGGCGTAGGTGCTGCAGCACCAGGAAACGGAAAGAGATTGAAATCAGTGTTTATAAATACAGTCATGAAATCCCAGCACATGTACCTCCAAATACACAAACAGAAGTCAAGACAATCTCATCTGGAGGCCTAACGTTCCTACACCTATTTATACTGAGGAATTTTTTTTAATTCTTTGTTTGTTTTGTGCATGTATGGTTTTAAAACAACCTTGGTGCATTTAAACCGAAGCACGTGTACTGAGTTGTCAGTCGCTGATGCTGCGTGGCAGAAGGAAACAAAACAAACACATCATAGCACACTGCATTCTAGCATCATCTTAGATTACTCTGAAATCTGTATTATAAAAACATTTGTGGTTCGATCGACATACAGCAACAAAAAGTAACTTAATCTACATCACATACACATATCTCTAATTGAAATAATTAAAAAAAACCAAAAAAACTCGCCACGCACCACCTTGCTGCAGAGGCAACATTCAGCTTTTTATGGATAAATGTGCAGTTTTAAATCAGTTTATCAAAACAAAAATATTTGTGCCATCTATCACCAGTTTCATGGGTTTTTTTCTGGGATTCAGTACAAAAGGTGCAATAACGCAACAGGGATTTTCACTGGAACATCCTTGGCTCAGTCCTTGTGAAAACAGTTTAGAATTTGAGGTTTTCATAGACCTTCAACTACTAATTCAGACTAAAACCAACATGACCTTCTAGAAACTCAGAATATTATGGGCAACATACATTTTTCTTTCCCCCTGGAGAGCTTCACCCTAAAAGACGCTCAAGATTTATGTTTGTTTTTCCTGTGACACACCCCAGTTGCAGTTGTCAGACACGGATTTTCTCAGATGTTTCAGAAACAATCAGTCTTTTACCACAGCTGCAGAAATACACAGAACCACAAAAATCCCCGTAACGTTGACGTCTTTCTCTATTTTGGTGCCTTTCCTGCTCACAGGTGTGTTCTGGGCTTCAAACAAACATCCCTCCCCTGGGCATCCAGGGGTTTGCAGGAGGCAGGAGTCAGGGAGGAGTTTTTTTGGAGAGTTTGGTTTTTGTTGGGTTTTGTTTGTGGTTGGGATTATTTTTTTTTCCTAAATTGCAAAGCTTACAATTTTTCATCCGGTACAACACTAGGCCCATCTGTTCTTTTTTCCCCGTCCTCATCCAGAGCACGTCATCTCTCGATACCTGATTTGTCTCCGACAAAACGAGATTCTTCCTCATCCCTCCTATCACCCTGAAGCCCATCCAATTGCCCCGAAAGGAGTCTGTTGCAGCGTAATCCAACAAAAACCTGATTTCTCCCACATAGTTCAACCTTAAAAATCCAGCCCCTCCTAAAGGAGCCATCTCCCCGCCTCTGTGCACCCTCTGAACATCAAGTTTTCACTGCCTCTTAACGTCAAAAAGAATAGCACAAAATCCTTTGGTTTAACCTAGAAAAAAACCCGACTGAAAAAAGCTATATACAACTCGATCAAAACCCAGTGACATAAAAGAAAAAAAAAAGGAACAAGCAGTGGGGGAGAACCCTGTCTTTGTTGGTTGGGGGGGTGGGGGTGTTTTTTTTTTCTTCTTCTTCTTAATGGAAATGTCCCTTCGTTTTCCTGCACTTGGAAGTTAACTTCACAGGGTGACCTTCCCAAAAAGTAAGGTGCAATGCAGCTTTCTGGTTAGATAATGTCACTGCCTGTGTCAGGCTTCCACTCGTGCCAAATTGTCACAGCCAACCTCTGCTGTAGGTTATTACTAAGCAGAATTAAAGAAGAAATCACTAGAAACAAGTGCCAGCACAGAGACTGGGCTTTATAGTTTGCCAAAACTACAATGTCATTATTTTAAAGACAGAGGAACAAAGTCTCCCGTCGACACTGCCGGTTAGCTGGCGGTGTTCGCTGTAGTTTGGGACTGCTTTGATTCATTTTTTTAATCGTTTGTCTAAAATGATGTGACCATATGATTACAGTCGAATTATTAATTAATGCCACTAAATAGCTTTCTCCCTATGATGTGATTACAGGAGGTGAACAATCAAAAGAAGTCAGATCCTCATGTTTCCTAATCCCTGAGTTTAACCTCTACGAATTTGACCTCCTCCTGAAGCCATTTTGGCCTTCTTGGTATTTTATTGTGGCAAGATCCACAACCAATTGGACATGCCTTGTATTTTAAAAAAAAATAAATAAATAGAAAATAAAACTCATTTTAAGCTTTACTGAGTTGTCCTTTTATTCAAATGAAGCTATGACTGATTATCCCTTGTTTAACTCCTCCACACCATTTCTAGGTTTACGACACCCTCAGCCTCCAATCAAATTTTTTCCAAACGAAAGAGCCCCAGTTTACTCTCTGGTCCTATGAATGTCATTCCACACCTCTGATTTTTCTGCCCATCTCTGCATCCTCCTCAGTTCTATCAAGCTTTACCGAACCTAAGTCAGAGCTGCAGATCAAGTTTTGAAAATGCCACAATAAATGTTTCTGGTTTATTCTGTATTATAATTCCTAACTTTGTTATTTGGCAACTGCCCTTCCATTAGGTTCCAGAGCAGTAAGTTTAAGCTGTGTTTCCTGAACAGCAGCAGCAGCAGCCTCATCAAGCAGATGACACCATCCTACTTCACTAACAATCCCCATTACCTGCACACAAACTTCAGATTAAAACACCAACAAACCTTACAGCTGCCAACATCAAAAACTGTGGAAGGATGCTGGAAGGGCAAAAGAATACCAGTTATTAGACAAAGCAGTGATACAACAGAGAAACGGTTTTTAAAGTAACGTTGCTAGAAGCCAGAAGCTGAACGCTTCGGGAAGTCGCAAATGCCACCAGAAGCAGCGATTAGCTGAGGAGTCAGATCACTCGTTCAAAAAGCTTCACTGGAAGCCTCTCCTAACACCCTGCAAGACCACAACACGTCGGTGATGCCAGACACATGTTCTCAGCAAAGAAAAAATTACTTTATAATTGCATCTAACCTAAGGGAGAGGTAAAAGTAGCTCCCGCCGCAGTTCCCCAAAAGTCAGCATCACCTCTGAGCACATACCCGCATGGCACATGCTCATGCCAAACCCCTGCCACAAAAGCAACTTTCCGAAACCCATTCCTTCGCTTCCCAGCACTTTCTAGAAAATTAGCATCTGAAGTGTTGGGTTAGCGTAAGGCAATCCATACTGCAGTGGATTGGCAGCATAAATTTGGATCGTCTCTGTAACTCTGCATCTCCCTGAACCCCTCCAGTTTCTGAAGCAAATGGCAATAAAAGGGTACCTCGCGAAGGTACGCTTAGGAAGCCAGAGCACGCTTCTGGCATTTAAGTTACGCAAAGTGATCCTTCTGACGCAAGGGAAAAATCCCTAGTGTAACACGCCAACCTTCAAAGTAAACTGGCAAATACTTATTTTATAAGAAATAACAACAAAGGTGTGGCACAAGTCACAACGGGCAGCTTCAACACTGAAGCACCACATGACCGCAAAAGGTTAAGGGTTAAAATTTGCATTCTTTGCTATGAATTCCAGTGACTGCAGCTAACCTCGCAGGTCCTGAACTCCATCCAGCAGCAGTGCATGCCTGTGGACGTCAAGATGAGAACCGTCCTCGCCGCTCCCGGGGCATCAACGCGAGGGGAAGCTGGTGCTCGTCTACTGGAGCTCAGCTCTGACCCGCCGCTGTACAGCGAGAACAGGTCACACAAAAGCAGACCAATAGGCTGTTAAAAAGCGTTAATAGCTCGTTTAGCGGTTGGACGGACCATTTCGCAGAGGGAGAGGCATGGTAATTAAAAGATCAGAAAATACTACCACGGATCTGTCGGGGAACTTCCCGGCGGGTCAGGAGATAAAATTGTTCCCATTACATGCCACGCCACCGGCCTCTCGCAGCTAACCAGAATCTGCAATTCTTTCATCCCACTCTTCAAACAGCCCCAACTCATTCTCTTGCGCATGCACAGAACATGGGGGGGTCTCCTGGTCGAAAGGCACCTGGGCTCCGTGCCCTACCACCACGCTCAGAATGGCTCCCAAAGGCTCACAGAGATGTTACGGGCACCACATTTCAACCAGTATCCAGCCAGAAGCACTGACAAATGGGTGGGGGCATTGCTGGTTTGTTTGGGTTTGGTTTTGTTCAGTTGGTTTTGCTGGTTTCTTGAGGTTTTGGGTTGGTTTTGATTCTTATTTTTTTGTACATCAGGCAAGACTACTGGAAATTCTTTCAAGCCACCAGGACAGTACCTTCTGCTACTTACAGGCCGCTGGCATGATTTAATTAAGAATGCATGATGTAACAGGCACTGAAATTCCTGGAGATTATAGAATATAACAGACAGGTTTCTCTAAGAGAATTTAAACTTTTATGAGGCAGGTTTTAATGTCTATACCGGGGAGCAGAACAGAGGCATGAAGAGGCTGGAACCGGGCAGAGGCCATGTGAATGCGCACAGTGACATTTTTTAAGTAACGAGAGTCCCAGGACTAACGCTCTGGTCTTACTGTCATTCTGTTACATAAATATAAACCCCACAGAAACGACTGTTACTTCCAAAGCACGTTTTTCATCACTTTAAGGGGCTCGAGGTTCTTCCTCCTTCATTTGCTTCAAGATTCCTTATCAGAATGTGTCAACATCACCTTAACCACTTCCCAAAGTCTGATGCACTAGGAAAAGAGTTTAAAGCCTCCCAACACAGGGAACTGAGAATTGCTACACAAAGCTCTCCTCACTTCTCCTTCACGGCATCCCTGACAGCTCCTCTAATTGGTACCTGATAGCTGTTTTGCCTAGGTAATTGCCACTAACCATGTGAACACTTAAAACTACTTTCAAAATATTTACGAGAAAAGACTGAAGAGTGTTGTCAGAGTTCAGATCGTTGATCCTGTTACCAATTACTTATTTTTAACGCATACCGCAGGGATCCGAGATTTGAAAAGTGGAATGACAAAACACTATGTACGAGCCATGCTGCCAGGAACAGTTATCCACAGCTATGTTTTATTTAAGAGAAAAACTGCCGCCCTCCAATAAACAGGATTTTATTAGCGAGCTGCTTGCTAATCCACACAATTTCTATTTAGTCAATGAATTAATGGATAAAACTACCTTGAAATGCCTAAGTGGATATTCAGAGTACTCTTAACGATTTACTAAACACAGTACATTTACAAAAGTAGACTTTGAAATTAAAAATTAACAAGCTATTAATAGGATGAGACAGTTTGTGACTCATTGTCTAACAGAGGAAACATGTCAGGGAACAAAAAAAAAAATCAGTAGACTATGCCCATGGTGGAGGGGGGTGGAACTAGATGATCTTTAAGGTCCCTTCCAACCCTGACAATTCTAGGATTCTACGATTCTGTGACTCCAAGCATGACATTTTAAAGCTATATGCACAAGCAATTTATTTGAGCGATTAAACACAAGAGGGAGTTGTGTTCTCCAAGGGCAGAAAAGCAACCAAGAGAAGAGAATGTGCCACCCTGGGAACCACAGCCAACAGTCAGTAAAAAGCAGCCACGTCAGAAGATGTCATGTCCTGAAAAACAAAGGAAAGAGGGGGAAGCTCTCCTGTGCATCATAAAGAGATCCCTCTGTGAAATAAAGCTCTTTTTTACCACTTTTTGTGTTTTCCTGAAATTCTTATCCTCTGAAACCTTCGCAGACTTCATTCAATCTAGTCCCTCGTCTGCAAACAGAAATGGTAGCAGCAGAAAATGTGCATGCTTTGATTGTCAAGATGTACTTTGAAAAAGAAGCAAAGATCTTGCCCACTTGCCCTTACTGTCACCGTTCTCTTTTGCCTCACAGAAAATTTTAATCCGTGCCTTGCAGGATGCAGAAGCACAAGAGTTTGAAACTAAGCATTTGAACAGAGAGACTGAAGTTTATTTCAGCAGTGACTCTTCCAGATTCCAGCAATGCCAAAGCTCTGTTTTAATTAAATACTTACACTGCTCTCAAATATTGTGGTGCTTTCAGTAAAGCCCAATTTATTTATTAGGAGAAACCCACTCTTCATTTATCAACCAATAAATTTTCTCTCTCCAGCCCTTCTCCTGAAGAGCTTAAGCTGAAGGAAGGGACTGATGTTCCAGCCTCCATTGGACAAGGAGCTAGTTCCAGCCCAAGTGCATCAGTGTTTTGCCCAAACTCTTACTCTCACGTTGCATTTATGAGTTGAGATTACACAGCCACAGTCACTAAACACGCTCATAATTCAGTATGCTCTTAGCGCTCCTTTTATTTCCTTATTTTTCTAAAGATAACGGTTTCAACTCTTTTCACATACTCCTCAGGAAGGGTATTTTTTCCTTACCTCTAATTACCAAAAGCTACGCAGTGATCAAGCGCATGTTCCTAAAGTCCTCTGATGCCCTATAAAGTGTAGGTCTCAGGCTAATCACACGACCCTGCCAGTACTCAAAGATACCGTATCTCACCGCAGTGAAATAAGTAAAAGGATTATTTGTTTTATCATATCTCAGTCCCTTGCATATATGATCTTTTCCAATACAAAGAAGAGTGTACTGTCTTATTTCTCCCAAAGAATTCACCTTGATAAAATTACTTGTGACATTTCTGACAGACCAGTTCAGTGCCAGTAGAGCTGGCCAAAAAAAATGGAAAACTAGTCCAAATTGCCTAATCTGGTAAGACCGCCAAACTCCGCAGTAAGTGGCTGGCATTCTGTATTTTCATGTCAAAACATCCCCCAGGCTTTCCCCGTTGATTTTTTTTTTTTTTTAAACCTGTAGTGAATATTTGTAAAGCACCATTATTGGTTCACATGTGAGGCACCTTTCACGCCGAGAAGATCCTCACTTTTTGAAGAACAGAAATGAGAAAGGTTATTAAAACACACACCAGGGAAAGAAGCCCTACGTGAAGCGTCAGCACACTCTGCCTCCCACCCCGGACCATCTCCGCTTTCCGTTCTCCGCCTCCCCTTTTTGGCAGATTGCTTTCTGTCAGCGGAGGCATCAGATGCAGAACCCATCCCAGTATTGCTTTCTTGCAGGGCTTGGAGTACCCTCCTGCTCTTTTCTTTTTTTTTTAACTCCCCACAACAAATCCAACCAGACGCTGCCTTTCTAAGAAAGGGACCCCAAGTCCCAAAAAGGACTCCCTCACAGCTGATGCCCACTTTATGAGATCTACTCTTCCGTTCTGCATCCTAACAACAGCAGAGGTTTATGGCAACTAAACGTGCCAAACGGGACGATGAAAATAACATTTTGCTGCCCAGGTGAAATAGTTTTAACCAGCAGAGCTGTTTTTAAGCAAAGTTTCAATGTCCTTACGCTATAAATTTTTACGTTTGTAACTTTTCTTCACCTCCAGCTTCGTCTGCTACCGTCACTTGGACTTACGGAAGCCCATTTCCGTGGTTGTCCCAAGGCAGCCTGCTAGCACAAACCGACTTGGCCGACTAGTATAAATAAGCAAAGCCAAACTGGCTCCTCTAAACCCAACTGTTAAAAAAACCCTGCCCAACACAAGCCAGGGCTCAATATGAACAACCACCCTGGAGTACTACTACTGCACAGAGCTCCAAACCCCTGAGATTTTACACTGAGGAAGAGCCTTCGCAAAGCCAACTTCTAATCTTTCAGCGCAGTTTTGGAGTATTATGAAGAAAGAGAATCTAGAGTACGAATTTGAACTACACATAATGCACCTCCCCACATCCCATCACCATCAGTGGGAAAATAAAAAGCTTTGCTGCTTTCTTCGTGCTGACACTGCAACTGCAAGGAAAAACTGTGGTTAAATGTATAGAGCCAGCTGCAACGACTTCGCCTGCTGGTTTGTATTAGCGGCAAAACAATTTCCCAGCAATCTTCTTCCCTTCAGAATTAGAATCACAATGTTTAGATGCGAGATTTTTCTCCTCGCAAAATCTCCAGCGAGGATTCGTACTAGGTGCTCCCTCAGTGACACGGGAAAAGATGTATCCACAGAGAGAGCAAGAGCTTCCAGTCTAGAGGAACAGAAGTACATTTTCTCCTTTCAAAAGCATTTATGAAAGGGGCGATTCCAAGCCGGCATTCCTGAGTGAAGCTGAGCATGTATCGGTCTCTCCATCTAACTGACTGTGTCTAAATGCCACCAGTTCCTTCCACTCCTCTCTTCTTCCCCTTGAGCATAACTACGCTGTCCTGGCTTTCTGTGAATGAGAAAAATAAACAAACAAACGTTTACAAAGCTTCAGGGTCCCAAGTACCACATCTGTAGCTACAGGAATCGAGCTACTATCCTGCAGCTGTGGGTCGTTAGTAAATCCTTCCTTAGTTGGGCATTAGGGAATCTGAAGTGAATTATTAGCTACAGCATGCTCCGATGCAGCGCAACACTGGGCAAGGAAAGCTATGTGAAAATATGCACACATTTTTCTGTTTAACTACTAGACACCGAGTGGAGAGTCCAGAAAAGACTTAGTCCCCCTGTAACCAAGGCAACTGGAGCTGCCACACAGCTTGACTCTACTACGTTTCAGTTCTGAATTTTCCATTTTGCTCCTGTAAAAAGGATGCCTGAGTCATGCAGGCACATACACACACGCTTACATATTATATACAATTACAAAAAAAAGTATGTCTACACACATATGTATATGAATGGCAATTACCAGGGTTGAAGTTACTTTTTTTTAAAAAAAAAAAAATCAAATTCAAAAGCTTAACGAAATAAGATCCCCTACCAAGAAGACATGGATCCATGTTTATCAAAGTATTTATCATAAATTATAAAACCCTTCTGCACCACTCAGACAAGACTCATGCCAATGCCCAAATTCAGCGGGGCACACATACAGGCACAATATATGAATAAAACCCACTAGTGCATGGATGAGGGAATGAGCTCGTAACAGCAATCTGTTAAGAGCTGAGCCTCCAAAAATATTTAATGGTGTTTAGAAGAAACTTTCATATAATCTTTCATTTGTGGCATTTGCTCCTTTTGAAGAGGGCTACACCTTCACCCTAAATTTCCCATGTATTTATCGAATTCCAGATATCTATTTTTTCCTGGATTACATTGAGAACCATCTTCAGTGAGTGACTAACACTTTTGACGGCTGCTGCTTCTTCACTCTTCTAACACTGTTTTTCAGAAAGTTTTATTGGTGCAGCGGGAATAACATTAAAACACTCCTTATCACTCTCCATTTCTGCAGAACACAGACACATTGACTTCTACCGAGTGCTAATAACTATTTTGCACAAGACATCCACAAGCAGATACTGCAACAGCTACCTGATCTATGTATTTATGAAGCCCGCAGCACTATAATGTTCAGAGACGTCTGCAGATTAGACACTTCCCACCCGGGAGTCATCACGGTACCTGCACTCACGGGTATTTGGAACAACCAGCGGTCAACACACAAAAACTCCACGTGAGATCAGACGGCTGTCATGGACACGTCATCGTGACGGAAGAAAAAGAAGGTCCTCAAAATCACAGACACCCCTGGAGCACGTATTACTGGAGCAAAACGTGACACAAACGCAAAAATAACATTTCCACGAAGGTCACAAAAATATCTTGGAATGAGAGATGCCTGAGTTTCAGTCAAAATGTTCAAAATCAAAAGGTGAAACTGAGGAACTCTGCTGACAAGCAAGAAAAACTGCTAAAAGTAGTTACAAGCTAATGCCACTGCAATAACATAAAAATCCTTTATCTTGCAGAGTATCATTTTATTTGACATATTTTATTTTATAATTCATCTCCACCTTAATTTCCTATAGGTTTTCCTCACTGTGCTTCTTCTGCTGGCACTTCTCTAAGTGCTCTAGCAACATGAAACGCTGCAGAGTTAGGAAATTATTACTACGATTCCTTGATCGTCAGATTTCTGGTTTCCTTCCTATATTAAAAATCCAAATCTATAAAGACAAACTATTATGCTCACCAATATCATCTCTAGCAACAAAATAAAATTCACAATCTAAAACCAGGTTTAGAATATTGTACAACTTGGACGTAGAGGCGCCCCGCATATCCGAAATCACAGCATACAATAGTATCGTGCCCTCAAAGTAAATTAAAAGGTGCAACTTACGTGACATTATGTGACATTCACTATTACGGATGAACTCTCAATGGAGAAAACGGGAATCTTTAAGGATCAATCCAAGCTGATTAAGTATATATAACACCCAGCAATATCCCATTCACCTCAAAAATTGTTTTTATATATAATGCAGCAGAACAATTCCCAGCCATATTCTAAGAGTATGCAAGCTGGCATAAACTGAGACCAGCTTCCCCGATTTTCCAAGGAGCGACACCAATTTATACATGATGAGGACCTGCTACTTCACCTTTTACCTCGGTGAGAACGACGTATTTTCTAGCGCTTGGTTATGTCACAGTTTACTGCAGGTCAGAACACCTAACTGGAGCTGCTCAGCTCACAAAACCAGAGGAGTCACGAAGAAGCTGTCAGGTTTCGTTCGAGAAACAACTCCTGCTCCCCACAGACATTCTTTCCACAGCACACCTGCACTCTCAAACCACTGACATGGAAACTGAGCTGTTTGGACTGAAAAAAAAAAAATTAAAAAGTGTGCATATATACACAAGTTATACACAAGTGAATTCAACTTCTTTGGCTTTGCTCAAATTCACCACGCTTGCGGAAGTGCAGTTTTTTATAGCATAATCTTTTTTTTTTCCCCCATGGTTGCAAAGGCAAACTTCAACTCCTTTATACAGTACTGTCGTGATGGACTTTGCTCTTTGCGTGTCTCAAGCTTCATTTGCTGTAGCCATGGTAAACACGTAGGAAAGAATCCAACCTTCAAGTTTCAATTTTCTATTTTGATTGTGAAGCTATCCCAAAATTTGCTAACCCACATACATTCTGCAAGTGGCACGATCGTCACAGAGCTGTGGGAATGCACACAAGCCTTTGCATAGCCTTGAGCAAGAAAAAACAGGGAAAACTTCTCGTCCTTTGCCATCCCTTACGGTAAGGGAAGTACCATGGCAGTTGTCTCAGTTCTCCCAAGCTCAGGTTCACTCCCAACAACTGAACGAGACCATTATCTTTTACTCAAAGTCTGAATTTTGTACATTTTGAAAGGTTCATTTCAGCATCCGTGAAAGACAATGAATTAACCTATTTCAAAAGCGCCTCTAACACATCAAAACCTCCTCACAGGAGGCTGTAGCAACACAGGAGTCGGTCTCTTCTCACAAGTCACCAGCCTTAAAGTCAAAATCCACCTTCCACTCAAAAAAGAAGAGAAATTCAAACCGATGAGATCCAAGTCAGGCAGCTTCCTCTCAAAAGAGGCAACTTTGGCAGACTTTTTTTCCACTCCTTCTTTAGCTGTTACTGGCTTGCTTCCAGACACCATCAGCCAAGTTGCATTCTTTTTCGCAATTGAATAAAAAACGTATGTTACACCAATGGGATCAGAGCTAATAATAGCTGGCAAAAGGACACACAAAGAAAGCCAGCAGAAGAAACTGCAAGAAAATTAGAGGAGTGCAGTAAACAAATTTTTGAAACATTGAAAAAAGACAGGGGACGACACTTATGAACTGTACAAAGGCCAGACACAGGTCCTCGTCCTGGAAGATGCAGCAACTGCCACAGAACCAGCTTCCCAGGACAGAATCCAGCCTAACTAATAATGCACTTCCCACACAGCACAGGCTGGAGAATTCACCCACCAAATCCTGCGCACACCTCCTGATCCATCCCGAGGCTGAGCTGCGAAAAAGGGAACTGGCCAAAACCCCCCAAATGACACGACTCGTACCTCCTGGCGGAGCTGCCGGTCGGCACTGGCAGTAGCCAACCTCAATCACCATTTTCCTAGAGCCAGTCTTAGCCCCTCCTCTGCCACCTCCCAGTCCATCAACTTAGAGGACCGCAACATTGCAGCTCTTTCTCCACAAGCAGACTCCGCAACTCCGTAATCAATGTAACGGCAATTTGCACAAAGGTGCTCCCAAACTTACCGCTTGGATTTGTACCAGATACAGATGAAAATGGGAAGTCAATAATGTCAGAGGTGGAAAACTCGTATTTTTATACACTGGACATATTTTTGCCTTTCTTAATGAAACATGTAGATTAATATCCTAAATACCAGCTTCAAGCAGTATCCTTCCCAGTGCCCCGGTCAAGCCGTAAGTCTGTATGAATACCGTCTTCTTTTATGGTAAATGATTCAAAAGCAGTCATTGAAAACTGAGATTAGAGTACTTGGCCAAGATCCATGCTGGCACCACCAGCTATGCCAGGCACCAGGTCACGTTTTGTGAAGGACGTCAAGGACCTGGGAAAGGACCTAGAGGTCTACTCTAATTTTCTCTGACAGTTTTTCTGTCTCTGAAGTGGGAGATGTTTCATGACTGTGATCTTATTTACTTCACCTCCCACAGTCTTACCATCCTTCACCATTTATTTTCCTCTGTCATCTACCTTCTCCATTTCTGAGGTGTCAGGGAGCCCTGCCTATGTCAGCTGAAGGGAAAGAAGACTGAGAGCTCATTTGATTACCGGGCACAAACACTTACTCACTGAGAAGGAGATCTGGTAGCAAGACCTTTTCAGCCTTGCTGACAATAACGCAATAGGATCCAGCAGCTAACAATTAAAGCCAGATCAATCCAACCTTGAAACAGTCTGCAATTTCCTAGCGGGGACTGCAGACGAACCTTGGAACAGTTTACTGGATAAGGCGAGGGCAAAAACCCAAGGCTTACCATCAGGCATCATCTCTGTCACATCATGTCTTTGTAAAGCAAAGGCTTGAATTTGTCTCTGGAAGAATTTCTATAAAGGTTGTGAAATAAACACCATTTCTTTCCAGGGTCTGCATCTCTTGATCTACAAACACTCTTCTTTACTTGTTCTTCGTGAGCCACAGGGAGAAAAGAAGATGAAACCTTTTAATACTCAAACCATGGTCCTTAGACAAAGATTCCCAGATGACCTACGGAGCACATTGAAAAAAAACCCCATATAACTAAACACGGATCACTTGACTGAAGTTAAAGCACATTGCCAGATCTGCTGTAGGAACAGATTATTTCATCCAGTTAGACTGTTAGATCTTTGCTTTGCATTTTTGCATGTGCTTCAGCTAGCGAGCAGGGAGACAAATACAGGATCGTTCTGCTTCTCTCCATAACACGGATGGTCTGAGGCTCTCACACCTAACAGGCAGCCCCGGAGCATACACGGTGATCCACAGCAAACAAAAAGAAAATAATAAATATAAGAACGTTCTGAGCTACAATACGTCACATTTGCGTTTGTCTTCAGAAGCAATTTCGAAGATGGGAAGCTCCAGTATTCATTTCGTCCATGAACCCTTATTTCTCCATTCCAACAGGAAAATCTCCATCACTTTTGATCTAAATCCCTTACCCTAGAGAGAAAAAAAAGTCCTCATAGGAATCTGCTTTTAAAAGAATAATCTAGGGATTCTATTTTGTAAAAATAGAGCTGATTTTCAATAGAGGAAGGAGTCTGACTTCAATTTCTCAACATCTGCAACTGCAGCTCTCCCCCAGGCATCTGATTAAGCATCTATGGAAATTAAGTAGGCACTTCAGCTTTCTGCCAAACTGCACTGAAAAACATGCTTCCGTGCTTGGATGACCTGGAAATTCAACTTTAAAATAGTTCAGGTCTTAAATATATTCCACAATAAAACGTAGACAGATTTCTCTGGCAAATCTTTACAGGACTAGCACAGTATCATCTCTCCTTCTGACCAGTTTGCCATAATTCCACCCATTTTCAGGCCCACCTTACTACCACAGAAGTAACTACCTTTGAAGGCTGATAAAGCACATAACACACTTTTTAAGGGAAGATGTTATGCAGAACCCCAGTCCTGCACTAAGCCTCTGGCTGCAAGGTCCATAAGAAAACGAAGGGAAAAAGAGAGTTCAAAAGTAAGTGTGCAGTGCCTTCGCAGTGCCTGACACCTTTCCATCAGAATCGTACCTGAGATTTAACTTTTGCTCTGCAGTTTCTCTCTCACGTCCAAAGATCAATTACATCAGAAACGTATTTTAAAATAACTGGTTAAGGTTACTTTCATTTTATGAAACTAATTTCAACTACATAGCCCTGCAAATCTAGGTATTTGAGGTAAAGCCAGTTTCTTCCCAAAAAGTGCATCAGAGCCAGAGTCCGAATGCCCACAGTGTTTATTAAAGCATGTCTTTTTCCTTTCTTAGGGGAAAATTATTTTACACAAATGCCCTCCTACAGTTTCACATTTTGAAATCTATTATTAACACAAATGCTTTATAAGGACAGTAAGTACAAACATATCTCTGACAGTGAGCTACCTACGCTATTTTGGGTACACATTTTCCTAAATCACTCCTCACTTAAACACAAGTCAAGTACAGTCATGATGTCACCATGGCAAGTTCTTACGATACAAAGTGCTCCTACACCATGTGTTCCTTGGAGAAAAAACAAAAAAAAGAAAAAAAAATACCACCACCACAGTCCTCCTGACTTGAGCCACCATTATTGCTAGCTTCAGCTCTGTAGGCAGATGATCCCGAGGAGTTAAAAAGAGAAATCCATTTTTTCTTCTACTCAATCTGCTTTTACACTGACATTCAAACACCCTACCTTCTACGACCAATGGGACTTAAACTACGACTTAAATGGGACCCACTGTCTTTGGTTTTGAAAGAGAAAACAATTGTGCAATGCCGCTCGTCCTGAAAATCATCATCTGAAATGAAGAAACATAAAACTACACCAAAGAAGAGTAATCATTGCATTAACTAATTTTAGCTTTTTAAATAAAGATAATGTGCCAATAACAGATGACAAACATAGGAATCCTTTGACAGACTAAACGGTGTTTTGGCATGGCCATTACATTTGAATTTAGTTAAAAGAAGTAATTTAACTCTCTCTATGACACCTTGCCAATTCCTCACAGTCCCCAACTGACACGATCCACGATCCTTGCCCTTACAAGGGTGCTGCTCCGTACCAGCTAACCTTCACGTATCACAGCTCCACAACTGCACAAGCCCAGCTAGAAATTAAAATCCATTTACAAGACAATTCCACCAAATCACCAGAAGCATCCTATGACTGTTTTGTTTGCTTATAAGAAAAAAAAAACAAAGCAGGATTTTTCGGTGAAGACGATGTGCAATCCAACAAAAATTCTCACCCGCAACTACAGCAGTCTTTTTGCGTATGTCATAACAGTCCTGTAAGTGAACAGTCTTCATGAATTCAGCACGAAACTGCTAAATTATCCCCCTACTTACCTTTCCCTCTGAGCACAGCAGCTACTTAAAACCCACACATGGTTTTTCTCACAACATTTATTTTCCTTATTCTGAAACACCTCATAAAACAATTAATCGTAGTAAGTTACACAATGCGTTTTAAAGACTTCTCTTAAAGAATCCAGAAGCATTTTTAACAAGCCTGGCAGTCCTGTCAAAAAAGAACAACAACATTTACTGACTCACAGCTGAGTGCATTTAACTGCCTAGAGCATTTTGGAGGGAGGGGAACCCCTCGAATGTATGTCTGTCTTTAACTAGAACTCAGCACAACATGGCACTTCCCTCACTTTTGCGTTAAGGACTGGGCTTGAGCACAGACATTCATGAAAGTTTAATAATACATCCCCGCAGCCTGCATCACACGGGCCACGAAGTGCTATTGAATGGGAGAAAGCATCCTCTTCCTCAGTGTTTTTAAAAACATCAGGCTATAAAATCTCTAAGGTCCCTTCCAGCCTAGGCCATTCTATGATTCTAAATCATCCTCTTGAACCTGCACGGAGGAGAGCACAGTAACAGCCGCATCACTGGGGACACGATAATTATGAACCGTTACATACACCTCCTGTACCCTTCTGTGCTCTCACCTGGACAACAATATCAATTCCAGAAATGTCCCCTGCCCATAAACTCCGCAATCAGCAAAATACAAGAGTCATCTGTCCCGTTACCTGCCCTGGGAAGAGCCAACAGCAGAAAAGGAGGAAAAAAAATAGACGGGGGAAAAAAAGAGTGCAGCATGCTGAATGATCACAGAATCACAGAATATTAGAGGTTGGAAGGGACCTCAAAGATCATCTAGTCCAACACCCCTCCCAGAGCAGGACCACCTACAGTAGAGCGCACAGGAACGCATTCAGACGGGTTTTGAATGTCTCCAAAGGAGATTCCACACCCTCCCTGGGCAGCCTGTGCCAGGGCTCCGGCACCCTCACAGTCAAAAAGTTTTTCCCCATATTTTTATGGAACCTCTTATGTTCCAGCTTCCACCCATTGCCCCTTGTCCTGTCAGTGGACGCCGCTGAAAAGAGCCTGGCTCCATCCTCCTGACATTCCCCCTTGACATATTTATAAACATTAATGAGGTCACCCCTCAGCCTCCTCTTCTCCAAGCTAAAGAGACCCAGCTCCTTCAGCCTTTCCTCATAAGGGAGATGCTCCCCTCTCTAATCACTTTGTGGCTCTGCGCTGGACTCTCTCAAGCAGCTCCCTGTCTCTCTTGAGCTGAGGGGCCCAGAACTGGACACAATATTTTGGATGTGGCCTCACCAGGGCAGAGCAGAGGGGCAGGAGGACCTCTCTCGACCTACTTGCTACTCCCCTTCTAACACACCCCAGGATGCCATTGGCCTTCTTGGCCACGAGGGCACATTGCTGGCTCATGGTCATCCTGCTGTCCACCAGAACCCCCAGGTCCCTTTCCCCTGCGCCGCTCTCCAGCAGGGCAGTCCCCAGCCTATATTGGCACATGGGGTTATTCTTTCCCAAGTGCAAAACTCTACACTTGCCCTTGTTGAACTTCATAAGATTTCTCCCTGCCCAGCCCTCCAGCCTGTCCAGGTCTCAGTAAGTCTTATGGAATATTAATAAGCACAAAGCAACCAGCCAAAGACGGTTTAAAACGATGGAACTAAAACACACGAGCAGCGGGATTATGTAAGTCCTGCTCCCTTTAACAACAAACACAAGGGTAAGCACAGTCTGCAAACAAGGAGAAGAAACCGCAGGTATCTTTTCCAGATGCTCTCGCCCCTGAAAATGTTCTCTCTCAGGTAACCCATCGACTTACTGGTAATGAACTGATCTTACTGGTTAAACTCGGAGCTGTAACCTCCAACATGCATTTAGTTTCAAAGGTCGGTGCTGCTAGACGAGGCCTGAGAAAGAACCTGGGTGCTCAAAAGCCTGTTTTTTTTCCCCCAAAAGCCTGGTTTTTTTCCCCCCACTCCAGTCTTACACTCCCTTTCGGGAGAAGCCGTAGCTCCTAGCCCAGTTGCCCTCAAACCTCACCCCACTCCTGCACGCCCAGTGCTACTGTCATGGAATGTATACGGGTTCGCTCCCACGATATTTTATGACAAGCATGAATTAATTATGCCTTCTTAAAGCTTTCTCCATGACGGTTTTGCTAGATGTCTCCAAGATTTTACATTATCTTTACCAATGAAGAAAAAAAACCAAACCCAAATCTATTCAGTTTCTCTGTATTTTTCACGATCCCACATGTATTTGTCATATCCTTCTCACCCGTCCTTTTTTTAAGGGATAAAAAAAGACCTATTCAGCTTAGTTTCATTAAAGTGATTTCATACTTTTTTAATATCTTTTGTCTAGGTCTACTATATTCTTCTTTAGTCATTCTGAAATTCCTACAGATTTAGACAGTAGGTTTTAAAAATACTTCTGTGATTTTAACCTTCTATATAAAGTATAAAATCTCCTGGAATCTGTACTTGAAGAATAAGCTATTCAAGTTTCTGTTTTTCTGATGCTGATGTCCTTCAGCTGCTAAAAGAAGAACAAAACCTGTTACCCCTCCTGTTTAAGGAATATAGGAAGAACAGGGTCAGGCACTGTAATTTCGGGGGCCGGTTAAGAGTTTCAAAATAATGTTACCGCAGAGGCTCGTTCTGAACCACAAAAGCCGACAAACTTTCCATCTGCTTAACAAAATAGTGGCAGTTTTCACTTTCTAAAAAGTTAAACAACAGAACATACGTATATTTATTTTTTTCAAAAATTTAGCTTGCACTCTGGAATTTTAATGAAAAGTGGTGAAGACGTATCGATTCGTTAAGGCTTGCAACAGACTTAATTTCACTTAAGTTGCTATTCTTTTCTATGAGCCTGACGCTTCTCCGCGCTTTTCTTTCATCTTCACGATCCCACCCATCTTGTTGAGCTGCATTTTCAAAATCCTCTTCCTCGCATTCGTTTTATTTATTTTTACATTTCCCAGGTCATACCACGGGTCTCCCAGCAAGGCCCCACTCCCGTTCTCCGTGCCCACCCACGTGCTAGGAGAAAGCTGCTGCAGAGATCTATCTCCTCTCTGCCTGTAACCTGTCAAGATCTCCACTCGCAGATGGACGCTTATGGCTCTCAAAGGGAAGGATGAAAAGCAGAAAAGCCGCTTCAGAAAGTGGAATTTTACTGTCTCAAACCACAGCAAGCGCATCTTGCCTCGCCTGCAGAACGCAATGCGGCGCAACTCCTCTTGCGGTGGTTTTTCACTCACGGGGTTTTTTGGTCGGGGCTTTTTCAAGTTGTTTGTTTGCTTTTAAGAAGATGTGTACAGCCCTTTAGAAGAATCCTGTTGCTTAACATTTGGGAAGCACGAGGAGCACACACGTGGCCAACTACGGTGTTTCAGGTGACATGGGTAGGAAGTTCCAATGTGGATCATAGAATTGGAGAATTGTCAGGGTTGGAAGGGACCTTAAAACTCATCTAGTTCCAACCTCTGTGCCATGGGCAGGGACATCTCCCACTAGAGATGCTCAGAGCCCCATCCAGCCTGGCCTTAAAAACTTCCAGGGATGGGGCTTCTACAACGACTTCCCTACAAATGCTACTGCCTGCCTGTACTTGTACAATCACGCTTCAAGTGCAAAGACAATCCAGAGTCATTTCTTCCCTACAGATCAATGGTGAGGAAAGGAAACGAGAAGAAAATAGTAGCGGTAACTAGATGAGAAACAGCAGGCAGGCAGGTTTAATAAAACTGTTAATTTTCTATTTTGCATCTACCTTGACGACAGTAGGGGGAGAAAACAAACACAGAAACAAACAAAAAAGAAATCAAACATATCTTGCGTATCTCAGATGATGAAACACACCACATTAGACAGGCTCACCTGCCTTCCACCACAGCACGCGTCCACAGTTCATACAGCTAGTGATGGGCACACATCCAACACGTTAGCTAAGGCAACTCCCAGAGTCCTTTCCAGACAAAATCATTACGGCTAAATATTTAATCGTATTTTGACGTGGGCATTTCTCCTCTTCCTCTTTCCACAGAGCCCAGCTTTCCTCTGAGTGTGTTAATAACAGTGAAAACGAGCTGCTAATTGGCAACTGAGCACAACTGTAGAGCAACACAGCATTAAGCATCAAGCTGTACCAAATATTTACAAGGAGACTTCTACTTCTGTGTTTGATTTTGCAAACATGGTTCACCTCCCATGAAACCGTTTGTTTGCCACCACAGGTTTCCGAAAGAAAAGGTATTCTAATTTCACCAGCTGAGCTTCTTGTTGTGAATTCTGTACCTGGTATGTTATTTTTGCAAGGCAAAACATAGCTGCAGCTCAGCAAGCGTTACTGAATGCTGAATTTTCATCAGGTGCAACCAAAAGCCAAGAGTACGGCCAACTATTTTGTGCCTCGGATGAGGCAAATTCACCATACGAATTCAGGCATCCTGCTCTGGCAGGGGGATTGGACTTGATGATCTTTCGAGGTCCCTTCCAATCCCTAACATTCTATGATTCTATGATTCTATGAAAGAACAGAAGACACTGATAGAAGTTAATGACTGGAAAACCTCATGCAGCTGCTTTTTAAATTCTTTGCTGTGAGCGACCAACTCCAGTAAGACCATTAGTTGGGGAAGCCAAAATGATCAAACTTCAGATTTTTATACACAAACGCATTTCAGCAGGATCAGTTACGACAGCAAAGTTGGCCTACGCAGAGTTTCTAAGAGTTGATATTAACCCAAGTAGTCAAAGCTAACAAAGCAAATGAGAGTACAAGAGATTTCTGCACATCGTAAGTGCCAGAGAAATTATTTTTTCCAGTAATTCAAACAAATATAATTGCCTGAGTCAAGAGGAAATGCAGTTAAGTCACCACGGTTCTAAAAGAAATAGAAAAGGGTTTTCGCTATTCAGGAATGTTAGAAACATCAAAAACACACAGCAACTATTTCTGCAACACTTATGTCTGTGTACGTACATACAAATCACATTTACTCACACTCCTGGCTTTTGATAAAATTACTTTTCAAAACCAAATAAAGCATTGTGGATCACTTCTAGACTGATGCTCTGAGATCACTGTATGATGAAAACACTGTAGAATGTTAGACATTTGTTCTCAGCTCAGAAGTGGCTCTAACAATTTCATGATTTTGCTAAAAAAAAAACCTTAACCTAAAATTAGCATTCTGTGTGTGGGCATACCACTTTATTTTTAGCTTTCTGAAGAGACTAAAAAAAAATTTTAAAAAAAGAAGAATCCGTGTACTAGCCTTAATCTTTTATGGCTAAGTTCTATGGGAAAATAAAAACACAACCCAGTAAAACTCACCCTAGCTGATTAAAAAAAAAATAAATAGAACCATATGCATACCTGCAGCAAATGAGTCTGCAGATTGAACCAAATCATTCATGGCTCCATTTATTTGCCTTGCTGCATGTTTGGGAAGATAGCATCCCTCTCTTCCCTTAAAGAAGAGAGGAAAAAGACCTCAAGTGAATGTTCCTCCTGTTTGCCAATGCACCAAAGCTGCTGGAGGTGGAAGGAAAAGCTGGTTACGTGCCACCCTTTCCTGACACACCGGAGAAAATCTGACATCAAAGACTTCACTGTCTGAGACGCAGCATCTTTTAAAAAAAAGTTCAGCACTCCGACGGAGTTTGGCAATTGATAAAAAATTCTTGCCCCCTTGCAAGGGTAATTAAACTTCACCTCACTCCCCAGGTTCCCATCCTTACTAAACCAGAAAGGACAAGAAAGAAAAGGATGACCATGACCACAAGAATTAATGTGTCTGCAGAAAACTGCAGAAATTCAAAATTACTGGCGGTCCGGGGAGGGATGAGAATGAGGAGAGAACTGCACAGATGCCTGATGACAAAACTGAGAGGGAGAAGGAGATGAGCGAAGGAAGGAAACCAGAGGAGAAAGCGCTTGAGGACATACAGGATGATAAGATATGGAAACTTCAAAGAAAGGAATCAAAAGAATAATTTAAAGATAATGGATACATGACATTTCAGAATATACTTAAAACTCAAATTGCTCTTGTTCTCTGGTTAAATCGATTAGAGTTCTATGGTTTTGTAATTAAGAAGCCACATTAAACACACCCTAACGACAGAGGGGAAAGACTCTCACAGTTTGATCTGGCACAAAATCACTCGGGCTTTTACAATAAGCAAGTTGAATTTAAAACAATCAATCCACAACGGTTGAACCATCACGCGCGGATAGGAGGATAAGTCAGACCTAAATTTTTATAGCCTGTTATTGCTATGAAGGTATGATACTCAGGAAGCTTGAGGGTGTTTTGGAGATGCATTGCTTTGCTATTCTAAGTTTCAACAGCAAAGAGGAGGATGGATGCTCTAGTCTCTGCATTTTACAGCACCACCCAGACCAATATTGCAGTGTTGGTAAATCGAAAGCAATAGTGAAGTCCTCACCAGATTTAATGGAGGTGGTCACGTTTAAGAAAGAAAAGCACCGTTTAGGGCAGCATTTTTAATTACACACTTTTTGAAAGCAAGATGAGGGTGGCAAGAGGAAGCCTTTCACATCAAGACATCACTTGTCACAAAAGGGCTTTCTCAAAACCAGAAGTCTGGAAGCATTTGCAGCAGTTCAGATTTCACTGATCTGATTTAGAAGATTGTTCCATGGCTGCATCCTTACACCCAGAAGCATTTTATCCCCGGTTCTTTCAGCACTAATCCCGGGCTTTGCTAACAGCATCGTGCCAGAGCGGCACACCTGTGAGGCAGCTCACAGTCCGACTCATTCTTTCCACTGCAAATGCCTAGACAAAATTTTTTTCCTGCACAGTCCAAGAGGAACAGTGCTATAAACACCTCTAAGTCTTTATTTCCTGGGTCTTTTCCACATACAAATGATGGATAAATACTTAAATCTATTCTTTCTGCCCAAAAAAGAAAGCAGTTGCACTCTTACCCGTTCAGTTCCTGCTAACTGTAAAATAGGTGATATCCTGTCCACCTCAGTGAGATTTCTATTTAATACAAACGACAGATAAGTAAAATACCATCTGCAGATGAAAATGTGGCTACAGAACCTGACTTTAGCTTGGAATATTCGTGCTCTAGAGATCCCATACAGACTACTTTTAATCCCAGGCAACAGCAAGAAGAACTGAACTTTCAAGTGAGGAGCCACCAAAAGGCAAGGTATGATTACCTACATTTTCATTTTAATGAGAGAAAACACCTTCAATCAAGTTCAGTTAGACTGAGCTATCTAAGGTTTTACAGAGATGAAGAAGCATGTGCAGTAATGCAGATACCCAGTGAGTAATTCGGAAAGTAAAATATTTGTATGAGAAAACGTTTTTCACCCGTATGCAGGAAACGTGAATGCATCATGCCATATTCCTGCTATTTTTTTCCAGTAAATTACATTTCACCAAATTTTAAAACTAGTTTCTTAGCAGATGACATTCTGTTGATCCACTTCATTTAAACCTGGCCTCATTTAAGAAATGTAAATCACAGTAGCCCAATTACGTGTTAGGCCCATTTACATTAGCTGGAATCAGCCCTACAGGAGTGTCCCTGTTCAGTAAATTTCAGTAAGTTTGAAAACAGTCAAGAAATACCAATAATATTACACATAAGGCCAGCTTCTTGTATTCAAATCATTAAGATTTGACCTCGGTTGAGAGCACTCTTTTTTTTTTTTTCTTTCCTCCACAGAATCCAAAGATTCCCTTGATTTCACCTCCCTTAGAAGATATAATTACTAGGCTAAAACAACCTGCATTGGACTTCGGCTGTCGATCTGGAAGTAAAAGATTTCATCACCGGTTTCCCAAGAGGTAATGAATGAGGCTTACACTTAACAGGTATTTTGGGAAGAGGAGCACAAGGATAAGCCACCCGCGACAGCAAGAGGACACACAACCACAGTCTGCTGTGACACCGTCTGGAGCCTAATGCCCCTGCCCCGGGGCTGCAGGGGCCCAGAGGGTCTTCACAACCATTTCTCTACTAACCAGGTCTCACTATCGTATTGATTTTTCTTAGAGCTCCTTTCATGAGTGAACATTGATCAGTTCGTGTTACTATTGTGAATGAAGATCAAAATTATTATCTGACAGATAAGGCTTGCTTGCAGCTGCCCTGCAGCCTACACCACAAATCATGAAGTACATTCAGTAGAAAGCTAAAATACGGCTTTTTGTTTTCCCAATGACACTAAGACGTTCGGTCAATACGTCTTTCCTTTGGAAATGAAGCTCAGATACACAACTTGCTCCAGGCATCTCTTAACTCCGAAGCTTTCAGAAGACTGAACTCTTAATCACCCACACTTAGAAAGATCGTGGGTATTCTGCCTGAAAATATTGCACATCTGGTTAATCAATGCATATTTGACTTAACAAGGTCTTTGTTTAATAGAGAGATAGCCAACACTGCCTTATGCATTAATGAAGGGACGTCGTTAGTTTAAAAACCACATTAATACATCAGGGAAGTTTCCATGCATTACAGCCTTGCCAAAACACCTGAAATTGCACAGAAGAAAGACTGAGGAAAAGTAGTTCTAGTTCTCTAGATGGAGTAATTGAGAGCTTGTCAATGCTTGTGCTTTGCTTCCCCACAGTAGCTTCCCCTCTGTTTCAGAGGATTTGTATCAAAACATTGGAAAAAAAAGCACCTACACAGTGACAATAACAACACAAACCTTGGAAAAGAGACACGGTGACATGCCCCAAGATTTGAGGCTTACATTTTCTTCTATGAGCAGATTCAAAATGGACTGTGCCACTTAAAAAAAACAGCAGTGTAGGAATGACCAATTTACAGCAAGGAAAAAAAGCCGTAAGATTAAAAAAAAAAGGCTTCTTTTGTGCCAACACGTGATAGTTCTCCCATTAAAACAAAATAAAAAAATGCATGCATTAGTCCTATTGACTTTGTTTACCCCACCCACTTACAATGAAGAAATGCAATCGAAATAAATTCACGTATAGAAGCAAGAAGCAAAACTTGCTTTTGTTTTCCCTCTAGTAAAGGACTGTCACCACACAGCTGACGAAGCTTACGCCAAGAGGTGTTGGACATATTTCTTGTAGCTATAGTACCTCAAACTCTTCACAAACCGAGACGGGCACAAGCAAGGTTAAAAAAGGGTTTGCATAAACTTTAAAAACCTCCTGACTCCATGTTCTTAGAGCCTTGGCAGTTAAGTGTTTCAGTTAGTGATTGATCCCATCACGATGAGGCAAACGTGTCTTAAGTTCAACATAAGTCAAAAACCAGACTTCTTTGTAGTGTATCTAAGCCAAAGCCTTTTACTCATTAACCTACCTTAGCTAGAAATCCAGTACTTAGGAGTCCGTGTCTTTGCACACAGTCAATAACAAATGGAAATGAAACAGCTTCACATAAAAGCAAAGGTTTCTTCTAAAACATTGAGCCAGTTTTTACGAGATGCAGGATCTCACTGGAAATTAGTATTTTCAAGACTACAAGGCAAAATTAACGCAACAGCCACCTCAATAAACAAACCACACTCACCCAAATCCAATTAAGGTAACATCTTTAACCAGTTATTAGTCCACCTCCTAGAATGTCGGGGTTGACAATTTGAACTTCCCTGTTTATTACAAAGGTATGCATAAACCAACTCTAGAAAAACCAGCCTTCCATAATTTGTAAGATTAAGTATGTTTCACACAATGTCTAAGGAGGGAAAAAAAAACAACACAGCCTTCTCTCCTCCCCCCAAAAAAGCCTACAGCTTTGGTATCAGGAGCACAAACACAGCAAATGGTCTAGTGTACCAAAACATGTGACACTGTCCCTAAGGTAAGGTGCGGAAACTGTTGGAATTCCACGGGACGTTGAGGAGCACGGCAATTTCCAGCTGCCAAGCAGCAGCACTGCGATGTTCGCAGCGGCTCTCTACATCAACCACCAGTTTCATAATAAAAAAACAGCAACCTGTCACACTTCAGAGCCCGACATAACACACTCACCCAGGTTCAGAGCAAGTTCGTATGACACATCCGGTCAAGTTAACAGAAGGTGTTTACGGACACGGAGCTAGGTCTAAGCTACACTTGGCTGGAAGTTACTTCATCCTAAGAAAGTCAAAACTTCTAGGAAACAAACCAAAGAAGTGGTGTCATGTCTGCACACTGAGAGAAGATTAGGTGAACCTTCAGGACAAAAAGACCACGTAAGACAACCACGAACTCTGACACTTACTCTAGCTCTTTGCTACACATGCTTACAAGACTCTGAGAGCACTTTGGGAAGATCTGGACATCGCTCAACACTGCATTATTCAAGATATAAGCAGCCAGCTGTTATATGAAATAATGTGTCTGCATATGCGTATATTTATAATTTCTTTTATGCGGATACGCAAATATGGAACAATACGCAATAAACTCTCTTAAGTGTTGCTTTCTCATGAATAGCAGTGACTTCTTGTTTTTCTCCAGGCTGCTGACGTGGGCCGAAGGCATGCCAAAGAGCTGGCTAACAGCTCAGCCGGGCCACGAGCCCGGGGCCAGCGCTGCGGAGCAGGCTCTGAGCCCTGGCCTTGCTGACCCCAGCGAAAAGCATTGCGAGCCTCAGGAGAGCCCACCACAGTCACATTCGTAACCTTCCCATTCTCCTATGCAGTGAAGATATTTGGGAAACTATTTCCTTGACAATATTTACGCTCATGAAGGCAACGCGGGCATTTTTATTAGAGCAACAAATCGCGAAGCACAGATTATGGTTTTTATGTAGCTATGGCTACATTTTAAAGAGACTGTAAATTCACAATCTCTACACTTCACTATTTCGAGTGGGAGAAACAACTCTTTCATCAAACTACCAGCTTGAAACAGATTCAAATTGCTGATCCAGCAGAAGAAGAACCAGATCCACCAAGCAGATCAGCTGTTTTTGAAATGCATCTCAAATAAAGAAAACACACGTTGCAGCCCAGCGCCATGAAGCTCAAATACTTGAGAGAGCAAAGTTCAGGAACGGCACGAGATGGGCATACGCCTTTTGGTGCAGCAACTGGGATCCAAACGGAGTTGCTGGGTTTGCCATTTTCTTACTGCTATTTTGCCAATACTCAGTATCTGTAATTTCCAACTTAGTGAAGCCCTTGATACTGGGCACCTAGTGAATGATCACTTTGGAGGGTTTTTTTAGCTGGACCCGCTCCACTCACCATAAAGTGCTGTGGCTTCAGCTGTCACACTCATTCCTGGTAAACTCTTCTTTCTTGCCGTGGTCACTCTAGCCAACACGGACCAGGCAATGCTTTCTAGGTTGGGGTCTTTTTGTTGGTTTTTTTTTCAGTTTTTAAGATGCTTCTGGTCATTCCTGGAAGAAATTTAATTTTACTGTTGCATGCTCCGGGCTTATTCAATTACAATACAAGCCTTCAGGGAATTTTTAAACTAATGACATTGTATTTGTCAAGCAGAGAAACTTTTAATCTGATTTTCCAAATGGATCCTAGCCAATGGATCCTGGCCACCACAGCACTTAACAACACATTTGACTGTCCTCAATGCAATATTTAGGTGGGTTTATTACAGAAATGTTAATTTTGTTACTTGGTATCTTTCCTAGGTGGTCAATACACAGGGCATACAGGCACACTGACAATGATATTGAAGATTTTATGACTAAAAGCCCCCAAGTCCAAGCATATGCGTGTATATACAGCTTCACAAGCAAACAAAAGCAAACAATTCAGATAACCCATCAATCATCCACTTTTGGGTACTTCCTTAATTCTAAAGGACAAGTAATGCACTATTTCAACCACCAAGTTCAGTTTGACTGTATTAATTGGGTCCTCTGGACGAATAATGCTGGATTCACATTTCAATTTCCAATTGATTTAAATTAACACTGCTTCTCCAGAAAACACAGAGGCTGCAATTGTGCCACACAGAAAGGTTGACGAGCACACTTCAAAGAAAAGATCCTCTTTCAAAATTCTCTTTTCATCTTTCAAAAATACCTTTCAAGCATAATAATTACCTCTTCTATTTTTTTTTCAAAACTGCATACTTCAGAGCATATTTACTAAACAAATTATCAAATGCAAGTAGTACTGTCCATCAGGCAACTGATATCAGCATACCAGTCCTCACAAATCATTAAAAAATACAGTCGGGACACAAAACTGTGTAAACGTAGCATAACTCAAAATAATGGCACGATGAAGACAGTAGAGTAACTGTCTACATCCAAACCAGATTTCGCCTCAGTCACTTTTCATTTTCTCCCCCATACCATAAAGTCTCATGGGAAGAAGGAACAGCTCTCCACAAAAAAGAGATACGAAGGCTACGACTAGCCACTCACCTCAAAACCTAAATCCATACATCCTCCGTCAGCGGAACCCAGAAACCTAACACCAGCATCACCAAAACAAGGAACAACATTCCTGAGCGCGGGGAGGGATGACTGGAACGCGGACGCCCGTAACGCGAGTGGCGACCGACTAACGGCCCCACGCACGTGCTTCCGAAGAGAATTCACAGCCTGACTACGGTCCTCCAACACGACTACTCAGGAGCTTTATCAAGATGCATCAGATGTGCTGCTTCCACAAAGTTTGTCATCAATTTTAAGAAAAAGGCACAGGTTTCAAGCACTGATGTCTTATGTTTCTGTAAACAATATTAAAGAAAATATCAAAAAGCATTACTTGAACTGTGTTACAGTGTCATAGGACCACATCACGCTTGGCACCTCACCCCACAAAGAGGTGCCCTTGTAACACGTGGCTGTGCTGTGCAAAGCTTTATCGCCGTTGTCAGCTTTACTGACAGAGAAACGGGTGCTTTCAGCCTTTTCTTCAATATCGCCGACGCTCCACCTCATCACAAGCAAGGTGCCATGGAGGAACGTCGCAGAGGCCCCGTAGCACCGTCTATATAAACCACATTTACTTCCATGTCACTTCTTCTTAAATACCAAACTCAAATTTCAAAATAACCTGTAACAATAATAGCAAATCCAATTCTCACCTTGCAAAGGGTCCCGATACGATCCGATAAGACACCTTGCATACCATCACTAGCTGCAGAGTGCCAAAAAACAGGTTCAGGTTGAAAGAGCACGGTCTCCTTTCCTTTTATGCTGGGGGACTTCTAGAGAAAACATGCAATTCATTTCCCTTTGTTGGGCAATGAAATCAATATTGTTCCCACTAGTGAGTGAGTAACTTCACTCCAACCAAAAGATCAGCAACGGATGACATGAAGACAAAGGTTACAACCATGTCACTTAATTCTAAGCACATATTTACATCCCATTTTCAAGGATTAAGTAACATTATCCAAAGAGGTGTTTGGTCACCATCTCCCTCGTATTGGTACACATTAGCCAACGGAGTAAATCAACAGCCTAAGCATCCTGTTTCTGCTTGACTAAAGGACAGTTTTTGGAAAAACAAAATGCTGAGTTAGATTAAAAGGAGGAGGAATTACACCTAAGTATTCAAGAATGCAAGCTGCAAACCGAGTCCCATAGGCAGAAAGCCCCCTTACTCTGCAGCACACCGCAACTTTAGCAGCAGTTTAAAGAATGTTGGCACATAAAGGGAGAACAAATAAGAAACAAGTCAACTTTTTTTTTCAGTTAGGTGTTACTTTTTAATCTAATAAAGGGGGCAACTCATTCCACTTCTCAGGAAATCTGACAAAACAGTACATTGTTTCTTGCTGGCAGCCACGGTTCTATCACAGGGCTTCTTAAAGGCGTAACAGAGTGAGTTTTGCCAGGTTTGAAAAGCACTGGAAGTGCAGAACAAACAGAAATGCCCATCAGCTAAGCTACCTTTAAAAATAAATACCGTGATAGGAAATAGGTCTTTAAGGAAGGCAGAAGGCCCTTGCCAAACTGGCAAGTGCTCCAAAATCCAAACCAATTCCACAGCATTAAGGAGACCGAAAGACGCGCCACGAGCCTGCATGGCTTTGTGAGACTGAAGAAGGCAAGGAAAGCTTTCCAACCTCTGCTCTGTGAACCTCAGCTACTACTAAGCCTAACTTTAAGAATGGTCTCCAGTCAATCATAGGAGCTCCGTGGGATCTCTGAGCCCTTTGTAAGGCGGTATTTTTAAATTCCATCTGAAGATACAAATAAGGATAGAGAGATCGAAACACACATGCGGACAAGTGTCTGACATCCACGGTGGTCCTTCCAGCTGACATTCCAGCTTTCACACTTTTGGAAACCTAGAGCCTGAAGAGCAGTGGAGACTGAAGGGCAGCAGTGGGTTTGTTCCTTTCACACACCAATACAGCCATACAGAATGCTGGGGGTTGGAAGGGACCTCCAAAGATCATCTAGTCCAGCCCCCCTGCCAGAGCAGGACCACCTACAGCGTCCACGCGGGGTTTGAATGTCTCCAAAGAAGGAGACTCCACAACCTCCCTGGGCAGCCTGTGCCAGGGTCTGGCACCCTCACTGTGAAAGAGTTTTTCCTAATGTTTTTGGGGAACCTCCTATGTTCCAGCTTGTACCCATTGTCCCTTGTCCTGTCATTCGTCAGCACTGAAAAGAGCCTGGCTCAGTCCTCCTGACACTCCCCCTTGACATATTTATAAACATTTATAAGGTCACCCCTCAGCCTCCTCTTCTCCAAGCTAAAAAGACCCAGTTCCTTCAGCCTTTCCTCACCAGGGAGATGTTCCACTCCCTCCATCATCTCTGTGGCTGCGCTGGACTCTCTCCAGCAGTTCCCTGTCTCTCTTGAGCTGAGGGGCAAATAACAACATCACACCTCACGGCCCAATGCTGCAATCATACACCACCATCTTCTAAGAAACATTTTTCCAAAGGAGTCTAAGAACTGGGTAAACTCTGCTCACCTGCACACAGGAAGAAGGTTTTTTTTAATCCACCCATGACACAGGTTTCTTCCTGCTCCTTAGTGCTGTGAATAATAACCAGCGAAATACTTGGAATGGTTTGACTTATTCTCTTTCAGTCAAACAAATAAAAGAATTGTTGGGAGAAATGTAAAAAAAAAATATCTACAAAAGAAGTTTTTCAGCATTTAGGAGGCAGCCCTGGGTATTTATGAAGCGAAGCAAGGTAAGGGCCCTGCTGAGATCTCGGGTACAGGAGGGATTCGGGGTTTAATGTAGAGCAGCGTGAGGACTCCCTGGCACAGCATCCCAGGAAAGAAAACAGACACACACCCAAAAACCAACCAACCCAGACGTCATAAATACTCTCTCCACGCTCCTGACATACCCCCAGCCACAAAACAAGAGGTAATAAATTATGTAACTGCCTACACACACCACCCTCCCTGCATTTTGACATCACACCGCCGGCCGATAATAAAAAATAATTTAGAAAATGGTTCGTAGCGACGCGCACAGAAAAAAAAAGGAGCGTGCTAAGAAAAACAAACAAACAAGATCTCCACATCAACAAACAACCCACAGAACGTGAACACAACCCTATTTTTCCCACACACACACGCACACGCAGGCAAGAAGAGAAAAGCATAGGCTAAAAAAAAAAACCTTTGAAAACAACGCGCTGGAAATCTGCAGCGAGCCTCCTTCCCCCCCCCCCCCCCCCCCCCCCAATTCCACCCCTGCAAACCCGGGAGAAGGGCCTCGCACATCAAGAAATAAACCAAGGGGAGCGGAGGATTCGAAAGAAAAGAACCGCAGGGGCTCCCGGCGTGGAGCGGGGCCCGAAACACGGCGGTACCGCCGTGTTTCGGGCCCCGCTCCACGCCGGGAGCCCCGCACCTGCCATCCCCAGCCCCGGCCCCACTCACCCACCGCTCCGCGGCACTGCGGCTCCTCACGGAGGGCGGCTCCCGGGCCGGAGTCACCCCGTCCTTGCGGCAGGCGGGCGAGGCGAGGCGGGCAGGCGGCTCCCGCCGGTGCCGGGCCCTCGGCGGGGCGAGCGCCGCCCCCCTCCGCCTCCGCGCCTTCCCCCTGGGCAGCGCGGGGAGAAGGGGGCGGCCGGGCCGGGGCCTGCGCCGGCGCCTGAGGGGGCGGGAGGCGGCCGACAAAAGGCGGGAGGGTCCCCCGCAACGGGTTAAACCCGGTTAAACCCTGGCCCTGAGGCTGTGGAGCCGCTTCTTGGTGTGAAAGCGCCGCCGAAATGCCTCGAAACGCCGATTTCTTCTTTTTTTAATTATTTTTTTTATCGTCAGCTTCGGCGGGTATCAAGGGGAGCGTGAGGCGGCCCCTCGGAGCGGTTGGAAGCAGAGCGACTCTGCCTTTCCCACCGGTTTTCGGCGATCTCTTTTGTCCACCGCAATGAATTTGCCAAAAAAATAATGATAATAATAAAAAAGTAAACTTAAAATGCACGCAGTAATCATCAGAGGACCAGCGATGCGAAACGCCGCAGAATCACAACAAGAACACGAGAAAGCCAATCACAGGAGAAAAAAAAAAAATGAAAAAAAAATGAAAAAAAGAGGACACATGAGACCTTATTCCTGCATGATCCAGATTCCTGGCTATTATTCCGAGGCACTCACGCTCTGTTTTCTCCTCTGACTCGCAAAATCTTCCCACCGGCAAGGAGCACGTCAGCCCTTACTATTTTGCATTCTACATCTGTCTTCCAAGTGGTACAAACCCACCAATATGTGGGCAACCCACTGGGTTTCTGTAGACGCTGCTTCTTCCAAATAACCAGCTGGCAACTGCATTAAATTGATGCACGTCAGAATACAAAGTAAATTTTGCGTAGCTCGTACCGTGTGCTCAAAGGCCAGGGCTTGAAATCCCTTCCACGCCGAAGCCCACGGCACAGCTGCAAAAAGAAAGAGGGAATTTGCTGTTGAGCCTTTCCGTACGCCGCCAGACAAACTGCTCCAGATAGGAGCGTATATGGCTGCGCTCCGAAGTAGGTCAAGCCACGAAAGTCATTAACACTCCACCATCTCTCTCACGCTTCAAAACTTTGTTCTGGTTCTTTTCCGTGAATTGCACGCGTTTTGGCCCTTGCAGTGAGCTTTAAACGCGTTTACTGTGCAAGTGATCGGGAGGTGACTGATCAGTCTTAAGCAAATTTTCCCCGACTCCTCACACTTATGGGAGCGCTACTCTGATGCATCATAGCGATAAATCTGGTTGGATTTACATTCACGCCTCAGATTTGGGTGATGGTATATCGGTCAGTGGTGATTTGGGCATTCTTAGATATATCTCTCTCCTCAGCGGTACCTTGGCTTGGCACTGGTAATATAATGGCTATTTTATTTTCGGAAAGAAGACGAAAAGAGAAAGAAAGGATGTGTAATGCCAAGAGCTTCATATAACATTTATAATTCTTTGTGCTTTGTTTTTGGTTATCGTGACACTTTCATGATGGTAAGATGAGAAACTGAGAAGATGAAAACTGTTAGCTAATGAATTATTCTCCATGGATTTGCAAGCTGCAAAAGCCCTTTGACGGTGTAACATGGGTGCAGACTATCTTTAAATTAAGACTTCTCATCTGTCAAATTAAAAACCTACATGAATCGTACACTGGATTTTCATGTTTCTCTCCCTCAAAATGGATTTTGAGAACGTTCTTGCGCCCGTGCTAGCAAAATCCTATTTCCACTGAGCAAAAACGTTAATTCATCTAAATCTGTAAATCCCCTTGACTTCCCCCCAAACATAAATGGCAGCAATCACAACAATAGTAAAATATAAAGTATTTGTAGAAATTCAGCCCTGCTGCTTTCTAGTAATTACAAACTGTTGATTTCTATGCTTTTATTTCTGATCTGTTTACGTACTTACATTTGTGCCATACTTTATTAACAGTTCCCGTGTCTTAGGTGTGACTTAGGATTCTGTAACTGGCTGTAACTGAACAGAGTTGGGCGCACACGATAGAATAAACACACTTCAGAGAGGAATTGCTACTTTTCTCTTCATGAGTGCTTACACCCCTGCAGACACTACACTAATAAGGAATAGGCTAATTTTTCAGAGCTATGAACTGAGGCATTTGGTATAATCTTCAACGGACTCAAAAGCAGAGAAAAGCAGCCTGCTTTTCTGGAGCAAAAGGCTGTCTCTTCTACTCTTTCCAACTCTACTGTTTTTATTTCCTCTCTACACCTGGGCCCATCTCACAAGCCTCCTTTGCCAAAAGGTTAATATGGAAGAAACCAGAAGATGGTACAGAATCGGCTTTGCCCAGGTGGATATTCCTAAGGCTCTAGTAACATTCTGTGCAGTGCACCTCCCTGGACTGAGAAATACTTTTTGAAAGTTAAGTCACAACGTATCTGAGGCAAACTGAAAATTGGGAAAATTATACTCCTCTTACTCAGAGATTAGGACCTAAAAATAGCTGAAGTAGTCCTAGAATACTGAAACTTGTAGAATCATACAACAGTTTCCACTGGAAGAGACCTCCAAGACCATCAAGTCCAACCTTTGTCCCAGCCCTACCAACACCACTAAACCATGTCCTTCAACGCAACATCCACCCGTCTCTGAAACACCTCCAGGGACGGTGACTCAACCCCCTCCCAGGGCAGCCTGTTCCAACGTCTGACAACCCTTTCAGTAAAGAAATTCTTCCCAATATCCAACCTGAATCTCCCCTGGTGCAACTTAAGGCCATTTCCCCTCATCCTGTCACTCTCCACTAGGGAGAACAGACCAACCCCCACCTCTCTACAACCTGTAAAAGTCTTGTACCATAACAATAAATTAGACATCCAAAATTTCTAACTAATGCCCTTAAAGTTCTGAATGTGATGAGAACCTGTGACATACTGACGTAAGGGTGCTATAGAAGGGATATTAAACTGCTCTAACTTTGGACATTGGTAACTTAACAAAAGACATACGCTTAATACAATTCATTAAACATTAATATTAAAAAACAATACACATTTTGCCTCGCAGTATCACTTAATTCCCACACAAATACTTAAGAGACGAATACAGGGAAAACAAAATACAACTTTTCAGCAAACAGTAAAAATAGAGTGATGTTCCAGTACTTCCCATCCTCTTTCTCCTCCTTTTGGCTATCACTTAGAGCAAAAACAGAGAAAGACTTGATGAACAAAGTGAAATAAAAATGGCATTACCAAAAGTCGCCATCTAGCACCATGTGATCGGCAGGAGAGCGTATGAAGAACAAAGCCCTTCGAGAAGGTAGCTTCCCTGTACAACAGCTAGAAGCGTTAAAAGACAAGAAATGCTATGCCGTATTCATAGAATCATAGAATGGTTTGGGTCAGAAGGGACCTCAAAGATCATCTAGTTCCAAGATTTCATCATTTTCCAGTGAATCAATCCTTTGCAAGACAAATGGGCCAAGCTGAATAACCAAAGTAAGAGATTCTTTTCCATAACCATTAAAAAGCCAAACATAAAAAGACTAAAAGGATCGACTGGAAGACCATTCACATGGGATGAAAACATAACATTTCATGAGACTTCTGGACGGGTCACTGCGCAGCAGGTGAAAGTATTAATTGAAAGCATCACCCTTCGTCCCAAAATCTGCAGGACATTTTCTGGCCTGTCCTGCCTCTTTTGTGCCACATGAAAGAATGAGAGTGAAAATCAGCAGCAGCTCCACAGCTGGGTATTTTTGTGATGTAAAAGAGTCCCGGAATGATTGTGGTGTTGTCCACCTACCCCTCTGATTCAAGCAGAGAGAGGCGAGGGTGCAGCAAGGGACAGCACACCCAGGGTTTGCTGCTCCAGGGGCCTGAAGCTGGGCCCTGGGGAACTGTCACCATCTGGTACTACCTGGTGCCTGGGTGAGTGTTTATCCAGGCAGGGAGTTGAGGGGCTTCACAGCAGCTTTCCACCCCTTTGGGGTACAGAGAAGAGACCCGCTGGCCCCGGCCATCTGGGCTAATCAGGTTAGAGCTCAAATCTGCAGACCCTAGTCTGGCAAAACTTCCATGGATATCTCTGAGCACTTACTTCTGGTCTTGGAACTAGAGGAACATTAATGCATAAAGCAAATAAACACATGGCCAAGTTTTGATTTAGAAAAATTCAAACCATTCATGAGAAGAACATGAACTGCCAATATTGAATCAATCTACCGACAACGTTTTATGAAATTCTGAACGTAGTTCTTGGGTACAGAAATGGCATCTGCTGCAGTTCCTAATGCTCCCAGATAGTGACCGAAATGTGCATAAAGATCACAGAACTGGGGTTAAAGTTATGACAATAGAAGCAATTGTCAGCTTCTGTTGGTACTTCCAGAGATTTGATTTTAGAACTGTGCCCTTAGGCAAGTAATATAAGATTAGATCCATACATGCCGCATCCAAAGTCACGCTGGAACGTCACTTGTAAAACACACTTCCACGAACTTGCTATTTGACTTATAAACGCGTGAGACAAACCTGCAGAGAAAGCCTGCAGTTTATGTAGGCTGTGTTGAGGTAGCATGTTACGGTATCAATGGATCATGCTTTTGGAAAACCAGGAAGCTTCCATAACTGAAGCAAATGAGCGCGTTGTTCTTTTGAAATATTCTTGCTGAAGCACATAAAAGGAACCTGTGGGGAAAAACAGTCCAAGACCATGCAGAGAAGACAAACGACATAAAGATTATGAAGGTATCAAGACACTAGTGAGGCTGAAAAGAGGATCACAAATGTGTATCAACCCTGGGGAATTTAAAGATCTGTACTGACAGTAGCGGAACAATTCGTGGCTTTCCCCAGTAAAGGGAGAGCAGAAGAGGCTGAAGCAGGTGGCACAGAACTGCCACATCACTAATATCACTAGGATTCAAATCCCAGAGTATTTATCTGGTGCCCCTCTGCATGTTCGTTTGCCCCTCTCTAGATAGTAACAATGGTTGTTTGAATTACACATCTGGTCAATAATTTGACGAAAAACCTCAAATGATCTCTTTAGGAGTCTTATTGCTTCCCACAACAGCAGCGATTACCACACAGATGCATTAGTAAGCAAGCACAGTAGACACTAAGTGAGCGAGCTATAGTGTCGATGAATTGCCTTTAAATGATTTGAACAAAGCAGTAATTTCTTTGGCAACCAGGCAGCAGGTTATCCTAGTGACATTAATTCCTTCTGCATCCTACATAGGATTCAATGTGGAATTAGCAGAGCTGGAAAATGCCCCTGCAGCTCAGGCAGCAATAATATACTTCTCACTGGATACAGAAGCTTCGCTTCAGCAGACACGAGCGCTTCATTCACTGCTTTTTATCAAGCAGGATAACACAAATATACATTTCACTAACAGGCGTGATCAGCAGTGGAAACTCAACTTATCATGAGAGACCCATCAAACACTTGAGACACATTTATCCTGCACAGAACAAATCAACATTAATGCCAGAAAAATAAAGCCACTCTGAAACACTGAAGAATCAACAAAGAAGCTTTTTGCCTGGGCCTAACCCAGCTAAACCTTCTTAAAGTCTCATTCAAAACAGACGCTTGACATGATTTTCATCCACAGTCGCTTTCTTACTCATTCTATCTTCTTCCACTTACGAAAGCACTGTAAGTTTATATTTAAGAATCCACAGAGTTGTCTACAGTGCAGATACTGAGACCGTTATTTGGACTAAGAATTCAGAATGGTGACAATTACTAGGGTTTTACCTTCCCCAACTCTTTTGCCCAAGAGACAGCCACAAAATCCCAACAGCTGCAGATTTACTCTCATTCCCTGTTAAGGCTTGAAGCAAGTGGAAGATCTTGCATTTCGATATTTTTGCCTTGTACTTACCGCAAGGCGTTACACAACTTCAATGTTAATTTTCACCTGGCATTTCTTTCCTTCGCATCAAATGGAAAGACTGCAGTGGCGAACCATCAGTTTGGCAACATACATTCCCCAAGACTGTAAATCTAACCCTAATCAAAATTCTTATTTGTATTTCCAACATCTGTTGTACACATTACAAAAAAATTAAGCGGTGATGTGGTGGTGTAGCAACCAGTACGACCGAGAACGAGATCTCAGATGAACAATATATAAAAATAAGGGCTCCAAACTGAAGCCACCAAGAGGCTTCTTAACATGCCACAAAGTGCTTGTGCATTAAGCACGCACTTAAATTCAAACACAAACGTTACTGAAGAGGGACAATTTTAAACATGCACTTCAAGTCAAGCCAAACATCAGCAGGTGAAAACATCGCAGGTGTATGTGAAAAACAATCACGCTCCAAATTTATAAGCTCCTCAGAGGAGTGCGATGACACGTATGGAAGAAATGACAGGAGCAAAGAACATTAGAGGAGACGACAGCATTAGAAATCCTCACACTGACAAAGAACGACGAGCAAATATTTGGGTTTACAGACTAAATTAAAGTACACGACAGAGTGTAGGAAATAAGGCCCAGGTAAGAACTCCAGAGCAATCAACAGCACAGTTAGCTGCTGAGCCTTGTACCCAAATCACTCTCTGCCTGTGGTACTTGTAGAAGAGAACAGGGAGGGTGCATACTGCTGCACACTGCTGAACGTGTGATCACTCTGGTTCCTGTAATCTCTCTAAAAACTGAAGCACGAAGAAAATAAATGTCTACAAATATTTTCAGTTTTAAATAGTCCGATATGCAGATGACACAGTGCAAGAATATCTGGAGTGCAGTTAGAACAGATCATGGTCACTCTCATCCTGGCATATTTGGATCAGGAATACCTGTCAGGTTTCAGCTCAACTCGCTCCCCTGTGAGCAGGTAACTCCCTGAGTTAGGTAACCATTTCAATCCCATGCAAGATTTTGGGCTGGAATGTGATTTCAGAGCAGGAATCCAAACTACCACTAATTATTCCAGGAGTCCCTAAACCACATAGAAGCACTTCTCTTGCCGCCGAATGGGGGTTTGTTTTTACAGCAACATTACCCAGCTGAGGCAGGCAGCACTCTGTTCTGCAGCCGCATCCTTGTCTACTTCACTGTATACAAAAACTAAAATGTTCTCTGTCTTCTTTATTGTACAGTAGAATTCACAGGCTGTATCATTCTTGCCACACCAACAACTCTCTGTTGTTTTGGGTTGGCAGGTGCAAGCTTTTATTTTGTGGTTCACCGTTTTACATGGCAACTCCACTTACACTCCATTTATCCAGACTTTCGTTGTAGGAAATACCTGCTTTCTAACCTCTGAGGCAAAGTACCAAACCACGTATTACAAAACTTGGATTTACACGTGGACAGGTTGAAAGTCTGGGCGTAACAGCACAACCCAAGCACTACGCGGACAGGCATCCAGATTTCCACAGCTTGGCTTTTCCTCACGATTGACTGATGGCATCCTGCACTCTAGGAGGAACAATCCTGCAACGACAGACTGCAGCCTACACATGCAAAGATTTACATCACCCTAAGGCCTCTAGTTCAGGAGGCAAAGGTGGGATTACTCGACAACAGCTACTGGAGACTTATGATCACGCGCTAGGCTGTGTAAGTGATCTGGTTATTACGTGACCAGGTGAGTGTTCTGCAAGGTGAATATCCATACCTGGATTTTACCAGGGAATAGGAAATGGACTCTAAATTCTGAACAGTCTGTTCTAATCAGATGTGAATAGCACACTTTATTCTAAGCCAATGAATCTTACTAAGCACGAGTGGATTTCCTATGAAAAGCTGAATGCAGCAGGAAGAAAAAGGCAGTAAATGTTATTTAGCTTAGCCTTGATGGCTAAATCACGGTGCTTTACTACACTGTTATCAAAGGTGTCTGAATAACTTCACTAAAGTGCTATAATAGGTTACTGCAGAAAACATCATCTCCACATAATATTCCTATGAATAACGGATGCTGCTCAGGTGTCAAGCTACTGCTTTCACACAAAGTTAAAACATTACTTCCACAAAGGCAGGTATGAAATTCCGAGAAAACCACAATATTCCAGGTAATATAATTATTTCAAAATCCTTACGATTACAGTGTGGTATATTTTGGAGAATATCATTAGTGCGGATATGTTAAACCTCTTAATTTGCCTCAAATTACACATGATTCGGAGGAGCTTGCTGAAGCTACTGCTTATTTCAGGTATTAGGTCTGTTTTTGTCTGAGAAGTGCTAGGTTGACACATGAACAGAAAGTGGCAGGAAAAGAAATATTGTTTCTCCCACAGCAAGCACACTAATGTAAAGCTTAAAAATGAAGCAGCAGCAGCAGCACATTTTTGCTTAGACCTTTGAACCGCACCATATGGTTGGTGCTCAATTAAGCAAAGATTTATCAGTCCCTGATTGGAACGTGTCCAGGACTCGCTATTTTCTCAAATCTTTGAATCGGAGGACTAGAACTGAAACTACAATTTTGTGGACTCACACAAGATACCACACCACTTCCAAATCCTTGAATGAAATGAAGAAAATTTAATGTGTATTTTCTTGGGTGTGCATTTTTTTAGAATCAGTGCTGTGAGAGTTACAAAAACGCGGCTCTGCATCCCAGCTTTAGCCAACATCTCACCACCATCAAAAAGGTGAAGTCTGAATCCTTACCCGTTCTCCTCAAGCAATGACTTGACATCTGCTGTACCAACCACCAGACTGCACGGCAAGGACAGCACTCACAGGGCACCCCCATACAGGTGCCCTAGGAGCGCTTGTTTAAGTCATAAACCATGATTTGCATTAACTTGGACCTCTCACCATGTCTTTTTTGACTCAGGTACTTCATATTGTGAGGCTGACATTAACAGAACTGCTAGTGATAGCAAAACAATTATTCCTTATTTACAATTATTCCTGTAAACCATGTGTTGCTGATAGGCCACACCTTTGCTTTTGTCCCTTTTCTTCCACAGGTCTAGAGGAAGGCTGGGCAGGTGCCGCCAGAACAGATCCCAGACCGGGTTGCGGAGGGCGCAGGTGAATCGCTGCAGACCAAGACATGTGGCTGTGGCTGGATGCTGATGTGACCGGGACAGGGAGGAACTGGCAGGACTGGCTGCTTCTAATGGTAGATGATAGCTGGGTCATGAGAGAACATAAGCCTTGGGTTATTTTAGGAGCCTATAAGGAAATCATTAGGTGTATGATGTTATACCATGGATCATCTTTCCTTCTTCAGCATTAGCAGAATTTGTGCAACCTATCCTCCTGTAACACAACACACTGCATACGTCCGGAGCTGAGGAGCAGCCTGAGGACATACTGGAATTAATTCATCAAGCAACTTAGGTGCCAGGCCTCTCCTCTTTGCAGGAAATGGCTGTTGTAAAGAGAGAGGGGTGGCTGAGCACACTCTTAAAGCTAACACACATCTGAGCTTCATTAAAACGGGCTGCTTAAAAGCAGGACTAGGCACTGTGGCTATAGGTTTGTCCCAGTAAAGCTGGTTCCTTCAGAGGCATCTCCGCCGCACGGGCTCTGTAAAGCTTCCGTGCTGTGGCATAAGCTCTGCTGCCACAAAGCCCTCAGGCAAACAGAACTCCAAACTTGAATCTAGTTTTGCTTGCTGTGAGCTCAAACTGTAGAGTAATCGCAGCTGAAAAACAGTTAAAAATCATTTGCAATGTATGTTAAATAATAAGCTGTACGATACTATATTGATTTCAGCTCCAAGCTATTCAGTAGCGTATATATTTGCTGAGAATGAGCAGACATTACCATTAACATTAGGATTTTTATTTACAAGTTCAGATGAACAAGGGTCACAGTGACTTCAATAAAACAGAAATCAGTCCCCTTCAAACAGAACACCTACTTGGAAAACGAACTCCTACAAAATTCTGAACAAAGATGTTGAAATAGTGAGTTCTCCATCCTCTACGGATTAGTACGAGCCCATTTCTTCTACACCATAATTTAACATTGTACATTTAAAAACCCCTCATCACCAGTGTGTACGGCTTCTTGAACATTCTCACTATTTGCAGTATTGAACATTGTAAATTCTCCCTCAGAACACTGAAATGACAAATGACAGTGGGCTTCGTTTTTCACCATTGCACTCTACATACAAGGCGGAACGCCAGCTTAGAGAGCAACGCGTCGAAGGAGAGGAGCCGGTGACAGACACGCGAGCACGTGAGCGTTGTCCTCAGAGCTGGCAGTTTCCATCCGTATATGATGCAGTTCAAATGTCAGAAGCAGAAAAAGGCCAGAAAGCTCTGTGCAGCACATGCCACCTCTCTGACCACCTGTAGAAAACGTTGTTCATAAAACCAGTTTTCCCAGCACTGCATAAGGCAAAGGTTAATACAAAGAGTATCGATCCTGCCCACCACAAACCTCATCACACGACTGCGTAGGTGTACAGCATCTTCTGAGCCATTCTGGTATTGCCACTGCTCTGATAAATGAGCGACAAGTTAAAGGCAGTATCTCTTCTCAAGTCTGTCTGATCGGTTTCTATTCCCTGTAAAAATAACAATTTTAAAAAGTTATGTCTATGCAAAAATTTAATTTGTCTTTGTATGCGAAGTTATTTGTTTCCACAATCAGAATGTGAACAGAATGCTGCCTCTGTCTTCTATTCGCCCACAAGATCGCTGCTCTGACCTCCCAGTGCTGATCAACACGCACATTTCGCACTTTACCAGCCCTTCCCTTTCTAAATACACTCGGAATTTTTCTACCTGCCTGTGCCAAGGCCAGGCAAAAACTTCCTCTCAGGCCAGGCTTGACAAGGCATTAGAATACAAATTTAAGGAAATCCAACTACACAGATTTTACACACCTGTTCTAGCTAGGGCCAAAAAATTATTAACATTGACCCAACTTTACTCTTTGTACATCGTTGAGAAAGCTACAGTACCTCTAAGGTCAGAGGAGGAAGTTCAAGCACTTTTTGGTAGTAGTGGATGGCCAGGTGCAGCAGTCCCAGCTGGTGAAGGCCACGGCCAAGGTTGTAGAAAGACTCTTGACATGGCCCACGCAGGTCCAAGTACCGGTGAAGGAAGGAGAACCCCTGTATGCGGATCATGCACACAAGTGTGAATGTTCCTTTTCCATGGTAAAACACACTGGAGAGCGGGTGCTTAAAGGTAGCTATTTAAATGTTTGCTCTGTGCTTCCCCACAAACCCACGCAGCGCAAGCTGAAGGAAAAAAAAAGTCATGTTCGCTTGTTGAGACCAGTTGAAAACCACATTCACTGGTGTTCGTGTGTCATCACTTCTCTCTTCAGAAATGCCATACTAATTATTTAAACAGCATGTTGCAGACGTTAACTGCCTCTGAGACGCAAAGCCAGGAGGCGCTACACGTAAAAATGCCCACATGCACTCACCTGTACGAGCAGAGCGTGCCGTTTCAATACGTATTTCTGAGAAGCCATGTGGATGAAAGTCAAGCCAATGCAAAGACTGTACAGGGGTTCATCTGGGTTCACACGAAAGGCTTGCACGTACTGTCCTAAAAACAGAAAACAGATTCAAGACGCTTGCTGTGGAAAGCATTCATTAAAAGAATTTAGGGGCAAAAAAGAAAATCTTCAAATTAGAAGCGTGAACTAAGAAAAGAAAGTTGAATGGTTTACCTACACAAAAATACATAGGAAAAAGCATGACAGAAAATGTTGTATTTTCAGCATTCTTTGGATCCTGAAAGCTGAACACAGACTGTGATGTAAAACCCAAGCAGAGAAGCACCAGTCACAGAAGGTCCTTGCTGGGATTTATATCCCAGAGACCACACATCTCAAGTGTGACATCTGGAGGGCTTGGCTGAAAGCAGTAGGTTTACGTAAAAGCCCTGCTTAAAACATCCAAACAGCTTTATCTGCTGTTTAAACAGGTCTATTTCTGTCCTTCTTACTCTTTATTATTGTCAGCCTTCAATCATCGGTGCATGTTAGTTATATCTGCAATGTGGGCTACACTTAAAACGTGTCAGCTTAATTTGTACCAGCAAAACTCTTTAGCGACACTTCGATTTGCAGGCAAAATGATCAAAGCACCACATCGACACTGTGAGCCACCTGTAATTTTCTGATACATGAAGAAAATCCTTTTAATAAAACTTGCTCAGAAAAAAACCCAACCCATTCACTTGTTAATATTTGTTAATATTAGAACAATAATAGTATTACCAAGAGCGTGCTTGAAGCTGCCAGATACGAAGGCGTTATGCCCGTTTAGGACACACAGCGCGTGATTATCGGGATTTTTCAGCATCAAGCGGAGGCAAAAGCGATGGTGACGGACATCCTGGGACTGCATGGTAACTTGATTGAAGATGTTCCACAGCTGAGGTTTATTGACATTTTCCATTACCATGATTCTACAGAATAAGAAGTTCACATCAGCAAACGCTACCGAGTAAATGCTGTATCTGCAATAAAACCTCGACAGTTCAAGGGAGGTAACAAGGAAGAGCTGTTCCAAGAGCAGGTCAGTGGCTGAGGCAAAGTGAGAGTGAAAAGACAAAGCCAATGGTTCGGGCCAAACAGTCCAACCTGCTGTGTTGCACATTTTTTGGAATTAAAGGCTATCAGGAAGCTTCCTTAGTTTCAAGAGCCTCATCTGTTTCTGCAGCAAGAATATTTAGCTTTAATGCTATTTTCAGCCCTAGGACCGTGGCCCCAGCGGAAGCACTTGCAGAAGAGACGGCTCTATCTCCTCAGTGCCTCACCTGATATAGTTGTACGCTTTTCTGAAGTTCTTGTCCAGAATTGCGGCAGAAAGCCCGAAGTATTCCAGCTCCTTGCGCTTTTGTCTGTCATCGTAAAATGAGTAATACTCCAACGAGGAATCCACTAGTAGCTCCGCTTCCTTGTACCGGGAGAGGTCACACAAGGAATATATAGCCTTCAGAAGGAGGTTCCACCAGTCATCTTTCGTCAGAACGCTCGTGAGAACGGCGAAAATGGCTGGAAATATTAAAGTCAGGGAGTTGAGAAAATTAAAACAAGAGAGCTAAACTCTTTTGTAAGAAAAAAAAAAATAGGTGCATGTATCAAACTGATCTTTTCAAAAAACATCTCAGCATTAACAGGTAAATAAAGATAAAATATTTACTTTTTCCGTTTAAGTGCAGTTTGTAAAATACCAGCAACAAAACAGTCCGAACTTGGGAACGAGCAGCAAGGAATACACACAGTTCAAGTTGTAAACATGTTACACAAATGCATTAACATTACTCTTCCAAAGCCACCAAATAGTTCTTGGGGATGCGTAGTCTGGCTCAAGTGAGTCTGGCACAGATGGAAAAAGAAAATCGCATCACTTCTGAAACATTTATTTCTACTATGTTCTAGGTTTGCCTGGATTATATTTGCACTCAGGAGTATGTTGGACTGTGTGATCTCTAGAGGTCCTTCTCAATCTGAATTATTCTGTAATCTTACTGTTTTTTCTCTGAATTCAGATTCTGCCCTTAATATACACAATCTTCACTTTTGCTGCCTTCTTTGCCCTAAAAATAAAACGTTAACAACAACTGCATGGATTCAGTACACAAAACAGTAGCATTTATTTCATTTCTAAGAACTAAGGGGATCATCTTGTATCTTTGGTTTTGAATAAACATTTGTTACCTTTCGCATCGCAATTTGCTGTCTCTTGGTCGTCATTGTCAGAAATTTTATCCCTTGACACCTTAATAAGATAGAGGTGTCTCTCTCCAGATTTGGAACTAGATATCAAACACACCTGAGCTCTGCTCATTGCTACCTAGAAACAAATTTAAGGGCAGCATTTCAGATTACATGGATACCACAAAGGCAGCTTCATGGCCAATCCAGCTCGCTCGGGTCGCGTGCCAAAACCAGCCTGTAACTTTGAAACACTGCGGCGGAGCACGATCACAAGAGGCCCCGTTCCCAAGAGGAGAATTGGCTCTGCACTGCCTCATGCTCCAGTGCAAACCAGGCTACGCGACAGAAACGGGCAAACTCTCTTTGAATGGCTTAAAAGATTTCTCCCGGGATTGGAGCATCCCTGCGCACGCTGAAATCCAAACTGGTTGCGTGGAGGCACAACAAGAACGATGCCTTCCCACACCGGTGACAGAAAATAGCGTAATAAGAATTACAAATTACACAGACAAGCAGCCCTCTGTTCTGAACACCATGGCAGGAACACCACAATTACAGGCTCCCTGAAAGATTTTTATCTAACAAAATCAAGAAACCTTTTGCATATAAACCCCACTGGTTTCCCTCCCAGGTTTGTTCGTCACTCGTTGTAAACCCACTTGCAGCCGTCCCATTTCTCGTAGTGCAGCTGGAAAGCCTGGCTTACCTTCAGCAGCATTGCCAGCATTGTCAGCAACGTGTCTATGTACCCATACATCTTGCCTTGAGAATACAGCAGCGTCGAACGATGGAGGAGAAGCTTCAGCTCCTAAAAAACATGGAATGTTATTATTCAACCTCTTGCATGGAGACTGAATTTATAAAACGGACAATTTTGACTCCGCACAGTGCCAGTAGAATTGCAAAAACTTCTAGAAAGCTGTCAGGGCCTTAGCAGCAGAGGTGAGATCTCCCTGAACTGCCCTGCAGTAGTCACTATTTCGAACTCTGAAAATTCGGAGAAATCTGACATAATGCATCCTAGACTGGGAGGTGAGAACGCTTTACCCACCTGCTGAGCAGCATTTGCATCCTGCGCCAGCGTATCAGGGTCATACATGGGCTCCAGAGCCTCCAGAGCTTTTTCGGGTCGGCCCAACTGCTGCTGAAGTGTGGAAAGCGAGATTCTTGCATCCAGATGCAACGGAGCGAGGTCGACAACTTTGGCGTAGCTCTCGGCCGCACGCTCCATGTGTCCCAAAGCCTTCAAGCACTCTAGAAACGCCATGAACAACACAATACACTTACACAGCAGCAAGAGATTTCAAAACTTTCAAAACGTTCTTTTCAGACGCTTTTTCATTTAAAACCACCCCAAGCATGTATTATTACAGTGAAAATATTCAGGAATATGTAGCGATGCATCCAAAGTATTTTTAGTTGAAGTAAATTTCAATGAAGAGCAAGCACTCTACGACCGGGCTGTCATAATAAACTCCAACTACAGCTTTGCAAAATACCAATCATCATTCAGCGTGTGCACCTAACACTCCTGGGATCTTATAAAAAGGTCCTCAAGAGGGCTCAGCACTGTATTATCATCTCTTGGCACCACGTGTTCAGCAGTCCAGCTTTCTCCTCACCCGCGTGCCGAAGCCAGACAACAGCCAAGTTGTATCTTTCTGAACAGACAAGGGAACTCAGCAGTGGCAGCGCCGATTTGTATTCTCCAACATCCAGAAACGCCTCTGCGACGTCCAAATACAAGTCACCCATTTCTTCCGGGTTTTGTTCCACCAGAGTGGTCAAAAGAGGCTTTAAAATAAAAAAAAAACCACACAGAACACTGAAAGCACAACCAACCAACAACAACATTTCTTTAAGGTACAGTTACTGGAAACTTACAGTTTTATGGTCTGATTTTTATTCTGTTTGCATTCTGAACTACACTCCCTTAATTTAAATGTTAGTTTAAAAGTGGAAAGTAAAGATCTGAATTTTGGAACTCATGGAAAAGCCACAGTTTTTTATTCCAGACATTTCCCATCCAACGGGTGGAAACGCCCATCCCTGAGGAGTGCTCTTCATGAAAGAACAGCCTCCAGATTTAGCAGGGCTTTCAAACAAAGCAAAGATGTTTGCCTTTGTTTTCAATAACTTTGCAGTGTTGTCTCGGACTTGTCACAGCACACAGGCTGTGATTTTGCCGCGCTTTAGTAATATTTCTACTGGAGGCATCATTTGTAAGGACAAAAACAGTATTTCTACTGCTCTAGGTTCGCTAGGTTTCTCTCTTGGAACAGGAGGGAAGCAGAAAGAATCTCAGCAGCTCTTTCAATGACGTCGATTACATGAAGACAGGAAAAAGTACTTGCTTGGTTGATTTATTAGAACATTCCCCCCAATCCCCGAGTCAGTTCCTACTTACACTGAGTGGCTCTAGGATATTCAAGTGGACCAAGCACACCATCAGCTTGACTGTGATGTCGATGGGAACGCCCTCAGGTATGCAGCAGCTGACCTTCTCCACAGCTGTGAGAAGATAAAGGTTTTCTTTCTGAAGCCACAGCCTTTAGCAAGCGCTTCACAAGCAGCAGTCATGCAAAGGGTGACTGCTACAACCTGAGGAAACTGCAATTTCAAACACAAGGCTTCCTTATTGCCTTCCACAGCCAATTACTGCAAATGACAACATGCACATTAATTTACACAGAATCACAGAACATTAGAGGTTGGAAGGGACCTCAAAGATCATCTAGTCCAACCCCCCTCCCAGAGCAGGACCACCTACAGCAGGGCGCACAGGAACGCGTCCACGTGGGTTTTGAATGTCTCCAAAGAAGGAGATTCCACAACCTCCCTGGGCAGCCTGTGCCAGGGCTCCGGCACCCTCACAGGGAAAAAGCTTTTCCTCATATTTTTATGGAACCTTCTATGTTCCAGCTTCCACCCATTGCCCCTTGCCCTGTCATTGGACATCCCTGAGAAGAGCCTGGCTCCATCCTCTTGACACTCCCCCTTGACATATTTATAAACATTCATGAGGTCACCCCTCAGCCTCCTCTTCTCCAAGCTAAAGAGACCCAGCTCCTTCAGCCTTTCCTCATCAGGGAGATGCTCCACTCCCTTTACCATCTTTGTGGCTCTGCGCTGGACTCTCTCAAGCAGCTCCCTGTCCTTCTTGAGCTGAGGGGCCCAGAACTGGACACAAGATTCCAGATGTGGCCTCACCAGGGCAGAACAGAGGGGCAGGAGGACCTCTCCTGACCCACTTGCTACTCCCCTTCTAACACACCCCAGGATGCCATTGGCCTTCTTGGCCACGAGGGCACACTGCTGGCTCATGGTCATCCTGCTGGCCACTAGAACCCCCAGGTCCCTTTCCCCTGCGCTGCTCTCCAGCAGGGCAGTCCCCAACCTACATTGGTACATGGGGTTATTCTTTCCCAAGTGCAAAACTCTACACTTGCCCTTGTTGAACTTCGTAAGATTTCTCCCCGTCCAGTCCTCCAGCCTGTCCAGGTCTCTCTGAATGGCAGCACAGCCTGCTGGGGTGTCACCACTCCTCCCAATTTCGTATCATCAGCAAACTTGCTGACAACATTCTCTAATCCCTCGTCTAGATCACTGATAAATACATTAAACAGCACCGGCCCGAGCACTGACCCCTGAGGGACCCCACTAGACACAGGCATCCAGCCAGATTCGGCCCCATTGACCACAACTCTCTGGCTTCTTCCCCTCAACCAATTAGCGACCCACCTCACTACTTGGTCATCCAGACCTCACTTCCTCAGTTTACCTAGGAGGATGCTGTGGGAGACAGTGTCAAAGGCCTTGCTGATATCCAGATAGACCACATCCACTGCACGGCCACCATCCATCCACCTGGTTATGTCTTCGTAAAAGGCTATCAGGTTGGTCAAACATGACTTCCCCTCGGCAAAGCCATGCTGACTGCTCCTGATAACCTTCTTATCCTTGATATGCCCAGAGACAGCGTCAAGGATAAGATGTTCCATCACCTTTCCAGGGATGGAGGTGAGGCTGACCGGTCTGTAGTTACTCGGGTCATCCTTCCTGCCCTTCTTATAGACTGGAGTGACATTCGCTTTCCTCCAGTCTTCAGGCACCTCACCTGTTACCCACGACTTACCAAGGATGATGGAGAGTGGCCTAGCAATGACTCCCGCCAGCTCCCTCAGCACCCCTGGGTGCATCCCATCAGGGCCCATGGATTTATGAATGTTTAAGTGTTCAAACTGATCCGTAACCCACTCCTCATCAATCAGGGCAAACTCCTCCTTTATCTTGACTTCCTCTGGGGCCTCAGGGGACTGAGGCTCCTGAGGACAGTCTCCAACAGTGTAGACAGAGGCAAAGAAGGCATTCAGCAACTCTGCCTTCTTTCTGTCCTCTGTCTCCAGGGCACCCACCTCACTCAACAGAGGGCCTACATTGCCTCTGGTGTTAGTTTTGTCGGCAATGTATTTGAAGAAGCCCTTTCTGTTGTCTTTGACCTCCCTTGCAAGTTTTAACTCCAAGGAGGCCTTAGCTTTTCTGATTGCCTCCCTGCACTCCCTGACAGCTGTCCTGTACTCCACCCAAGTGGCCAGCCCTTCCTTCCACAATTTATACACCCTCCCCTTCCACCTGAGTCTGCCCAGCACATCCCTGGTTAACCATGCAGGTCTCCTGGATCTCTTTCTTGATTTCCTACCTAATGGGATGCACTGACCCTGAGCCTCGAAGAAGTGGTCTTTGAATGCCAACCAACTCTCTCGGGCCCCTTTACCTTTCAGCTCCCTGTCCCAAGGGGTTTCCCCCAGCAACTGCTTGAAGAGGCCAAAGTTGGCCCTTCTGAAGTCCAGAGTTGCGATCCTGCTTGCTATTCTGTTTTTACTGCACAAGATCCTGAACTCCACTATCTCATGGTCGCTGCAGCCAAGATTGCCCTCAACCTTCACTGCTTCAACCAGACCTTCCTTGTTGGTGAGCACAAGGTCCAGCAGCGCTCCTCTCCTGGTTGGCTCATCCACCATTTGCATCAAAAAGTTATCATCGATGCACTGGAGGAACCTCCTGGACTGAGGATGGCTGGCTGTGTGGGACTTCCAGCAAACATCTGGGTAGTTGAAATCCCCCATGAGAACCAGGGCCTGGGATTGAGAGGCTGCTGTCAGCTGCCTGTAAAAGGCCTCATCAACTTCCTTCTCCTGATCAGGTGTTTACCTTAATACGTGGCACCAGAGTAACTATACTTTTACAAAACGAAAAATTTCGTTTACAAAGTGGGTAAGCCCTGGGAGAATTCTTTGGGCTTTGGTGTCTGGCTGGGTTAGAAATAAATTCTGAGTAAGGAAGACAGGACACAAGAAACCTTTTCTGGATAAAGCCCTATTTCTCTGCTGCTAGACATCTTTCCCAATTTTTATACAACTGCAACCTGGTTCCTAAGCATACGACCAGTTCATTGACTTGTACAAAATCAAAAACTTAAACCACTTACCTGCAGTACTGGATTCAGCAACTGGTTGACTTTGGTTGTCAGTCGCTGCCTCCTGGCTCTCCTGCGTTTGCACCACCGCCCCTGTATCTTTTTTAAAAGATCAGCAGATCATGCCAGCAGCATCAGCTAAGCCAAAAATTACTCACTTTTGAACCCACGGTCGATTGGTAACTTATTCTGGAAACTGCTTATGGAGTTAGCATGCTGTGATCACAGCCCCAACAGACATTCTCAGACTTAAGCAATGACTTCCACAAAACAGGTTTCTAGAAGACAACCAACTATATTCAACTATGAGCTAACATCCCTAGATTTGTACATACCAAAACATTTAAATGTTTAATAACAGAAGTAGGGTTTATGAATAATATTAGTCAAACGTCAGAGGTTGACATTCTTGAGTACAGATGTCAGTAAGCTCATCTAATTTTTTTTCAGAAGCTATTTAGCTGGCAGAAATAACTAGTCTGATGTGAACACTCAGAAGAATGTTTAGAACTTTAAAAGGCCTCCAGTTGCCTGGAGAGCAGTCCTTGTCCTTAATGAGTCAGCAAGGCAAGTTGGACATCAGAGTGACTCCTCACAGAAAGCTGAGGTCAGGCTGTGTAACTCAGCAAAAACAATGGAAAGTTTCAGAAGAGGAAAGCCTGTGAGTGTGTGTCAAAATATACCCAGGACCGGAAAGAAAGATGTCACTTTAGATGAAAAGCAGGGTCATACTAGCCGCTTGTTAGTCACTTACCTTCTTTTTCCTCGCTTGGACTTTTTTCTGATACTTTCTTTTCAAGGACAATTCCGGCAAAATCTGTAATAACCTACAACAGACAAGTAACTGCGATCACTTGGAAGATTTAAGGATATACGGAGCAACTAGCTCACGTGGCAGTCGTTTTAGATGTCACAAACATATTCAGAAGAAAAGCTGCCTTCACTTCACTTGAGGTTATCACGTGTATTGAGTTTGATCACTTTATGTCTTTGTCCACTATTTTTGGACTACTTAGATGATCCAATCACCATCTCTTCCATAAACACAACAGTTGCTTTCATCACAATTAGAAAAGCTTTTTAACTTTTACAGTTTCTTTTAATGCCTTTTGGAAGACTGAAAAAAGGAAGCAAAGAGCCAGGTAAACAGCTAAGCTCTCCATACATCTTTCCACAATGCTTCAGGGATTCCTCAGCCTACTGCATTGCAAGGAATCATGTGGCTCATCTGTTAAAAAAATAACTCAATAAAATCCACAGCTACATACAGACATTTTACAACAGCCTTGGTCATACACACCACGAGCTCAGTAAAACTAGTAGAAGTCAGTAGAACAACTAATTAAAGGAAATCAAAGACAGACAAGTCAAGAGCTTCACTTGCCAACGGGGAGCTGTGGAAGTGGAAATTCACACGTTAAGGACCACTGGTCTAAGGCCCAACGTGGTTTGGGATTTTGTTCATGAATGGACAAGTATTTCAGCCACTGCTGTTGCCAAAACATGAGTGACACACAGAGAGTACGTGGCCTATAGATGGACATACCAAATAACTGTATTGAGAGTTATTACTTCAAGGCTCAGTTTACCAGCTCAAAGACAATTTCAGCTATCCAGGAAACACCATCGCAGGAACAGACCCGGGGAAAACCATCAAGAGGAAACAGGGGAACCGTTCTATGACTGAGCATTAGCAAATCCAACAGCTAAACACTGTGCATATAAAACTGACTGATTTTTAAAATGGTTAGAAGTATAGAGAAGGGTCAGAGGAATCATTCGCAAGCTCGTGATGCTTTTCAGTGACCGAGAGTGAGCTAAATAAAAAATAGGAGGCAATTTAATATCAGCAAAGAAGAATGTTCACAAGGAGCAAGTCCTAACTAATAGTATCTCTTCAATCTGTCTTGAAAAGTGTAACAATGGCCAGATACTAAGGTCTTTTCCCTCAAAGCCAGACCTCTGAAACATGCCTCAAAAGTGTAGGTTTAGAAGCCGCTAGAACAAATTACAAGCACATAAGTGATCTTCTCTAATCCCTGGTGCCTTAGAGTCAAGATGTGTTGTTTTTCTGGAATGCACTATGCTTGATGCTTACGGCACAATTAGTCAAAACACAGGAATGCCAGATGCAGCATGACAGCCTGTGCTTGAACTGCGAAACCATTCAGTGTCACCCTTTTAACCTCCAGCTCAGAGGAGGCTCTTTGCTGGCAGTTCTCACAAAACCAGCTCGTAGATCTTCTCTGCCTACTCAGACTATGGCAGTTGTAGAGGAAGGACCCCCAAAATTGCAAGCCTGAAACAGCATACAAGTCTATCAGCCCCCCACTTTCTGAAATCAAGCCATTATCTTCAATGCTAATTACTACGGCAAGCAATCTGTATCTCACTGGCTCCATCACTACAGAAGTGTGACCATATTTAAGTGCCACGGGAATATGCACTGTCCATCCTGACCGGCAAAGAAGTGCTGAACGCGACACAGAAACACGTATAATTCTCCTCACCGCCAGTGCTTTGTCGTACTGTTTGGAAGAAATATATAGCTCAGCTGCGATGTTAACGTCTTCCATGGAGACAAGGCTCTGGTGCTTTGTAAAGGCTTCTTCTATTATCTCAATAGCAGAGGTCACATCATTTGCTTCGTAGTAACTTCTGTAAAACACAAATATGAGGCACGAAGTATTACAGATAACCAACACCATGTACTTTGAACACTAGCAAAAGGATTTTTGTATTTCTTTTATTTTTGCCCATTAGCAAATACTTTTAATCAGCAAGAGTAAGTTACAAAAGACAGTGAGGAATTGTTTTGTATTTCAAATAACTACCATTATTTGAAATATCGCTGCAGTTTTCATTACAATATCCCTCACCCCAAGCCAGTTATCAATAACATATCACATTAACCTTTAGGAATAATATCGTTACAATACATGTCCTTGCATTATCTGGGTGCATTTCACAACCGCAACGATCAAAAGACTTCAGTTGTTTTAAAACAGGCCATAACAGTGTTCCACAAGTTACGCATAAGAAAGCTGAGGTATAAAGTAGTTCAACCACTTACTAAAATATACGGTAAGAGAGCTACACACTTGAACGCCACGTCACCTCTGTCTCAGACAAGCTTCTAAGACTTGATGTGCTCTCACGAGCAGAAAAGAGGAGGGGGCAGTTCTCTACTTGCTCCAGAAACAAACCACAAAGACACGTAAACTACATTCTGCTGCAGACGGTTTGTACTTTGGATTGAACACTTATGATTCAGATTTGCTGGCAATAAGTTTCCAGGTTTCTGGTGATATTACACGGATTAAAATTCTGGGAAACCAAATCATGGTGTTTTTAAATCCAACTTACTTGGCCATGTCTCTAGCCAGCTGCATGAAGCGCTCTCCATCAGAGGGAGACAGGAGGTTCAAGATACGCCTGTAGCCGTCCATGGCCATCTTGTGTTCCCCCAGCTGCTCGTACAAGCTTGACCTCTCCCACAGGTAACGCACATTGGTTGGGTCGTATTTCAGAGCTACAACAAAAAGCGCATCAGTGCCGTGTTTAGGAAGAGGCAACAACGGATTTCGCATTCATTTCCCCGCTTAGATGAGCATTAACAAGGTTTTTTGTAAAGAAAAGGACATCCGGTATCAAAAATTCACTCAACTTTTACCGAAGTCCAAACAGAACCTCAGCAAACTAAATTAGAAAGAAGAAGAAGAAGGGATAAAATTATTGCCATTAGCACCTAACAGTTGTTTTTAACTGTTAACATGGTTGCTATGCTACCTTTCGTGTAGCAAAAGATGGCCTGTTTGATATTGTCCTGCTCCAGCGACATTTCTGCTAGCCTGACCCATTCCTCGGTATCACTAGGATTTAAGTGAGCCGCAATCAGTTCAAACTGTAATGACTTCTCCATGTCCCCCTGGTCTTCATAGATCATGGCAAGAGTGGAAAACGGCTCGTGAGCAAGAGGGGCTGTGAAAAGATGAAAAGAATGATTAAGTACTAGTTTTTAAAAACCACCTTGAAAACAAGTAACTTGCCTTTCTGCAAACAGCAGATATCAGAATTATATGAAATGTCAATACTGCTCTGTTTAAATCCAGAAAAAGACTTGCAGACAAGCTTCCAATTTCTTGTTATAAAGTATTAAGCAGCCTGACGGAATCGAACAACCACCATTTTTAGCATCATTCTACACCGCAAAGTCATGCTGATGTTTATACCTTGGTTCTACAAAGCCAATAAAGGCACAACATATTCTTAATTCCACACTATACAATGACTTTCCTCGCACCGAGGATTCCCACCACTGCGTTTTCCTGAGGCACGTTTTCACTTCACCTTAAAGCCGCGAAACATCATCGTTCTAACAACAAACCTTGCCGAATGATTTCCATGCACATCAGAATGGCCTCCTCGCGTTCTCCTCGAGCAAACCTGATGTTGGCCTCTCCCATCAGACCCCTCAAGGCACGAGGAAGTTTGCTGCGGGGTCTTTTCTCCTAAATGGAAAAAGGATATTATTTCGACCAAGGATTTAGCCGTGCCCAAATTCAGGATGACATCAGTCACGCTTGTGCTCTCCACAGCCCAACAACAAGTAAAGTACTAGAAATGTTACAAGGACTGACTGAAATACCTGTGGATTTTCATAACGGACAGAGTAACTCTGGCATCTAACACAGACACAATCCAGACACTGGAAAAACTCACTCCATTCTTTTTGAATTTTCAAACAGTACTCTACCATCATTTTTTAAAAGACAAAGACAGGCGACACCAACACGAGCAGGAGTATCCTACAGAAAACTATTTCCAGGCAAGTTTCTCGGCAAGCAACTGAAGCCACACAAACTAGCACTCACGCACTGTGCTTCAGGAGACACAGGGAAGTGACACAGAAGTTTAAATACTTGCTTTCATCATTTTCTTTGTCTCTCGATTAAGCACCATCTCCAACACAAACACATCTCCTGCTGTGGGTTGCTCAGTAGTTTCCTCTTCCTCCTCTTCTTCTTCCTCTTCCTCTTCGTCCTCCTCCTCCTCCTCTTCATTTTCCCCAAGCATGGACGCGAAGACCCGGTGAACAGATTTACTGACGCCATCTGAAGTTTCTCCTGGTGGAAAAAGAAGCACAAGTTCTATGATACAATCAAGAGCACACACAGCTCATCAGGACAAGCGCAGAGAAAACAAAATGCTTCATAATTGGGAGCCCACTTGAAACAGCTACTCTGTAAGAAAAAGGCCTGCAGAAATGCAGAAATACTATTAGCATCCTCTCTGGTTTTAAAACTTTGCATTATTGATCACCAACACTCAGCCCAGCCTCTAACATTTTTTGGATATTTGAAATGAAAGTGTGGAGGAAAACACAGAACGAAGCAATGGTTCATTCAACATTTTTCTCAAGCCATACAAGAGAAGCGTATTAAGCAATTTTCAAGCACTGAACTGGTCGGACGGAATAAAGCTTTTCAGCTGAAGAGGCTAAGTGAACAGACAATTACACTAAACAATAAAGCAGCAACCAATTTTTAGAAGTAATTTAAAGCAGGATCTTGTAACCATTCTACTCATGACAGTAAGTACCTTTTAACATGTGTAAATGCAAACCCCACATTATTCACATTTCCCCAGAAAGAGAAGCAACAAAATTCTTTAAATAAATACAAATATGATGCTATCTACCAAAATAAACACACTTAAAGCATATAATTTAAAAGAAAAATATTTTTTTTAATTACACCATTTCATTCTAAGTTAATCCAGGGTTATAACCAACCTCAAGTCTATATCAATGTAAAATAACAAAACATGTAATGTTCAGAGGTTTTGGCTGGGGAATTAGGCATCTAAAGACTTGATAAAAGAATAACACAGCACTGAAAAATAAATCTGTTGTGTATTGCCTACATACAAGAGGGAACTAGGCATTATCACAGAATCACAGAATGTTAGAGGTTGGAAGGGACCTTAAAGATCATCTAGTCCAACCCCCTGCCAGAGCAGGATCACCTACAGCAGAGCGCACAGGAACGCGTCCAGGCAGGTTTTGAATGTCTCCAGAGAAGGAGATTCCACAACCTCCCTGGGCAGCCTGTGCCAGGGCTCGGTCACCCTCACAGTAAAAAAGTTTTTTCTCATATTTTTATGGAACCTCCTATGTTACAGCTTACATCCATTGCCCCTTGTCTTGTCAGTGGATGCCGCTGAAAAGAGCCTGGCTCCATCCTCCTGACACTCCCCCTTGACATATTTATAAGCATTAATGAGGTCACCCCTCAGCCTCCTCTTCTCCAAGCTAAAGAGACCCAGCCCCTTCAGCCTTTCCTCATAAGGGAGATGCTCCACTCCCTTCACCATCTTTGTGGCTCTACGCTGGACTCTCTCAAGCAGCTCCCTGTCCTTCTTGAACTGAGGGGCCCAGAACTGGACACAAGATTCCAGATGTGGCCTCACCAGGGCAGAGCAGAGGGGCAGGAGGACCTCTCTCGACCTACTTGCTACTCCCCTTCTAACACACCCCAGGATGCCATTGGCCTTCTTGGCCACGAGGGCACACTGCTGGCTCATGGCCATCCTGGTGCCCACTAGAACCCCCAGGTCCCTTTCCCCTGCGCTGCTCTCCAGCAGGGCAGTCCCCAACCTATATTGGCACATGGGGTTATTCTTTCCCAGATGCAAAACTCTACACTTGTCCTTGTTAAACTTCATAAGATTTCTCCCCACCCAGCCCTCCAGCCTGTCCAGGTCTCTCTGAATGGCAGCACAGTCTGCTGGTGTGTCACCACTCCTCCCGATTTCGTATCATCAGCAAACTTGCTGACAACATTCTCTAATCCCTCATCCAGATCATTGATAAATATATTAAACAGCACCAGCCCGAGCACTGACCCCTGAGGGACCCCACTAGACACAGGCATCCAGCCAGACTCAGCCCCATTGACCACAACTCTCTGGCTTCTTCCCTTCAACCAATTAGTGACCCACCTCACTACTTGGTCATCCAGACCACACTTCCTCAGTTTACCTATGAGGATGCTGTGGGAGACAGTGTCAAAGGCCTTGCTAATATCCAGATAGACCACATCCACTGCATGGCCACCATCCATCCACCTGGTTATGTCTTCGTAAAAGGCTATCAGGTTGGTCAAACATGACTTCCCCTTGGCAAAGCCATGCTGACTGCTCCTGATAACCTTCTTATCCTTGATATGCCCAGAGACAGTGTCAAGGATAAGATGTTCCATCACCTTTCCAGGGATGGAGGTGAGGCTGACCGGTCTGTAGTTACTCGGGTCATCCTTCCTGCCCTTCTTATAGACTGGAGTGACATTCGCTTTCCTCCAGTCTTCAGGCACCTCACCTGTTACCCACGACTTACCAAAGATGATGGAGAGTGGCCAAGCAATGACTTCAACCAGCTCCCTCAGCACCCGTGGCTGCATCCCATCAGGGCCCATGGATTATACCTGAGTTTATGTTATTTTTTAGGTGCGTTTTTTTCTGGTTTGGATATGTTTGGTTACTTCTATTCTGATTTGGATATTAAGCATAAAAAAGTCAAGACTTTCCTCCCCACCCCATCTGAAAAAAAAATAAATCTAATTGCTAATTTAATTACTCTTTCATTTCAGCCTCCTTGGCTGCAGGAATCATCTGAAGATTGCAGCAGATCGGTTCTGAAGATTCGCGTATCAAAAGCGACTTTACCAATGACCTTTTCTAACGTTTTTCTTCTGAATATCCTGAGTCTGATTCTAATAGCAACTCTTAAAAGAGTGATAAACATTACCAATGCTTCCTTGATTCTGACTTTTTGAAACTTAAGAAAAGGAAAAAAGAACCAAAAACCAAACCAGAATGATGAGAATTTGCAGCGCAGCTAGTAAGAGGAGTCTAAGAACCAACAAAAAGACATCAAAAATTGCACTTTGCTACCTCACAGCACTGGCAGCCCCACAGGAATATGCCCTGATCGGTACGTGGAGCAGAGCCCCTTAAGAGGTGTTTAGCTCATTTTGCTGAGGCACCTAAGGAGATATTCCCATCGCAGCAACTGCACAAAGAAAGCGAGCCAGGGAACGTGTAGCTAGGAATATCCGGCATATGTGTGCTCTGAACAAGCCAAACTTAGACACAAGTTAAAAACTTCCAATTATTTGTAACCTTAGACAGAGTAAATAATTGAGACCATGTGGTTAAGAAGCCAGGAAGGAAAAAATGGGGCGTTTCCCATAAAAAGGCAGAAAATCAGCCGGAACGAGCCGCTTAAAAACACTGAACAAAGTTAAAACCCTGGCTATGACCTGGAAGATTCTATAACAAAATACATTCTAACAACGTGCTTCGAAACCCACGGGTTCAAAAGAAGCAGCCCAGCATTTATGAAAAGTCAGCAACTACAGAGCAAATGCTTTCAATGACCTTTTAAATACATTGCTCACTGAAATTATGTCAACGTTTACCATCAGTTTCATCCTGACTTGGGGATTTTGTGGCTGCTTTTTTGGATGAAGAGGAAGCCTCTACGTCTTCAGCGTTTTCCTCAGCGGACGCATTTTCGCCATCCTGTTGCACAAGAACAACAACATCAGTTATCGGCTTTATAACATGCCTCGTTTCTATTTCCCCCTGTATTTGCAGATAGCATTTAGACCTCAGGTTTCCAGCTCTTGCACTGCTGGTGAAACAGGTCAAATAAACGCTATAGTTTTAAACAAACAAACCCCAGCATTACTCCCTTTTGAGACATTTATATTCTTATCAACCTGAGGTGACTCAGACGGTGTCTGTTCACATTGCTTTCTGACCAAAGAGACTAGTCCACTGCTTATTTAGGATCACAGTGAGGTAGGATGACGTGCCTGACTGTATCAAAAAAAAAAGTTTTAAGTGTGCGACAAATCCTTTTGGAAGCCTGCCTTTGTAAACACACAGCTCGCCCTGGGATAACACTTGTCCTTCCATGACAGCCGAGTTCTGCTGAAATTTGCTCTCTGAAGACCAGGAAATACAGAAATTCAGCTGCATTTTGATATGAAGATGGCAAAGCTAAAGTCAACTACAACTCTCCAAACCATCAGAAGTTTTTATACTACCTCACTTTTAGACACAAAACTGCATCTCCCTGTACGTGTCGCTGCCAAGAAGTCGCAACAATTCCACAAAGGAGTCAAACTGGGTCTCTCCCTTAGATCCCCCCCAGGCGACAGTGCGGGGGGAGCAGCAGCAGGGTTGGCCGGATGACTTTACAGAATACCCGCTTCTGCTCACTGCTCCAGCCTAAAGAAGAAACTAAGCCTGGTGCCCGAAGGGAACCACCACCAGCTTCTGCCAAGCCCAGGGACCAGAACGCGGCATTCTCCGCTTCTGACAGGCTCCCCTCAACCACTTGCTCCACCAGCGCCTAGCGACCCTTACAAACGAGTTTCTTGTAGTTTTTGCAGGTAAATTAACGATTCTGCAGGCGTGGCCGACAGCCGAGGACAGCACTACTCACGGGAGGGAGGGAGGGAGGGAAGGAGACGGCCGGGCCGGGCCCCGCCAGGTGCAGTCACGGCCGGGCCGCGGGGCCGACTCACCTTCTCGCGGCTCTTGCGCTCCTCCCGCCGCCGCTCGAACTCCTCGAAGGAGATCTTCCCCTCCAGGTAATCGATCAGCTCCGGGCTGAACCCCGACATGGCGCCGCACCCACCCGATCCCGCCGAAGGGGGCGGGAGAAGGCGGGCGGACCTCGCTGAAGGAGGGACGCGGGTCCCTCCCGTTACGGCGCCCGCCGCGCCCCGCGCCCTCCCGCAGCAGTTCCGGCCTGGCGGGCCCTGCGGCTCCGGGGAGCGCCGCCCCTCGGAGGGGGATGGCGGCGGGAACGGGGCTGGGGAGGGGGCCCTGAACCCGAGCGGGCGTCCCCTGAGCCCCCCTGTAAGCTCTGCTGCCGCGCCTGCTGCCTCCGGGGGCTGTCACCACGGGGGAGGCGGGGTGAGACCCTGGCACAGGCTGCCCAGAGAGGGGGTGGCAGCCCCATCCCTGGGAGTTTTTAAGGCCAGGCGGGATGGGGCTCTGGGCAGCCTCATCTAGTGGGGGATGTCCCTGCCCATGGCCGGGGGTTGGAACTGGATGATCTTTAAGGTCCCTTCCAACCCTGACAATCCTGTGAGGCGTGAGGACAGCCCCACTGTCACCAACCTCACAGGAGACGTCAGATTATCCCTTTTTTCCCCCAGGAATAGGTGTTATTTTCGCATAATATGTGGGGTTTTTTCACTTCATATGCATATAAAGTTATCGTGCAGGTGACTTATTGAGCAGGGCACAGCCTGGAGGTGAGGGCCAAGCAGCCATGGGGCACCTGAGGCTGGTGTCTCCATTTGCTCGAGTCGCCCCAGAAAGCTTCTGATAAAAGGGCATCTGAAAAACTGCTGCAGAATAGCCCAAGACATCCCATTCTAATAAACGTCACGTTGGAACTTGTTTACCGCTTTTGAACAAAGACACTCGGCGGTACTTAAGAGCACGCTGTTGCACTCCTCGTTTATTCACGTTTAAACAAACACAATTCTGCAAGGCAAAGGGTAGTGGCCAAACATAAGGCATCTGTCAACAGACAGCGAAGGTGCTGATCAGAGCACGGGATCGGATTCCACAGGGGAAAACCAGGACAGTGAGGAAAATCTCTAATTGCCAGGTAACTGTTAAAAAGTCAAGGCAGTGATATTTTGCTGTAAAGGTTACCACTTCGCGTGAAGTTCATAAGTTAATGCCTGGGAAAAAAAAAACGGAAAAGAAAAAAAGGATGTGAGACAAAACCAGAAATATTTATACCCAACCAGGGTACGATCCAGACCAAGACACGGTAACACCATCTGAAATACCCCAAATGCGTGCAACAGACCTCTACTTCCAGAGAACAGTTCTGAACACTGAAAATAACCACCGTGATCATCATGAATTGTGCAGGACAAAATTACTTCCACCGGTAATTTTCTCACTGCTGCTGTAACTCCCAGCAGAGCTGCGGCATCCCCTCTGAAGTCCTTTTTCGTTTACTCACCATGCACTATACTCATTGCTTGCCGTAAATTTTTTTCCCCTGACATAAAAACTCGGCAAAACAAACTTGGTATTACAATTGGAGCACAGTCTGCATTATGATTCGTGAAAATAATAATAGTGGGGCAGAGAGCAGGACAGGGCTAAAAAGCCCAAGCTGAATACTGATTACAAATTAACCTCTCTAAGATACTAGGTCAGTAACCAAAAAGCTTTGAGACTTATTGAAATCTTCATATGTAAAATAGGAGAAAAAATTATTTACCTTTGCTCTGAACTCCCAATATTTACTGACTCTCAAAATGAGGCATGAAGGGATTTGTTACAGACTGTGGTTATGCATAGATGAAGTGGCTGAGAAGTACTTGCTATAAATTCAAGCTGGATTTACTAATAACGCAACCTTGACCCACTTCAATTTTATGTCATATTTATGGGGAGGTGTGGGTTAGTAATCCCTTTATTCAACCTTCAGTTGTAGTGGCAGAAATAAGGAAAGTAGCATGAATGGACAAAGATGTAAAAGATAATGTATGCTTTGTTAGTGCAGTATCTTATGTCTAAATTAACTGTCTTACATATCTATATATCACAGGAAACCATTAGTCTCAATCTATAATATTCCTGATAAAGCCTGTACGCTCTATTATCTATACATTTTTAGAAATCTTCTACACATGAAAAGAAGAAGACAAAAAGAGTGGTCTAGATAGGTCCAAAGGTACACAAGGACCATGTCTTATTTTACCAAAGCAGTAAATACCTCGTAAATCTCCAACTTGACAATTTTACAGTAGTTTCAGGCAAGAATTAAGGTGCTACATTTTTAATTTCCTCTGTTTTTATACTTTAGGCAGAAATGAGAATCACTCGAGTCCAAATCTTTCACTTGGTTACATGTACCAATACAGAGGAAAAGGCATCCTCTTTTACCTTGGTCAGCAGCATCTTTCAGCCTTTGAAATAATTTGGAAAAGAATTTTTCCTTTCTTCATAATCTGCAAATGCAGAAGCAACAGGATCTGAGTAGAACATGACAGGCCTTGGTCCTTCATTGTTCAGAGTGAAAGTAGCTGGAAACTTTCTGAGATCAAGACCCCTGCCCGAAAAATAAGCCTGGAGCGTTCTGAAAAACTGAACATATTTGAGATGTGAAAACAGAGCATGCCCAACGGAGATTAATTATTTCTACTGACACAAAGTAGATGTAACATGTGCTCCAACATGGGATAAAATCCTCTATTTTCATCACAAACTGGTATGATACAGGCAATACAATTCAGACTTGTCCACCCTGTGGACTTATATTTTCCTTAGATCACTTAAAAGTAGGAACTAATGCTTCTTAAAATAGTGAGAAAAAACTGTGGGAAAATGGATTTTTTTTTTCCCCCGCTTCACAAATTCCTTACAAGATCTTGAAAATGTTCCTTTAATGATATTTTCTTGGCTGTAATTAACTTCCAGATCTTTAGCCACTGTTCAGGGCAATGTGTCAGACGCAGACCCATTTGTGCTTCTCAGAGAGGAGACAATGGACAACCAACAGAGCGTCCATTTCAGAGAAACAGAGTAATCGTTCCGCCTCATCAAACGAGTGGTTACATAATCAAAATCCATTTTTAAAAAAGCTAAAGCTGCTGGGTGGAGATATAAGGAAGTTTCAGGCACCACTGCATGCTGAGAATGTCTCTTCCGTTAAGGGGTACATCTTGACTGAAGGACGCTCCTCCAGTCGTGATTATTGACTACACCAAGTGCACAGTTACTAACACTACACCTAATGGGCCTCTCTTACCTTTAAATTTAGAAGGTAAATGGAAAACAACCTCCCATGCACCCCCCCGGCCCCAAGCTTAAGCTGTCTTTGTCGCAGCATTTCCTTACCAGATCTCTGTTTCTGGGGTTATCTAGAGGTTTCCATTTTTCTTCTGGCTGGAAAGGTGCGCCCTTCACCAGCCCTCTCACGGCCAGGGCCGTGCACAGCCCCAGGAGCACCACCTTCCACATGCCAGCGGGACGGGCAGACGGACCTGCAAGAAGGACAACGAACCGGACTCCTTAAGCCCTACGGAGCCGTCGCTGGTAACAAAGAGAGCGAGCGTGACAATCCTGTAGAGTGCTGAAAATAATTTAGCCACGGCAAGGGAAAGCTGCCTGCTGCCGATTGCTGGCCACTTTTTGAGGTTGCTCCCCTAGCACTAGTGTACCAGGAAGAACAAATTATTCTAAAGCAGCGTTTCCCGTGCCAAAAACATTTCTAGACATTGGATTCTCTTCTTGAGAGGTACCAGCATGACATTTAACACAAAATATTTGCATTTTTAAACTTACATTTATTATTACATACAGGCATTTTCACTGGCTGATTAGTTACAGCATCGTTATCTTTGTGTGCTCCAAGGAGAATGCAAAAACATGGCCTGAGATACAGATAGCTCAGTTTTTTAAACTGCATGAAATGAAATCTGTACTACTGTGTATTAATGAGTGCAACAATAACACAGCCTGGTATAATATACTAGAGACCCATTTCACAACTTGATTCGTGGGCTAAAACGAAGAAGAAACAATTCTCCCTTCCACGTTCTTTAAAATAAAGCTTACCGGTGGATTTGGCTCTGGCTTGCCCCTTCTTGGCGAGTCTCCTTGCAATCTGTGAACAAACTGATCCCTGCACTTATATTTCTAGTGGACTGTAGGTGGGTGTCAATGACGTTAGCAGGAGTTCAAAAATACAGTAATGATTCCATTTCCATCCATGACATAAAGACTCTTGAGAATTTCATCCTTAATACTCTTAAGACCTGTTGCTATCGAAAAGCGCAGTGCAAATTCCTCCTCCCTAAGCCGTGCTGCAGAAAATAGGTGGTAAGCATACAATAAGTTTCAAACAATTCCTAGCAGAGACAGCAGAGCTGTACCAAAATATTGCTTTTAATAAAAGTAATTAGCCATATCTCTACAATGGTGACTAATAGATAATTACAGCTGAGATACGGATCATTTCCTTGATGCTGGAGAGAGGGGGAAAAAACTAAGGACTGTTTCAAGATATAAAAACAAAATATTTTAATGGAAGTGTTGCTTTCGTACCCTGATTTTATCGGCAGTCAATATCCTCCTGTCAGACTAGAAGTTAAGATGAAAACAGCAAGGACTATGCTAATTTGCCTCGGCCTTATTTCAAGAGTGTTCTTCGTCTCAAAGCTGCTCAGTTGTTTTGCTTATAATTTCATTATACTATTCTCTCCACTATTTAAATGATACTTTAGTTAGTATAACATAAAATGTATCTTTAGACAGACATGTTAAAACTAAAGATTTTGGCCATTATCTCGCTCCAGATTATAGATGTTTATTTCCTGACTGGGAGCTTTACATCTTTCTTTGGTTTACATTTCGAAAGCAAACCAAAAACCTAACCCTGCCCTTCCAGGCAGAACTACAAGTCAACTTATCCAGCTTGCATATAATTTTACAGACCCAGGAAAAATAAGTAAATCACACACACATAAAAAAGAAAATCCATCAAAATGCATCAATGCCTTTTCAAAACAGACAACTGCCAGACAGCTGACTCATCGAGAACCAGAAAAGCAGCAGCAAGAGAAGAACTTGTGAAAAAGCAGGCCCCAGCATACAGGAACCTTCTTTGTTCATTTTCCAGGTAGATGCTTATTTCTCATTGAATTTTGTGCATAATTTACCCTCTGAATCAACCAACAGCAGAAATATGGAAATGACAGGAAAGGGAAAAATCTTGGGATTAAATTTTAATTCCTTATTGAGATTTAAAAATAAAGGAAAAAAAAAAAATTCAGAATAGCAGGCAGTTTTCTTCCATCCTTCCCCCCACCCTCAATTCTTTTATTAATTTGATTTATTCAGCGAGAAAAAAAATGAAGGATACACAGTATATTCAGTCAATAAAACATACCAAAGTCATCTGTAAATCTGAAGCAATTTTGTTACTGTAGGAATTAAGGCAGTTTGGCTGACTGATAAATTACACAGATAGGCAAAAAATTCAATTAGCATATTTTTTTCTTCAAGCTGTCATAAAAAAAAAAACCAAACCACCAACCTTGTTGCTTCCAGAGTTAAAAGTATTTGAGAAACTGAGCTGAAAACCTGTTTAGATTTAGTGCTCATTTTAATGTAGGTCTTTCAGTGTTTGGTTGTGTTGTTTGGGGTTTTTTTAAGATAATTTCGTTATAGCTCTTCCCTTCAGCAAAAGTCAAATATAAGCAGAATACATCTGTACTAAAACACTGTTTGTACCGTTACACTTGATGGGACAAAATCCCATCCTCCTTTGAGAGCAGTAGCTGGTTAAACAACTGCTTTCCCTGACAGATGGCACTGTGCTGCCTCTTCAAGGCAGCCAAATTTAAGCACTAGGTTTTCTTGACAAATTGTGTATGTAGACACACGTCTTCACGTAAGCAGAATCTTTTGAAAGTGGTCACGCTACTTATAGAGCCCTGGTGGCACAGCAAATTATATTAATGCGTGTCTGAATTCAATCGCGCCGAAGCTGGAAACGCTCGTAGCGTGCCTTGTTCAGCTTCATGCAAGTTACTTCAAAGAGCTAAAAAAAACTTTTTTTTTTTTTCTAGAACAAAAGGCAAAATTAAACCAAATTGGTTTAGCTGAGAACAGGTTTTACACCTATGACGCTCTATATAAACTAGATTATTCACCAGACTTTTTCCATTTTATTGCATTCCCCATTTATGAGAGCAAAACAAATGTAACAGCCTAAGGTGAGGGAGTCTGGAAACTGAGAGAAGCTTCCTCGGGTATCATCTTTATAGTATTCTGCCTGAGAGGTGAAAAAAGCCTCCGTTACTTAAAGGACTGCTCTAACCACAAGGTTTTTGTTCACTGTTTTTATTTTCCACTTAGGATCCCAAGTATTACAAGTTAGGAGGAAAAGCACCAAACTGCTCCACACGAGTACCTGAGCAAAGACTAAAGGCGAACGTTCACCACGACACTCATGAGCGTGTTTGTACAACACGAGTACAGGGAACACTCACGACGCTTTACAGAGCATGACTGGTAAGTGGCACTTTTTGTGAATTACAACCATTTCTACTAATGCAACCACAGTAAAACACCACACGATGATATACAGAAGCGTTTATTTAGCAGAGTGTGTGCTATACAGTGTACTCTTAAGTCATTCATACCTAGGTAAAAAAAAAAAAGGACAAATAAAAAAAAAAAGTGAAGTATACACTGCAGACAGGAAAACCATCAAACAAAATACAAACTTCCCAGAGCAGCTCCCACTCAAGTTGCCCTTAACCAGAACAAAAAAGTACCAGTATCGAAAAGCGCAGTTTTTTAAGAATCTGAGATTACATTTTTCGGCAATTTCAACATTAGCTGAAAATACCTATTCTCCGAGGTTTTCTGAGTGTCTCACAAGACAAGGACTTTGCATTGCATTGACCTGTATCTGAGAACTCGGTTATAAACAGTTTAATAAGCACAAATAATTCATTACAGCATTACTCAAACATTTACAGAGTAAGACCCTGTCAATATCTCTAGAAACCTGTAACTATTAAGAGTTGGTTCCACCCACACTGCCAGACTTACACCAACCGTATAAGAACTGAAAACCGAGGAAGAGCTAAAAATGTGCAAGACAGGTTGGCTGTGAAGAGATAGACTTTTCCAAAAACTACGTGTGTATTCCTCAGAATGCTGCGTCCTCTGAAAACTAAACAACAGCTACTCCTCCCCTCCCCAATTACCCAAAATGGGTATTTTGGCCGACATGATTCTGTCTTAGCTTTTAATTGCTTTTGCAAGCGCAAAGTAGGGAATCAAGTTACTTGGCCTAAGTTAAACGTGTCCTCTAGACTCATGGTCATATATAAGGAAGGGCCTTATAGGCAGTCCTGCCCTCTCAGCGGTTTTAATACCAGGATATTCCTGTAGCTTGGAAATCAACAGCAGCCAGGATTACTGAAACAATCACAAAATAAAGGAAGAGAAAATTAGATGACGGGCACAAAAGCTTTAAAAGTCCCAAACTAAGAGAAGGAATTAGCAGGAAAGACACGAAAATGGCACATTACCTGTCGTGCCACAACATCGGCAACGTCGTGGCAGCCAGGTTCACAGAATCACAGAATTATTGAGGCTGGAAAAGACCTCTGAGATCATCAAGTCCAGCAAGTTAGCTCTCGTTAAAAGAAGGTTAATAACTTGGGTCTGCGTTGTTTCAAACGGCCACTGCGATCAGCTGACACGCGGTCATTTTGTGTGTGGGTCCAATCATGCACAGTCCAATGATAGTCTTTGAGATTGCATCTTTATTCAAGATTCAGGATTACACAGCAGTACTGGTGGGAAAAAAAAAGTCAGGATTTGCAAGGATTTGTTCAAAGCATATAAAGAGTCCTGCAGAGACACAGGAGAGCCAGTGGCGGCTTTTCCTTAGCTCTTCATATTAAAAAATATCTTCGTATTAAAACACGTACAAAAGAAATCCTTCTACCATATCAAAACAAAATTTTAAGATCTTGACTATTTTGGTTTTATTTAATAATTTGAGGAGAAGCAGATGTATAAAACTTTTTTATTGTTGTTTTCTTTTCTTTCCTTTCTTCCTCCCAAAACCCTTCAGGTATTTTAGACATGAATATTTTTCCTAAACAGTGAAATTTGTTACTCAAAACTTCTGGAGGTTTAACACAACTGACTGACCCTCACCTCTGTCCATTTTTCTTTTCACACTGGTATAGATATTGATAGTCAATGGCTTACAATATTTTGCTTAAGGTACAATTAGAGATTGGGTTTTTCATTTTGAGGAAAAGAAAGTTTTTAAAAACAATTTGACACACAGACTTCAAAGTTGAGACAGGTGTCTGAGACTAGTTTTCCTCCCTTATTTTTCTTTTCTGTCACAACAGAAAGACTTGAGAAATTAAGGTCAGCTAAAGCTTTCTGACTTTGGCTGGTGTGACTCCAAACCACAAATATACCGTACATGTCATAAATCTTCATTTCTGCAAGTGTAGTAAACAGGGGGTCAAAATAATTTTTTACAAGTATTTTCCCCAATTTCAGTTTCAGTATGATCCACACAAATAATTTCAGTCAACTTCAAAAAACAAACATAAGGCTACAGAAGTCCACAGGCTACAGTTTGAGTGTATTCAGTTACTGGTTTAAGGCACAGTATTTTTTTTTGTTCTAGAAAGCTACAAGTTTAAAGTCACAGTGAGGAATTTCACATTTCAATTTTGGTCTGGCACTCTAATCACATACGTCACAACTACTACTTGTAGACTTCTGTAAAATACTTCAGTCGCTGCGTGCTGCAGTCTCAAATTGTGGTTTCGCACTCAAAGTGACCTTAAGTGGAAAATACTGAAGCCGGAACTCACCCAAAAGTAGCGTGCTGGGCATTTTAAAAAACTTAAACATCAACACACTTGCACATATGATACTTAATATACAATATATGATACTTAACATACATACACCCTGAAATTATTTAAGTTGGGAGGGAGGAAGTCATTGCTGGTATTTCAACAGACATGCAAAACTGAGATAACCACCTCCAGAAGGAGGGCCTGGAACGGTGTGCCACAGAATGACAACTCTGCGCGTACCTCGCCTGACTTTTACGGAAGCAAAACTAGCCCTGGTACCACAGATTCCTACTGCACTAGACTGCAACCTGCCAATAACCGTAGAGAGGCCGTGCTTACAAGAGTTGTTCATGACAGCATGAGTAGCAAAATCATTCTGCATTCTTAAACTAATCTTCAGTGAAATTCAAGTCAAAACATCAGAGCTTTGACTCGGGTTTCCACGCTACAAGGCTTTAAGCACATACTCGAGACAGTCACGAGCTTAGATATCTGAAAAACTGAGCTGCTGGGCAGATATGCTTAAGTAAGAGCTACAGACTTTTCTCCTTAAATGCTTAAAGTATATTTTTAAAAGCAATAATGTTTATTAACAAGATGACATTTATTGATTTTATTTAAGCTCTGAATATATTCTCCCATCAAAAGAATATACATCAGAAAATACAGTCTTTCCAAATGTTTTCTGATAAATTTTTTAGATAATTTTAAGAATTCTGTTAAGAACACTAGCTTAACATTCTGGCTCTACAAAAAGCTAGAAAAACTCTCTTACTTTAACATAAAACCCGATCTGTTTTCATCTGTCATTCATTCCACACCTTTCCAGAGGTATACGAGAGTAGCGTGTAGCTTTGGTGACAAAAGTACATCTCCCCTAAAGGAATGGTGATGAGAGTTTTAAAACCTTTTACAGTACAGCATGAAGAGCTTATACAGGCTAGCCTGATTATCTCCCAGAACAAAAAAAAAAAAGAGATGTAAAAAAGTCAAAGCTGTAAATTAAGAGACTGGCATTCACCAGGAAATGGAAAATAACCATTAAGAATTTAGTCTGGTTTACAACTCACAACTTTTTAGTAGCTTGATGACTTGAAACGGCAGCGTGATTGTTCTACAGACACCACAACCACTTCCAAAAGCATTTTCAGCTCTGTCAGTGCAAATAAGAAAAGCCTAAACATGCTCATCACTGTATTGAAACAAACGTGATCAAAAGTTTACATTTATTCACAGGCACATGATTGACTTTATTCTTCCTGTCAGAGCTTAGAAGCAGATGTACCACATTTCAGAAAAAAAAGTCAAGTAACAAGTTCATAACCTTGTTACTGGCACACACGTGGGAAGCTAGACTTCGTATCAAACATTGACATATGCAACAATATTTTTTTTAATTTAAGTGTTGATACATTTTCATTTTACTTTTTTAAACACTGATTTTAAAACATAAGCCAATTAGTTATAGTTGAAAAGTTCACTTTGACATACAGGCAGTCTCTACGTCTCCTGCAATATACTACTACTGCTCCTACACTGTTTAGGGTTTTGTTGTGCAATTCATTTGTTTGTTTGAAAGCTTAGCAAATTAGTGTTTTGTATATCAGCTCACTCAAAACCAAAATCACTATTAGTTAGTATTAGAAACAACATTAACTTGAATTCCAGTTACTGCTTTTTAAAAAAAAAAAAAGAAAGAACAAAAGAAGAAACCCAACCAAAACCCAAAGCCAATTTCCCTTGTAACAGGATGCTGAAACCTGACATAGCACAACCAGCTTTTAAATCAAAACTGGAATGGCCACCTTTGGACATGATCCATTCATTGAATTTGAAGGTATGTTCAGTAACTCCAGCAAAGAGGTAACGGTTTTTCCTCGCCAGACAGACAGAGACCTTTTCTGAACTGTTCAGCTGCACGTGTAGCTACTACGACGGCAGCGTGGTAAGGCTGTGAGGAACTCAGGTTTGATCACATCAACCAGACAGAATTACAGACCTCAGGAGCCATTCAGGGTATGGAGGTGTGGCCAAAAATTTCTCATTAAATCTCCTCCTGCCCCTGATGGAGAAAGATTCTGCCGCACGTGTATGCTGTACCTAAAATTAGTGACATTTAGTACTCCTGGTTCTTACCCTGCTTTTATATTCAATAGCTTATAAAATTATTACAAAAGAACCACACAAAGAATCTTTTTTTTTTTTTTTTAATTCATTCTGGGCTACAAAGCCAGGCAATGGTGGCTTAGCCTCAGCCTGAATGCTTGATTATGTGGCATAATCTCCATCTAAACACGCTGAACATCCACATGGATAAAGAACAGTGGTGTTGCAAAATTAACACCTCAAGCTCTGAAAAAGAAGGGAACAACAGAATTTGAGTCTGCACGTTAAGAGAAATCGTCCCTTACAGAACAGAGGTCTAATCCGTTATGAGTTAACTTGCGTCTCCATCTTCTCCTCCACAGTCTAGATATCTCAAATTTGAAGAACAAGCTGGGTTTTTAATTTAAAGGTAGTAAGAAACATTACGATTTGCCAAAAGCTGTTTTGTAAATGCAGCCTACTTATAACAAAGGATATTTTGGTAGTATTTACACTTCCTCACACACACAATGAAGAGTCTTTACCGCAGGTTAGCTACGTTTCTGCTGCAATTGCAATTGTGAACAGTAGCAGAACTAGAAATCTGTGTACCAGAAGCTTCTTCTGTAAAAGTAACAACAGTCATTGTATTTTACCTGAAAAAAAAAACAATTTTAGACTGCTATAAAAATCTAGGCAAGATTCTGTAACCCATTTTATGAAGAGTGGTAACAAGTACCAACAAAATTCCAAGATTTTAAGATACAATTAAATGAAAATAATTGGTGTTATTCTACGCTGCCGTAAATTAGAAGTCTCAGATTGGGGCAGATTTGGGAAACTATTGAAGCTACTACACGCAGAGACTGTTTGCTCTCCTTATTCTGATTATTATTTTATTCCAGGAGCTCCAACAAATGGACTCGTGCACAAAGAGCCCATTAAGAAGGCAAAACTGAACTGGAAGTAAAATACAGGAGTAAGACAAAAGGACCACAGAAGGCCAAGGAAGATGATCATCCACATACATCAGATCCTGCACATTCCACAGCCAGCCTTTTACCAGCCCCAATGCAGTTCTGCCACTGTCTTCCATTCACAGCCATTTGAAAGCAGAAAAGCTCATCTACTCTTCTACGTTTGAGCAGCAATTTTTAGGTTAAACTGGTGGATTTAGCTACAAGTATATTTAGACACACCCGTTATATTATATGCATATACTGTAGCATACATTTGGTTAGACAGTATCTATTGAAATCACTTTTCAGATCTACAAACACTATGTATGATCTAACCTTCTAAAAAAAGGTTAAGACCAGCACACAGATTACTAATAACAGTGATAGTGGCTTAGTTAACTACAATAATCTTACTCAGTTAAAGCAGTTTTAATGACTTACTGATAGCTTGATCTGCCAACTTGTATATAAGCGGACAAAACAGGTGCCTACTTCATATTTGTCCTTCATTTCAGAAAGTCACTCTGCGAGCCAAGTCTTTCCAGACAGCACAAGCGAACTGACCCTAACAACACGCCAGAACTAACTGAGGCACTTTGGGCAAGATTAATGAGACAGCACAAAATTCATGGGTCAGGCTGGCCATACTACTGGATCGAGAATATACTCGATTGACTGCGGGGAGCAGATTTCCTCTTTTTACTCCTACAAGATGATGGAGCTGGTCTAGTATTTGCGTGTGAAGGTAACGGGTATCTCAGACAGGGCGGAGACAGCTAACAGAAGCAAGTAGTAGGCTGATCTCTACGCAAAATCAATACATCATTTTAACCTAATGGCAGAATTCCTTACACGCAGCTCTTTTAGGTTTTGTTATAAACGGCAGTCACTGTAGCATCTAGGCACTAAGATAATAGTTTATACTGAGCTAATAATTACTGACAGTATCACCCACGGTTACGAAGAGTTTGTCCGGGTGAGGAGGTTAGCACTGCGTGGCAGGGCATGAATCTGCAAGGCTGTAACTATTCCACATTCATTTCACGTACGAGCATTTATTATGAGACACTTGATTCTCCATTTACAACAGGAAAAAAAACCCTGCCTTGTCTACTTGGAAAGAGTGCAGTACAGCAACCACGCAATAAACTCACGTCATATCTCAGTGTTTGCTACCTTCTACAAACGAACAAGATCCAAGGAGTGATTTCAGAATTGACAACATTCCGGAGAAAACTGGCAATGTTTTAAAACAACATTACAGCAAATTTTTTTTTCTGAATCTGCTGGTATCCTTCCTCAATAGAAAGCTACGCAGAGTATCGATTGTTTTCTCACTCTCACAAAAAGTAAAGTGTATAAGACTTTTCGCAATCTCACAAATGTTCAACTCACACTGATTGAACACATGATTTGATAGAAGTTAACAGTTTTATACAAGCAGTACATTCTAGGTTGTCTAAACGCAAATGTGGCAGGTTTAAAATTTAGCATAAAATGATCAGAAGTATACTTGGCTGTGTAGTTGTTGTGATAGTCACAGTGTGCTTGAAATGTATTGAATTTTAACCAGCATAATTTAGACCTGCAAGAGATGCAAGTTCAGAACATATGCACTGTGTGGTACAGTGAGTAAAAAAAAGTCTGTTTCAACAAAGTAGAGTGAAATATCAAAGTGTCTACAAGGCAAAACCGAGTACTGAGATGTTACACAAATATCACGTATGTGCTTATACACACCGTTAACTCACTTCACGTTCACAGTCGGGAAATAAAACACCATGATAAGCTTCCAAAGCGACGTGAACATAACCACGAACTTTTGACAAAGTATTCACAGTCCTGTCCTCTTTCCCATGTCACATAAACTACGGATGAGGTTAATGTAGGCATTTCTCTGCTGAAATTTGCCCCATCTTTTCTAGGCCGCACCGTTCCTCCTATGCAGAATGAACACTACACAGCACAACACAGCACGTGTAGAAGAAGAGAAAAGATCACAAAGTGCGATACTCTGTATAAGTGCATTCGTCCAAAGGCCAACATTGCAACAGACAAGGGGAGCGGAACTTTGGCTGTGATCTTCAAGAGTTTACTGTAAGAACAGAAAGAAAAAAATTGCCATTTTTGTAGCCACACATGCAGGAAGTACGTGAACACCATATTTCACTTCCTTTTGGAAAATTTATAGATTTCAAGGATTTGTTCGTTTTTAAAACTGAACAATAGGTGTAACAGGCAACGACAGCTGATGCATGAGCAAGAGCAGATATTGAAAAAGGTCTAATATAATGTTATTTTAAACTATTCTTATATTAATTTAGAAATAAGTTCTTTGTAACAACGAAAGATTTAATGTTTTAGATCATGTGCGTTAACAGGTACCAGTCAAGAGGATAAACCCTTGGTTACCACTCATTTTCTTCCATGAGGCACTAGTCTTAGATTTGAACAAGAGATGCTCTAACTGTCAGAAAAACCAAGCACTCAAAACTTCTCAATCCAGCACAAAGCACTTTACATTTCCACAAGTGTGCCCGTAAGGGGGAATTACAAGAACATAACCCTAATGGTTTAGAACTCACTTTTCCTTGTAACTTTCTGAAAGTAATTGCTAAATGCATTAGGATTCTGGAACTTTTGGAAGGATCCAATGAATTGTGAATTAAAACACCACTGGTAAAGAAGTCTTTATACAACTGAAATGAAGTAATTGCCACCTAAACTGTAAGCCCATGTGGTTAATACTAGTGATTTTCTCCACTTGGCTGAACTACGGATAATTTGCATGCATTTTACCCAGTCTACATAGGCTGAACAACTAGTATCTGTACAGCATAAATTTTTACCATACAAATCGAAGTAGTACGAGTGAAGCAGGAAAACAAACAAACAAACAAATCGGGATTAGGGTACAGTACCTTGACTTCACTTCAGAAGTGCTTGAATTCATGAGAATTTCTAAAATGCACACCAGGATAATAGCTGTGGATCTACATGGATCAGGATCAAGTCTAACGTTGTACCTGCAAAAAATGGTTTAAAAAGCACATTATTTCTAAACTGGGCTACCAAATCAAACCCAGGCTGGGAACAACAAACATACATGAAATGTATATGGCATCACAGCCTGACTTCAAATCCTTTCCTTCCTTCAAGCATATGACTGATTGAATTAACATCTTCCTATAGCATAATCCAGATTACATAGAAAAAACCAATTATAATTAATAGAAGCCTCATAATGTAACAAGTCAACCGTTTGCAGTTTTTACTATCTTCAAAGGTTCATATTGTTTTCTTCTACCTTACTGGTAATATAAGAAGTTACCTGAGATTTTTTAACCAGTAAACTAACGATGGCAAGTTGAGTAACACAATCCACGTGAATAAATTGAGAATTGTAACGTGCATTTTAAGACTGCTAATGGCTTCAGCAATTGTCGTACTGCTGGAAAGAGATTGTGTTGCTTTTGAGGTACTGTCCACCGAACTCTGTTTTTTGACTGTGTGTATTCTGGAGTTCCATGAAGTTTCTTTTGAGCAGTTTGAATCCTGAAAATAAAAGGCAAGACTCATAAAGGCTCACAAGAACTCAAGGTGGGGGAGAAGGAGGGAAAAACTGTCACACCAGTAGCATAACAGCTCTGATTTAGGAAGGAATTTTGCAATTTGTCTCTCAAAAAGCCATCAAAAGCGAAGCTCAATAATTCAAAGCATCTAGAGTTAACCAGAAACTTGTCTTACACTAATAGTTTATGTCTTTCGAAGAAAAGAATGGAGAGTGGAGATGCCCTGACACCAATGCAGTGATAAGAAATGGAGTTCCTGGAAGAAGGAAGAACAGAATAAAAGGAGTAATAAAGTGTGCAGGTGAAAATGGGGATCATTCATGGAAAAGGATGCAAAAGGTAACGCAACTGGGAGTAAAACATCAGCTGAAGGAATAAATAACAAAGATGAACTATGAGTTGGCAGATGCTAACTTCCGGTGACAGAAAAAGCCCACAACCCACAAATGAAACCAAATCCAAAAAATTCTTTGGACGGGAAAGAAGAGATGGAAAGGACCTAAGTCTAAACCAATATAAAAACATTCAGAGAAACCAAAAGAAAACTGCCAACAACTTTTTCTGGCAGACCATTTTAACTACGATTGTAGAAAAGAACAGGTAGTTATTATATGCTTGTATCCACACATGCTTACAGCTTGGATCCTACACTTTGCTCACAATGCATGAAATCCAATGCTTTTTAATTGGCTCCCAATTTACAAATTACAGCCTCAGTCCATACACACCTAATAAATCTTATTTAGCATCTCCTGTTTAAAAAAGGCCCTGAACTCCACAAAACTACTTATCTGGAAAACAATATCTACCTGTAGTACAGACCATTATATAGAAATTAAATTCATTTCTGTAGGTGAGGAACGTATAATCAAATACCAAAATTTAGACAAAACCTATTGCTCTGTATGTATTCAGAGACCATGTTTTCTTAAATGAACTTTGCACAAGCTCACACTGCAGCGATCTTGTACAGCGACTGCAGTCGTCACGTGTGATGGAACAGGCTACTCGTGCCCTGGAGTTGCTCTGACATCACACACACACGATAAGGTAACTGCAGCCACGCAGTTATCGCTGGCGATGACAATCCCTAATGCACAGGTGTGCCAAACAACCTGTGCTCACCATTTTGACCAGAAGGAGGAAACAGACTTACCCCATTAAGCACGCTTTGTTCTGCTCTTACATTCACATGGAGTTTTATAACCTGTAAGACAGACAGTTAAGCTTCTCTTTAGTAACACTGCCTCACACAAACACTGCAACACTCAAGAAAAAAAAAAAAAAGGGCTATTTTTGGACCCTTGTTATCACTAGATGATCCTAAGGCCTCAATGGAGCTGCAATGCGAGCACTCTCTCTGCTTTTTCTGTTGCCAGCACCCAAAGCACCCTCTTAAGGAAAGATGTCCAAGCATGGAGAGAAAATTTATGCTTGCCCTGCTTTCTCCCCTTTCACTGTGCTTGACCGAGAACACAGGAACCACCCGTATGTAAGCTGCTCTGCTTTGTGCCCCTACTCCCAGGCATGTGTCCCAATGTGTCCCTGGTACCTAAGTACTGGGCCTGATTTAGCAGCTCCATAACCATAAGTTGAATCAGAGAAGTTCGACATGCTGATGCAAGGAAGACCGTGGAAGCTGAATGGCAGGGACTAAATATGGGTCTCCGTGGCACTAACCAAGGGATCAGGTTAGATATACGGTAAAACTACTAGAATTCCGCAGCATATCCACCCAGCTTCATTTACTCCATAAAGATTTCAGAAAAGTCCTTAAATATAAAAAGCATCCAAGAGAACAGCCCAAGTCCCCCCTTTGCTAAAATTTCTCTTCAAGGGAGTTATTAGTCTTTGATTTTACAACATTATTTATCCATAAGTTAAAAATTACAATTATATGCATTCTTGTAGCGAGCATATAGGACTGTACATTTCTCTGGAAAAAGCATTCTCAGAAAGCCTAAAGATCACAAGATGGTGAGAGCCTGATATATTCACAAAAGACCTATTCTAAGTGAGCAAATAATGTTTAAGTATTAAAAACAATAATGTGGTTTTTTTGCTTTTTATGTTTTGCTACAAACTTTTGAATTCAGTACCTTAAACAAGTATTGAAGATAAATAATCAATACAGCAAATGCACCGCATGTGGTCCAGCTAACCAAAGCGAGGGATAAGACTCCACAGAGACTTCTTCGTGTAATCAACTTGTTATCTTTTGGAAGTACAGTAGGTCTAAAAAAAAAAAAAAAGACAAAAAAAGACAGAACTGCTGTTATACTGCTGTTGTCACAATGACATCAAGACCAGGAATATCAAAGAATGATGTTGGTTCAAACATATATGCCAACTGCTATATAAGCTACTTAGTTAAAAAAAAAAAAAACAAACCACAAACAAACACACACAAAAAAAACCAAAAAACCAAAACCTTTTCTTATGAAATGAACAAAACGATCTTGCACCTTCCAGAATGAAGTGTGACAAGGTGAGGATGAAATGCAACAGAACTATGAAAAGGTCTGTACTTAGATATTCACAGGACATTACAGTATGAAAACAGACATTGAAAACAGAAAAAACATTATTTGGAAAACATAACTATAAAAGCCTTTGCAATACATATTGAAAACAACTGCAGAAAGAAGGCTGGTTGTCAAAAAGAGTTCCACAGAAAGCTACCGACAAATTCTTTGTCGCTGGCAATATCAGGTCATCCCAGAACACTGAGCAAACCTCAGGTGAGCACCATCTACTTCAGAGAGATTCACAGAAAAATTTTTCCCCTCCAAGAAATTGAGGACTAGATCAAAACCCACGTAAGGCACTTTGTTTTACTTTGCTTGCATGTGCATCTTTTGCTTTACCTATTAAACTGTCTGTATCTCAACATCCGAGATTTCTCACGTCTGCCCTTCTGATTCTCTCCCCTATCCCAGCGAGGGGGACAAAGTGAGTGGCTGGGTGGGGGCTGAGCTGCCAGCTGGGGTGAAATCACGACATTAAGGCACCAGAACTCCAAACTGCACCAGCTGACTTACAGGCAGGCACACAAAAATCTTACTTTCCTGCCTCTGCCCAAGACATTCTTAGGGTTTGCAGAAAACTAAAAGCTTTAATGAAAAAAGAGGATGAAGCAAGCTAAAACCCTTCGAAGTTTAGTAAGAATAATTACAAAACTTACAAGTTTATCACTTCATCACTTAAAACTAGTAATGATGTTTCTGAACATAATTTATATCCACTGTAATTTATAAACAAGAAGGCCGAGAAGAAATAGCTGACACAACATCTATTATTTTGTAGAATAAGACCAGAAGGTCTAGCAATGAAAAAAGAAATAACTGAGCAGATATTTTCTGAGTAAAGTGCAGCCCAACGAGCTTCCTGGAGACAGAGAGTTGGCCCAAATCTAGCTGAGGACTGTTATCAGTGTGAGAACAGACAAACTGTTAAAATAGCTAAGCATGTTATCCAGTTTACTAATTTAGTCTTTCAAAATGCTTTTATCTTCATTGCTTTTTTAAACATCCTTACGTATTTGAATGCTCATCTCTACAAGTAAAAACATTTCAATACTCTTAGATCTCTAAAACTAATAAACCTTATAACATTGAAATTAACACCCAATAAGTTTTTGGTTTACAAATCCATTTGCATTCTTTAATGCAATTTATCCAATATGAACAATGAAGAAGGAATTGCAATGCTTATAGGCCCTTTTCTAAATACATATATTTACTTTTTGAGCTGCCAAAAAAAGGTTCAGTTGCTTTCTTTTCCCCAAAAAACTAACTGAAAACCTTCATAACAGCTGGTGAAGGAAACAAGTCATTTATGTTCCCTTTTGGAGATGTGGAATAAGGAATACGAGACACTCCTCGTACTTCTTTAGTACTTAATACTGATGAATCCAGGTGGCTAAAATCATGTGCGAGTTGCAATGCAAGAATTTGACCTGCCCAAGCATTCACACTGAAGCAAACAGAAAAAAAACCTGACAGGGTCACAGCCATCTAAACGAGCATAACTATAGAGGATAACGTGTTGGTTTTTTTTTTACCTAAATACAGCAAACCATAATGAAGAGAAGAGTCTCAGAGATGTAGAGAAAAATACTCCACTCCAATAGGCAATGCCTGTCCCGAAAAGAAATAGAGTCAGGGACACGAGGGGGAACCATGCATCCTGACTACTCAGTACAGCTGCATCCACCTCGGGGAGGGACAGGGATTCCCACATCTCTCTAAACCAGTTAAACCTGCCAAAAACATGAAAGCAGTATTACTTATCACTTCCAGTCACCGTCACAGTAAGATATAGATCAACTATTCCTCCTGCTAGAGCTTTTCAAACAACAGCACAGCTGAATGTTCACAATGACTACAGATACAATATTCCTCCCCACCAATTGTTTTACCGAAACGTTTGCTTTCGAAACTGCTTTGAATAACTAAGTTATGCAAACTCACCCGTGCAGAAGCACAACAACGCTTATAAGTGGTTCTACTTTGTAGGGTTTAGCTGTCCTGACTAGTTCATGGGAAAAGTCTGAACACTGCCCTAGAACCAAGAACAGAAAGCAGCTACAGTTACTCTTTCGCCATGAACTTTAACAAACGAGAACCACAACAAAAAGGAAATTCAGACAAAGGTTTGAAAGTTTACTTTAAAACAAGATAACCATGTCTTCTAACAGTAGTGTAAGTCAGCACGCTTCATCATCGAGGCCCTTATTCACTGGATCACTCACATTCAGGTAAAATGTCACAAGAACTTACGGAATTTGTTGTAAAACACCAGAAATTAAATAAAAACGTATTTTGTCTGAAGACATGCCTAAAAGTCTGCGAAGGTTGTCTTTAGGCAAGAAGTGTTTTGTGTTTATTAACAATGTATTTTAAACTTTTATCTTTGTTTCTAAGTAGACTTCTATTAATTCTAAAATACTGCGCAACACCGATCATTTGCAAAGAAAGGACGCAGAGTAAAATAATAAGGAAATATTCTGCTAGAACAACAACCATGGAGAATTAATAACAAACAAAAAAATTAAACTAGAGAGCATAGATCCAAATACTTTGCAAGTTCAGTGATACTTAGCCTAAAAAAAAATTCATAACAACTAACTAGCCTTGCAACAGTAAACCAGACGAACAACTTTCCTAAAAGAGCTTGTGACTAAAAAAATATTTTTCCTAGTTAGCTACCTGTTGATACCAACGTGCTCAATTGTCCTCCATAAGTGAGAAGAATGTTAGAAATAACATAGACTGGAAGAGCGCCAGCATGGAACCTTATTACCTGAAAGACAAGGATATAAGAAAACCTTTTACTGTATATATATATATATAAAAAACTGTATTTTAAAAAAAATACACATACAAAAATATTATCCTTTGAAACTAGCATGATACTGTAATTAGAAAATCTTCCTTAAAAGATTCAAACAGTTTACGTGATGCATAGGTATTTGGTAACTACGAACAGCCAGTAGTGTTATGTACGGAAAAATATGTATGTTGATAAATGAAATGCTTTTTTAAAATTCAGAGACCACTTTCCAAGCAAAACCTGCATATAGACAGATATGTCTTGGGGCAAAGAATTTTTGGAAGCATTTCATGTATGTTTTCCGCTATCCCAAGTCATGATTATTATACAAATAAGGCACAAATTCTTCTAGAATTATAACAAAATGAAAACTCCTTCACACTGAGTACATTCAAATAGAGAAACTTGCCAGCAATGTTCCAGCACCACACTTAGGTGCTTGTAAATTAGCTCTTTTTTAGAAGTAGAAAACTGCAGTCTATTTTCACTGATCCCGGCATTGAAATGTATTCTTCATTGATAACCAAAGCAAATTTGTTGAAAAGGAGCATATGGATATACTTAGACTTTTTTTCCCTTCCTTTTAGTTGATGCCAAATGTATTTTTAAAGTTTTAACACCACTGACTCATCAGGCAAGAAAGTGAAAATGACCTGGAATGTCATCCCTTTACAGATATTCTGCTAAAAGCCAAATGCTCAACATTTGCATTAGCTCTCTAGAGCTAGAGTGCTTTTCTACTCCTCTGAAAACCGAGGCCTGACATTTATCCGGATGGGATGCCTTCCCGAGCGACAAGGTTTTAAGTGATCATTGCAGAGTGTTCCTCTTGGCATCAAGAAGGCATGTGAAGTGCCCTCGTAGGGAAGGGAGGAAGGGAAAACTTCTACACATGCCACTGACATAAAAAAAAAAACCCACAAAACAATGTAGTACTAAGAGGTTTTCTTACTTGCCCAAGAACCTGCAAAAGTGATGTCTTCAGAATTACCTTAATGACAGAAAAGAGAAATATTTTATTATTTTATACAATAGTAAGCACAAGTAAAAAATACTTTTACTTTTAAGAAGTCAGCTTAATTATTAGAACACAGTAATCCCTTAACCAAAATGTACAACAGCTTACTACCGACTTGTTTTTAAAAACAAATTCTTTAAAGTTTTTCTCAGAAATGAGAGCCCAACTTTCAATACTACTCCAGCTGTTGCAAAATATTTACAAAAAGGCCAAACAGCCCATTTTTCGATTTGCTTAGTATTTATTTTAATTACCTATGTGTTTTAAAAGACTCAATTATGAAAAAATATAGAGGGTTGCAAAACAGCTATAACATAAATTTGAATTACTCACTTCATACTGACAGTCTGGGGAAGAGTAAATGTTCAGCTCTGGCACCCTGCTGTCACTTTGAGGCTGAGCAAGATGCAGTTTTGCAGAAATCTCCGTAAAAGACGGAACTCTGAAACAGCAAGTTAATTGAGGTACTGAAGCGGTAAAATATCATGATGAAAATTTCAGACCAGAAAATCCAACTTGAAGACAATTAGCGAGAATTATTAAACAAACGATGAGTAGTTACTCTTGTAAGGACAAGGCAAAAGAACTTTGTCAACAAGGGCAGAAAGGTAAATGAGGAAAAGATGCAGAAGCCAAACACGTAAGACTGGAGAAGTTGTCTTATATTAGAAATATTACCACACAGGATGCAAACATTCTTGAAAAACCTATCAAGAAGTATACTTGCTAAGTCCTTACTTTGCTACAATTATTGAGTCTTCATGGGACCAGGGTATGTGAAGTCTGTAAACACTAGGCTTTCTTTCTGAAATGGAAGAGAATTAAAATATAAAATTAAGAACAAGATGTGGCAACGGTCTCTAAACCCCAAAACTCAGCTAAAACAAAAATGTAGATCACTACACAGAAACCCTGGGCTTGCAGTTACATTGCAACTGACATTGCAATGCAGATCAGTGCAGTTAGCACTGAACAAAAAATGATGTTTAACTTACGCTGTTACAGAACGAGACAGCAAGACAAAGTTTAAAGGCAGCACAGTTATAAGAAAACTGCTTTTCAATACAAAGCTGTAACCTCAAGTTACCAAATCCATGATTTTTGAGTTTTTTTTGAAACACAAGTCCTTTAGTATCCCATTACAAAGCTCAGCATTCAAATGCAAGCCCCACAATTAGCAAACGAACGAAAATCCCAGCAAAATGTGCTACTCTTGAGAAACACTTTTAACGTAATGCAGAATCGTCTTACAAGTTCAGGTTCCCTTTGCTGGGAAGTAGGAAAAACAAACATATGAAGACTAATTCCACACTTGCTTTGAGCTATCCTTCTTAACAAAAAGTGTGAGAGGTATTAGCAGAAATATTTGAATAGAGAGTACTACCCAAACCCCACTGCAGGAGAGGAGTTTGTTTCCACCAGTTTCAGTCTTGGAGAGTTTTCAGCAAGCTTTGTTTTATAAATTTATACTTTAGAAGACACATATTTACCTTTGAGTGACTGACAGTGACTCTCTACATAAATTTTGAAAGCTTGATATATCTAGAACACATAAAAAAAGATAAATAATAGTTTCCCTTACATTCAGCAAACAGCAGTTGCAGTAGCTTAAAACATTAAGCAATATTCTTACTTGGTTAAAGTGCTGGAGCTGTACATTGTAAAGTAAGCCAGTTGAATTTAATAGAATTTTGCTTGAAGAAAATCCTGTAAAGGATGTATTATTTTCACATATTAGACAAAAGTATTTGAGAATTGACCAAATGTTCAAGTTTGGGGGTTTTTATTTGTTTGGGTTTTTTTTTCCACCGGGATATTTATGCACTTCTATATCCGTTAGTCAAAAATCCCACATCTCTTATTTCTTTGTCTCTTTCTAAGAAAGCACTGCTAACTGCAGTAAAAGCCAACAAAAGCCTTCTGACCACTGGAATTTTTAAGGAAAACTTATAATCCAAATGTTAGTACTATTCGTTTTCCATCGTTTTCCAAAAGTAATAAGCTATACTTACCAAATGAAAAAAGATGTGTTACAGGAAGCTGTAATGTTCTGGAATCCTCTCTGAAGAATTCACAGTCCAGAGTATACTGCAATTCAGGATATTAAATACAGATCTAAACCGGGCATAAGACTACAAAGCCTTTGCACTTGCCAAATTCTGTTCACAGGCTCGGGACACAAATATCGAGCCGCCACCTCTCCGCATTCCCCTGATAAGGCAGTCTGTTTCTGTACAGAGCAGTACAAGTTTGGGAAGTTGAAGCACAACTTCCAGGTTACTCTAGCTCTCACGCGTTTGCAACAGCCTTCAAAAAGCCGAGAGCTTCCTAAGCAAAAAGAATCTTCAGTTTGTCTCTTCAGGTTTAATCACGCAAAAAGCAAAGCAAAGCATCCGGCAGAGATGTACCATCTCTAACAGATATTTAGTTCACTTGGAAATTATTTTCCATCCCATAGTAAATCCAGCACTTGTTTACTTTTTAAAAGCAGTTTCCAAGGTTTAACACTGGACCACAATTTAGGAGGCTACATTTCACAAGTGATCTCTCTTCCATCTTTGCGCATCTAGAACGTTGTATATTGCTAATTTAACTGCAAGAGGTCTCCATCACAACTGTCTCAACAACACTCATATATGAGCATTATGATCACTGCGAATAATTTCTTGGATCACAGCTTGTTATCCCACAGACACAGAGACTCTATTTGTGTCACAGAAAGGGATGTCAGATCTAATTAGACTTTAAATTCAAGCCCAGCATTCTGCCATTTTCAGGACTAACTGGAAAGGCCTGAAAGACCCAGCTGGGTAATATGCAAAGTCTTCTTACACTCACTGCAAGTGTTCCTCTTCCTGGGATCCTGAGAGGGCTTGATGCAAAGATAGCCAACTCATCTGTGAGATTCAGAACTATCAAGCTCTGCATAACTCGGTCTAGCACGTTATTTGCAGTCTCAGAGCTTGCAGAGGTATCTGCCCTATGTACCCCAGAATCCATATGTGCTTTCTTCAATTATCTACGGCATTCTCTGCTACCCTAGGTGAGAGAACTGGCTGTTCAAAAAGATAAATATTGAGGAATGTAATCAGAATATTATGAAAAACAAGGAAGAACAATGTTAGAGTTTCCAACAAGAACTCTTAAGAACTACTGCTTTGTATGTTTTAAGGATTACTCATGCCCTGCCTTTGGTATTTTATCAAATGAAAATGTTTCTGAGCTTACAGAAGATAACTTTAACTTCAAACCCCGCTGGAGTGTAGGGCTATAGTTTCTCAAAGTAGTTTCTCAAAGTAACTTAGCATATATTTAATATATTTCCTTTGCCATCTATCATAGCACCTGGAAGCTATGACCACACTAAGCAAGCAATTTAAGCGTTTCGGGTTTTCCTTACCTTATTACCAACTGCAGGTGGTACCTGAATGACAATGTGGGACAAAGAAGGATAGTCCTGAAGTTTCAGCATTACAACCTTAAAAAAAAAAAAAAAAGGAAAAAAAAAAGAAGAATGAAAAAGAAAGCCATTACTGAACACACTCTCCCCTTGCCCGTTCCCAGATGTCCACCTATTTTAAACTTTCCCCTGGTACACAACAGCATGTTCTGACGCTCTAAACGGAACAGATCCCTTGCCCCACAAAGCACCCCTCCCTCCTACAAGTTGTGTACGGTACTTACCTTGGTGGTTGGAAGTAACTCGGCTCTCCAGGACAAATCAGTAGCTTCCAGGCTGTGAAAATCCATGCACATTAAAGGATGAGAGAACGCAGGCACTGCACTATGACACAGTGGATTAACATGCCAGCTTTTCTCTCTCTCAATGTGGACTCACACCCTTTTAAATTGAGAACGAGCTGGGGGCTACTGCAGTTAGCTACCAAAGTGATTTATCAAATTATAGTAATTTCAGCTTCTGCAAATATCGTTTTTGCAAAAAACAGTTAAGCAAAGCAGTAACTTTGTCATGTTACATTAGCGTTGTAACTTTAACGGTAACTTAGCATTGCAACATTTTAACTGTAACTTTGTCATGTTACATTAGCATCTTTTAAACATCAAAAATGTCAACTTTTCTTGGGGAAGCATCTAAACTATACCACATAAACTAAAAAATTTGTTAGCTGCTGCAGAGCTTGCAGCACTTCTACAATAGCACACACTTAGTATACTTAGCCAACACAATGAACTGCAACGCATTCATTCAGACATTCTAATTTACTTTTTTTTTAGAATACCAGGATACTTGTGTCTCTCTGAACAGTGTTACGTCACCTCAGGACACAGTTCACAGCAAAATCACCACTGTTGGAGGAGGTCCTGACCTAGGCTAACCTGCACTTCGTGCTGAGCAAAGGTTATACAAAGGAGTAACAAGCCAACTCCTCCTTGGGTGGGGAAAAAGTAGTTACGACACCCAGCTCTGAGCTGGAGGCACGACTTTGTGGCTACACACCTCAGCACAGGTCCCACAACAGATGAATACTGTGCTAGCCCAGCTCCACCTGGAAGCTTTCCCCACTTCGAAGGGTAGATTGAATTTACTTTGAGCTTACTCTGCAAATGGTAAGCTAAGCCAGTGTTCTGATTTTATAATGACTTTAATGACCTGATTCAAATAATCACCAAACCACTAACATTTCTAAGCATTCCTCATACGGCAATAGCAACTCTGGAATAAGTAAAAAAAAATAGCTGCTTCAATCCACACATCTGAAGGTTTCACGCGACACTTGGTGTCTTCTGTGATAGGATTCTAAAGAGATCCTACAAAACACACAATTTAGGAATCCAGCACAGCACGTAATGCCCACAAGAGAGCAACAGGAGCAACTTTTCACTGGCGTGAAGGTCAAAAATGAAGGTTAAAAAAGAAAGCGTTCACATATTTCATTCTGCATTGATGCAGCAATTTTGAGGAAAACCTACTCTTTCCTGTTTTTTTCTGTGATGCAGAAAGCAGGAATTATTCACAGTACGAATTCTACTTTTCCTCCCAAATCCTTCCTAAAGAGGAGGATATTTCATGTGCTTTAAATTCAAATGCAGTCTCACTAGATCCACTTGAATAAAGAACAGGAACTGTTTATACTCACCACATGGATGAATTACTGTTCATACAGCCATAAATCCAGCTACTCGTGTCCTGTAAAGGTCAATACCACAGAATGCACATTACCCCTGTGTGACCGTATTTATAAATATATTAAAAATTGCAGTTCTTTACTCCAGACAATGCAGGAGTTAACGCTAATAATCTTCTTCAAAATTGCCATGTGCTAATTGTTTCAGCACACCAAATGTCAGCATCTGTTCTAATAATCCTCTGACAGCAGAACCTCGGTGTCATTAACTTACTAAGGAGAAGAACAAGCTTCCGTCTTCATCTCCCTCCTTTTCTATTACGTGTGCCTGCAGCAGCTATCACTACAGTGACCGAACTCTCACAAGGATGTCAAATGCTGAAGTGCACAAGCCAAGATGATGATAAAAACAGTCTCTCTCAGGTTTCCTCAATTATTTATAAGGAAAGTTATCCACCGACTTTTTTTCTCTTCATTTCACAATGAAGCCAGACTCTGCGAGAATAGCAAGTGATATCCTCCATTAAAAGTCTGATATCATAATCTTGGAATAACAATGACAAGGTTGGAAAGATGAAGTCTAAGAGTGAAAGGTGGAGATTTCTAGGAACTATTTAAAATAACTGCCATTTGCCACCTTTTCCAGTTATGAATAAATACATTTTCTAAAAATAAATACAAGGTTAAGAAAGCTTCCATCACTGCTCTTAAAAGAAAGTATCCGCCTGATATTTGATGTAAAATTCAATTTTACTGGAGTTGAATTTTTTCTAGCTTAAACAAACATCTCAGCATACTACCCTAAGCAGAAATACTCCAGATTTCTCATGTTCTGCTGCTCCTTACTTGAGGATTTAAGTGTTCTGAAGCAACTGTGATGCAGATAAGTCAGATATTGTTCTGTACCTCCTCCTCCTCCTCAAGCAGTACTAGACCTGTCTTTAAGATACTATAAGAAAGGCAAAGGTTACACTATTAAAGCACAACTAATGTCACAACAAATGTGTAAAATGTTAAGGTGCTACTGGGAAGGACAATTAGAGAAGCCCTGAGAATATGCAATCTTTTTCCACAATGGTGGTCTGAATCTCTTCTTTAGTAAGGGCAAGAGCAGCAACAGGGACAGGCAGGGTGGAAGGGGAAAAGCATCCTGGTTTTCTTGCCACTAATCTAATACTCACGTAATTCTGAAAAGCATATTTATCCATCTCCAGTTTGCCAACAGAATACACTCACGCCTTTTAAAAAAATATTTTTAAAAACAATTTCAAAAAACGTTTTGGCTGAACTTAGGTTTCTCCAGCTAAAAATACAAGAAATGCACATTATCACCTCTCCTCTCAATAGAGGAGACACCAGAGAAAGTGCTGTTTTCTCATCTGGCTTCCATTCACTTCCATTGGTCAGCAGAAGATGTCTGTAGCCGTTCAGGCTCACTTAAATTTTATGATGGAAAAATCAAACCTACAAATTAGAAGTATGGCTGAATCCTGGCAGCACTAAAAATAACTTCTCCATTCAAAACCATCAATACAGAGCTGCACTAAATAAAAGGTGAAAGTAATCTGGGGCTAACCATAAAAGAGTCAAAAATAAAACATCTGAGGCTCAGGTGGCATTGAAGGTTTCAGACCTTGAACACCAAGTGCAACATGCTAAATAACACAAGTATTGGGCTGTAAACATAAGCAAATGTCAATAATTTCAACAACCATTCATCACATTGTCTTACAAGTGCAGCAAATCCAAATTTAAAAAAATACAGCTTTATAAACAAATTCTAGGCTTTGAAGAAGTGTTTTCTCACCAACATACTGTTTGCACAGTAAACATGACTGTATGATTTTCTGTGGCTTGCAAGAGGAAATGTGAAATATCTTCCATCGGAATCCTTAAAAGAAAGAAAAACCCAAATACTGCTTGTTAGTAAAGAAATAAATATAAAAGCACAATGAGGAAAAAATGTTACTTACATTGTAAACTGAATGAGTCCATTTTGAGGCTTTGACTGTAATCCACATGAAAGCTCCTGCAAAGAAATACAATTTTATATGCCACACTGCAGGAACTACTACCCTTATCTCCAAAATACTTATTGCCGAGGTCTTATCTCTTATCTGTAAAAGCCCATAAACTTCATAGCTTTAATCACCAGTCAGGATTGCTAGTGCTCAGAATTACATGCAACACTTACCATGGGTTAAACCGTAAACGGCAAAACCCTAGGATCCAATTAGTACACATTAACTGTAAGATAAAAACCCTACAGATCTTGGAACAAAGCTCTCAAGGAAACAAAACAAGAAGCTGAATGATACTAATGTAATTACAGAGTGATCGATTAAAGCTGAAGCAATGTTAGAAACAGCCCCAATCTTTGTTCCTGTCAGCCTTTTAAGAAAACTAATACAGAAACTTTGCAGAAGCAAGTCAGCAATAAACAGAACACAGCAGCAGTTTAAAGACATGTCTGGAGAAAAAAGAATAAGAATAATGTAGAGATCAGAGATACGATCAATGTAAATTGTCACGTAAGCAGATTAGTATCTCTCATCTGCGTAACTGGAGTAACAAGTTCACCACAGAAATTCAGTGTCAAGAGAAACAGGAAGATGCAAACACAAAATAGAATTTAAACATATCCCTCTTTGTTGCTGAAAAGTGGACACAAAATAAAAAAGCAAGTAAACAAGCCAGTACCACAACCTCTTTGGGCAGTTGTTCCAGTGTTTGGTCACTGGTGAGGTTCAAGCTACCTCAATGTTTCTGCAATACCTTGTATTAGGAAAATTCCTAAAGTAAAATGGTTTTCATAAAATGGCTCAACCCACTTCAGTGAAGCTAGGAATGCAGCTGTGTCCTGCAAAAGCTCTGCTTAGTTCCCAAAACTCCATGCGGTCAAAATTTCTCCCCTTTAACTATGAATTCTTAGCAGTTACAAGGAAACCAATAGTGTACAGTCCATTTTATGCTGCCATGTCATTAGAAAAAAGTCATTGATGAAGTGGATCTGAATATTCAGGATTTCTGTGAGCAGCACAAAACTAACACGATGTCTCTACAACATCCACACTATCCCTCTTGCAAGCACAGGATGTAAACGTAGGTTAGACTGGACTTCTGACATCCAGCTATTCCTGATTTCGGAGATTATCTACCTTGGTGTAAATATAACTCCTGCTCGTCCCCCAGAATCTAAGTCATATAAAAATGACATATTTTTGTTCCTACCCCTCTTGATCTATTTAGTACTGAAACCACACAAAAGCTGACAGTTTGGGTCTATAATCCATATATACTTTTAGCAATGTCTGAAGAAGGACAAAATGTATTCCAGAAGTTTGTTAGAAGATTAACTATTAGCCAAGGAGTAATATTGAATCCTATTAAAAAAGAAACCAACAAAAAACAAACCCAACAAAAACTGCTGCACACCTTTGAGTTCTGTAAAAGCTTCAGGATTTTCCTCAAATATTTTTGCAGGGTGCCTCACAAAGTGGTGATGCAATACAGACATTCTCTTCTTTGGATCCTCAGTTATCTAAAAAAAGATTGCATTATCAAGTTTTATTGTATCAATTCTTGTGATTTACAACCACCACGTGATCATAACCGGCAACACAATTTTGGGGATGAGAGGCAGGAGAGATTGTTAGAAGACACGGTACACTGAGTCTAGCTTAAATAAAATAACCTGAACAAATTAAGTGCCACCAATAGTCAATAAGTGATAGTAGCTGGAGGTAAACGAATACGCTGGTATCTTCCTTACATTCTATTTTTGTGAGTGCTATTTGCAAAAGAACCCCGCAAATACGTGCCAGCCGCCATGATGCCAACACATGGGGAAGTTCAGGAAGTATTGTGTCCGAGTTAAACTATCAGAGTTTTTCACCCTTTGTACGCTAGTCAGAGACGGTGATTTGGACGCGCGTGGAGAAGTCGCGTTCAAAACCACACACTTAACAAAATCTGTTTATCTTGATGCAAGGTCACCTAAACTTGCTGCACAATGGAGGAAAAGTCCTGTTCACATCCCAGCTGTAAAATGGCAAGCAGTTAATAATAAAATCTGAGTCAACACCTAATTATTTCTGGCATATTGGTCACCTGACACAAAGCCATAGGACTCTTTAAGTGACTCCTACAAAACAGCAACAGCTTTTTCAGTATGATTTAGAACAAACAAAAAGGAGTTTTCGGTATAATAGGGTGATATTTGTCCTGATTAAGGGTTCTGGGATGGAATAAGAAATTGTGCCGGGGAAACATACAGGAGATCGCATATACGAACCTGCCTTGTGTTTTCATCTATGAGATCAAAAAAAGCTCTAATGGTAGCCAGAATCAATTCTTTGCACCTAGAAGACAGAATAAGGACAATTAAATCTAGAAAGGAAATATCTAGGGGAATAAAAAGTGGCCAGAAGAGATATCATCATAATATTATACTGAAGTTAAATTATTGCATAATGTGATGAGAGCGGAGAACAGCAGGATGTACAGTCGGTCAATTAACCTTTGCTCCATGCGCTTACCACACTATGGAGAGATGGTCTGTTGAGGCCCAGGCTCTAGGCACAGCTGAGCTCTGTTTGGAGAAGGAAAAAAGTTAAGATTTTGTTAGTACTCAACATTTTAAAACTCTGTGCAAGCCTTTTCCCTCTTTTTAACATATTTGTGCTATTATTTAAAAGAATAGCATTTACATCTTAAGGGTTTCAGCGACTAGAGTAAAATAGAACGACTTCTTCAGGGAAAAATCCACACAAAAAGGCCAGGTTATCTGTGTTAGATAGCAAAGACTAACAGTGAAAGGGCAAATAGTACCGTGGAGGAAACTTACCAAAAATTTCTTCAAAGACTGCTTCTGTGACTAATCTACTATTTTAATAAGCAGCCCTGGCACAGAAGAAGAGAAGCATGCCAACGAAAGCTGCTTCTGAAAAAAAACAAGGGCATCCTCAACAGAAAGAAGCATCAGATGACCATGCAGGAAGAACCGGACAGTTTGGAGCTACTCATCTCTGCAAATGTAGTGCATGTATTTTATTGTAGGGAGTGATAATGTAAAAAAATGCCTCCCATAAATGGAGGTCATCGCCTACTTGTACAACGCGATTCAAGTAGGCTATGAGCTATTAAAGAATTGCAACTGGGAAGGGAAAAAAAACCCACACCAAACAACAACAACAAACCCCCAAAACAAAACAAAACCCCAAAATCCCACAAATCAAAAAATGTAAGAAAGAACCGGTGCCACTACACGAGATCTCACACAAAATTCCAGTCACCAAACACTCAAGAGAAATAGAAGTAGAGCAGATGCAGAGGGCGGTTACTAGGACAAAGGGAACGCAGTTAATCTTCTCAGCCGAGCAGCATCAGAGCCGAGACTATTTATAGGGAGCTTTCTGTACAACGGACAGGGAGGTAAACACCAGCCGAATGACAACTATTTCGGAAAACATTTCAAGCTAATGTCAGAATAAATGCATTTAAAAACTGGCTTGCACTGTAAATGGAAGCTGGAATTTACGTTTTTTCTCCCTACTGGGGAGTGTTTTCCATCTTCCATGTAGCGAAGAGGTCGATGGCAGGGAATGGAATGACAAGTCTCACTATTTTATGATGTCTCTTGATTAATTTCGGAAGGAGATAGATGCCTGCAAAAGCTGAAGACTGGACTTGATGATCCAATACATCTGTTCTATTCCTAAAGTCTTTGAAGAACAGTAACTACAAGGAGACGACACCTAGGCAGATCTCTCTCTCTAAAATCAAACAAGCAGTCTATTTCTACACCGCACATCTGTCAGCCTCCATATACACATCTCTTGCAAAACTGCAGGAAAACAAAATCCGACTTCTGGAACTGAAAAGGTGTGAGAAGGTGGTGAAAAGAAACAGTGTCAAGCTGTAGATAAACCAAACCCCAACACATACTCTTCCAGAGGACACTCATTTATACTACATCAATTACTTATGATTTTATAACCACACGCCAGCTGCTTAGCATTTTCACATTTATACTATGCTGCACATATAGACTGCAATTAGACACCGATACGCGCATTACATAAAGAGTTATCTAACACATGCAAAACCAAAAAAATAGTTTGCTTTTTTACCACAACAGATAAGGCACTGTCATGTTGACTCAATCTTGGTAGAAAAGCCAGTCCTGAACGAACTTGGTAATCTCTGAATCCTCCCGCCACAGAAAGGGTAGTTAAGTTTCTTAAATCTTGGGCCTTTAGAATCCAATGATTGTTTACGGCTGTATAAAAATCTATAAAATATATTAAAATCAATCACAATTTCCCCATAAGTCTATTTGATATGCAGAAAGCTATAGAAACATTTAATTAGAAGTTTCTGTAAGCCCCCCTCTAGAGGCATTAAAGCTCCAATTATCACTGTTGATCCAGATAAAGCAAGAAAATTATTGTTTTAACCCCAAGGCAATAGTAGTTGGGAAAGACAGATACACTTACACTTTCTCTATCAGCTTAGCATATATATTGTTAATGTAGCAAACCACAGATTTATGTGATGGACAGCCACAGTCCAGAAAGTCAGCAAGGAAGCAGCATTGCATTGCAATCAATTGTAGGAGGGAGAATTCATACAAACACAATAAATCAAATTCAGCAGCTGAAGATAATCCTTTCCTCTCAGGTGCCACAGAAAATAATGAAAATAAATGTCTATTCTCTTTTCTTCACAAATTCCCTCACGTAGTAGCATAATTACCCCAGAGCACACGTTTCAGCAGTACAGTTCAGTCAAATCCAGCTTTCCAAGAAGTGTGCAGTACAGGCACAATGATTATGCTTTATTTTTATGCCACAGTTATATAGGTGAGCAGAAAATATGGTCTATCTTTTGGGTAAATATGTAAGACACATATGCTCAACCTTTGGGCATGAAAAACACGAAATTCAGCAATTTCAACAGAAATAATGCTATTCGGGCAATTCATTTGACAAAGAAGGCATCACAGAGGTCAAATTTTATAAAAGAAAAACAATGTCATTCACTAGAGAGCTTACAAATTTAGTAACACGTCCTGCAATTTACTAAAGTTACACATTACTGAGAGCTCCAGGCCCTGCACAAAAGCTCAAGTCCACATAATCCATTTTATGACGGTTTGCTTTCTCTCTCTATCCTACTGCTCTTAGACAATTACCTGATTAACGAAGGCACAGATTAATTACAGTAAACAAACCAGCACATTTTGCTGTTGATTTGCACGAATCTCACCTATTAATACTCAAGAGGATCAATAAAGAAATAGGATCTAATTAGATAAACTCTAGTGCTTACCAGTAAGGTATTTGTCCAAAGGCATTACAGGTGCATTATGAGGTGTGGCTTGTGTAATGAGGAGGTTTATAAGTTCAGGTTTAAAATTCTTCAGAGTCAGCAATGCTCTTGCAACAAGCCCGCCCATGGAATGGGCCACGATTGCAACACTGGTAGGTGCAAATTCTCCATCCTTAACAGAAGGGCAAAAAGGAATTAGACACGTCAATACCAGATTCAACACTGAACTGTGGTTGACAGCTGTACTTCCCAACCCCCAAATTAACTGATGTCCTCTTAAGGAAAATATTAGCTAATTTGAAAAGTTTACAAAATGAATATAAATTTAGTTGCTATCTCAAAACACACACTAGACGATCAGTTTCCAGCTCAAAAGGAAATCTTATATAGCCCATGTAAGCTTAGGCTAAAAAGCCTAAGCCTATTTTAATTTCTGAGACTCTGAGGGACTTAAGGTATCAAAGAACTCTCCTGGAGAAAACTGGAGGTAAGGTGATGCTATGTTAATAATTAAAGAATCTAGGGAAAGATTACATCTCTACTACAATAAAAACCCAACAAACCACCGCACATCATGCATGGAAGGATTTATTTAGAAACACAATCTAGAACCTGACCAAAGCTCCGGGTCTGTCACAAGTGTTAAAAATCTGCTGAAGACCAGTGATTTGCTACTGCACTATTACCACATTCAGTTTTCTACACTTATTATAAAGTCTCCCTCTCTTATTCATCATTCTTTAGTTTTCCAGCAGAAAAGGCAGCCCAGAATTTCAATTCCCATATGCAAGTATATTATTCAGCACACGTTACTACTCACCCTGTACAACTTGAGAATTACTTTTATGCACTCATGCACAAACTTGGTCTGTCGTTGCAGACTGCCACCATACAATGCAACCAACTCCTCATTAAAGTTGACGCTGAAGAAATTAAAATGATACTTGAAGTCAACATCTTCTGCTTTTCTAAGTGCAATGGAGCCAAGAGAACGGACTACGAAAAGAAACCACATCAATTACAACAGTCTAGCGGTGACTGCTTAGCACCATCATTAGTAGACAAACACATAAATATGTAATCCATTAGGAAACAAATATTATCTTACATCCATTATTCAGCTCAAGTCATTTATAAAGAAGTTTAAAAATGATGAAAAAGACATCCAAAAGCAAATAATCTTTTTTTCTAATGTGCACCCACACTTGTCTCACAAAAACAGATTATCAAGAATTAGAGCAAAAGTATTAGCCAGTCACTGTCAGAACTGAATTGTAAAATGAGAAATAGTTATTTCCTATTTTTATAAGAATCCCTCTGACAAAAAAAAAAAAAAAAAAATTAGTAAGTATATCGTAACAAGAGCTTAGAGAAGCACGTGGAACAGCACAAATTAGATTAAAAGAAATTTTGGAAGGAGTTGCCAAGAGGCATATGCTGTGCTTACGGCAGTTAACAATGCAGCCTAGGGTACTGCTCACTACAGAGATATTTTACATCAAAATCAAGTTTTTACAAGATCAAGGATAACGTTCTTCCATCCGAGGGCTTTTTTCTCATCTCATTTGCATCTTCATATATCACTAAGACAAGGTGGTGAGACCCTGGCACAGGTTGCCCAGAGAGGTGGTGGAGGCTCCACCCCTGGAGGCATCCAAGGCCGGGCTTGACGGGGCTCTGAGCAACCTGACCGGGTTCAAGCTGTCCCTGCTCACTGCAGGGGGTTGGACTAGAGGACCTCCAAAGGCCCCTTCCAGCCCAACACGTTCTATGATTCTGAGGTGGCAAAACGAGCATTCTTAACTTCAGCTCCACAGACATCACTACTGCTGGGCTTTCCTAAAACTCCTGTGAAGGCCATCAATTCCAGGACAACATTCCCAAGTACCGCCAAGATCTGTAGGAGGCACTGGAAAAACCAAATCCTAAAGGACACTTTTCCACCTAAAACCTTGAGGAAGGAAGTGTTAAGTTTACAAGCTCTTGCTTCTGACTGGTCCTCTCCATCTAACCCCAGCTGCTGTTTCATACAGCCTTCTGAGTGCAGAACTGTCCCCGAGTCTCCATGGAGACAAGGCAGGATAGGAACAGGGACAGCTGCAAATAAAAAAGCACGGTAGGGAAAGATGAAAATAAAACATCCCAAAAGCAAATATATAAAATAACTAATGATGGCCAGAAAAGTCTGCCCAAATCCAGCACACCAAAGCAAGATTCTTCTAGAGTGCAACAGTTTCAGAGATCTGCAGAATCCCCCTTCACAGAAGTTTGCTGTAGAAATTAACATTTCAAACAGATTTCAGCAAAGCTCATCAAATGAGAAATAATATTTATGAAATACTTGACATGTTCAAACACCCAAACAGATGTTATCAGCACGATGAAAATTATAAGTCTCATTTGTAGTCAATCATTTCACCAATTCTATCTAAAGCTAATAAGAACACCTTCAAAATGGTTTGAAAAGATCTCAAAATCATTTAAAAGATCAAGTATTTTATCACAGAAAGTATGAATATATTTTAGATAAGTATGAAAATAACAGCAATGCCTTCTCTACTTATTTAGGTATCAGAATGAAAGCATGTAATCCCATAAAAAATTCTCCAAAAAATACGAATGTTCATGAATTCCATAATAACACAAAAACTATTCTGTACCATTAGGGCAGAACAATTTATTTTTGCAGACATTTTGAAAAACATATGTACAATTTGTTGCCACTCTCCCTAAATCAATTTCTCAAAGAATAAATACTTAAATACTTACTGATCTAAAGTAGCACATTATTTCTACAGCACATAGTGCTTCTGCTCACCTAGTTTAAATTTTTTCTTCAGATAATTCCCTCTGACTCCTAACACGCCCTGAAAGTACCATTCTATTCCCTACCTAGTGATGTACTGCCATGTTTTTAGAGACAGTACAGATGTGCAATACTTCATGCACAATTACAAAAGTCCATATGGCATCTCTCACAATCATTGTGCTTGTAATCTTCTCTGGATGCTATTGTGCCTGCAAGTCTGTATGGGATTTCCGAAAGCAGGAGCGAGTAAAATATTTCACTTTGCTATAAGCTAAGTGAGTGTGATCTCAAAGTAAATAACTTGATAAAGGTTCTCTCAAATCAGATAATTAAAGTTCAGTGTAAATATTAGGAAGAACTATCCAAGTCAGACATCAGGGTATGGACTGTGGTGGTTTTCCCCACACATATATACAATTTTGCTAACCTTGTATGAGTGTTAGTAACTGTTTCAAAAGCTCACTTTAAGGACAAAAATAACAGTCTGACAAACCCAGCCTGGAAGGAACACCAGCTACTTGAATAAACAAACACAATACTTCATGGCCATCAAACTAGTAATTTCAGTATTTACAATGAAAAATAAGAATGTTTCAGAACTATATCTTCTTACTTGGAGTCTAGAAGTGCAAGAGGGAATAACCTGGAAAACACAGGCAGGTAATGTGTAAGGTGGGAAGATGACGCTAAGGAAAAATACACCACTACAGATAAAATCAGGAAAGTACAGGGCAAGCCACAAGATGATGCTTTTTTCTGTGGTGCTTAATTACTTCACACTGCAGAGGGTAGCTTGTTCAATTTCTTCTAATCAAATTCAGGTCTTGCTTTATTCGGCATAACTGAACAAAACGCTGCTGAAATCAAAACCAGCTAGATGGTCGCAATCAGAAATACAGCAAGCATGCAATGCTGCCGTAGTACAGCATAAACTGTGCTGGTTCTTGCTCTCAAAAGTTAAAGTCTCGCTTCAGAGAAATATTAATAGCTCAACTCTTCAATTGATTTCAAACAAAAATAATGTGTTTTGATAGCCTGAAATTAAACCATGGACTAACAAGGATATCTATATCCTACAATCAATCATTATGGTTTTCATCAACATTATTTCAAGCAGAAAACTTCTTGCCACCAACTATTGCACAAATATGAGAGCTCTGTGTAACATGCACATCACTTAGCTAAAAGCTTACCTTGTTTGTAACTACCAGCGTTCCCAGGAAGAAAGAGAATTGGAATTCCTGTCAATAGAAGATTCTTGTTTTCTTCGGCATAGTTCCCTTCCCCATAGAGATAGAGCTCATACGCTGGGTATCGTCTGGCTGTTTTCTTGGGTAGTTTGATTTTCTGTTGCAAAAGGTAAAAAGAAACCACACGTTTATATTGTTGCAAGCAAGAAAACACAGTGGCTATCCAGCCATTGAAATGATCCAGCTTATGTTCTATGTATGGTCTTAAATTACAGTCTGAAGAATACAGAATGAAAAACTAGTGTTTGTTTTTTTTTTTTTTTTAAAAAAAGAGCATTAAAAATAAAGCAAAGTATTTTATTTGCATAGGTATTACTGTGCACAATGAGTGGCTGCAGTTCCTTACTTGAAGGAGCTAGGAACTTTAACTCTCTTTGAAACAAAGTGCTGCAATAGTAGCAAACACCTTAACATGGCTCCTCAGAAAAAAAAAAAACAACCAACCAACCAAACCAAACATCCCATGATACTTCCTGGGTTTTTATATTTTTTTGTTGTTCTCGTCCGAGTCAGTTTGTGGTCCAGTGACAAACAACCTGGTTTCATAATGGCTCAGGATCCCATGCACACAGTCCATCGTCATCTTCAAAGAGGCCCTATTTCTTGTATTAAAACACAGAAGCAAACCAACTAACCTATCGCCTACCTCACAGGATTACGAATTCCCAGAGAGAAAAGAACAAAATCCCTTTGAACCTGAGGGCTAGGTGAGGATTAAGTCTTAACCAGTAAGTTATACGACTCCGAGAGCCACATGACATGGCTTTAAACCCAATAAGCAGCAAGCAATAAAATTTTTATTAACTCCTCTACGGAGGTTGGTTCGTTTATTATTTTCAATTTCTAATATAGAGATTTTTAAAATTTCTAGGAATGCGAACGCATTTGTTCTAGTAATTCACTGCTTACAACAATTCAGGGACGAGATAACTTTAAAATAAATTTATTAAGGCCCAATATATATTTTAAGGAAAATTTCATTTTACAGAATAAGGTCAAAATTAAACTCACTTTTGCATCCCATGCAAATTCTCTAAAGTCTCTCTTAATTGCTTTCTCAGAATAGAAGCATCTCTATTTCAGATATTGCAGTTGTTTCGCTCACCTACATCTACAGTGAAGGTGATTTCGCTTACTTCCCTGCCCACATACACTTTCCCTTCCGCTGTTGCTTATTTTGTCCTTCCACAGCTAAAGGCTATTTCCTTTCTCCCTTACCCTTCAAATTGTGGTTAGGCTTTGTTCAGAGTTTATGTCTTCAGATCATCCTTTCAATGTTCTTTCACTTTTCCCCAACCATCTCGCCTTTCCAACTCTGAGGGACAGACCTCACCGTCCCACTTTCTCAATCTTTTCTACTGCTCCTTTTTCAAAGGCTAAAAAAAATTCTGTGAAAAAGAAATCAGTTTCCATTACTAAACCAAGAGTGCCATGAAGTTACATTTATATGACTTCCTGACAGATCAAATCAACTGTTCTTCCACCGTATCTTCCTGGTTCTTTGTCTTCTCAAAAACTTTCACAGAACATAAAATGAACGAGCTGCCCTTCTTTGCATCACTGTCAAAACCAAAACACTACACAATCCATGAGAATTCTACTCCCAAAATACTGGAGTCTTTTTCAGTAAATCACAGCACTCCAGTTTTATAACAAAACGGCAACATGTAACTCCAAAGACAGTGGTTTTATATTCTGAATTCCCAAGACATTAGTTACATAATTGGTCGCAATGAGCTACAGTAACTTGTTACAGTGTCAACATAGGCTTCATTTTTCACCCCAGTTCCCAGAGAAATTAGGCTTGTATAAAAAAGCCCTCATTACCAACTTCTGAATCTCTAATCAAGCTTAGCTCAAGAGAACAAAGGTAGGTTAAAATCAATACTGCAACCCTACAACTCAGGCAAAAAAAAAAAGACGGCTAAATAGGAAAAAAAAAATACAAATTCCATTACTTAGTATTAATTTGATTATGAGCTAACCCACACTATCAGACACAAAGAAAACAGAAACTTTTATATGTGTAATTGCTCAAATAGTTGCTGTTTTGTAATGTGATACCCAGTCCAGAAGGGAGGGCAGGTACCTTCCACCTGGAATTCCTGCCTTGTGGTTTCCTACCAACGCCAGCATTACAACAACATGAAAAAATTAAAGAAACCACCCCTCCAACAATAAAGAGGTACTTGAAAAGTATAATGCTTTAGCAAACCCAGACAAACTCGGAATCCTTTCCCTCTCAAAAGTACAGTTTTCCAGATAGTAAAAGTGATTATTTAAGGAATAGAAATTTTGAGAGGCAATAGAGCCACCTGCAACTTGCACAGAACCAGTGCTTACCCTTAAGCCTTGAATCTCTTACCGGCACAACACTGGCCTAAAGATGTTTAGAATTTAAGCCTCCACATCACGAGTAAACACAAAAGGTGCGTGGTGGCAGGTGAGAATTTCTAACTAACACCACAAAGGTTCTCTTTTGTAGGCTAACCCGGTTATGTCAAGGTTAGCAAATGAAGGTGAATAGATGCAAAAACTAACTTTCTGCTTCATCACCAATTTAGGTACTCTGGTTTTGCTTCAACATCTTATTTACTACAGAAGGCAGCTTGCAGCCTACAGGACATAACTTAGAATGCTTCATATTATTTCAAACATAGATTACATCCTAGATAATGCCAAGCGAACGTTTAGGAGCCAACAAATTGTGCTTTGGGATGCTTTTAATAGGACAGAAATTCCAGTAGTAAGGACTACTATTTAAAAAAGAAATTGTTTTCTAGCAACTGCAGGCAGTGTTAGTAGCGAACCTTCACATACTCACGTATTTACATCCTCCTGCTATTAAGCCACGTTACTGCGTCTGAAAAAAACAGTTTCATCCACCGTCCTCTCTCTCTGCCTTCCCAGTTTGGTGTGGTTGTTTTTTGTTTGTTTGTTTTTCCCCCAAAGAGATCTTTAAAAAGGCTTCAATAGCAAAGCAAGGGGGGCTTCAGGCAGGTTGACAAGTTCTCCCATCCGTGCCACCTACGAAGCGGAAGCCTCGGCGCTACTGCTCATCAGCTTGGGAAACACTTAACTCACGTCTGAATCTCGCTTATTCGATTTATTGTTTATTTTTTTTTTTAACCACATCAGTCGCTTCACCCTCTGATCAAGTCACAAAAGAAGGACCAAGAAGCTGCCAGGCACTAACAGCGCGCTCAGGGGACCCGGCCCAACCCTTCGCAAAAGCTTGGGCGATGTTTTAGTTTTTACGAGGACTACAAGGCAACCACAGGTTGGAAAACTAAGCCTCCCTGTTGGTTTTCTTCGGCACAGGTGGCAGCACGGAACACGCCGTCCCCCGCCGGCTCTGCCCTCCCGCCGCCGCCCGGAGGGCTCCACCACACCCGACGACCCCTCAAGGCCACCCCGAGCCGCCCTTCTCCTCCTCGCACACAGCGTTTCGTCCAAAAAAAAAAAAAAAAAAACCGCCATTCCGCAGAGGCCGCTTCAGGAAACGACAAGTTCGCAAAGCCTGAAGTTACCGGGAAGGGCGGGGGGCGGGAAGGCGGCGGCCGCCTGCGCGGCGGCGGTTCTCCCGCGGAGGAGCCGTTCTCCTTCTCCCTGCAGCAGAGGAGAGCCGCGAATTCCACGGGAGGGGCTGCGCCTCCTCAGGAGACCCGGCTCCCGGCCGCGGCGACGCCCCGAGGGCCGTGGAGGGGGCGGGCAAGGGCCCTTCGCGGAGGAGCCGCCACCCCGGCACCGCCGGGCTCCCACCTGTTACGCGGCCGCCCCGCTCCCCTCAGCGCCTCACCAGGTACTCCGGGTACTCGTACATGTAGGTCATGCTGCACCGGTTCTCCTCGTAGACGAACAGCACGTCCCGCACCCCGAGCAGCACCAGCGCCGCCAGAGCTCCGTAAAAGAGCGGAGGCGCCAAAGCGGGCAGCCGGCGGCCCGCCCGCCCCATCGCCCCCCGGTGCGGAGCGGAGCGGAGCGGAGCCCTCTGTCCCCCCCCGCCGCCGCGCACACACACACTCGCACACGGGCGGGGCGGGGCAGCGCCGCCGCCCGGGAGGCGGGAACGCACAACCTGGCCGCCGCCATGTTGGGGAGGTCCGGGGCTGGGCCGGCCGCCGGTCTCCCGGGCGGAGGGGGGCCCGGCCGCCATGTCGCGGGCGGGGAGGTCGAGAACCTTCTCCACGGGTTTCCCCCGGGCGGGAGCCGGCGGGGGGAGAGCCAGGCCCGCCCTCAGGGGGAGGTCAAGTGGGCGCCGTGCTCTGAGGGGGCGCCTTCCCCCTCGGCAGCGGCCGGGCCTCGGGCGGCGGCGGCAGCTCCTCGGTCTGTGCGGGCCGGGTTCCCCTCCTGCTTTTGTTTTGGGTGGGTTTTGTTTGCTTGCTTTAATTAAGCCCTTTGAAGAGCCTACTGGTTCTATTTTTAGTCAAAAATCTCTGGGGCCTGATGCGTGGCACGCCCGCCATGGGTGCCGTCGCTCAGCAGTAAAAACAGGAAAGTATTTTTAAAAAGTTCAATCTTTGTGGTTTGTTTCGGGGTGTTTGTGTGTGTTTTGTGTACTTTCCTTCAGTTTACAGAGGAAGAAATACAAACATCAGCTTAAAGAGACAGAGTAGCAGCTACACGGGGGCAAGTACAAAATAGAAATACATAGAGTTGCCTTTTCATCTTCTTTGCTGCCACATACTTAAGCCTTCCTTTAAAAGAAACAAAGTTTACTCCGTTTTCCAACAGTATTTGTACCATTTTTATTTGTAAAAATAACCATCTGAATGCATTGCAAGAGTAGTTTACAGTTAGGGTTCTTCATGACATTAATACAGCATTCAGTAGTTGGAAAAGTTAACAAACTGTGCTTGAGAAGATTCAGGCTGAGTTTCCAAGTTATTCACTAAAGTAAGTCTTTTTTTTTCCTCATCTTGCATGTGACATTGACCCAAGTCCTCAAACTTCAATTTACAAAAGCAAACGATACCGACAAAACCCCACTGAAACCATCAAACAGTATTTCATATTGTTTGTTACAAACGTGATGCAAAATATAACACTGGCACCAGATCCGTATCACCACGGTTCGGAAAGATATATTGCACATGCTAAAGCATAAAATATAAGACAAAACCTACAAAACATAAGATACTGGCTTTAATATGTAGATCACTGCATAAGAAACGCATAAAATTACATTTTATACACACGCTCGGATTGTCACTAGTTTCAAACGCCCTTCCCTATAACACTGACCTAAGGTTTACTTTTTGTGTAATAAGAAAGCATTTTCAGCATTGCAAAAATTATACATTATTCCTATAGAAATTTAGCATATTAATTTTCATTTCAATGCAGGTAGAACATACGAAAAGAAGAAACACTTTATACATTCAAAGAAGGTCTGAAATGAAAATTTACGGGTAATATATATTGCTTTTATAACACTCAAATGAAAAAAAAAAAAAAAGACAAATTTCACAAAACATTTCCATAATACACAAATATAAAAAGGCACTCTAATGTTTCTTTACACGACTAAGAATAAAAATCAGGATTTTTTTAAATTGGTTTTTTTTAAAGTCATCCTCAAGATACATAACCGAGTTTCTCAACAGTACAATGGATAAACAATTCATTTCATGTGTTTGTTCTAATTCGATAACCCGGCAGTTGTTCCACTGCACGGAAGTACCAAACACATTATGGTGCCCTTTTAAGTAGCGATGAACAGAAATCCCCTGAGCTATTTCACAGCAATTTCAGGCAGTCTGGAGGTTGCGACTCGGTACTTACGAGAGAGACTTGGGACCCCGTCCCGCTTAGGGATTCCGCCTGCCGCTGTGGTTAAAATACAGGATCGAAAGGATCCCGCCGACGCACCCAGGCAGGCGCCTGCCCCTTCCCAAAAATACCTTTTGCTTGGTGCGGACACGGAAGTCGTCCACGCGCCGTAAATTGCAGGATCCAGGGTTAAGTGCAACAAATTAACGCACGACTAACTCTACTCTTGTAAAAAGTGTCCACAAGAAAGGCAAGGTGATTTATTTACAAGAGTAAAATTATTCGCATGCTTAAATACCTGCCCGTAAATTACAAATTTATTTCCACACACGATGAAGTATATTACAGGTTCATGTACAAAAAAGGGACTCCAGTAACTCACGTGAGGTGTGGGACAGGCCGATAGTGAGTACTTGCAAATGTCCTGCTCGTGACGCTTTTCCCCCTAAATACAGCGTACTCGAGACACGACTCTCGCAATGCCCTTAAGCTGCTAACAAATCGCACGTTTCTACCATTTTTTGGAGCACTGCATACTTAGATCACTGTTAGCTTACACAAGTGTTTAATCAGTAAAGCTGAGGTTTGGTTCCTAGAAGGCTCAAAGGAATTCAGGAATGGCCAGTGCTTCCTTCTCTCCTCTTGCACGCATCTCATTGCACTGTGCAGCTGCCAGAGTTACAAGGTATTGCAAATATACAGACCTTTTTTTTGTTTGTTTTTTTTCCAGCGACTCTGTACAGTAGCAAGCGAAAAGACTGAATTTTTGGAAACAGTTGCTTAAAAATAATACAACGTCCTCTTCGTAAAGAGGGGTGCTTTGCTCCTGATGAAGCAACTTCGTGTCGCATAGCATAACTTTTTGGGATTTCAGGGTGAGAATTAGAACTAAACCTGCCAAGGAGCTTAACTACATCTCTGGTTAAAACAAGATTAAAAGGCTGATCCTGGTGTCAGCCATTTCCCATCGATTTGTTTTCAATGCCTTCAATCCACATTAAAAAAAAAAAGAGACTAAAATTTGTGATTTCTCTTAATTTCTGAACAGACACCACTGAAAACTTTTAACGACGGATCTCTCCTCTTATTTTCAATGCTTGATCTAAGGTGGTTATTGCTATTCTGCAACTTCTAAAAGCAAAAACCTGGAGAAAAATCCATCATAAAAATGTTACTCTCTCTATTCCCCACCCAAGACTCCAGGCACCCTGGCGAAGCGCGTCAGCCCATCCTTTGCCTGCTCAGGCCGTCAGCTTTGCCTGGATACACATTTTTCATTTTGTTTCGTGTCACGCCAAGCCGTATGCACAAATGCTAATGAGGAGAACAAGCCACAGTTATTTTTTTCCTGGGCATTCGTTTCATTTCAAATAAATATAAAAGACATTTACATTAAAAGTATACAAACATATTCTTTCGTCTGGAAGAAAAGAACAACCCGTGGTCAACGCATCACCAGTTACAAACGTCAACTTGAAACCTGCGTTGTAAAATGTAGAATTCACTCAAGACTATTCATTACCTCAAAAAGTTTATAATTACATGGTTTAGAAAAACTACTTCATTGTGTCACTCACATTTGAAGAAAAAATAAAAGTAGCAAAGTCTTCCATTTAATTACTGAAGCGTTTTGGTCCTCTTGGTACAGCTGGTTAGTCCATGATACCTTTTTTGGTTTGGGGTTTTTTTTTTGTGGTTTGTTTTTTTTTTTTTTAAATTGTTTAAAAAGTCTCATTCTTCCTTTTGTACATCTGTTGCAGAGGAGGGTCGTGGTCCGTTTGACCTAGAAACTTTGGCAGAAGGAGTAAACATATTCACAAAGTTGACACTGCTTTAAAAGCTGGTGGCAAAAGGCTTTTCTAGGGTGTATCTCCAAGCCCCTGTGCGGTACACTGCTATGTTTCCTGCTGTTTGGTATTTCAACTTTTGGTGTTCTGCTTTCATTGCTTTACGTTTGCTCCGTTAATGCAAACACTGGCAGAAGTATTTTCAACTTTACAGTAAAAATAAGTTATTTAAGCATAGAAAACGAGAAAAAACATCCATTTAAGTTGGCAACTCATTATAAGCTTCTACATACACCTCTGTTTACACCTGATTTATTTTTTTCCCATTTTTTTTTTCCTGGTACTAAATTCATGGTTAATGGCTCAGGTGACAGAAACATCTAAGACCCTAGTCATTAGATGGAGTGCAAATAAACCATACGTGTTTGTGCTGAACTGAAAACAAATAAGGGGGCAAGTGGTTTTCGTTTTACACAAGTGGTTCCACTAATGTCTGCTGAAAATATGGTGGGACAGATAGAATTTGGCCTTAAAGAGCTAATAACTATATTTTTTCTAACTGTGTGCTGCAACTAAGAACTGTAAAAAGTGCCTTCCGTACGTTTAAGTGCTAATACACGCAGAATGTAAAAAGTTTCCTTTCCCATAGAAAACCAATACAGGCAGTTTTAAGATTTACAACTTTGGTTTGTGTTAAAATAAAAAAAAAAAAGGAAAAAAAAAAAAGAAAAAAGAAATATAATTAACAGAACCCCTGGAACAAGGAAACAGACAACCACAGGAAAGGGGTGATGCTTGAATCTATGAAGGCTACACTGGAAATACGTTTGTGTACTACAGGTACAGCTAAAACGTGTAAGAACTTTTTTTACAAACAGTTCCCTGTTTATTTGTGCTGTCAAAAAGAAAAAAAAAGGCATTTTCTCTTCTTCTACTTAAAATAAGAGGTAGAGACTTTCCACAGGGGCACTTAGGGCCTAAAGAAAACATCAGGAAGCTGAAAAGCTGCAGAACATTAATGGGAATATGTTCCAGTAAATCCCTCTTCGCTTTGTTGTTTAAAGGCTTGATTCGCACCAACGCTACAATAATCTTTCAATACCTACTTGTCAAGAATAATAGTTAAGAATATAGCTGTGGGATTTGAGCTGTTTAAAAAGACAAAAGTAAAGCTGAAATGAAATAATAATAATAAGGGGGGGGGGGAGGGGGAGAAGGTTTTGAATACCAGAAAAGTCAAAACGTTTCAGAATCCGAATCGTTTTCATTGTACCCATCCTCTGTTCCTACGTTATTACTCAAGGGTTTATTGTAAGAGTTAATGCTGCCCGTACTGGAGCCATCGCAGAGGTGTGTCCTGCCCGAATTGTCTTTTTTAAAACAAGCGAAGTTGAAAGCCGTCACTGAACTGGAAGGAGAAAAAGGCATCATGGTAGCCAAAATGAGTGCCAGGCAGTCAGCCACGTCTTTGTTAGGAGCGCAAGCCAGGGCTGGCGTATGACCTGGGCACAAACGCAGACGAGGCAACGGTTAGTACGGAGGGCACGGAGACCGGCGCCGAGCATTCCTCAGATACATCTCTAGGGGACGTGGGGAGCGGGAGATGTATGTTCAGCTGCGGCCATGCCAGGCAACGGGGGGATGGGGCTTGTTTGAAATTAGACATGCTGGGAAAATACACACTTTATGGAGCGTTTAAATCACCGGGACCACAACAAGCACTACTGTTTGTTTGGGGTTTGTTGTTTGGTTGGTTGGTTTTTTAAACCAGGCAGCAAACAGGCTTCACGGTATGAAAACAAGCAGTGGCTAAACACGGTCCTACAGCGCAGGCGGTGTGATGGATACAGAACACGGCGGCTGCGGCGACGGGGACAGAAACTGGCTCCAGTTTCTGTGTGCACAAACAAGTCTCATTCTGAGAACAACGGCTTTTATTAGAATGTAAAAGGTATTAGTTTTCAAAATATTTTGAAGTAAGAAGCAAACGATTTTGAAGACTGGTCAGCTGCATATCCACTCAGCTCAGAAAGCAGTTTGTTTAGGAATTAAATTATCCAGGGAAAAGAATTAGACCAGTGCATATGTAGCAGGTATGACTACGTGAATGTTTAGTTACCCAAACTGCGTTAGAAGAACAATGACGGTGTTCAGAAAGCGTGGCACACTGTTTAAACACAAAGTTAATATTACAGAGATGTCAGTAAAACAAAGAACCGTGGAGCCATTAAGAGCTTGTCTTCCCTGATTCCTCTTTAACTCGGCTCCTCTCCAAGCGCTGCCCCTAAAGCAGCTCTTCACCTACATGAATCCTAGGAGCCAGCACGCCGACTGTGCGCGCTACCAGTACGTTTTGTTGGCTGCTGTGTCGTGCTCCAGCACTTTTCCGCCTTCACGCTAAGGGCAAACCGATTCTTCTGCAGATGGCCGCAGCGATGACCGCGACTGATATCCTAACTGCCTCTACAGGCAGGGACACCTGCAGCGTGGAGGAGTTTGGTGGACGTTTAAAAGTGAGTATAGTTTTGCAGCAAACCACCCACACTGGAGCACTGACTGCAGGGAATGCATACCCTGAATGGGATTTTCTCTTCTACTGAGTTCCAAGTGTGAATATTCTTTAGAGTCGTACTTGAAATGGAAATCACACTTAAGTTTGTCTCTTTTAAACTGCGTATTTTGACTGCAGTCATTCCTAGGACAATTAAGTGTGTATAAAATCTAAACTTGATTTTAATTCGTTACCTACGTGCAAATTAGCTGTCTCTGTGTGTACCATCTTAACAATAGAAACTGTTGTTAGAAGCCTGGTTCAGTTTTCCTTCCCCTGTCTCTAGAATGAGGTTAGGGCCAGACATCTTCTGGGAAGTCACTCATGTAAATAAATCTAGGTAGCATTAGTAAATACCACTCAGTTCTTTTCATCCATAGATCTCAAATGCCTTGCAATGATGGGTGAGTATTATTATTGTTACTTTACAAACAGGGGAAGATGGAGGTACTGAACTGTTACATTAATGTCATGAAGTCGGTGTCATAACAAAGACCAGCTTCTTGAAAAGGTTAACTACAGAAGCACAGCCCTCTAAGGGCTTGACAAGGTTTAGGGAAGGACTTCACTGAGATCTGAAACAAAACTATCAGATTCATTAACTAATCCTGTATTTTATGAAGCGATAATAATCTCCTTGCATTTTGGATTAGGTCGATTGGTAAGCACAAGCTTTGATCTCAGAATGAGCTAGGACACAACCAAACATATGTTGATGGTTTTCTTCCTACCCATTAAAGCATGCGCTGATTGAATGCATAATCCTTAATTCTTCTGCAAGGCGTCAGAATTATCCGGTGCCACTTGCATGTTTAGGAAATTCAAGTTACCACTGCTCTCAAGCATTAAAAAAGACTAGCTGTTGACAGTACATGCAAAATGAACAGTAAAAGGGACCAGTGTGATGTTTAGAATAATTTTTATATTCAAGGGAAATAAATAGTTGTGGTTGGGTTTTGGTTTTTTTTATAATAGGTACTCACACAGCTTAATGTCTGTTCTTGAAAGGATAAAAGCATCAATGACGTCTATCATCAGCTTTTAAGTCTATTGCTTCGATATGTTGTAAAATTACCTGTTAGGTCCTACTGAAGGTTGTCAAAGTGTATTATTTACTTACCATTTTCATCTACTGCTAGGACACATGCCCCTTTGGCTAGCAACTCTTCAACCACCATCTTTAAGCCATTTCGTGCAGCAATATGGAGAGGTCTGCAAAAACATTACAACAAAATTCAGGTTCAGTTTAGAACAGACTTTATGAAAAAAAGTTAGGCAGTACTTAAAGCATACCCAGCATCAGAAAGAGAATGTTTTCCTTCTTTGGAACATTACAGTTATATTGTAGACATTGCATTGTATTACAGCAATTAAAATAATCCTCATGTTCCACACCTATAAAACATGTGTAGGACAAATATAATGACCTCCATATGCACAGAGATTGCTTAATATTTTCCAATCTAAAGGCTTTCTTTAAAAAGCTCTCACTGTTCGCAGCACACAGCTGCCATTTAAAAGGAAAACAAAGAAATGCCTTTGTTCCATCCTTAATTCTGGCCACTGTTTAAAACCATTGTATCGCTTTTTTATCCTTGAACACTCGATTGCTAATCTCTGTTACTGCAGAGCAGCTGGGAATTAAAACTAACCACTGGCTTGCCCTTTTCCTGGGCTGACACCCAATGCTCCAGTTTGATATTGGAAGGGGAAACAAAGGGCTAAGATGGAATGAATTCTGCCACAGGCACGAGATGATCTGCCGCTCGAATTCCTGGTTGGACCTGCTACTGTGGGATTCCCCCATATCCGTCAGACACGGCTGATAATGTATGGCGTGGACAGGAGTTGCACATAAAACACCACCTAAAAAACCCTCTGAAAATTACAGGGACCACCTGAAGTCTAAATAAATTATTTAGATTTAAGGTGAAGCTCAAAACCCTAGGAAATGCCAGATGTGGACTTAAACATTCACATGATCAATAAACATCTTGCTACAGCCTTCCAATAAATGCCCTCATATAATCTTCCCACCAAACTATCTATAGAATTGGCATCAAAGGAATAAAAATTAAAAGTGAAAATGCAACACAAATCTGGACTCTTCAAGGGCAAGCACGCAAAAAAATAAATACATTCTGAAATTGACTTTTTTGTTCTATGTAAAAATCTGAGATATGAATTTGAAATGCTAAATTGGAATCTTCTGGTAAGTCAACTGAACTTGAGAGGATCAGGCTTTACTTACGTCTGCAATGCATTATTTTTTGCATTAATAAGGCTCTGTTCTTGTATCTTGTCAAGTATTAACAAGGCACATTTTTCATGACCCTGTGGTTGGGGGAAAAAAAACCCAAATAGCATTAACTTGCTGAGGAGATAGAAATTGATGCAAAAGAAATGTTACATAAAAAAGTGACATTTAATAACTCATTTTGAAATACAAAACAGACCACTCAGTTTATAAGGATATGTATGTAGTAGGTGAACTGTAGGAGCCTCAAAATACCATTTATGCCCCGCCACTGTTAGGAGGCTTTAGCATATTTGGAAATTTAGACATTAACCCATCTTTCAACCCTCCATTCATGGCACATGAGTTCATCTCCTCAGCTTTCAGAGGAGACTACTATTTCTCTTATATAGTAACACAGAAAGAGATGGTTTAATCCCAGAAACAAGTACTTCCCAGGCCTTTAAATGACTTTCTGTATTGTAAATAAGCTATTTCAAAACTCCCTCAGCGTAAGAGCTCTAACAGTGAAACTTTGAAACTAATACAGATGTGGGCCTTATTTTCTGTGGGAAAAGACAGAGGTCTTCAACTTACTTTACTGCTAGCCAAGTGCAAAGACGTATTCAACTCCTTGTCCTTTAATGTCAGGTCAGCCTTGGCAATGTTCACCAAAAAGTCTGAGGCGTAGAACAGGAATCAACGAACAAACCCAAGGAGCGGACGAACATGTGAAAACAGGAGAAAAACTGCTATGTCAATACACGTGTGCACACGTGGTGATCAGTGAAGCCTTTCTGTGACGTAAGCTTTATGGCCATGAACTGGAAATAATCAAGGAGAACAGACTCATCTTGTGCAGTTAATCAGCAAGCAAAGGCAGAGCTAACAGCTTATTCATCGTGCCCCAAACTGTCAAGCATATATTAACCTTAATTTACTTGTGAACTTGCCCATCTACAGCAGTGGATATAAAGAAAATAGGGCACAGTCGGTGCTGTTGAAGGTAGAGAAAAGGGAATTCTGTTAAGCCAATAAGATCCTAATCTCTCTGTGTAGCCTGGAAAAAGCAGCTGCTGATAGCTGCCATTTCGAGAACGGCACTTCCTCTGATGAGAGAGGGGAAAAAAGGTTACACAATCTTTTTCACACATGCAGATTTACTGCTCCATAAAGTCAAGAAACTAAACAGGAGAATAGAATTACTACTCCCATCATGCTCTTTACAGTGTGGTCTTAGAAGTCCAAGACTCAAGTTTGTTATTGCCAATCTCCACCAACACTGCTGAGAAGGAAAAGAAATTTTTTACAGTTGCGAAGGTACCTTCCTACAGACACCCACATAATTTATTTTCCCTGCTTAGTTTTCCTAGGAAAAATAAAAAGGATGACTTATTTGGGATAGTAACCGCAGTTGCACTCGCCCTTCAAGATGAACAGAGGCAAAGATGCACCTACCTACAGCACCTACGTGGCCGTTCTGAGCTGCCATCATGAGAGGAGTTTTCCCTGCGTGATCCGCAGCGTTCACTTGTGCGCTGTGGCTCAGGAGGAGCTGGAGGCACTCCACGTGATCCGCAAAGGCTGCTGCGTGAAGGGGCGTTCTGCGGGGAGAGGAACACGGCCACGGCTGTTGTTAGAGAATGGCAGCACTCCCGTTTCACTTACCTTCCCAGAAACTTGAAGGTGCAAGACATTTTTTATTTTGTTATTGTCCTACAAAGCTTTGTGTTATCACCAGGGGAATGTTACGGTAGCAGCAACTCAAGTGAGTTAAATGATATTTACAGCCTATGTCCTGGTGCAATACCAACTTCCAAAAAAAGGGAAGCGTAATGATAGTGTGGAGATACGATGCCGTGGAGAATCTCATACTAGGAGCATATTTATTGTAACAGAACATACCGCGTAATATGAAAAGCAGTACAATCCCTCACACTTACTCAGCTGATTTTATTTTTTTTTACAAGCCCAAGATGGGAAGAACCATCAAAAAAGAACAGGTCCATTATTTTAGAAACTATTTTAAGTTATACTCAAAAAGACCTGCAGCAACAAGCTACCATAACAGTATTATTACAAAAGGCAGAAGGAATTCAATCCACTTAGAAGGCTATTAGATTCCATGAGACTCGACACTAGATTTTGCTCACTGTCTCCCTATAGAATTTTGGGTCTGAAGTGTGACTAACAGAGATGACAGCAAGTTAGTAGCGGCCCAGCTCCTGGTGTTACTTCAGGCTTATCAGTAAGAGTGAGGTGGTCTTACCCCTAGAGGAGTAAGTAATCACCATCACTGAAGGTCTTGAATCTGTTTTAATTAACAGACAGTTCAATTTTTAGAATTTCAGCAATTTTAATTAAAAAATATATACGTAGGCGTACACCCACATAGTGAGATTATCAGCGTGACACATTAAGGATGTGGCTGAATGCACATGTCTTGCTGTATCAGTATGATTTTGCTGCATAGATGTTTTGAGCTGTGTGCCATGAGAATGCTAATACAACATTAAAGCTTTTAATGAAATACTTTTCTATGTGTACAGAGTGTCACTCCACTTAGCAAAGATAAACCGCCTACAGTCACAGCTGTTCCAAACAAACAAAATGCTATTTCTTTTGTATTTCTTTTCACATGTACTATGAAATAGAATACTTGGTAGTATTCTTGCTTCAAGTGAGCCACCATTTAATTCTGTCTCAGTGTAAACTGCTGCCTGAAAGAGTCAGCATGACAAGTCTTAGCTCAACCATATTAGGTAAAGATTATGGAAAATACTAGATGGATTCACAAAGACAAAATGCAATTTAAGAAACTATTACCTTCCTTTGTCATCTTTGCAGTTGACAATGCTGGCATCGATGGCTCCGATGAGCAGTGATGCACAGTTTTCGTGATCATTGATTCTGCCAAAGAAAAGACATTTTCAGAAAGGTAAAAGCTCTCCATCTTTTCCCACTTTTCAGTATTAATTCACTTCCTATTAATATTTCTTACTGGTTATTTATAAATTACCCCAACATAACTTTGTTCTCATGCTTTCGGTCATGGTTCTGATTATTCATCCTCTCTCCATTTAACCAAACTGGATCTGCTACTATGAATTTCAGTCTCTAAAGCAAAGCTGATCCTCCGATTCATGATACACAACGGTAATTGAAAGCACAGCACAAACTTGGGATTAAAGCCTCTAATACCTTAAAATCCCTTAGTCTAAATGTCAAACACACCTGGATCTGGAAAGCAATCAGTCACAGATACCTGTGCACAGAAAGCTTCATTCTGATGTTTTGGGTACTGAAGCCCACCTCACTTCCAACTCACACATTTTTAATACTGTTTGTACTCACTTAATACTCTTTCTGGTTATTGTTAACTTGCCTCATTTCATTAGGAAAATGAACAGTGTTTAGTAACAAAATTGGGCATATAGTATAGCTAACACACCCCCACCCTGGATTAGCAGCTATTTTCACTTTAAATTGGCAGAAATTTTTAAGTTGCACACATTCTAACAGGTCTGAGAATTACATACCAGTTTAAAAAAACATGAATATTGGGAAAAAAATACAAAGTCATAACGAGAAATTCAGATTTCAAATACTATGCTTCAGTCACAAATTATTTTATTTTAAGCAGAATAAAATCAGTGCTTTATATATGCTTGTTTAACTCTGATATATTGGCCTCTTATAATTTCCAAGTTTGATACATGACAAATGACTTTTCTGCTCTCTGGCAATGTGGACTGTAGAAGTGAAGCCTACACAATAGTAACTCCTATCATTATTTCTGGAAGCCTTTCATTCTTCTAACAGAACACAGAATAGAATACAGTCATTATAATTCTTGGCAGAAATTAGCATTTGTTTTTCAGTGCATTTTCAGCATTTGTTTTTCAGTGCTTAATTCTGTGCTCTTCCAATGGCTTACGTGTTTTAATAAGTGTGTTAGGTCCTACAAACTGAAGTAACTGTGCATTTTTAGAAAGATGTGTTTGCAGTTACGTGATGAAAAGTTACAGTTTTGTTGTGTTAGCGTCATTCCCCTATGAAAACAGACTGCTTTCCTTACATAAGTATGTGTAAAATACATGCATGGAAGAAGATGAATAATTCGTAATAGCCACCACCTTTTTGTTGTGCATAAGTAATATGAGAAATTTGGATACAGAATCTGCCTCTATAACCAATCAGTCCCTTTGGCGAGGACCTGGATAAGAAGTACGAAACTTTGAAAATAGAGAATATCTCAGAAGGAAAAAAGAGTGTGAAGAAAATCAGTCTGGAAAATCCTCGGCTAAGGATGTCTTGGAAAAAATGTAGCCTGCACAGAACATCATTCTAGCACGACACAGATTGTTGTTTCCGATCCTTTCACAAACGCTTTTTTCCTACTATTAGAAAGAATCATCTTGATTCTGACAAATTTCTTAACTTTCAGACACTGGGTTTCAAAGGAACCTCAGAAGCTCATACTTAGACTGAGCAAGGCACTATAGCCCAGGTGGTGGCCTGAGAATGGAAGAGCTATGAAGTTCCAGACTGTGTGAAGAAAAGGCATAGGTCTATAGTCGTAAGCAAGGGAAAAGAAACTAAAAGGGAGCAGAAATGCAGCTATTTGATTACCAATCGAAATTTCATCAAATAGCCCAAATGTATGAAATGTGTATAAAAATGCTCTTTATCCTGCCACTTTTTCCGCACAACTGTATGATCAGCTTGAAAATTATTTACTCATGCAAACAGTCTAAGGATAACATAACGAAACAAAAGCTTTCTTCTCATACTGCTGCATTTCCCAGGCATATCTTAAAGTATTTGCTACTGGAGATTTCTACTTACACGGCACAGTGCAATGGAGAGAAGCTATTACCATAGAATGTGCGGAAAAACTTTTGTTCCAATAGTACCTCTATGCAGTTTTCATGACCTGTAAGAGACAGGACATTTAAGTGTTGCACAAAGGAAGTAATTCACTTGATTCCTATTAGGCTTGTACAGATTAAAATTTAACATTAAGTTCAAAGTTGAACGCAATGTGTATATATGCTTTTTTGGAATAAAATCACAAACAGATTCTTTTTTTTTAATGGCAGCAGCAAGACAGATGCAGGCTAATAGCAGCACTTACTGAAGAAAAGGAAAGGAAAGAAAATCTCCTTCCTACGTGATGCTATGTAGGTTGCCTTACGCATCTCCAACGATGGTCTTAAGTGATGGGATGAGGAAGCTTTATCCTTACATTAAGCAACAAATTCAGATTATCCAGTTTAAAACAATCAGCACAGTTCAGAATAACCATCTACTCATGTGGTCTTTCGCATCAATAAATAAGAAAGTGACACCTCAAAGGAGCATTTCTGGCCTCACAGAAATCAATGAGAATTCTATCACCAACACTAGTAAAACCAGAATTTCACCCTGGCCTCCTGTGCCAGGGAGCAACTGAGCTGCAAAGCCACAGGCAGGTATTGCTGGAATTCTACCGTCTTCCGCCCCAAAGGGTGAACGTGGCAAATGCCAGCTCCAGAGAACGAGCAGAGGGGAGAGAATTTGCCTCTTCCTTTCAGCCTTCTCAAAGTGTTAGGCTGCTTTGCTATCGTGTTTCCCTGAATCTGAGGCTGCACTGGAGCTTGGCAAAAGTCTACAAGGAGCAACTCACCGTTGTAGCAAGCCCAGTGCAGCGGCGTGTAACCTTGGTTATCTTTCAGACTGCAGTCCTCCTCCGAAAGCGCCACCTGCAGTAATTCGCTCAGCCAAGTGGCGTGACCCCGAGCTGCTGCAAAGTGCAGAGGCGTCCTGCCTCTGGCATCTTTGCACAAAATAGATACTTCTTTCTCCAGCAGCATCTGAACGCACTCTTCGTGCCCAGTCATAATCTGAAAACAAGGCAACGAGTAAAGAGGTTGACATAATACAGGTTTTTGCCCGGGAAATACAGAATATGATCGATGCCTGTGAACTGGAAAGGGCCTTTGCTCCCATGACTACCTGTGATGATAACTGATACACTGAAACGTATTTGCTGCTGTCTTTTCAAAGACACTGGTTCTGAGTCTGTGGAAGATACTCCACTAAGTGAAGCACAAAAGCAAGGAGGAGTTTAAGGAAACAGATGAACAAGGGGTGAGATTCAGAAAACCTGAGCCTGGCTTCTCAGAACTGTGTATGAATGTGAGAGAAAACTAAGAACTGAGTTAAAAATGGCTCAAGAATATTATCAGAAATATAAACCACTGCTTTATCAGCTGGCCAGCCACTATCAGTGATGACTCTATCACAGACAGGTTAGCTTTGGGACCTTGGGCATGTTCAGGTATTGCTATCAATGCAAAACAGAATTATGCCACAGCTTTTTTTGCAGACTTGTGCTGGGCTCCTAAGCTGAACCGCTCACTGCACTTATCACAGAGTGATAAGTTATAAATATCACCTCTTGCATCAACTTCACACTGGGTAAGAAGCTGACTCCTAGAAAAGATTAGATTTGCCTCCACTTTCACTACTTTTAAGAAAAACTTGAGGCTTACTTATTTACACTGTCTTCCCCAAGAAAAATTAAAGTAACTGCTGGGCAGTACTTTTAAAAAATTATTTTCAGAATTCATAAGGTGGTCAGCTACGAGAATAATAATGGCTATTGTAAAGTGTCTAGAGCCAAGAAAAATCGTCTTATCAGTATTTTAGCTAATTAATTGAAGCAAATGTGAAATGAAGTCAAAAGCGGACCATTATCGAGAGCAGACCTAACCTGCTTTTAACCTCTTTCACTGTGCTCAGTGATGTTTCCAATCATTTGCAGTATTCCCTACATCCAATATTCCTGTATTTCTAAGTGAGCTGTAGTCACAGTAAAAGAAATAGTGAAGAATCATAAAAATGAAGTCACCCCTCGATGTAAAGCTGTGCATCCCAGGAGATCGGCTGCATCAACAGATGCTTCTTTTTCAAGTAATACAGAAACAGCATCAATGTGCCCATATGCCACTGCAAGCATTAGTGGGGTTCTAGAAAAAGCAAGAACAAAGCAGTCACAGCTATGAAAATGACATACGTCTTGCCAGTGCCAACTTACAGGAACTGAGAAATGAGGAAGCCCTGGGTTTCTCTCTGTTCCTACTCCCAAACTTGTTGTTTTCACCGTACTCATCTACGTAACACCAAAGTGAAGACCTCGTGCATGAAATTACTAAGAGGTTCAGCAACCAACTACCATGACTGAAATAGAAACAAACTCATTTGTAAGCAGTTTTATTGTCCAAAACAATCTGTTCTCTTAATGACCTACAATTATTGTCACCTCAAGCAACACACAAGCTTTACAATAATACCTGAGTGAACAAATGTCCTTGCCAGTTACACCCAGATGACAACCACCCAAAGCATTTCTTTTGCAAACACTGCTTAAGGGGATGAAGGGAAATGAACAAACTGTTCAAGCCAAAAATTGAACTAACATGTCTTCCATCTTTTTTTTCTGAAAGAGAATCATTCTCCTTCTGTTTTTAATTAAGAATAACACAGTTTGAAATTATAGGTACACTCAGATATGTTCCAGGCATCCCAAATGAGTTTTTTAAACCATTCACATTTTCACTTTAAAAATATACTTTGTTCTCCCTCTATAAGTGTCATTTAAGAAGTCAAATTTTTGTAAGAACATCTCAGATGCATGTGTCACCTCAAATAAACATTCTGTCCCACTGCACCAGCCTAATAGACCAAGTAACCCCTGAAAGAGCAATGTTTCAGAAGGAAAAAGATTCAACAGAAACATCGCAGGAGTTTGTTGGGTTTTATTGAGTCTGGCCCCAGCATCTATGAAGGACTGTTTAAAGTCTGAAGCAGAGACTAAGATTAATGAATAATTCTTTCCACGTGGCTTAGATCAGCCGAATGTGTGCTTTGTAATCTCTGCCAAATCTATAAAGAGAAGCGCAGGAAATACAGTATTTCAAATAAATGCCTTTTCTGTGAGAAATCTGAGATGCTATATGAATCATAGAGCTGATAAAAGAAGTTGCAAAGAAGACTTACTGTCCTTTGGCATCTGTCACATCAGGGTTGTCTGCAACTTCTAGCAACAACCGTAAACAAGGTGTATGGCCATTAATGACTACAAAGAAAAAAAAGTATGTTCAGTTAAAATATGTTTAATTTTGGATGCATTTCCACTGGAACACTTATGGGTAAGAAATGCCCTTATAAACAAGGAAAATATTCCATGGTATAATAAATCAATATTCCCACAATCTTCATTTAAGTCACGCTGATGAAATGCTGAACTGCTTTTTCCCTGGCCTCAGTAAGACGAGGACTAGTTCTCTTAACAGACAAAAATCAGAAATTATGACTTTCACTGCTGTAAAGGTTTCACTAAACCAGACAGCATTTCAAAACCCCTCAGACTGAGCAGGCAGACGAGGCTTTCTGCGATCATCCGATATGGGAGACAGGAGGAAGCACGTTGGCGAGGCTCGTGAATTTTGTGTGCACTGTATGGGCAAGTCCTTCAGTGCTGCTGCGAAAAAAAAAAGACACCTGCAAAGAATAACCAACGACACAAATGTCAAATTCATAACCAGCACATAATGCCAGGGGCTAAAATTCCCTTTGTTTTTCTCCACCGTTTCTCGTTTAACATTATCTGAAGCCGCAGCTACTTCTCAAAAATGGGGTTTGCTTTTTAAGGCACCACTCATCACTGCTGGAAAACAGTGCCGAGTTGCTGCGTCCTGCAGGGCCTCATGCTGGAAAACCATCGGTGTGTCAGTGCCTTAAAAGATTCAGCCTTCCATGGGGTGAAGAGAACAGCATTCCCTTCGTTAAAAACCTGTCATTCCCGTGCTCAGTAGCTACAGACCGTGTTCTTATTGTGGCAAGTCACGCACCCGCACTGCCCACGGCCCGTGGGCTGGGGCAGAACCCCGGGACGGCACCTATGGCACATCATGGTGGCAGGGAACCGGGCACACATCATTGCATTGAAATCACTCATCCAAAAATAATCTCTGTTGCTCTACCCAGAAAAAGAAGACATTTTTAGTTAATTTACCACCAAGTAATGGCATATACGTAACATGTAAACAGTTCTGCAGGACTGATGAGTCACTGGCTTAGGGAAAAAATAAAATAAATCTGTTCTTTCTCCCAGCAGGAGGAAGAGAAACCATAACTTCTTCACCGACAGCTGAGAAGGATTTTGGTAAATGAGTTTTAGATACTCCCAGAAACTCCTAGGAGCTGACCCAGCGATCTCTAAGCATTACAGACTCTGCGAGGAGCGTGAGTTTTGCCAACAGAGCTCCAACACCAACACAAGGGGAACAACGCATTGGGATGCCCAGGCTAGCCAGAAGAAAGCCTGATGGAAATAAAACTAGAATTTAGGCTAAGGAAATTCCCCATATTATGAGGTCAGGAGAAGTCTATTCTCTGAGGGGGACAGACAGAAAAAAGCAATACCTCATTAGGGACAGAACCAGGGGGAATGGGTTCAAGTTTCAACAGGGCAAGTTTAGACTGGACATTAGGAAGAAATTCTTCATGGAAAGAGTGGTCAGACACTGGAACAGACTGCCTGGGGAGGGGGTTGAGTCGCCATCCCTGGATGTGTTTAAGTATCGCTTAGATGTGGTGTTGGGTGAGATGGTTTAGGGGTGAACTTGTAGTGTAGGGTTAATGGTTGGACTCGATGATCCCAAGGGTCTTTTCCAACCTGAACTGTTCTATGATTCTATGATTAGGTGATTTCTCTACTAACACTTGCTGCACAGAGTGCTGCAGAATCCCAAAACCCAGCGCATCACCCCAGGTCTCCTGAACTCTTGTGTTCAACAACCGCACTTGTGAAATTATAGCAGGAATGAAGGCAAACGTGTTTAAGGGGATGGGCACACGTCTTCTTTTTTCTTTCCAGCCCACAGTATCGCACATGCAAGTACTCATTTTTGCGTGTGCAGATGTGGATTAATTCAGCAGGAATTCTGTTTGATTTCTCAAAACAGGCCAGTTTACCTCCTACACTTGCACTGCAGATAAAACCCACCAAACACTGCAGTGGCACCATGCTGAGTTTCGATAGGTGGCACCATTCTTTGCTAAAACACTCCTAACAAAACATATTCTTATGAAACAGCGCAATAAAAATGATCAGATTGCAAGCTGCTTTTTAGAATGGAGATAGAAGCTTTCCCCCAGAGCTCATTCCCACAGAACTCTGCAGCGCTCTTGACTGGAAGGTTCTAACCATTGTCTTAGAATCGTAGAATCATAGAATCGTATCAGCTGGAAGAGACCTTGAAGATCATCGAGTCCAGCCTTTTTCCCAGCCCTATCAACCTACTAAACAATTCCCCCCAACCCAACATCCACCCGTCTCTTAAACACCTCCAGGGACGGTGACTCAACCCCCTCGCAGGGCTGACCTCCTTCAATGGCTGACAACCCTTTCAGTGAAGAAATTCTTCCTAATATCCAACCTGAACCTCCCCTGGCACAACTTAAGGCCATTTCCCCTCGTCCTATTGCTCTCCCCTAGGGAGAACAGACCAACTCCTGCCTCTCTACAGCCTCCCTTCAGTTAGTTGTAGAGAGCGATGATGTCTCCCCTCAATCTCCTCCGGGCTAAACAGCCCCAGATCCCTCAGCCTTTCCTCATCTGACTTGTGTCCTAAGCCCTTTACCAGCTTGGCAGCCACCTCTCTACCCTCTCCAGCACCTCCATGTCCCTCCTGTAGTGAGGGGCCGAAAACTGGACACAGCACTCAAGGTGCGACCTCACCAAAGCTGAGTACATGGGCATGATCACCTCCCTGCTCCTGCTGACACCATTCCCGATCCAGGCCAGGATGCCCTTGGCCTTCTTGTCCCCCTGGGCACCCTGCTGGCTAATGTTCATCCACTGCCCATCAACACCCCCAGGTCCCTCTGCCGGGCAGCTCTCCAGCCACTCCTCCCCAAGCCCGTGGTGCTGCCGGGGGTTGTTGTGGGCGAAGTGCAGGACCCGGCACTTGGCCTCATTGAATTTCATGGAGTTGGCCCTGGCCCAGCGACCCAGCCTGCCCAGACCCCTCCGCAGAGCCTCCCCACCCTCCAGCAGATCAACACTTCTGCCCAGCCTGGTGTCATCTGCAAACTTACTGAGGGTGCACTCCATCCCCTGGTCCAAATCATTGATAAAGACGTTAAACAGGAGTGGCCCCAGTGCTGAGCCCTGGGGGACAGCACTTGTGTCTTAACGGACATTTACCCCAGTGCACTTATCCCGCATCTGAAAGCCTCCAGATCCATGACAGTGATAAATTTCCTTTCCCGACAGCTCAAATGTTCAACCTATCTGTACAGTACTTTCCCTTCTGCTTAAGCTACGTGTTCTCTTCAGGGTTTCATTCCTGTGTGTGGGATTTTCTTGCCTTTTTTTAATACACATCTTAACTCACTTTGCTTCACTGCAGATTTAGAGAACATTTTGCGTGTGTCCCTGGATTATTTTTTAAATCCAAGAAGCAAAAAGTGTCACAGACCAGAAAAGTTTAAATTGAATCTTCCTAGTGGTTTTACATGGAAGGAACTCGTACTACAGTGATGAGGACAATTATAAAAAAAAATAAAATATACCTGGAAAATCAGAATTTGTACAAACGCAAGAAATGAGCGTATTAAAATAACACCTTCTATTCAACAAATCTACTCAATTCTATTCCACATATTTATTCAACAAATTCATATTTTAAAAGTTAGAGCTGCTAATAAAATTATAGCTTTATTGCCACTGAGTTTTCTCAGTACCGCAGAACCCTTACAATTCACCAGTGACAACAAAAAAACCTATGTCATGATAACCAAATTTTTAAATAAATGCAAAATCACTGCTCTAGTGATGAAGTACCAAAGTCACACCTTGTTCATCATCAGCCCCTAAAGTATATGGGAAATAACTATGTCAAAGCTCTTCGCCAACACAGGTCCAGTTTTGTGGCAGCACTGAGATCAATTTAAATTAATTAAACCAACAGTTTAACAGGGTGAGGATCAGCTGAATTTACTATTTTCTGGTTTTGCTAAAAGCAACTAAAAACCCCACTCGCTGTATTTTGGTGTCAACCTTCTGATTTGTAAACTCCGGCAGCACATCCCTACGTCATTGATTTATTGCGGGGAGTAATGCACCCAGCTCTGCTGCAAAACCTAAGCAGCAGAAAGCATTTTTTAGTGCTCTCTGAAGATCTGTTACACGCATATTCTTCAGTACTGCAGGCAAAACTGGTAACAGTCTATTTGACCTTGTGTTTCTGGTTTGTACTTCTGTGATCACACAGAGAATAAACTGGTATTAGAGGACGTATATGCGTTTTAATCTAAGCAAGATTAAAAGCTAAACAGAAAGACAATTAAGTCTGGCCCTGAAAGTAATTGTTATCCGATGAGGTATTAATTTTACTTCCCACTAGAGGACACTGCTATGCTGCAGTGAGCCCCTTGAGGAACAGCCAGAGGAACAACGTTCCCTTGGGCACCTTCGCGTATTTAACTGACAGGTACATGTTAAATAATAACTTTGACATAATGGCAAATTCTACGTTTTTTTCCAGATAATCATGCATGTTGCATAATTAGTGCTCAACACAGGAAGGATGGAGCAGACCCCCAGCAAGAGCGAGGTCCCAAGTTAGCTCAGGAGGAGGATCACGTCTGAAAGGGGCTGCATTTCTGTAGTGCTGCCACTGCTAAAGGTCGCAGGCTTTGAACACCGGGATGATTTCATCATCAATCAGAGCCTACCTGTATTTTTGACCTTTCTTCCACAGGAGAAGCAGCGAGGCAAGTGCTCTCTCTTCCCCTGACTTTTTGGCCGAGGAACCGTGAAGAGAAAAGGTGTCAGAGGGGGAAACATGAAATATCTTACAGGGTGGGTGGTAACACGGGGGTAAGGTAAAGAAGAACCAAACAGGTCAGCACAGAGCAGTAGTGGTGTGGAAATAAGTGGGATTCTGTGCAAGGGAGGACTGATCCACAGGAACAGAGTTAAAAAGTCCAAGGAAACGAAAGAGAAGGGGTTAACTGCAGGACCTCGGCAAGTACACCTAAAAAACCTCCTTCTTCCGCACAGGGACAGCAGGTATAGCACAAGTGCAACATCAGTACACTCGCCTGAAGCGTGGAGGGGGGTCCTTTTGGTGACGTTGTCTTTTACAGTGACAGAAGCACCCTGGCTGATGAGAGCTTCCACGCACTCTGCATGTCCCTTGAAGGCAGCCAGGTCCAAAGCGGTGCGTCCCTTCTCATCCTTGATATCCAGATCTACCAGGGATTGGAGAAGTACCTCCAGGGCTTGGTGATGACCATTATAGGCCTAAAATACAAAATGTGTTATGTAAGAATGCAACTCTTATCTCTCAAAGGCTTTCACATAAAACATGAATAAAATCCATCAGTCTCCTAGAAAATAGAAATCACACACTTTTCTTGATTCCTTATGGATCTCTTCAACTTGAAAGGATTTTCCCAAATTATACTGTAGCTAAGAACCTAAAATATTCCTAGTGTTTAGGAACAGAAATTATGATTGTTGATTTGCTCTAACCTTCCAACACAATCCAAGGTGAGGAATTTCAGGCAATAATTTGTCAGTTCAGTAGAGGCGAGCCAAGAACCCAGTGGGTAGGCCCAGGAGCTGGAAACATTTCTCTCAGCTTTGCAGAGATTGCCCTTCTCTCCTTACTGTCAGAACCTCCTTTTATTTGTACACAAACATATAATCAGTATTACCAGAGTTGAAGCAATTAATGAAAACAGAAGAGAAATGCAAACACAAAAGAACCAAAGAGCCACCGAATTTCAAGGTTAAGTAGTGGTGGCAGCAGCTTGCTCTTCGTGACCGTGGCCAAAAATTCAGAAGAACAGGGCAGTGCAGGGAACAGCTGTTCTCCAGTTAGACCAGTTTCTGTGACACGCTCCCAGGGTGGTGCTGGGGTTTAAGCACGCTTCCCCACGCCTCGCTATGTACCAGACAGCTTCGTGCACTCTGCACTTCTCCAGGAGAACATCAGAGGCTCAAGCTCCAGCCCCAAATTAATAAACTAGTTATAAACAGAAGTTGCAACTTCCCATTTAATTCCATTTCAGTATCTCTGTCTTCTTCTCACCCAAATGTTGGGCTCAATAAGAAAGAAGAGCTTCAACTGCCAAAAACTCAATTAACGATTCCAGCGCAGAAACTATTTTTGTTATATTTAGGCCTACATCCTTTGGCAGCTTGTTCAAAACACGCCTAGGATTAGACTTGCTTTAAACAGAGAATTTAAGGAATTATTTTAGGAGATACTGATCAAACGCTTTACACATCTCATACTTACAGCTAAATGCAAAGGACTTTTTGTAGCCGCAGAATCAGATTCCTCAAACATGTTGTTCGTTTTTTCCAGAAGCTGAAAATAATTAAAAACAACAACAACAACAAACAGTCTTAAAACATCTTTGCATGAGTCAGGAAAAATTCTCATGGACTATAAATCAGAGATTTATTCTGTCCTTGATGTCCACACTGATGAACTGTGAGCAACCAATATTTCGCAACCTTTTCTGTAACGTATTTTCAAGTTTTTTTCCCCACAGGGTAAAGTTATCACACTAGCTTAAAAGCTTGTCACGAACATCCTTACTCTGATTAATTAGTTTCCGTGAAATCACAGGGCCTGCCTGGGTGAGAAAAGAGCCCTTGGAAGGAAGGATTTGTTGAGTAGGGCCCTCAGTAAGTTTACACGGGAACACGCACAGTTTCACGACTACGCGTGTGAGGCATACGCAAGCCATGTCTGATCCAGTGTTTTAGATAAATCTGACACATAATTAGCACTGGGAATAATTATAACTGAGCTGTGAGTCTTTCGCAGTCATTTTTATAATTTATCGAAGTAGAACCCGCTCCTGTAATGATGGTCCAACAAAATGCAACGCATCCTTGAACTCTTACAAACATCTCGCAACGTGCATCATATTTTTATACGTTCCTCTTCAGTTCAAAGGGTCCCAAAGCCTTTTAAGGCTTAAAACCCGGGGCGGTTCTGTCCATCCAGTAGGAGGAAATATAGATCAGCACCACTTCACGGTAGCAACGTGAACCCCGACACTTTATCCAACTGAGGCTGCAAAGAAAACCACACATGGTATCGACCACAAAGTTGACAACTCAGAGTGTGCTGAGTAGCGCTGCTCGTGTGCGTGGCCTTTTACTTAATAACTACTCAGAGAGTCAGTGTCCAAACACCTTTGTGACTGGAAATCAGCATTTTACAGAAAGTTAGTAATAGGAGGCTGTAAATGGGAAAGAAAAGCATGACAGGTAACTACAACTGACTTGTAATGTTCCTGAGGTTATGAGTCAATTTTTTGCACAGTTTTTTGAGGTTATTTTTATTATTATTACTTGGATTTATTTTTTTTTTGGAGTAAGGAATTAATGAAAAAAAATTAAAAAGAAGAAAGGAAGTTTTTGTGACACCCAGGGCAATTCACGACAGCATGGAACACAAGCTGGAATTACTAATGCATAAGGTATCAAAAATCTCGTATTAAACAAGGACAGTAGTCTGAATCCGATGGAGAAGCTAGAAAATTAAGCAGTAATTTCTCTTATTTCTGTATTTTGTGCCTAGTAAAATGTCAGGACTGGGAAAGAAACGTGTGTTGATGCAAATACCGTTCAGAAGCAAGTGGGACCGGTTTAGCTCATTTGGTTGAGTGTGGTGCTGAAACACCGAAGGTCGTGGGTTCGATTCCCGTTGGGTCCCCATGTGTTGCCTGATCTAGTCGAGAGGCGTCCCTGCCCATGACAGGGAGGTTGGATTAAATGATCTCTAAGGTTCCTTCCAGCCTAGGCCTTTCTATGATTAACAGGTAATATGGATTTTAACATTCCCCTGCAGCTAAGGGGAAAAGCAAAAAAGAAAACCATTCAAGTCCTACGCCAGTTCTTCAGTAGGTTTGGGGCAGAGTTAGGAAAGACATTTGGTCTTAGCATGCGGAGCTACCTCTGGTTTAAAACACTGCTCTTAGGTCAGACAGCTATAAACAGGAAGAAGCAGTAGCCCACTCTGAATACATGAAGATGCTCTGATTTTCTCTAGTGAGTAAACAAACTAAAAAATATTCCACCAAACAAACTGAAGCACTAAGCCTGTTCCGCTGCCTGTCTGATCCTGGCCTGTACTCTGAGTCCATAAGGCCAACACAGCAGACTCATTTAATCACTTTTAATTACATTTATCATCACCTGGTGAAACTTCAGGGTCAAAATCTTAACAGAGAAATGCTTCCCTTAACCTGTCAGAAGGTTCCTGGAGCAAGGCAGATAATTACCTTTTGAGCATATGAAAAAGAAAAACAAAAACCCACAGAAAACTGACAAAATTGCTGCTCTAAAGGGACAAATTGTGGGATCAGAGAGCCCCTCACAAAAGGCATCCCCATGGCTTAGAGTTAAAGCGGCTTAGGCAGACAAGGCTTAATGAGCTTATTACTCATAAGGCTGAAAGTCTCCATCATAAAGTCAAGCACGTATAAAATCTTGATGGTAAAGCTGGTAGCTCTCAGATACACAGCCATACAGCGCAAGAAAAGAAATTATAAAGGAGAGCAAGAAGAGGAAGATTAAGGACACAGCACTAATAATTCTTAGTATGCCTTGTCAAGGACAGCTCCATAACAACTAAAACTAAGCCCTCTGAAGGACAAAGATCAGGCACGAAGAGACATAAAGTACCAGCCCCAAGTTTCCAAGCAATTCTCCAGTTTCACTAGCGTTTCTATGGTTCTGCTATAAAATTACATACACTTCTGGTGGAAACACACAAAGCAGTGTGTCTTCAGGGGCTCTAGCTCTAGAACACCTCTTCCATCTTAGAGCACACTTGTAAGAACATACCCGCAGTTCCATCTGTTTTTAAAAAGGTGAATTTATCGCTCAAAACCGCTTGCCCTGACAGCTCTGGAAGCTTAAACCTGCAGAGCAGCAGAGTCAGAGTGAGATGCAGACAAAGTAAGAGAAAACATGTCAATTATCCAGTTCTATCACAACAAACTAATAGTGGTACAAGGCTGCTCTTATAAATTGCCTTCCCTCTCCCCTCTCTATGAAGATTAATAACTTCTACAGTTCTCACAATTTTATTTGTACAGTAAGGGTATTTACAGGCATAAGAGGATTTACTGCTTGATTTTATTCTGTGCTTATAATAAAGGATTATATGATGTGGAGGTTTTTCCCTCCTTCCTCTTTTTTTTTTTTTTTTTTTAGTCAGATATGCCAGTTAACAAGTCAGGATACTTTATGTGATTGTCCTTATAGACTGTAATATACTTCAAATGTCAGCGCTAGTTTAAAGAAAAAAAAAGAAGCTTCATGAAGCATCTAAATAACTTTGAATTACCGTTAGTCAGAGAAGAAGATAATACTTTCATCATGCATAAAAGGTTTAAGCTACACGTTAAAAAGGAGGATGTCAGAAGAAACTTCAAACCACAGACACCGCACCAATGGGTTTGAGCTAACTGCCTCTGAAGTTAAAGTGACTTTTCTGTGAGAGTTTTACTATCTTGGCACCATTTTTCTCCATTCCAACATGCACACTTGGCGCACTGATCACGAACTTCTTCAGTTTGGTGCTACTAGTGCTCACTGTAAAACGGTAAAACACGAGATTACATGTGTACAAACCACTAATTGCCTTTACTCTGAAAGGTTAATAAGCGAACAGCATCCAGAAATTATCACACACACAAAGAGCTGATCAAAAGGCAATTAAAAAAAGAAACTGTCGAGCATTGCTCTTCTGCAATAATTACATAGCGATGATGCTTATCACTTGCAAGGTCATTCAGAAGTGGCAGTTAGTGACAATTTTTAATGTCACATTCAGAACAGAATAAAAATGTATCAGCTAGGATGTCGCTTTGACTCTCATCTTTCCCAATAAATTGCAATGGGTAATTGTCTCTGCTGGGGGAAAACAAACCAGCAGCAGCTTCCTTTAAACAAAGGCTTTCCCAGCAAGTAGCAAGCACAAGATTGAGGCCTCTCATCAGTTGTTTCAGATGCGAGAGAAGAGTAATAGAATTAACTTCTGTACTGCTTTGCACAAGGGAAGCACATTTTTAAATCTCAGGTTTATTCTTGTTTGAATAATTCAAAGGTGGAATGGTACAAAAATATCCTCAGGGGGCACAAGCAATCCTACAAGCTCTCTCCATATTTGTAAATACAGATGACCAAATTATTTTAGCTTGATCAGGTATAATTCAATACATGTCCTTAACCCAGTGACTGATATGTTTTCCCAAAAACCAGCTTTAAAAATCAGATTAATCAGTGTTTACATCAACCTCACTCACATGCATAGATTAGGAGTGAAGTTAAAATAACGTAAGCAAGAAGAAGTTTCACAGGAGCTTAGGCGACCGAGTCTGAAGGAAGTTATTAGTAGTTCCACGCAATTCTTCCAGTACAAAATCTAAATATCCAATACCCTACCAGAACAGTCACCACCATGCAAACGAGACACCTGGCATTTAGGAAAACAATGTTCAAGCCTTTAAACATGTCTAAACCCCAAAATTTGAGCAGACCTCCAAGCCCCTCTGGCTGTCTTCCCGTGGCACATGAATCTTCCGACGGAGCTCTCCCACTTCACACAAAATCGTTTCCCGTGAGTAAGTGCCACGCTCAGTGGGTCATGCAGGAGATTTTAACCCCGTGAGTATTTTACATGGAGCAGGACAGCTCCAAATGAGAGCAAGAGATCCTACCCGGGACCAGCCAGCACAGTATGTCGCTCATTTCCTGGGATGTAGAAGTCAGGGCAGAGATTTAAGCCTGGAACTTTCACACTCAAATCACATATACCATCTTCCTCTCTGGCCAGAAACTCTACCTCAGAGGTTCTGTAAAGCCTCGTACGTTGCTTTATGGATCTCTCTTATCTAGTAAAAGCTTTGCAAAACTTCATATGATGTAAGAGGTAGAGGAAGGCTTTTATTCAGAGACATCATTATCCTTTAAAATTTTCCTCTTTAGCTAGAAAATTTGAGCACTGGTGAAATACAGTGATGGTCAATTTTTACAATGTGCATTTCAACGGTATTTTTGCTACTCTCCTCTCATTTGTGTCCTCTTACTGCGAAAGCCAAACACCGGGAAACACGCAATTTACATTTCTTCCTTGAACCACTTCGGAACTGCCCACAAACTCCCAGAAAAGAGCCAAGTATTGGTTCCATCTCACATCGCCAAACGCAAAGTCACTTTAACATCCAGAGGAGTGTTGTGCTGGTCAGGCGTGTGTGCTCGCCTCGCGGCTCCTCAGGCCGGCTGAGGAAAAGCGACAGACTTTCTAGCAAAGCTTGAGCCTTTAAGCAAAAGCGAAAAGGAAATCCAGCAGCAATGAGAGCAGCACACATGCAGTTGCCCGAAGTACATGGCATGCTAGTCAGAAGCTGTGACTCTCCTTCCTCAGGCTTTATCAGAGTGAAGACAAGGATTTGCAAAACAAGAAGTTCAAATAAAAAAATGACAATACACAACATGCAATCATTCTTCATTTACTCACTATATCCAATGGAGTTTTGCTTCCAATCTAATCAAAAATGTCATATTAGAATAATTAAAGACATGAATATTCATTTTTAACGGCAATCTGCAACGTGTTTCTTGGGGTTTTGTTTTGGTTTTCCCACAGAACAATATACACTGCGAGCAGCGCATGAACAGAACCATGAATCAAGACCTGATTCTGTGTGCACCCGTCCCTACACCATCCACTGGTGGGGGAAATACCCCCAAAGTGGTGAGATGACCGCAGCTGTCAGCCGGCCGCTGCGAACACGTACCGCTTGCTGTACTTAGTCAGCGAGGAGGGGAAAGAGGAAAGCAGCAAGCGTGGTTAAAGCATTCTGCTCCGTCAATGAAACGCAGACGCACAAAGTACGTACCCTATGAGAGACCTTGCCTAATGAAGGCAGATTGCTTTGTAAGGCTACAAATACTCACAAACCAGAGGGAGTTTCTTTTTGACAGTCTGCTCGCGCAGGTGGGTGTCTCGCTGTGTATAAATACACCTGGGGACAAGCCTGAAACCCCAGCAGCCACAGTTCGTTCTGAGTTGGTCTAATGCGGTGCCGTACGCCGTGACCAAACACCCTTTCTGTTGGATTCAATCGATCCGAGGGAGTCAGACATCCTTCACGCATTCACATTTAAACACTACACAGAGCTACACAGGTATTTTGTGCTACAGCAGAAGCCTGTGAACTCCTCCCAAACTGAGGGGAAAACGTCCCCTGAAGTTCTACAGTGGCCTTGCTGTTCTCCGTCAGAAGACAGCAGATGTAAGCGTCTTGCTTCTCCACCACAGGAAAATAAAAATGCAAACTAAAAAAAAGACAAAAATCTGTCATCGAGACAGAAAACGAACCTCCAAGATACTGGGAAATACTCCTCTCCTACAAGCCAAAGTGCCAGCAGGGTGCCGGAGCAGATGGTAAATTCCTGCACACATTGACTTCACAAGCAGCATTAGCTTTCTAGAAAACTTTTTAGCATCAAATTTATCTAGTTCCCAAAACACCAAATCTAAGCCAAAACGTATTAGAAGGGGAGTAGCAGGTAGGTCAAGAGAGGTCCTCCTGCCCCTCTGCTCTGCCCTGGTGAGGCCACATCTGGAATATTGTGTCCAGTTCTGGGCCCCTCAGCTCAAGAGAGACAGGGAACTGCTGGAGAGAGTCCAGTACAGCCCCAAAGATGATGGAGGGAGTGGAACATCTCCCTGATGAGGAAAGGCTGAAGGAGCTGGGTCTCTTTAGCTTGGAGAAGAGGAGGCTGAGGGGTGACCTCATTCATGTTTATAAATATGTCAAGGGGGAGTGTCAGAAGGACGGAGCCAGGCTCTTTTCAGCGGCGTCCACTGACAGGACAAGGGGCAATGGGTACAAGCTGGAACATAGGAGGTTCCATAAAAACATGGGGGAAAACTTTTTCCCTGTGAGGGTGCCAGAGCCCTGGCACAGGCTGCCCAGGGAGGTTGTGGAATCCCCTTCTTTGGAGACATTCAAAACCCGCCTGGATGCGTTCCTGTGCGCTCTGCTGTAGGTGATCCTGCTCTGGCAGGGGGCTGGACTAGATGATCTTTTGAGGTCCCTTCCAACCTCTAACATTCTGTGATTCTGTGATAAGCTAACTTATACCGGCACACCTCACATATATAGGCTGCTGTCGATCGTGCAACCAGTGGGAACATACTGCACTAATGCCGACATCAGAACTCAAGTAATTAAGTCAATCTACATGATTTGAGTTGTTCTATGACTGACAGACATATTAGGTTTATTATAGTTATTTTCAAACATTGATTTCCAAGGTTTGTTTCCTTTTTAGAACCCCTTGAGTACATGACTTCGTGCTTCTCCACTAAAAAGGAGTTTCCACGTGGGGAAAGCTCTCATAGGTACGAAGTCATTCACCACGGTTAAACCGCGCTCTCCTGCCAGCCCCAAATGAATTAGCCCCTGTGCCGATTCCATCTGTATGAGCCAAAGAGTAAGTTTCACTTGCTGATGGAATACAGAGCGGATTAAAAGAAAAATGTCCACCCATTCTTATAGAGAAGAGACTCCACTAGAGGAGACACAGGCATTTGATTCTGTTTGCCCTAACATTGCACAGAAACCTATTTTGGCCAGCACGAAGTGCTTGACTGGCTCTCCAGATGGAATTTGAATGTGAAATCACAATTAAAATCTCACTCTTTTCATGCCTGTGAGGATTTTGTGATAAGAGATCATGTCAATGAAATAAAAACAGTTTCTTGTCTTTTTTTCAAAGTGGTTTGGTGACGTCATCAGCTCCAAAACACCGGGCAGAGATCGTGACCGATATCCCTGCCTAGCGAACACCAAAGAAGTCAGTCCCAATCTAAACAAACGTGAAGCTATTTTGAGAGTAGGGAAGCAGATGGGAGGTTCAGTTGCTCGCGAGCACGCGTGCCCACCAGTCAGACGTTGTGAATGGCTCCTTACAGATGGAGAAAGAATTCAAGAATCTGCTTCCACTCTTCTCTTTTTAGCGACATCGCGTCATTCACTGCAGGGCAACTACCCCACTAATATTCCAAACAACCTAAAGGTCCTCCAGGAATAAAGCTCCGTGCCTGAAGACACAAACACAATTTTTATTCGTTTGGGTCAAAGGTTGGGACCTTCTCACTCTTAATTTCTCCTAACGTTCCTCCTCACAGAGAAATTTAGCTAAATTCCAGCCAAGGTATTGGCCTCACGGTAAGCATAAAAGTCAAATAATGTAACTGTATTTTCATAGATAAACCAGCCTTTCCTAAACCATACTCAAACGTGGAAATATTTTGTAACACTGAGAAGAAATCCCAGTCCCCACGAAGCTTTCAGGTAGACAACTCAGCACACAAGAGTGTTCCTTTGCACGCAATAGGCTAAAATCTGTGGCAGTTTTCTGTCACTAGTGTACGTGGAACAGCTGCGCGACTACAACTCTGCAGATGATGCCTGCTCTTGGGTTTCTACACTCTAGTCACAAATAGGGGAAGGCTGACATGGAAAAACCTTTTGTCTGGCGAGCCTAAGGACTCGACAGCAGGTCACTGTCTGCAACAGGTACGTTGCCAGAAAGCGTGTACAGCAGTAAACAAAAGAAAAGAAAGGGGACCTTGCTCTGTGCCTGCTCCACACTAGTGGCACATGGGGACTGTGAAATGAAGCTTGGAAAGAGAATCCCCCAGTGAAGATGCCTTTATAGACATCTCTGCTCATACAGAGATCTCTGCCCATGCGAGTCACGCCAAGAACCTGTCAATAAGATGTGGGCAGGGTTGCGATGCACATCGCTGTGGCCATCTGTGTTGGGTCAGGCTGAGGCGGAATTAATCTTCCCACAGTAGCTCTCTTGGTGCTGTGTTTTTGGAGGGGTAGCTAGAAGGGTATTGATAGCACCCCCCAGTGCTTTGGCTACTGCTGAGCACTGCTCCCACAGCACCAAGGCTGTGGTTTTCCAACGTTCCCGCAACAGTAGGCTGGGGGTGGGCAACACCTTGGGAGGGGATACAGCCGGGCCAGTTGACCCAAACTGACCAAAGGGGGATTCCATACCATATGACATCAGCTGAGATATAAAAGCGAGAAGGAAGAGGGAAGTGGGGGGCATTTGCTATTTGTGTTTGTCCCCCAGAGCAACTGCTCCGCGTACTGCAGCCCTGCTTCCTGGGAAAGCAGCCGGACATCTCCCACTGATGGGAAGTAGAGAATAATCCTTGTTTCGCTTTGCTTCCGCGTACGGCCTTTGCTATTGCTATATTCAACTGCTTTTATCTTAACCCACGGGCCTCTTGTTGCATCTCACCTCTCCCCTGCCCATCTGAAAAAGGGGAGTGATAGAGCAGCTTTGGTGAGCTCCTGGCCTCCAGTCAGGGCCAAACCACCACGCCATCCAAGCACAGAGGAGGCTACTCTATAACGTACGCATGCTTAAAACGCCAAGAACGTTAGTTCCAAACGGGCAGCCAGAGAGCCCTCCATCCCCACCGGCCGAGTTATGGGAGACCGGCTCTAGGAAAGGGTTCTACGCAAGTAAAGGCCAAACTCACTGCCATGAGCGCCAGAGCAGCAGCGACACTCTAAGTGTCCTCAATACACCGGTCGGAGTTTCCAGCTGCTGCGACCCCACCACAGGCCAGCGCGTCACCGTGGCGGCAGTAACCAAGCATGCTGGGAGGTGTGGTGGGGAAGTGGCATGTGCCGTGCAGAGCTCCTCCTCAATAATTGTCTCTTGGACAAAGGAAAAAAGAACCAAACAATATAAAACACTAAATGTTCTTGGTAAAGCCTGAGTATCTATCCAATCTTCCCGTTGTAGCGCTTTTCTTTCTTGAGCAGTTAGAGCCTACTAACGTGCGACACAACAGAGTTGGGTCACCCCGTATATCAAGTAGACCAGTTAACATCCATCTTCATGACACTTATTTTTACAAGTCACAAACTTTTATAAATCCACACTACACATCTCCCAAATCCAGTTTTTGGCTGTAGATTTGTGGCTTCTCATGATAGGCAATTTCTAAGTATCTGGGTGCAGGATATTAGAAAACAGCAACAAGAACAAAAACCCCAGGTACATTGCATACGAGTTAATCTTGATTATGGTAACTTTATCAAGGCTGCTATTGTGCGATCAGAGGGGAACTGGCACTGCAGGTACGCCGCTGGCAAAAGCTATTTACTCTCTCAGTTTGCAGGCCAGACAACATGTCAGCTACAGATTGGGAACTATCCCGTACGACTGGCGCATACACAAACACTGGGAATATTTTGATCACATAACATGGATAAATAACTTGAGCACACAAAAATTCCACTCACAGACAACACTGCTTATTGGACAAGGACTGGATTAGCAAGATTAATATTGAGATACAACACGTTGCATGTATTTGTGTTGGCTGCACCACACTGCGGGTTTTCACAGATAAGCAAATATTGAATAATTCAAATAGAAACCACGGGGGGAGTTCATGACACGAGTATATATACACGTATAAATATCAGCAATTAAGGGACTTCTGTACTGTCTGAGCACTCACCAGTTCCAAACACTGCCGGTGCCCGTATGCAGCAGCGTAATGTACAGTGTTGTACCCCTCTTTGTCTTGGATGGACGGGTTGGCATCGTTTTGCAGAAGGAACTCTAGACACCTGTGGACAATTCACTCGTTTAAAAGAGAGCTCACAATATTTAAGAGCACTCACAATATTTCACACGTCTCTCACTGCAACTAAGAGTGGCACCAAAAGCTGGAAGTCAATTCTGGATTTCTAGCGGCAGCTCAAATCACAGACGAGTATCCCTCTTTTCACCATTTTTTAAAACAGAAAAGCCCTGCTCGTCTTCGTAGATCTTCATAAACAACAATCTTCAAGCCAACCTTTGTCACTCTAGATCACAACATCATTTTCTACCTGAAAAAAACCTACACAACTCTGTACCATGATGCAAACAGCCTGGAATTGTTACTACTGTACGTAAAAACTCTTAGATCAAACCATTGGCCTCCAAACATGTGCTATGGTAAGCTGAAAAACACAGACTTAACTGAGTTAATTTCCTGGCACATATATACATATATTTCCTTCTTGGTTAGCGTTTTTTTTTTTTAAATTACATGTTTTTTCAAAGGATCCCCTTATGTTCTTTACAGTGCCTGGCGCTTTTTCTTATACCATCAAGAAATCATCATCTTCTTATTAGTACTTTCTTCCACAGCTTCTGATTTCCAGTATATGCGAGGATGTCATATGAAAAAGGGGATTTTTAAAACAAAACAGAACAAAACAAAATCATTAAGGCTAGATGAAAATGTCAGTCCAAGTAAATAAATAGAGGAAGCCATTGGCTACTTTTTTTTTTGCAACACACATGCTCAGTGCAAAGCACTAAAATAAGACAGCACGTGATACCAAAGAATTACTAAATTACCGAAGCAGTACATTTTCAATTAACAAACAGCCACAAGCACAGAAGTAGAAATAGTAGGGATTATATGCACAGAGAAGAATGTGGGGCTTTTCTCTTTAGATTAGCCCTCGTGAAAGCCAAGCATTGCATTTAGTAGAGCGATGAACAAGCAAAAGCAGTGCGTAAAGTGCAGCCCAAAGCAGCGGCGGTCTCCAGAAATGGAGTCTAAGTGCTTTACTGACACCAAACTTACAATGCAGCTTCTTTTTCCTTCATCTCACTGGTTCGTTCAAGTTCTTCAGCATTTTCATGGGAGTTACCTAAAATATTCTTTCTTCTTAGCGCAGAGGACAGAAAAACGCATCTTATTTTCAAAATACCATGCCAGTGATTGTGACACAGTCTGCCACCCATCCCCAATCTCCTCTTCAAGGAGCTGACCTCTTCCAGCCAACAGTAAGAATAACACAAGCTAGACGGGTGTTCTGCCTGGGTCTGCAGCAATGGAGACAATACAACACGGTAGTTTATCATCCTGCAAGTCAATGCCAAAAAAAACTACCTGGAAAATTCTGGTTTCTATCAGAAACAGTTTGATCAGCGCTTCCTAGGACCCTTCCGTTTCTCCCACCGCAAAACGTTGCGCGCGTTGTTCCCTTTGCCGAGAGGAACTCAGGATCACCACACCTTGCTGCTTCTCACAGTAACCTGCCAGTTTTTCTCTAACACTTAAGATTCAGAGAAATGTTAATCGCTGATACTGAATTGGTCTATCTTGAATCCGAACCTGTGCTGCTGACTCTCCTCACTCCCTGTGAAATATCTTGGCAACACTGTGTGGCTCTCTTGGTCAGATTCTTTAGATTCTTCAAAGAGCTCATCGTGTCTAGTGGACAGCAGGATGGCCATGAGCCAGCAATGTGCCCTCATGGCCAAGAAGGCCAATGGCATCCTGGAGTGTGTTAGAAGGGGAGTAGCAAGTAGGTCAAGAGAGGTCCTCCTGCCCCTCTGCTCTGCCCTGGTGAGGCCACATCTGGAATATTCTGTCCAGTTCTGGGCCCCTCAGCTCAAGAGAGACAGGGAGCTGCTTGAGAGAGTCCAGCGCAGAGCCACAAAGATGATGGAGGGAGTGGAGCATCTCCCTGATAAGGAAAGGCTGAAGGGGCTGGGTCTCTTTAGCTTGGAGGAGGCTGAGGGGTGACCTCATAAATGTTTATAAATATGTCAAGGGGGAGTGTCAGGAGGATGGAGCCAGGCTCTTCTCAGGGATGTCCAATGACAGGACAAGGGGCAATGGGTACAAGCTGGAACATAGGAGGTTCCGCAAAAACATGAGGAAAAACTTTTTCACAGTGAGGGTGCCAGAGCCCTGGCACAGGCTGCCCAGGGAGGTTGTGGAGTCTCCTTCTCTGGAGACATTCAAAACCCACCTGGACGCGTTCCTGTGTGACCTACTGTAGGTGATCCTGCTCTGGCAGGGGGCTGGACTAGATGATCTTTTGAGGTCCCTTCCAACCGCTGACATTCTGTGATTCTGTGTGTCTTCCTATTCCTGCACACCTGGATCATTTCTGGCACCTCTGCTCCCCAGCTGGAGGGATGGCAGGCAGAAGTCTAGGAAGGGGGATGGGGTTATAGCTGGGATTGCCGCGGGGCAGTGTTCTAGAAATTATGAGGACCGGGTGGCCTTCCATCCCCCTAGGGTGAGATCAGTGTGGTCAGCTTGCTCCCTGAAATGCTTATACACCAATGCACGCAGCATGGGGAACAAGCAGGAGGAGCTAGAAACCTGGGTTCGGGCAGGAGATTATGATCTGGTGGCAATTACAGAGACATGGTGGGACAGCTCACATGACTGGAATGTGGTCATGGGTGGCTATGTCCTTTTCAGGAAAGACAGGCCAGCCAGGCGAGGTGGTGGAGTCGCTCTTTACGTGAAAGAGCAACTACAACGTCTTGAATACCATCCAGGCATGGATGAGGAGCAAGTTGAGAGTGTATGGGTTAGAATTAAGGGGCAGGCTGGCAGGAGAGATACTGTTGTGGGTGTCTATTACAGGCCACCAGATCAGGGTGAGGAAGTTGATGAGGCCTTCTACAGGCAGCTGAGAGCGGTCTCACAATCACAGGCCCTGGTTGTCGTGGGGAATTTTAACTTCCCTGATGTTTGCTGGAAGGACAGTTCAGCCAGCCAGCCACAGTCCAGGAGGTTTCTCCAGTGCATCGATGATAATTTTCTGTTCCAAATGGTGGAGGAGCCGACTAGGAGAGGAGCACTGCTGGACCTCATCCTCGCTAACAAGGAGGATCTGGTTGAAGCAGTAAAGGTTGAGGGCTGCCTTGGCTGCAGTGACCATGAAATGGTGGAGTTCAGGATCTCATGTAGCAGAAACAAAATAGCAAGCAGAATTGCAACCCTGGACTTCACCAAGGCAAACTTTGGATTTTTCAAACAATTACTAGAGAAAATCCCATGGGCAAGGCTGTTTGAAGGTAAAGGGGCCCAAGATAGTTGGTTAGCTTTCAGGGACTGCTTCTACCGTGCTCAAGATCAGAGCATCCCAACACGTAGGAAGTCAAGGAAGGGAGCCAGGAGACCTGCGTGGCTAAACAGGGATCTGCTGGGTAAGCTCAAGGGCAAGAGGAGAATTTACAGATCTTGGAAGGCAGGGCTGGCCACTTGGGAAGAGTATAAGGCTGTTGTCCGAGGATGTAGGGAGGCAACTAGGAAAGCAAAGGCCTCCCTAGAATTGAACCTGGCGAGAGGGGTCAAGGACAACAGGAAGAGCTTTTTCAAATACGTGGCAGATAAAACTAACACCAGAGGCAATGTAGGCCCACTGATGAATGAGGTGGGTGCCTTGGTGACAGAAGATACAGAGAAGGCAGAGTTACTGAATGCCTTCTTTGCCTCTGTCTACTCTGCCGGAGGCTGTCCTGAGGAGCCCCGTTCCCCTGAGGCCCCAGAGGAAGTCAAGGCGGTGGAGGAGTTTGCTTTAGTCGATGAGGACTGGATTAGGGACCAATTAAGCAATCTGGACATCCATAAATCCATGGGTCCAGACGGGATGCATCCACGGGTGCTGAGGGAGCTGGCTGATGTCATTGCTAGACCACTCTCCATCATCTTTGCCAAGTCTTGGGAGACGGGAGAGGTGCCTGAGGACTGGAGGGAAGCAAATGTCACTCCAGTCTTCAAAAAGGGCAAGAAGGAGGACCCGGGTAACTATAGACCAGTCAGCCTCACCTCCATCCCTGGGAAAGTGATGGAACGACTTATCCTTGGTGCCATCTCAAGGCATATCAGGGATAAGAGGGTCATTGGAGACAGTCAACATGGCTTCACCAAGGGGAAGTCGTGCTTGACTAACCTCATAGCCTTTTACGAGGATATAACAAGGTGGATAGATGATGGCAGAGCGGTGGATGTGGTCTACCTTGACTTCAGTAAAGCATTTGACACAGTCTCCCACAGCATCCTTGCTGCTAAACTGAGGAAGTGTGGTCTAGACTCTCGGGTAGTGAGGTGGACTGTGAACTGGCTAAGGGGAAGAAGCCAAAGAGTCGTGGTCAATGGGGCAGAGTCTGGTTGGAGGCCTGTATCCAGTGGAGTCCCTCAAGGGTCGGTACTGGGACCAGTATTATTCAATATATTCATCGATGACTTGGATGAGGGACTAGAGAGTACTATCAGCAAGTTTGCTGATGACACCAAGCTGGGAGGAGTGGCTGACACACCAGAAGGCCGTGCTGCCATTCAGCGAGACCTGGACAGGCTGGAGGGTTGGGCGCGGAAAAATTTAATGAAGTATAACACGGGTAAATGTAGAGTCTTGTATATGGGTAGGAACAACATTCTATGATTCTATGATTCTATGATTTGTGAATATACAATCTGATTATGATCCTTCTTGGACAGCACGGCTGACAGAGAATACAGTTACAAACTGCTACAATCGTGGACTGATACCTCTAAAGGTTTGCAGAAGGACAGTTTGCTAATTTCAATCCCGATATAACACGCAAACCCTAGGCTAGATTCTCCACCAGGCAGAATGGGACATTCTCTCTTTAATATGCAATTTCTCATTTGTAAAGTCAAGATTTGACTTTCTTCCAGTGGGCGCTAGCAATAATGGGTTGTTCGACAAACCCAGGGTCTGCCTGTTGCCCACTGACTCAGGGAAAACTTAATGATCAATAAGATAATTCCCCTGAATATTAACATGTTAAGCTCATTGGTAGTACTCGTGCTATGCTGAAGTCCTACCTCCAACTGCTTTCAGTTAGCTACGAGTCAGTGAGGTCTCAAAATAAGGTTCCCTGAACAGAATAAGCGATGATCTGGAGAAACAGCACATACTCAGGAACTCCAACCCTCTATTTAATGAAAACGCTGCCGCCGTGATTTCCATTGCAGGACAGGAAACTTTCTGAAGACCATAAGCAACAGCGGTTAGCTGGACAGCTGGAACAGTAGGGCAACCTCTCCGTACCAAGGCTTCTCCCTGCTCAAGAACTGCCCACATCCAAAGTGAAATAATTATGAATATTCTTTGGACAGAGACTGCCTGACCTTGACAGTTTGTTGGCATCCAGCAGGAAAAAAAAATAAATGCTGATCTATAAAATCATGGACTGCAAATAGCATTTCATGGACATAACAAGGCTTCTTCCAGAAGATCTCAGACTGGAAAATTTAATGAGAAGACAGCATTGCCACATCAGAATCGGTTTAGGTTTGGCCTATGAGGGCAAATAAAGGCCACATATCACTGCCAATGTTCGGGATGTGACCAAAGTAACACTTTTTTTTTTTTTTTAAATTAGTGATAGAAATAGATACATCCTGAATTTAACCATATAAAGGCAGAGATTTCACCTATCAAGAGCCAAAAAGCTGAAAACCACACACTGAATTGACATTCTTAACACCCCAAGTAACACTTCAACCCTTGCAAGACAGAATTAGAAACAGCCAGTGGCAAAAACCTTCCTACGAGCCTACTCTGATTGTAGTGCTAAGCACTGAGCATTGAAGATCCTGCTGCCTTCTTCCCAGCACCGCTCAGGTTTGAGGGTGATAGGGAAGATGTTTTTTACATCAGTATTATCACAGCAAATGATGAAGAAGCTACCAAGGCTCTGGTATGAAATCCAAACCTCTACTAAAGCGAAGCCAAAGCTTTTCTGCCACGGCTTTGAGGTGGTAATTCTGCTGCGGAAGAGCCAAACGTATTTTCATCAGACTTCGCATCACAAGAAACCAAACAAATAGTTCCTTAGTGTCTGGAGGAATGAGACAGAGAAGGATGGGATAACCTAAAAGAAATATAGGTCGCTAACAGTTTTAAGAGAGAACTAGCAGGATAATTGAGCCTGGTTTATACAGTATGTTTTAAGGGAGAGATTGCCAAAACATGTGACTAGTTGAGAATTAGAAACTGCCATCAGTAACCACAGGATTTCTAACTTTTGCAGCTGTTTTCCCCCTTTCTCACAAGAACAGCTCCGCAGTCTGCCAAAAGATATTCCCCAGGTCTCTCTCTCTTTGTAAAGTCTCTGAAAAGCGACCTGTTTGGACAGAGTGAGTATTTTTATAAGCTCTGACAGTGGAGAGAGACGGATGGGTAGATGTAGCCCATCTTCTCCAGAAAGCCTGTTAGAATGGCCAGATGTCTGTCTGCAGCTCATCTAGGAAAACCTCCTTCTGTTGCCTCTTGCTGCTTGGAAAGCAGATGTGCAGAAAATCCTCTGAGCTTACTCTTGTGAGGAAGCCGCACGGAGGAAAACGGCAGACGAAACATCGCAAAAACGGTTTGGTAGGACAGGGTGGTTACAGAACCGTGCGTTACATCAAAGCAAACCACAGAGCTGAAATGTCACCTCATCTGGGCATCTGGCTGATCATCAGAGCGACTCACAGTTACGCATACATCTGAGAGACCTGCCTTTGCTAGTGGGATCATTTTTTGGGCCCAAATCACGAAGAAAACGGCATGACACTGATTTAGCAAAATAAACGAGGCATACAAAGAGGCTTTCTTACTTTCGGTCCATGTCGGAAGCAGCAGCGTAGTGCAAAGGGGTGCGTCCCCAGTCATCTGTTTCATTGATATTGGCTCCTGTCGTCACCAGCGTCTCAATGCAGTGGAAATGACAATTTGCAGCTGCGTAGTGCAGGGGCGTCCTGGAACGCAGGCGACAATTTGTTACCTCGTATTCCACGGAGGATAACGATAAATCTTAATTGCTGCATTCCTACGGGCTTGTCAGTATCAGAGCCTTACGTCCCTGTGATGAAATGCGAATTTACGCAAATTTAACGAAACATTGTACTCATAGGAAGTTTTGGTGCTCCGACAAAGCTTAACAGGGTACAGCTCATCAATCTGTGTCTTGCAAGCCCCCTATTCCCAGCGACAGCCTCTCTGCTGCTCTGCACATACACCACTTTCTTCCAGCTGGGAGGCAGAGCAAAGCACAGTGTCCTGTGCAGTTTCTTGTCTAGCTGGCATGGTGACACTTCCTGCAGGGTCAAAAAAGCCTCTAGGAAGCATGTCAAAAAGCAGTAATCCTCCCATCGTAACCCAGGTGTTGCCTCGGGCACACGGGCGCAAGAATTTAGGCAATAAGAAAAGCAATAAACGAGGAGAAAAAAAATAAAGCTGTGATATTTTTAAAACAGAAAATTCAAGAGGATGGGAAGGCTTTTATGGATGTAATGAAGTCTGCACCTGGCTGGCTAGCATGTAACCGCAGCAGCGGGAGCTCTGCAGGGTAGGCCAAGCTCCTAATTTATTTTACTGACATTTTTCATAGAACATATGATTTCCAGACAAAGGTGGTCCTTCTTCCTTGCTTTCTAGATTTTTTCCCTTATTTTTAGTGAACTTCATAATTTACCTACCTCCCACATTTGTCCTTCTTATTAAAATCTGCTCCACTGCTTTGCAAGAGTTTTATACATTCAACATTACTGGAAAGAGAAGTAAAGAAAACCAAACATGAACAAAACAGCAGTTTACATTTGTTCTGTCCCTGCTCCCCCAAAAAAGGAGAAAGTTACTCTATTTTTGATTATTTGCTGTGCAAAAACAGGGTACAGCCAACTACAACGTGAACTTCAATCAAACAGAAAATGAAGCTTGCAAAAACTATTTCCTTTTTTCCTCAAGCTTCTGCAGAAGAAAATAAAAATTAATTTTCCAAAGAGAGCACAGTACATGCAACCTGGATTCAGCGTATCTGGAGATTTTCAATGGGAGCTGTACTCCAGTGCTTCCCACACTGAGTCGATGTTTTAAAAGAGAACTTGAAAAGAAAGTTGTTGCTAAGTTCTAAAATGCCAGAGTAATAATGAAGAGGTGACATTTAATGAAATCCACCCCCGTTCAGCAAAGCGCTCAACTGTAAGCATTTTGCCCAAATTGTGTTTACTTAGTGAGATTTAATTTTAGGTTTATTCTCATATGATTAGTTGACTATTGATAGATTTGAGCACGTCTCCATGTGTTTTGCTGAATAAGGGGCGTGGCTATTTGAAGTGATCGCCATATCAGCATTGCATTTATATATGAGATATATATATAGATGTTTTATAGATAGATAGATAGATAGATAGATAGATAGATAGATAGATAGATAGATAGATAGATGCTTTGCATCTCCTGAAAGAATTCACCACATCGTAGCTGCTTCTTATCTCATGTAAAGCCAGGGGATTTCTAACAGAAAACAAAACAGCTAAACTCTCACATCTTTTGTAATTCAAGTGAGTAAATGTACAGCTCCAAGACAGAACGTGATGTAAAGAAGCACAGCACTTTCCAAGACTCCTTGTCATTCACAGGGACAGTAAATCTTTTGTTTTCACAACCAGATGAGCAGGCTCTCAAAGTACTTCCTTTTCCTAGCACTCATGCAACTCCCATTACTATAATGGGAGTAACAGGCATGTGTCAGGAAAAGAAAGAATGCCTTCTGCATGCAGCTCTAGCAGAAAAAAAAAAAAGAGCAATATGTTGGCTCTGGCAGGGGGGTTGGACTAGATGATCTTTGAGGTCCCTTCCAACCTCTGACATTCTGTGATTCTGTGATTTGGCATATGTTCGTCCCTACTCTAAATTGCTGTTGCACAAAACAGCTACAGAGCACTGACGGCAACATACTAAAAATACAAACACTTGTTAGGGATGACAACTGTAGCAAACCACTGAAAAAATACATTTATTTTCATAAGTAGCTTCCGCTTCTTATGAAGCCTCTCATTCTCTTTAGGACTGCCAGGTTGATTTTATTATTCTTTTGGGGTGCAGCCTTATGGAAGAGGTGGCATCTGAACTGTGCTATAATCACAGCCATACCTTCTCCATTAATGGGAGACAAGCATCAAGGAAAGCAATACCATAAGAATAATAAAAACTGCATTTGGGTCAATTCTATTGATTTTTCATAATAATAAAAACCTTGTGAGAAATGTATATATTGGTCCACCAAGATGAGAAAGCAACTTCCAGAAATACTGCCAAATGTTTGCCAGGGATGGCTGTTTCTGCTTGCCGTAACCACGGAGAATCCAAGCTGGGTTCTAGGCACGGCTCCATTTCAGCTGTTTTCTGAGCCATAAAATACTCAATGGAAGAATCAAAACCCTTGGTGCTTGCCAAACGTTTAGTCCTTTTGTTAGGTTAACTTCACAGCACTCCACTGACAATTATTTGGAAACACTTAAACTAACTGGATGCTACATTTACAACTTAAATTGACGGATTTCAGTTTTCGGTTATTTCCATTTCTGGCCTCTCTGCACTTATCAGGAATGCATCACCCCTTTTTAATTTGGAAGTTGGTTGTTCGTTTGGTGTGGGGGTTTTTTGTTGTTGTTGTTTTCATTTGCTGGTTTTTCTTTAAGAAACGTTTAAACTTGGACCGGAAAAACGGGAAAGACCAAGACAAACTGCATTTGGACTCCGGAACTGCAATCCCACAGGCACTGTTGTGTGGTTGCACTATTGGAAAAGGACACAGTCCAAAGGCAGATCCCAGGAAAAAACTCCCCAGCTCCCCACGGCAGAGGGAATCCGACCATCTCCTTTACTTTGCCAGCACCCCCTATGTGAGGGCAGTGGCAAAAGATAGCCTCAGAAGTGACCCGGGTTCGGCATCCTACCCCCTTTGCTCCCCTCGTGCCGCAAGAAATTCCTCCGTGGACGGCACAGGCGAGTTGGCTGGCGCCAAAGCTGCAAGGAAGCCACGAAATAGCGCACGGCAGCGACAGTCACGGCTACTCACCCTCCTGCAGCGGCGGCGTGGAGGCACGTTCTTCCAAAGCTATCGGGGGTGTCTATTTCAAAGCCTGCAGACAGCACGTGCTCATTACTAAACAAGGACACTATGCTATACTTTTGTCCTAGTTAAACCACAAGAAACATCGCAGAGACAGAAAAATCAGTTAGTTGGGGGAAAAAAAAAAAAAAAGAAGGCAAGCAACTACAGTCAGAAAGAGGTTGTCACGGGAACGGTGAGCGGCTGCTACAAAAAGAGCCACAAAGACAAGGAGCATCTCCTTCGGCATCCAGCTCTGCGCCACACCCCTATTTTAAACCACGTGACAGGCACTTACGAGGCAGATATTCATCAAGATGAATGTGACGGTGGGACACAAAGACAGAAAACACGAAGAAACGAGGAAAAACCACAGAGCCAGCCTGGACATGAAACGGGGCCATTTTTCTCGCGTGTGGTTTTCAGGTCGGAAAGAAGCTTCCAGGCACACGCAGGGTTATTCATCAAGATGCACGAGGCCAAAAATATAAGCCTGGTAGTATTAACTCCGGTCACCCAGAGCTTTTTCTCTTCCTGATCTAGTGGTAAAGGCCAGAGTGTGCCAAGGTTTAATGTAATGGAGTATGTAATTGCCATTTTTCACACCTTTTTTTAATATCCTACAGGACTCAAGTTCAGGGGAAAAAGCAATTGTAGCAGATTTTACGTGTTAAGTAATGAAGCAATTTTCTAGAAGAAGCATATGATCTGCCTCGTGATTTTTTAACTCACTGGAACTCTAGTCTGGAAAGAAAAGAATTGTGGATTTGGCACCTGATTACTGCCTCTTTTGAAACGGTCGCAAGAGCAAACTCCCGCGCCTTCTGCTTTGGGCTCTGGTGAGGATCCTAGGACTGCTCTCTCGATGCTACACTTTCTCTCGCTTCCCCCCTTGTGCCCACAGAACTTTGGGCAGCCTAACTCCTTTACCCTGCCTGGATTCAGAAATGCACCATCATCAGCGAGACGCAAATACCTGCACCAGTGCAGGCACCAAGGAAACAGTTTCCTGAATGATTCCTTTGGAGGTGGGGGCAGGGGAAAGCCAAACAAAACAGTATCTCACGCTCCTACAGTTTGGCTCCTACATTTCCTCCCTCCTCCTGCTGAATTAATACAAATTCTCTGAACCTGCCAAGAGAAAAGAGCTTAGGGTATGAACAATACCCACGCCCCTCACCGCACGGGCAGTCTTTCACGGGAACAATTCACAACAAAAGGTGTAAAGGGGTCGTAAGCAGCACAGACACACACTACTCCAGCTCCCCAGACAACGCGGGATTTACTTACCCGACGACAACAACTTCCTGCAGCAGTCCGAGTGAGCGTTCAGCGCTGCCAGGTGTAACGGGAACATGTTGTGGATCCCACACCTGAAAGGCACAATGGCCGCGTTACACAGAGTCGCAGGTTGCAGACCCAGCACATCAAAAGCTCCTGCCACAGAGGTAGCAGGTTTTATCCTTTTTGAGGAAGATTCCTCCCGTCATGTTATTTTTGTCCGTATTTCCTTACCAACCTTCTCGAGAGTTAAAAATACTCTCGTACAGCAAGAGTCTTGGCATTGCACTTCGAACAGAATGTGGCAGGAAGGTTTCTAAAAATTCCAGGTGAAAGCCAAGGGGAGGGAGGAAGCGAGAGGGCAGGTATTGCCTGGAGGCGGCTTCCCAGTGTGGGATGCACAAATCTGTGCGTCGGCCATGCGTACCGCAACTGCCGTTCTGAGGTAAAAGTAAATGCCAACATCTTCTCAATATTATTCCTGAAACCTATTTTTCCTGTGCCTAGCAGCCTTTAGATAACTCTCACGCGGGTTTTCAAACCCTCCTCTTCCTCCTTCTCTCTCTCTCTCTCTCCCCTGGGGCTGGGGTAGCTGATGACCCTTCTGTACAATTTCCTTTATGCCTCCGTGACATTTGCACCCACACCCTAAGAACCAAACATCTAATTTTCCTATTTGCTCCTGTTATTCTCTCCCTCACACTCCCTTTCATTTTTTCCCCCCTTTAACACATGACCCTCTTCAACTGTGCTATAAACTTCTCACAGTAGACATGCCGCGTTAAAAAAAAAAATAAAAAATGGGCACCTATGGGCCAAACCTGTATCAGGCAACCACAGCTTTTAAATAAGCTGAGCACTCAGCAACTTTCATTAAGATCATCACAGTTCACACAAACATGGAGCCCCTGAAACCAACTGTTGCGACGAGATTATCAACTCCTGCCTGCTTCAGGAGATGCACTTCTGAAAAATGACAAAACTCTTGAACAACAGTAGGTGGATCTATATCTGCCCTTCATTTCTGCAGGACAGTTGGCGGATGGGAGAGTAGGATCACCTCATGGAACTGGATTTCAGATACAGACCCGGAGACAAAGGGTCTCACCCTAAATCCGTGGGTCTCACCCTAAATCATAACTACTTATGAAGCTTTAGACAAAAATCAATGTGGGTGTTTATGAAGATACATTGCTTTCTCCAACATTTTACACATGCATGTATCTAACTCATTTTGGTTTGTTTTTTAAAAAAACAGTCTTTGCAGAATCCACAGGCCCATCTTGCCTCTGCCTTCACATTAAACATGTCCTTCTTGCTGCTTCACTACACTAAGGAGTGACTGAGCTGCTGTACAAATTTTCATTTTGCTAGTGGCAGCATCTACATCTTAGTTAAAAGTGGAACCTTTTTTTAAAGCTAACATTGGACATTCTCTATTGCTGTGCTTCTTTCTACAACCATATCCTTCTACCTTTCCCCCCACCTCGTTATCTAAAGCAATATTTTTCTGCTTATAGGTCAAGATTTCCACCCAGCACATGGTTTGGCCAGTTTCCATCAACATACACTACCTGCACATCTGCTAACTGGTGTCACACCTCTGTCGCACTGGTCACACCCGTTCCTCCCATCCCTCACACCCTTTCCCCTTTAAATGCAGATGCCCCAAAGGCTAGCTGAGCTCTCTGCAGCTGTTGCTAAGAAAGCTGCAGAATTCTCTTTTTCAAGTCAGTTTGAAGAGCTCAGCCAGAGTTGTTTACATACAGCACATACAAAAGCCTGTTCCCTGCGTTTCAGTGCTCCTTGTTTTGCACAGACAGAAGCATCATTTGGATCTGCCCGGTATTTCTGAGCCAACTTCTTATTTCACTTATTTCTGCCACTGGAATTTTTTTTTTTTCCGATCAGTGTTCCAGTCACCCAAGTGTGAAATAACTGGATAACCCAGATTCCAAGAGAGGGCTATCTCACCGCATTTCCTTTTCCCTGTAAACCTCAAGATAAGAGACAGACTGAGACCTACCGTACTGGAGAAAAAAAGCTAGGAAAAATATACATCTATTTAGACACCAAGATCTTCATGCTGGCTACATTAATAAAATCCAGTGTGGCATAGGCTGAAGCCTGTGGCATTTCACTTTCCACGCCAACCGAAGATCTGTTCCACCTTCCGGGTTTGCATGGTGACAGTCGTTACCTGATAAAGCAATATGGGCAAAGTGCCACTTCCTTAAACATTGTCAAGCAGACAAATAAAATCCGGACAGTTGAGAGTATCCTCAAAATTAAAACCAGCTCCTTTCCAGGTTCTCCTAATTGGGCAAGTCAAGAGAAGTCACTGATTTCTATGGCAGGTTCTAAGTAGGAGATTCTTAAGTTGTATTTTGGAGACATGCAGAGGTAATTGCCAAAACCTTACATTCATGAAATCAGATGCTGCTATTAAACACCTCGCACAGATACCCCTTATGGCATTGCATTACTCTGGTCTTGCAACACTTCGTTTACCTTCAGGTTTGCTATTTTCTTTTGACAGACAGAAAGAACCTGAACATAACCAACCAATACTCAGCTCGTCGTAAAAACCAGGCACCTGCCAATGTTTGAGTTGACAATACTTTTCATTTGGTGACCGCAGTTTTGAAATGTGTGCAAAAAGAAGAAAAAATGAAGCAGAAAGCCCTAATTACATTTAGAAATGTGTGTAACTTAAATTCCTCATCTTTCTATTCAAGAAAGACTCACAAACCAAAGAGAAGCAGTTCGACTACTTCAGCCACCTGAGCATCAGGAACCGTGCAACATCAAGACAGACACTAGTTATACTGAGATCAGAAATACTTAGTAACACCTGCCTGCCAATGCTGCGTTTCCAGTGCTTATCCTATGTCACACCAAAAGACACAAGACAAAAAATAACCACCATGTATGACAGGCTACTCATCAGGCTAATTTAGATACGAAAGAACATGCAATTTCCTTGCATTTCCTTGGAAGGCATCTGAATTTTTTTCAATTACATTCCCTCTACAAACTCATTGCTACAGATGCTCCAGAATAATTGTGATCAAGGTGCACTTCATACACATACATACCTCGTGTACATTATATCCGACATCGAGGCTTTAGGAAGAAGAAATGGCACTTGTACTACTTGTAACCATGTAACTGGGCACAACAGGAGCTCAGCAGGGCTCCCTTCCCCTTCACGCTTCCCAAGGGTTCATATTTTAGCCCCACGTCACCCACTGGAGTGCAGCACAATTATGTTTATTCATTTTAACCTCCACACTTCAGGACCTGAGGGAGGAGTAACTGTGTTTCCAGGCACAGGACATAACACTTAATATGAGAAACAGCTCCATGCCAGCCACCTACTTGGCAGTATCAGCTCCGCTGGTTATGAGGGTATTAATCAGAAGCTCGTGTCCGTATCTTGCAGCCACGTGCAGAGGGGTGTTACCATCCTTATCGACACAGTCGATTTCCCCTCCTGCAAAAGACATTTTTGTGCAGTTTAACACCAAAGATGAAGCACAAGCCAGTGACCGCAAATGTCCAGCCATGGAGACACTAAATTTCAGAGACTGAGAGCCAGCATCCAGCCTCCAGCCACTGGACCTGAACGTGGTCTGACAGCGACATCTTCGCCTCCCTCTCCAGCTGCAATGGTGGGGGAAAATGGTGGGAAACAGGTGAACAGGATGACTTACAGTGGTCAAGTACATGATTCAGGCTTGCTGCTCATCTAAAGGTACAAGTGGATGCTTTGAATTAAACTAACAAAATAAACTGCCAAGACCATGCCCTCATTTGGAAAGGTACTGCCGCTCAGCCTTACCTGTAGGACAACAAAGGCCGGCAGGAACACCCTGCAAATCACAATCGTGTTGTGCCTTCTTGGTGACTTACCAAAGAACAACCAAACAGCACTTAAGTAGAACTTTTCCTGTTGCAGTTTTAGTCTGTCATCTCAAGGTTTATCCTCATGAGCAGGAAGAATAGATTATTTCTTTCTTTTGCACAGCACCATGTGCATTGCTGGTCATTTTTTTAGGCACCACGACACTGCTGACTCGTGGTGAACAAGCTCCTGATCCTCAATGAACCCCAGATGCTTTCTTGAGGAACCACCACCCACCATCTGCTGCTTTTCTGAACTTGTCCAGCTGCTAGTCCTGCCCGTGTGGGGCATCTTGCCTTTGCTTCGCTGGCGTTAAAAACTTCTGCCTCCAATTCTACAGGATCCTTTTCCACTCTCACTCCACCTTCTGCCAAACTAACAGAATCTTCCAACTTTATGTTTTCTCCAAATGTTAAAACCACGTTTTCTGTTCCACTGTCCAAGTTGTTAATGAAAATACTGGATAGTTCCAGGCCCAGGAGGGAACTGAAAACTCCCTTGCCACACCTTTCATTTCAACAACAATCCATTTATTACTAATCTCTGAGTGTAGTTTTTCAACTAGTTATGTACCAACACTGTAATATTTCAATAGTCCACTATTTTCCTGTGAGAGTGCTTTATGAAAGCATGTAAAAAGTCTTGCTGTCATCAGGACACGGTGATATTTACTGCATGTCCGCTATTCACAGGAGGTAACAGGCCATAAGTGCGACAAGAAAAGTTCTCATAAAGCACCAGGCAGCATTTTCTAACCGTAAATAAGAGTCAGTGAAATGCTGGAACCGATTCCCTGGGGTGCAGCCTCCATCAGCAGAGGTCTCCACAAACATTACCTGCCCATAGAAGTCACAGGACGGCGCTGTGTTCACAAAGCCTATCACCCTGCTGTAGAAGAGAACTATGATGCTCTGGCATGTTTTGCTCTTGAGAAATCTATGCCAGGTATTGCCCCTGTGTGCTTACAAGCAGTCTGTTCCTTCGCTCATTTGAGAATTTTGGGCTGACCTATGTAAAATTCTCCCGATTTTCTTTGCTCCTATTTTTAAAGGTAAGCATCACATTTGCAATTTTCCACTTTCAAGGTAATCCTTTCTCCCTCTAAAAGTCACCAGAGACAGCAGCCAGAAATTGAGATGTCTTTAGCCATCTCATTAAGTACTGCAGAATGAAGCTCCATCTCTTGAAATCATTGACATTTCTCTCTTCCACAATATCCCATGGCAGTAAGGCATAAAGTCATTTGCAATCAGATCTGTGTGCAATACTAAAATTAGAGGGGCAGCAAATGAAGAAAGAAAGAAAGAAGCGAAACCCAAGTAACTCGGAGTGGAGAGGTGTGAAGGACAGATGAAGAACTACCAGTCCTTTCACACACAAACCCAACGGAGAGCAAACAATAGCTGTAAGTCAGAGAGAGCATTTAACTAAACAACTAAAAATTGCATTAAATCACAGTTTCTTCTGGTTTGCCCAAACTCCTTTTGGTATTACTGTTTTATTTACCCAAGGAGAGATATGACAACAATTTGCGTGATGACCTGAAAGAAGCACAACTTAGGAAAGATTTTAAAATACAATCTGGTGTAAACTTGTCACTACATTTACAGCGTGTCTTCATCATCTCACATTAAAGTTCCAAGTGTGGGATTTTGGAAAACAAACAAAAAAACCCCAACCAATCAACCCACCCCAGACCACTCTGCTTGGTAGACGCCAAAGCTGGGAAGGGTAAGTAAAAGATCAGTAGTAGTAACCTCCGTCGGTTGGAAACAGGCTTCTGCCAGAGCTCCAGCAATAATGTTTATTATGCTCTGTAGTATTCTTGGACGAAAGAGAAAAATGACTGATAATGAGGAATCCTGGCTACGCCAGAACAAGTGAGGTGGTGCTGGTCCACCCTCCTGTGTATTTACTCAACATTTAACGAAGGCAGTGATGAGGGACGGAGCTAAGGGAGGTGAGAGAAGTGCAGCTGCCCAGTGGAGGGTAGAGAAAATGGTCTGAGCTCTAAGAACCCCAGGGCTCCCAAGGAAGGACAACTAGAAACTTGTCTGATTTTATTTTAAACAATTTGAGAAAGCAAGCTGTGCCTGCTTGTCAGTAGGAAAAAAAAAAAAAAAAAAAAAAAAGACCTAAATACAGCTTTGAACTCTTGTTTCCTTGTAAAAATCGCAACAGATCAGCTGCACCACCACCACCAGCTGAAGGAATACGGGATTTTGCTAACAACCAAAATCTCGGCTTGGGATGACACGCTGGAATGAGAGTTGTCAGCGCAGCTCAAAGCCAGAAGTTGATGGAGAGTGCTGAGCAGCTCCCAGAGAAGTCCTTTTGCACTCTGGGTCAGAACAATTGAAAATTGCAACCTTGGAAATGGCAAATCTTTTGGAAGAGTTGAAGAGTCCCAGAAACTCACCGTTCTGAATGAGGGTCTGCGATCGTGTGAACCTCCCATGGACAGCTGTCATGTGCAGGGGGCTCTTCCCATCCTTACTCTAAGAGAAACAAAACATAAAACTAACCAGTTAGCACGTAAATCAGTGGTAACAACCCGAAATCTCTCAGCTCAACATCCTACAGCTATTCTTCAGATAAACCCTGTACATAACACCTGCTAGAAACCTACAGATATATGACATTACTATTTTACATTAATTTTAAGCAACATTTCCCATTCAGTCATTATTCTCCCTCGGCCTTGCAACAAGTAGAAGAAAGAAAAGCACCAGAATCATAAAGCTAAGTGGGAACAGTCTCTGAGAGATCCATATACCCTGCTTATCCATCTGCATTTTATAGCTGCATGCCAGGATAAAAGCCGCTACATTAAAAAGTTTGGGTTAATAAATTTTCACACAATCAAAAATAGAATAGCTACAAAAGACAATTAGAAAACAGGGAAGACATATGAAAGGAAAGGTACAATGAGGAGAGATCTCTGTTTTGGGTCCTGGAGGAAGAAACTGAGTTTGGGGAAGCCGAGGAGCTGAGAAAAATAGCAAGGGAAAGGTACCAGCCTCCCTACTCACATCACTTCACGTTTATCGGCACGGGGGTTTGCACTCATCGGCAAGAACAATCCTGTAATTTCATTTTAATAATCCTGAGTTTAAATAGTACACTAACTGTTCACTGATCTCCAGGGACTTGGCAGAGCTGTTAAATGCTAGGAGACCAGTTTTACAGATGGGAAACTGAAACACGCAGTTTAAAGTAAAGGAACCAAAACCTTCCATGAGCTCAGAGAGCCCAAGTCTTCTGGTACCTCTGCCAGTGTCCTCTGCTGCATAACAGCAAGTCCCTTTCAGCCTCTTCAAGATATATCAATTACATCTCAAAACCAGATATCCTAAACAGAATCAGCCTTCGTAAACTCAGGCTCTAAAATAGGTAAACAAACAATCTTTGGTTCTTATTTCCCTGCCAAAGTCAAAAGGAACTTTTTAGAATCATGTTTAATTAAATCCATATTGTAAGGGGAAGGAAAACACCAGAATGGAACTGTTCCTTGACTTACCACCACTCCCTGAGATAACATTTTGACAGAGGTCCTGAGACTGTATTTTAATAGTGGTTCATGCCTTCAGGAGGGCGGCTGGCTTAGAATTTAAAGCTGTCATTATATTTATCAAGGCACTGAGAGCTCCTCTGCTAGGAAGTAACCTCACCCAAACAGTTTAATGACCAACATTCTCAGCATCATTCTACCTCCACCAAGGTTTTGAAGCCCTGCTGTACTCATTATAAGACTCATTTCCAGTCTCCTGAGGTATGCAAATTAGGGTAAAGTAAAACTGAAGAGCTGCAACGCAAGTTTTACCTGAATGTTAACATCTGCCCCATTATTCACGAGCAGTTCAAGACACAGGGCTCCGTGCGTGGAGGCAGCAGCAAAATGCAGGGGAGTGAATCCGTTATTATTAGGCTGATTTACATTAGCACCATAGTCAATCAGCTCATTAACAACAGAATCCTGGCCGTTGTAGCAGGCAATGTGAAGTGCAGTATTTCCATAGATGTTCATTTCGTCAATCTAAAACGAGACAAGGAGACGCAGTTAAAATTACAGACACCGGCTCGCCGTTTTACATCACGCATTGCGTACTGCAAATGGAAATAGCTGGAGGCTTGAACTGTCATAGGGCATATTTCTCATCAGCAAGTTTCATTGACAAAAATATACTCCCAGAGAGCTTAACTTGGAATCCTTTACCTTTACTATTATTAACTTTTTATCCTACTGGCAATTTCTAAAAGCCAGTACGAAGCTGATAGCAGGATCATGATCACGACAAAAACTCCTAACAAGCTGGAAGGCTTTCACATATGACTGAGAAAGGAGGATAAATAGAAAGGTTGCCATCTCTATTTAAAAAAAAAAAAAAAATTAAAACACCAACTGTTGAACTTTTGTGAATAGAATCAGACTTAAGAGTTCTTTCCACAGATTTGCTCTGGCAAAGGAGTGAAGATGTCTGAGTGAAGGGAAGGTGAAATGGCACAGCCATTTACACTTCAGTAAGAACCCACTTTCAGTAGCTCAGTATTATAAAGATGTAATTAAGATTATGTTACCTCTTGACGACTGGCTTGGTATTACTCAACTGCAGTGCTGTAAAATAGGACAAGACAGACCGTACAAAAGACTCGGGAGTGATTGAATACCCTTCCACAAAACACAGGTGTCTCAAAGATCACATCCCCAGTGGTGGAAGATGTGGAAGTTAAAGGCAGTTACCAGCATAGTAGTGCTAATAACAGGAAACACCTATTCCCCCTCAACTTCACAGTCAACAGCCTGTGAATAGCGACTTCTGACATTTTTTTGGCAGGTCAAGTCAGCTGAAAATGTAATAGCAAACACAATGGCTTTATCTGAAATCTCTGATTAACCAGTGCAGGTTCTTCTGGTCATCTCACCGCTGCCACCAGGTTGACAATATTACACTAAGAGATGAACTCTGCACCCTACAAAAAGTTCTTGTCCAGAGTGAAAATAATCCTCCTCCTTCCCTCCGTCAGCTACAAAGGAAATATAGGTCCCTATACATGAACAGCCTCAACTGTTCAGTGACGTATGCAGTGTACATGTTGAGAACAACCACCTCTCATTAAACCAAGGTAAATTCCATTATCCCATTGTCCTCTGCAGGAACAGCATATATTTCCTGACTTCTTCTGCGAGGTGGCCTGGAATTTACTGTCTGTATCCGACATTTTTTATTTCTGAATGTTTCCTGACTCTTGAACCAATAAACCACATGAAGCACAAAGGCTTCCAGAAAACGAGAACGATTTTCTTTAGAAGCTCTGCCAGCATCTGCAGCAGCATCCATAAGAAAGACAAAAAGAACATCTCCATATACGGACAAACACGGAAGCTACAAAGAGCACGTTGCCACATACCTCTACCCCCAGGTTAAGGAGGTGTTTCACAATGTTAATCTGCCCATTGGATGCAGCTGCATGAAGCGGGGTGTAACCCTTCTTGTCTTTACAAGTCACTTCTGCACCGTGATTAATCAGTAAGGCAACAACTTCCAGGTGACCTTCAAAAGACGAAAGGGAGCAATCAGTGAGTATAGCGCTCTACACCATTACTTCTCCCAGATTACTGCTTTCTTGCTAATGCACTGCCCCTTTCGCTGCTGCTTCACAACACTCACATGGTTTTACAAGGGGAAAAAAAGCACTTTCGTTCATTTTCTTAATCCTAGCTCCAGGCCTTGTCAAGAACTCCGTGCGTTCACATTCACCAGATGCGTCAAATTTCTCTTTACTGAATTAGTTTTCCAGTCATTAAAGGAAAAAACTGCACCTCTTACTCTTTTATTTCTCTAAAAATAACAGTTTGGGTGGTTTCATCCTCTCTGCCACAGAAATAACAGTGAGCACAGGAGCATGACAATGCAAGTCCCCCAAAGCAGCATCCCGTTGATGTCAACTGCAAACACAACTGCTAGGACTTGTTTTTTATTAGCCATACAAAATAACTTTAATAAATGATAAAATGAAGGTATCCTCTCTTCTACCACCACTAAGGACACAGAAAACTAAATTTCAAGTGAGTGCAGAATTTGATCCAAAGCCCACCGATACACAAAAGTGGGCAAAAAATCCTGGATAAACGTCTAAAAGTGTTTGAATCTGAACTCATGGTCTGTACACGCATACTTAGTTTGAGAACTAAAATAACTGCAATAGCCTCAACAGTCACACAGACCGAGAGCTGACTGCCAGATCAATGGGACATCTGTCTCCAGGAGTGAAATGCCTACCCCTGAAGTAGGATCTCCCTACAGATTACAAGGGAAGAGCTGAGCATCTCAAAATGTAATTTATAACCCACCCCGGTTCTTCGGTTTCCTCCTCTCCTTGAAGGTCTCAAACCATCTGGGCTGCCTGCCCAGCTAGTGCCCTAAACCACCAAAACTAAATCAAGGTTACAGAGGAATAGTCCTTCATGCTTCATGTTGAAGCAGAGCTGTCTGGTTTAGTAATTCAAAATTGATGATGTCAAACACCGCATGAAGTCATGCACCGAGTTGTACAGCACCTTCACGACAGAGGCAGCTCTGGCCGTGTGCAGGGCCTAGGAATATTTGTGGACAAAGTGCCCAAAGATATTGAATCATTCAAGAAACCACATGAGGCTTTACAGGATAAGATGCTCAGGTCTCATTATCTAAGTTCTGCCCATTATAGCACAGACTCCGAAATCCCACTGTTAATTTGGGCCTTCCATGTTATCCAAGTATTTTGCAAAGTACGTTATGAATTTCTGAAAAGAACTAAGAGGAAAAGAGATGTGAAACAGCACAGCACAAGGCAAAAACCTTTCATCTCTACAGAGTGGAGTTCAAAGCTTATTAGCTGAAGACCCAAATCACATTTGTTGGCAAGAGTCTTTCCATCTGTCTGTGTATATGAAAAAAAAAAAAAAGCACAATATGCTTTTCTCACAGCTTGAAATCTCCTATTATCTCATTTCCAAAAGTGCCAAGATTAAAATAAAGATTTTGACAGGTCAGATGAAAGAGTTCCTGGCTGAGAGCACACACCACCTCACAAATTATAATCTGGAACATACTGCTCGGCCAACAAAAGCTGTCGAACAAGTGTGACCACTATTCACAGGCAACCTTGTTCTTGTATTTTTAAATTATAATGCCCCACTATAAGAAATTTTCCCTTAGAAGTGATAAGGTCAGTCAATTTAAATAAGCAGTATTTGGTAACACTGCTGATGTTTTGAATAGAAGAATCGGTTGCACTTGTCCACTCTGGAATAAAAGAAAACAACTCGCTCCCAACAGGAAGAAAGCCTATGAAGCACTTCCTAAGAGTATGATAACTTAGCTACTTATAAACAGTAGAATTTATGATTGTATTTATCTGCATTTTATATAAAGTAGTTTTCAGCAAAAACAGTAACAAATATAACCTGTACTTTTTTGAGCTCAAATATACTTCAGGCTGGAATTAGAGTCAGGATAAAAAGACCAAAACGAGAAAAGGAACACAAAGAGCCCGCAATTAACTGCGTTAAAAAAGAAACAACAGCCAAGTTCTCACCAGCTGCAAATCCATAAACAGACAGTGCATATTTGGGTCAGCTGAGCCCTTTCCTCTTCAGGATAAATACATGGCCAGGTCTGCCCTTGTCCATTTTGAAACGTAATGTTGGTTTGCAAAGAGGCAATTAAAGAGAAGGAGTGACAGCCAAAGTCTTACCCATGTACGCTGCCCAGTGGAGAGCTCTTCTGTCCTTCTTGTCAAAAGCATTGATGTTTGCCCCCTTGGCTAAGAGCAAGTTCACCATCTAGAAGTAACAACAGCACATAAGACAACCCTGTAGATTGCACACTCAACAGTTTATAACAAATCATTCTAGCCATAAAGCCATGATTACAAAATTCTGCTTCTGAATGGTAGATTTGTGAATTACAAAGCAGGAAAATGAGAAGCACATTTTCTAGCAGACTAACTAGAAAAGCAGACTGGATGGATCTCACGCATTTCTTTGGTCTGAAATGAATCCACCACTTTTCTCTCCTTTCCATTCTGCCTCTCCATTTTCACAGGCAGTCAGGCTCAAAAGAGCCAAGGACACACTTGAGCTGCTGGAGCAAGTGGCAGAGCTCTCCGGGTCCGTAGGCACACCTCGTCCACGTGCTGGCTCTGCACAGGGACTTCCCAGCCACTGCCTCATTTCTGCAGGTAGGAAACCTGCCGCAGGCTGGGAAGCAGCTGAATGACAGGAATCGTGGGGGTCAGGGGTACAGGGCTCAGTCTAGACCCAGCCACAGCACGTCAGCCATCTGAATTGGGAAAACAACTAAATCAACGATCCATTACGGTCTTTAAGCACCTCACCTCGATGTGGCCATTCAGAGCCGCGTGGTGCAACGCCGTCCGCCCGCCTCGGTCGGAGACGTTGACGCTGCTCAGCATGGGGATGATGACTTCGGCGCACTTCACCGCCTTGTTGGCAGCTGCCACGTGCAAAGGTGTCTGCCAGTTCTTGTCCCGAGCATTGACATCGGCCGAGTGCTTAATCAATACTTGCACTGCTTCCTGCAACAGCAACGCAGTCATAGCCAAGCAGTTCAAAGAAATACGTGGGGCCAAGCGGTTCAAAGAAATACTTCTCGATCATATCACCTATGCTTCTCACTTACGCAAACCAGACATGGCCAGGAGGCGGGAAAGGGAACGACATTTATCAAAAGAACCTCCCGGGCTAGTGAAATGGTATTGCTGATTCAAAGGCCAGAGTACACATCATCTCTTTGGATGATGGAGCAGTTTGGAGCAGTGTCCTCACAATCAATATTTCCCGGTTGGATTTTCAGATGTATGAAACTGCCCAGGCAGAGAGCCCAGCTTGTTTGGTTGACTAACCTTCAGTATGTCAGTCATCTTAGCTGCGCTCTCATTTGAAGAAATGAATGAACTTATTTGAGCTCACTGTTACAGAAATCATTTACAAAACGAAAGTCATTTTGTACAGTAGTATCATAGCAAAGTGCAGTAAGTACTACTTATAAACAGAAAAAAAGGACAAAATAAAAAAAAAAAAGAATATGTAAAACCAAGATTTTAGCTTCGGAAAAACACGAGGATCACAGGCAAGGGTTGATGCTGGTGTCCCCAAGTTAGCACCAGCATTCCTTTCCTCCCCAAGGGCTAAGCATAGGCCAAGTGTCTTCACTGCAACATCCATTCTGTCAGCCTGAGACCAAACAACATCTTTTAAGGTTAATTTTGTTGGTTAGAAACAGATATTTCCCAGCAAGAAAATGTACTGTTCTCTCCTGAGAGACCGTCTCACTGGAGAATTCACAATCAGCTCTTTCCTGCTTTTACTTGTGCATCTGCCGTTAAGCAAGTCAGATGGAAAACAAGCCTCTCTCAAAATTTCATTTTGTTTCCTCTTCCTTTTTTTTTTCTCCACAAGCAAACAAAATCCAGAGGAACCACTGGGACACAGCAGAGTTCAGGTAGCCTTGTCTGCTAATTACAACCCACAGCTGGCAAGCGGGAGAGCCCCAGTCCTACATAATACCTTCTTTATCCATAAACCGAAAAGTTCTCTCGTAAGCCCAGCCAAAATTTTCTTGAAGAATAACAAACACAGGCAGTGTGTTTAAAGAGCACTTTTGTACGTAGGGTGGCCCAGGAGAGTGCCTGTATCAACATTACATCCATTACCGGGAGGTTTAGTGCTTTGTCCTCAAACCAATCTCAGCAATTTCATCTTCTGCAGCCCCCTCACGAAGTGTCCTCTGACAGATCTGTTCAGTTAGTGACACTGCTCCTCTTACAGCACCCTCATGATGTATCACCTCCAATGTCTCAACAGGATTTGGGGTTGGTTTGGTACTCTTTTTTTAATTACAGGCCTACTCTTTTAAAAGTCATTTAAATGTAATTCACTGGAGACCTACTCAGCTGGGACATGAAGTCAGCAGGAAAATTCATGCACTTTGACACTTAATGAAGGAAAGAGAAAAAGGAGCATTTTTGGAAGTAAATAGTAAGGGCTGAAAGATCTGAGCTAAAAATATTTAGACTTTTAAAAAAACATTTACACATTTTCGTTTACATCTGCAAACACGCTGCTCTATCAGGTTGTGGATCAAAATGTTAAAATCCTTATGGAGAAGTTTTAATTTTATTGCTTTTGCGAGCGTGAGCTACCCCTTTTTACTAACATAATTTCTGCATGTGCATGCAGTCCTCAGCTATGGTGTGAGCCTCTGCGGTCAGTGTCTCTAGATATCCCAAGCTATCAGAGTGAAATCTCTTCCCTTCACAAAACCCTGAAAGCTGATACATCCATTAACAATCCTGCACAGACACACCTGAGGGTTGCTGACTTGTAAATAAACATTTAAATCCCTAAAGCCCACTTGAATAATCATTAAGACTAAAGTATAAACGTGTTCATGCTTTTAATCGATCTATAAAAAGGTGCAAGGAAACGGCTTCTGAACCCTGTGAAAGCGTCATAGTGAAAGACTAATAATAAAATCTGTGGGTTACCATTTTAAAAGCAACTGTGCTCACTGGAACGTCAAAAACCACACTAAGTCCTACAGGTCAACTTCTGGACCACGAATTCATCGTCTGGTACCGTGTGTTCACCTACTGCTACAACCAAAAGTAGCAATTACCATTAAAAAAAAAAAACAAAACCAAAGAAAAAAGGCCAGGAGAAGAAAACTATGTGTGTTTATAGAATATATGATGAAAAGACCATGAAAAGGCATCAAAGGCTGGTGCCTTCCCCTGCTGCCTCACTACTGCACCTGGATCCTCACTTTGAGGTACCAGAAGCACCGGCCTGACAGGAGATTTTTCATTGTGCAAGTGGCCTTCAGCTGACAAAGAATTAAAGACGAGACCAATCTACAGAAAGACATACATTTTCTGTTAGGGCTGGCATGAACAATAAAAATCATGTACTTTAACACATCCAAAAAAAAAAAAAAAGAAACCATGCATGCAGCGATTCCCACATCAGAAAGATTGTGACTATTTTTCAAGGTTTAAGCCTGACCTTTGTTTTCCAACATGGCTTTTTGTATTTTTCCCCATTACAGCATTCATGCTCTATCAGATATTCCTTTCAGAGGGTTTCAGAGGATGACAGCAGCCGGGCAGCTCTGCCAGCAGCCAAACAATTCCTGAGTTCAGAAGCGAGCCCAGGATTCCTGCCTCCAGGCTTGGCAAGCACTGGGACTGTTACGGAGGTGATTCGAGTCCATCGGTCTCTGGACGACAGCCACGTTCTGTCTCTTTTACAAGCCCTCCCCTCATCCCCAGCAGCCACTTCGGTCTGCAGTCGGGCTCACTGTTAACCAAGTATTAGAAGGGTAAAAGTATACAGGGAGGTCCAAAACGGAAAGCCAAGAATATCGGTGCAGTTGACAACACAGTCACACCTGAGCTCCGCTCCCGATAATTATCGCTGCTCCTTGTTGAGGTAGCAATGGAAGCCGTACAATGTGACGCCAGGAGATTTCTCACTATCAAGTAGAAGAACTCTGGGCTCTCCCTCCTTTATGCATCAATCAAATGCATTAAGAGAAAACCTAACGGATGCCTTGAAATGCAATTAATCAAAACAAACTACATGGTAATACCTGCTGGATCACATACACATCCACTCCCTTCTGGCACACGCACGGCATGCACACATCCCTCTGGATTTATTCCTCTTTATTTCCCCATTTGACTACAATGTGGCCGCCGCAGACCGCACCAGTTTTTTTAATAAAGTACTTAATTCTTCCATTACTCAGTATAGGTATTCCTACTGATAGAAATCAGGACAAATCTCAGAAGTTTGAGTACATAGCCAACTTTTAACCACATCTCCCAGATGTCCAGATGTCCTCGATGTCCCAGCTGAAGGTTGCTCAGTCTGACTTGCGACAGGAACGTAAAGCATTCCACGTGGTGTAAATGAACCGTGTTATGGCTTGGAAGCGGCTACAACTAACTTGTAAAAGGTGGCCTCCAGCTGCCGTGCTAAAGGCCCCGCACACAGAAAATGCCACTACAGCCCTCGACGGTTTGCTTTTTGCCCCTGGCATGGAGTTTATGTGCAAAAGCAGGGTAGTCAAATCTTACCTCACTTCTTGAAGCAACCGCTCGATGGAGAGGAGTCAGCCACATATTGTCCTTGGCGTTAACACGAGCGCCTGCAAGCAAAAGAGCAGAGGTTACATCCGCACCTTGGGTGCAACACCGAAAGCCTTTCTCCCATGTTTCCTAGGAACAAGGAACAAGCTGTGTGCAGCACTGTCATCCCTCCCCACAGCTCTCTTGGCACCCTGTTCACCTCAGAAATGAATTTCCAGACCCTGGGTAGGCAGGAGCTAAGGTGTGATTCAGAAAGAAAGGAACTGGAGAGGCTGGACTTTATCAGTGACAGCTTTGTTTACAGGACAGAAAGGAAGCAAACTTTGTTGTAGGGGATCACATACGTCCATGTGTGTCTATGTAAATGCTTCTTTTTAGATCAACTGATACAGCTGGGGGTTAAAAAAAAGCAACCTTTTGCTCAGGGCACCACTGCTGTCTGCAGACATAACGAAGGGAACGAGCCTGAACAACCTTCTTGTGTTGCCAGCTCCATCAGGCAGACCACTGAGAGAAAAACCCGCTTCCCTGCGTCACAGATCTTGTCAGGATCAAGCAAACAGGACAGGGAAACACTTGGGTTGAGGAGGAAAGTGGGCACTTCCTACCTCAGCTTCTGTGGGTGTTTTTCTACAAATATCAGAAGAAGAGGGATGAAGGGGACTCGCTCGCCTCCTGTGTGGTTCAGTGCTAATGTGCGCTTCGACAAAGCTGCACAAGAGGGTGGGTTTGGACTGGCTTGCCAGAATAAAGGAGAAAGGAAGAATATTTGACAACTACAGAGGTGCTGGCTGACTGCAGACAGAAGAAAAAGAAACTCGTACATTTGTGTGATAAACCAGATTTGTCTGAAAGAAATATTAAAACTATTCACTGACACAATACCACAGAAAGGAAATCTAGTGAAAAGGAGATAAACTAATTTTAAGGGCTTAACCTGAAAATATTGCACCTCGCAGGTCGGCAGGTAGCAGTACTAGTCTGAGAAGACTGGCACACACAGAGAAGAATTTTAAAGAAGCACAAGCATCATGCGCACAGACTGAATGAGCTTCTGAACTTCATGCACAAAGGGATTCCTAAGCTTCATTTTGCACCATAATTTAAGTGCAGACAAAAGCCTGTAATTAATAAATCACACTCTGAATCAGACGTACTTTCTGAGAGCCCTTTCTCAGGGCTATTAGTGCTTGCCTCTGAATCATAGCGGTTACTGGGAACTGTGCTAGATAATCAGAGAAAAAAAAACAAGTTCTTTCGTATTTCCACAAATTTTTTTGGCTGCAAGAAAAAGAAAGCCATGTTCATAACTATTGCAACAATTAGAGGCAATCCTCCGCGCTCGCCTCAAAACCCACTCCTTGGTGGTACAATGTGCCCTCTGGATAAACATCCTTTAGAAAAGACAATGGTTTCAAAGACTTTTTTAATGAATCTAAGCAGGGAAGCTGTCAGCTTCCTTTGTCTTCACAGAAGACCATCACGGTTGCTACACGGTTAGTACCCTGCCCTTTGCTTATATTGCTTGAGGCTCTAGAGGCAGGTACGGAGACAACCCTCTCCACCATCAGGACACCTTATGTCACACTGATGTGGCCTGGCAGGGGTCTTGGGGATGCCAGTTGCCTAGATGAATTCCTAGTGATTGCCACCAAATCATCTTTTTGGGCTTGGAAATCTATTTGCACTGGGTTTCTTGCCTCATGTTCTTAACTATGGTTTCTTTTGGTTTATTTCTACCCATTCACTAACTCCTACAAGCAGATGGTTGCAAATCAGAGAGGCTTGTGAGTGGAGCAGCAAAGTGTGACAAACACATTGTTCCTCAGTATTCAACAATTCCAGTGGCCTTGGTGAACATGAGGATGATTAGAAAACCTAGGGAGGTGTCTCTGTCAGTAGCTATTCATGCCTTTCTCTCATCCACTTACCCTTTGAGAAACCGAAATAGTTGCCAAGAAAACAGCTAAAGAAAATAACAAAAGCCAAACAATACCAGTGTAAATAAAGTCATACACAGCATGCTATCAGCCTTTTCTTCCTCAGCTGTTTTCCACATCTCTTTGCCTCTTTGTGCTCTTTATGTGACAAAGCAAAATTGCTCTTACACATCTAATTCAATGCATTGCCTGAATACGTCAGAGATTTCTGTTTTTTAAAAGCTGCACAATTCAGCTGTTGCCCGTTACAGGAGCTGCTGTTTTCCATTTACTGAGGTGCACATTTTCTGAAGAGACGTTTCAAAATGTTTCCCTCCATATTGCCCACTTCCTTCACAAAATCCAGCTTTGAGGTTCCCATGGGCCTAAGGAAAGGCTTGGCTGTTGGATTCGCTCTGTGAAGCTGAAGTAGACAACATAGCGTATAACGTTACAGACAAAATCAACAGAGAGGAAACGGTAATCCACTCTTCTTCAATACGGCTGTTTTGTAATCTTTGCCATCTTTCACTCTCAAATTTTTCTGCCAAAAGAGGAAATGAATCTCAAATTGGCTCTCTTCTTTTCAGTTGTGAAATAAATGACCTGATGTTGGCTTTTAGGGATAAAGTTAACATCTCTCTGTCCTAACCAAAGTACGATATTCCATCCAGCACATCTGCCAAACCCACGGGTCTCTAATAATTAATCTAGATTCTGCAGTCTAACCCTCTGAAATTAGGGATAGTCAACAGAGGAGGGAAACTCTACTCTTTAACCTATTAATGACATTATTAACACAAGACAAAGCAAAGCAAAGGAGGCAAGTCCGAGTCACTTGCTCGGCAGGGAAATGGGGATTCTCCCAGGGTGGGAGCACACAGGTCCTGGGTCACTCATGAAGGAAAGAGGAGGCAGTCCTTGGACATCCTCCAGGCTCTCACCCACAGGGGATACTCCTAATCCCCTTTTCCTCAGCAACTGTGCAAGTCAAGAAGGATGTATGTCAATATCGCCTGCATCCCACCAGTGCACAAACTTCTTGCCAAGAAGCTCAGAGCCTTCTGAAATAGTGAGGAGGCGTGGGGAACAAGGGGTGAGCGACTGAGCTCAAACATTATGTCCTCAGGCACCAGCTCCAAGCCCAAAAGGCAGAGAGGCCCCAGCACAAATGAGAAGGGAGCTTGTATTTGCCCAGACAGCTCTTGCATGACTGTGTCACCCCACAGAGCTTCATTCACGTGAGATGATTACCCTGGTCCTTCACTTTCTCGACAGAAAGGGGGTGAAGGAGTGTTCAAAGCTCCCTGCTCCCATGTAGCCTGGAAAAACAAAAGCGCGGAGCACATCTCCCCGGTTTGAACCACGTGATTACGGACCAGATTTCTGAGCTGGTGTAAATCTACCTGGCTCTAACATTTCATGAGCCGGAGTGATTCACACCAGTTGAGGAATCTGGCACTCGCTCTCCTGAACCAATTCCAGACAGACTCCATTACAGTGGCTACCTAGAAAGCCATTTCTGGTCCGTTTCCAACCACCTGGGCACAAGTTTTATTCATTAGACACTACGTTTATTTGCGCTGCCACCAGACCATGGGCCACAAATCTCAGAATGTGCATACTTCATTTAATTTCTCTCCTGAGCCCTGTAGAGAATAGTATGGGTTGCTACTCTGCTTGGCTTCTATGCTGAGAATATTATCGTTCGATGCCAACAGCAAGCAGTTTTGTGCTTTCCCTCAGCAAAACACTCTCTCCTTTCAAGTCAGGCAACAAAGTTCTTCTGCTTATTTAACTACATGTTATGATCAGACTAATCTTTTGTGATACACTTCCACTATTACAGTTTACCAAATGAAGAGGTGAAGCAAATGGAAGATGAGGCTGTTGGTTTTGGAGCCTAGTCCATGAGGAGATAAAAATAACAAAGAGGTGTCTACAATAATCATAGAATGGCCTAGGCTGGAAGGGACCTTAGAGATCATTTAATTCAACCTCCCTGTCATGGGCAGGGACGCCTCTCAACTAGATCAGGCAACACATGGGGACCGAACGGGTCTCGTAAATCTCATAAATCTGCTCCTCTGAATCTCACTAACCTCCAAACCTGCTATTGGATACAAGTACTGGTGAGTAATGACACTTTAGACACTAAATGACAAGGAATAGGTAGAATATGCAACACAAGATTAATTCTGACTCATGTTGAGCTGGTTAGGAAGGATCCACGTTTCCTGCAGGCTGAACCCCAGCTCAGCCCCACTGACACAAAGTCCAATACTTAAAAGACCACATTATAATTTTTTCGCAACTACTTGGATGTATAAAAAAAGCCCCAAGACATATCACCTTCATTTTATGCTGTCGACCAGACAAAGCCTATAGCCTGCAGATGACATTTGGGCAGTGAGGTGCTGGAACTAAGCATCCGAGAAGAGCACTGGAAAGTCTCCTTCCCTCATTAGGAACCCGACAGAAATCAAGAATGTTCACCAGGAAGTTTTTGGATGCTATTGAGATTCAGGGGAGAAATGGGCAGAAGAGCTTCACCCTTCTGTTTATGTGGATGTTGCCTGTGCTGATCCTTGCAAAACTCGAAGCAAAGACATTGCTCCTGCAATCTCCTCACACCACGGTGGACCAACAGGGTGTGTCAGACAACACACACTGCAAGAACACATGCACAGATGGAGTTTATTAACTCTTACTTCCCAGTGAAGTGCATTTAGCATATTGAAAACCCACCCAAGCAGAGGAACATTAATTTAAATCATTCTGCTGGCACCAGGGTTAGAGCAGAAAGATCTGGAGTATGGTGTGTGTCCAACTAGTTGCTCTCATTAAGCAAGGAGACAACTTAAAATGCTCCAAAAAAAACGTACAGAGGAAATGCACAGCTACAGCAAAGTGAATTTTCATTACAGAGAACGAAACAAATGGCAATCCAAAGAAATACATTTGTGTGGTCAGTGCGCCCATTAGCAGCCTGATCTAACTCTGGAGTTAGCTCTAAGCAGGCGGTTGGATCAGGTAACCTCTAGAAATCAGTTCCAGCCTGGATTATTTTAAGAGTCAAGGTTGGAAATTGGAAGGTACCTCGCAAGCAGAGGACTGATAGTCCTGAAACAACTTTCAAAAAAAAAAAAACCCAAAAAACTGACTCATTTGAAGAAGCAGTCTGAAAATTTGTGGAACCAATCATATAACAAGATTTCTTATGAGTGTAAAGTTCCTTTTGATCCCACATTCTTAAACCCCCACAAGCTTTACCCTTACAGTTCTCCAGTTTAAAAAAAAAAATCCGCCTTTAAAATACGCAAGTGCATCCAGAAGTTTGCTGTGAATTATGTGTATTTCCTCAGAGATGACTGCTTTATGCTTTCTTCTGACATATTTAGATCATGTTTTTGGTCACTACAACAGTTCGGAAATATTTTCTGACATTTTGTTTAGATACATCCTACCACACAGTTTCTATTCTCCAAATCAACTTCCCGACTCTTAGAATCATGTTTCTATTGTAAACACCACTTACAACTAATTCATAACTTTTTTGCTATTATTCTATAATAATTTTTGCTTAACAGGAATTCTTGGCTTGTATTCCAGGATGTGAGCCGACATTTCAAATGTACTTCAGCAAGTTTCTGAATCCACAAATACTGTCCCTTTCAATGTTTTAGAAGTTTTCTAAAGCTAGTTGCTTTGTTTATTAATTCCACTCAGTTTCAATGCATGTATTATAATTGTATTTCCAAATTTAAATATATTTCCTAGGCTTGCAACAACTGCAACCAGCTCTTTGAAACACAGAAGGAGGCACTGCCCAAAGCTCATTCATTTATGTTCTGCTGGGTATTCCTTGGAGTTTTGAAATGAGCCAATTTGCCAGTTGATAGCAGTGAGGGACACTACCTTACCTGACAAAATGAGAAGCTCAATGATGTCTGCATCTCCCAGGAAAGACGCAACATGAAGCGGCGTTCGTTTCTCAGCATCCTACAAAACCACAGATTATCCAGTTAAAAAAAAAATGGTGAAAAATTGCAAGTGTTAAAGAGCGCTGGATTTGTATATAGTGTTTATCTTTCTGTGTACTTGTGTTTATAACTAGTAATTTCAATAAGTGAGACAACAAAATTAAAGGTCTGAACAACATATGTCCTTCCGATAATCCTCAACTTTATCACTTGGTTCCACCAGAGACCCTGTCTTTACTCTGACATCTTGTCTACAGGTAGACCAAATGAAATCAAATCTAAAATGAGGAAAGACATCATCCTCAGGTCTCTTTTTGAAGCACTTTCCAGTCTAAGTATCACAGAGACGTAATTCAAATGCTTCTGGACATCAGCCTTAGGGAGACACATTTCCAAGATTTTCTTTTCTAATTTCAAAGTGTGTAAATACAGCATTTACATAAAACCCCTTTCTTTTACTGCCTTACTCAGTTGATCCCAGAACACAGGCTTTTAAAAGAAACTGCTGAACATTATAATACAGGCAACAAAAATCACAAGAACTGCTAATACTACCAATCATGCTATTCGACCCCTGTTTTCAGTCCTAAACGTATTTAATTTTGGTTTCTTAAGCACTAATACAAAAAAAAGTTCTAAGAGACTTATCAATCAAGCTTCCCCAATGACACCCTACCAACAGCAAATCCCGTAGGCTGGTAACAAGATCCAACACTTCCAGCAAAGGATACAAACACAGAAACCCGGCCAATATTTACACTCTCTCCCCAAAACGTATCTCTGAGCCTGTCAAGTTAAATATCACATTTTAACATGCCCAGGAGGTCACTGACCACAAGCTGTTCTGGACTATCTTCAGAGTTACAAATGTGGACGAAGCAGTGCCACAGACCCATTTGTCATATGAATACTCAAAATTGTTTTCTAGCACTGTGAAGCACAGAGCCACTGGTCACCAGGACTAAGTTGCACTTAGTTTTTATATTCATATGCTTTTTCAAACGTGCATGACGTATACAGTCCTCCAATTCTGCTTCAGTGGGTTTTGATCTTAAATAAAACACTCGAAAGACAGATTCTGTGACACCCTGGTTGTCCCAGGTCAGACGGAAAGACATCTTACAGAAATTCACCTCCTCACAGGGTAGGCAAATGAAAACTGTGTTAAGCAATGTCCATCCAGCAGTAACTGAAATCACAAGCTGGATTCTCTTAAAACGCTCAGTTCCCAAGAAATAATCCACCACGGAGCAGCTGTTACAGGCTACGTTAGTGCATACCAGATCCTTCCTAAGTATTCCTTCATATTCCTTATCCTAAGGCTATCAACGGCAAAAAGAATGCTAAGACCAATAGAATTGGGTTTAGTTATGTTTTAGCTTGTTCATTTTAATGCATGAATCTCTCTTTAGCACAGTGTAACATTTGTAATAGCTATTGTACCTGTCAGTGGTAAATTCTGCGGCTGCTTCTTGCAACACAGCCAAGTTTGGCAACAGAACAGAGGAGTCTGAAGTTGAAAGCTAACGAAACAAGATCAAGGGCCACAAAGATGGTCCAGGGGCTGGAGCAGCTCTGCTACGAGGACAGGCTGCGGGAGTTGGGATTGTTCAGTCTTGAAAAGAGAAGACTCCGGGGGGACCTAACAGCTGCCTTCCAATACCTGAAGGGATCCTACAGGAAGGCTGGGGAGGGACTTTTTACAAGAGTGTCCACTGACAGGACAAGGGGAAATGGGTTTAAGTTGAAGGAAAACAGATTTAGATTGGATCTTTTGAAAAAATTCTTCAGTACGAGGTGGTAAGACTCTGGAATAAATTGTCCAGAGAAGCTGCCTTGAACACCTCCCTGGAGGTGTTCAAGGCCAGGTTAGACAGAGCCTTGAGTAGCCTGATCGAGGTAAGGGCAGCCCTGCCTGTGACAGGGAGGTTGGATTAGATGATCTCAAAGGTCCCTTCCAACCTAGGCCATTCTGTGATTCTATGAAGTTCCTCAGAGCCAGGTACTGCTCCAGCGAGGCTTCAAGAGCTCACTGGCTCCATGTCTGGCCCCTGCACCAACATCCAGCCACTCACGGACATCCTTGTGGGACGATGGTAGTAAAAGGAGTACAAAATAAAGACTGACGGCTACAGAGAGAGAGGAATAAAACCAAAGATCGTTATTTCAGGGAGAGGTCTGGCAGTACCCCAATCCCTAACATCCGTTATCGAGGCCAGGAAAGGAGGTGAGGGGAACAAATGACAATAGGATTACAAATGTAATTAAGAAAAATAATCAGACCTGCTTCAAGTGCAGTTCTCGGAGGAACAAAAGGTCAGTCAGAGATAGCAGATAAGCTAAACAATGGCTAGAAAATCATGCTGAGATAAACACTCTCTCCCCAAAACTGTATAGTGACCTACACTAGATCACAGAAAAGATGCTGCTGTACATTATCTGTACACTTGGGGTTTTTTAGAACAGATAAAAGAAATCAAAAATTTAACAAACAGGCAATCAAGAACAGAAGGCCTCAGCAATAAAAACACTCAACACATGCTTAAATTGTTCAAGTGATCACAGTCACACTGATAAGACCCTTCACGGGCTTAAAGTTAGGCTAGTCCTTAAGTGCTTTACTGGATCAGAGCCTGAGGGTACGTGAAGATTAGCAGAACAGTGGCTCAGGCGAATCACATCAGCATACGTAAAATATTCTGGCACATGAAGAAAAAGGCCAACAGTTTCTCCTCAACACAGTCTACATCTCAGAAAAGGTAATGGATTTGAACCTTTGTATCAACTGCAGCTGCTCAGATCGGATGATGTTTGGGGAGTTATTTACTATTAAACTATAAGTCCAACTGCTATGGAAAATAAACATCTGTATCCTTTTTTTTTGTCACCAAACTGCCTGAGTAGCCACAGGGATAGTTCAGCCCACAAGGAGTTAATGCACCACAGAAGCTGGGTTAGTGAAGTTGCACTGGTAAGCACTGTTTGGATTCTCACCATCCACAGGGTCAGCAATCTGCCTGGGTGGCAGAATAAACTAAAATATATCGGAGGCATGTGAATGGCTACAGCTTCCACTGATACAGGGCTAAGCAGAACAGTACGAGAAACAAACCTCCTGCTCATTCACTCCATTTACAGTTGTTACATCTTACTTTAGTAGCTCAAAGTAGCTGGTACTGTTAAAAAAAAAACCCAAACATTCAGATACAACGCGATTTCCGGAATATGAAATATGGGGAACTGGCTAGGAACTACTGAAGAGGCTACAAGCAAATGAGCAGCTACTTCTCGGGCTATTTACAACCACTCAGAGCCAAAAGCTGATGCCTTGGAAAGAAAATCTCTGCCGGTTCAGGATTTCCTCCCTCTCACAGATTCTTTTACTAAAGCCTATAATTCACAGAGCAAATCGGAATGCTTAACTGCGAGCAGCAGCTGGAAGGTTCAAGCTGTGTAACTTATGCCTGGTGCTCTTTTCTTCTGCTGTTACCAAGCACTGAAATTCCCATCTGAAAATGCAGATTCTGGTTCCAGGACCTCTCAGTTTTCAGCTTAGCCTCAGAAACAAAGGTTTTTCTTGACAAAGTCTGTAATTGCCAAGTGCCCATGAGGTGGAAGAGGCAAATACTCAATCTTCTAGAGATAAGAAAAAATATCTTCCCTCTCCTCCACCATCTAACAATTTCCTTCCATGAGGCTGACAGTAGTGTTCATGCTAGAAAAAAAAGATATCTTTTAAAATTAATTACTAATCCTAGATTGAGATTGTAGAAACCGTTAATGGAGATATTTTAATGTTTATAGCAGTGAGCTTCCAATGTAAGACTCAAAAGCTAGAGTTAAATAGCTCCTCTATTTTCATAAATACAATACTGACTGAGGGGGTTGATGGCATGGGAGCACACATCACTCATGAGTTGATAGGAAAAGCAGATTTAGAAAATTCAGGTATTTCAGACTGGAAATGCTGTCTTTGGAGAAAAATGAAGCAGCTACAGCCAAACCTTGCCATAAGCTTTTCATGACCTATACATCCTTAACTGTCTCAAAAATTTTGAGGGCAACAATGACAAGTCACCAGCAGAGAGAGAGAGAGAGAGAGAGAGAGAAAGAGAGAGAGAAAGAGAGAGAGAGAGAGAGAGAGAGAGAGAGAGAGAGAGAAGTTAGTAGCCACTAGTATATTAGTGTGCTGTACAAAGCAACTCCCAGTATTTCACACACTCGGTAAATACCAACAGAATCTTCTTCACAGGCTGAATGTCTTCATAAAAGATAAAAAATTCTACTTTCTAGAAGAAAAAAAATTTCTTCTAAACTAAAGCCATACCTGTTGCCTTGCATCACAAAGATAGATATAATTTTAGTTTTCAGTTTCCTTACTTTCCTGAGAATTGTTCGTAATTTCCATCTGAAGGGGAAAAATAATAAAAAAAAAGTGCTCCAGCACTTCCCACTTGAATTCCCAACACGTCAAACAGCACTACTAGGGGCTAAATACCCACTGAAAATATAGCTATTACCTAGCACCAAACTGTCCTACAATGTCAAAACAGAAGCTTTCCAAAGCTCTTGAACTTCAGAAGACTTTCCAGCATGCCAGAACCACATCCAGAAGAAGAGCATTTTTCTTCCACAATAGGTTTACTCTCCTGCGAGACTCCAAAGTGCCAAGAAGAAAATCATTAGAGACAAGGGTCCGGTTCCCAAGGTTACTGAAATATCACATTTGGGTCTCTCTCAGTCCCAAGACAAACTGAAGGACGAGCTGTTTTTCACATTAGCCACCCCAAGCGCGCGAAGCCTCTCAAATTAATGATCCTAAACGCGTGCGCACTCGTAGCCCCTCAAAAGCACGCTTAGCAATATTACAGAAATACATATACCTTGTGTGTGCAGGAAGACCTGGGTAAAGCCTGAATCCTCCAAACAAAGGCAGTTCTGCATAGCTGTGCCTTACCAAGTAGGATAATGGGAAAAAGAAGTAATAAGGAGCACACATCAACGTATCCCCATAAGGGTTTCCTTCTTGCCTTCCTTATCCTGTAATAAAGCACTCTCTGAAAACTTTCCAGCTGGCAGGGCAGCAAGCGAAGAGGCTCCGTCAACGAAGCCAAGCAGGCGTTATCAGCAACTGTGCCCCAGCAGCGGAAACAGAAGCAACAGAAGTTCTGGGAAAGCAGACTGCTGCCTTAACAGTCTCACTGCTGGGGTAATACACATTATTTATTTCCCCAAAATACAAATGCAATAGAAGATATCCTGGGGAAATCAATGTTTTGCATAATTTGGGGTTTGGGGGTTTTATCCAAGAGAAAAAGCAAGATCACAGAATAAAGAGGAAGAACAGAGGGAAAGAAATGTCTGGTTTGGCTTGCAGGCATCTCATCAGTTACAGGGAATACTGGAAAGTGGTTTTTGTCTTTTCTGTTTGACTTCGAACGTTTTGAAGGGAAACTAAGCTCAAAGACTGAGATGAAAAGGGAAATTTTACAGGAAGGATTTTGGTTTAGTAGGAACTCATGACATAGCATGCAATGTCACACAGCTGCACATATTACACATACCAGCTAGATGCATCCAGAACAATCCCCAGATGAATTCAAGGCTCTGGGCCATTCCTTCACACTCTTCTCAAATTAAAAAAATCACCCTCCAAAATCCTCACCTACACACAGGTAGCACGGTCCCCCTGATGTTTCTAAATGTACCAAGCAGCAAGGGTAGAAGAGGTTTGTCTGAGACTAATCTGGTGCTCTGGATGGTCCAGCCCAACATCCCAAGAGCCCTGGGAAAAGGGGAAAGGGGCTGCTGAACGCTGCCCACCAGCACACTACATTCCCCACTTCCATCAACATAGAATCATAGAACGGCCTAGGCTGGAAGGGACCTCAGAGATCATTTAATCCAACCTCCCTGTCATGGGCAGGGACGCCTCTCAACTAGATCAGGCAACACATGCTCCTTCCTGGCTTGGAAAGACATTAATTATTTTACCAGACCAAAAAAAAAAAAAGTAAGCTTCTAAACTTCCGATCTGCTCTAAACTCTTCTCCAAGATTAATTTTCTCTTAGGAGGTATGCATACGTACCCCTCATTTTCGCATAGTTTCTCCATGTGCTTTTTAATTCCACCTTCCAAATACCTCTCTTGCTGCAGATTCCAAAAAACACATTTTAAAACTTTGGAAATCCCCAAAGCTTGCTGCAAAAAGAGTCATAGTTTGTTTCCCTCTCCTACCTATATTTGATCTATTCCAATATTAACACAGTAACTGAAATGATCGACAAAGGACCAACCGCTGCCAAACAGTGTCAGAGTTTCCTCTCATGTGAGCAACCAAGCTCCAGAGAAACACTAACATGGAAGTAATTAAAAACACCCTTAAAATAGAAGCGTGAGCACTCGGCACAAACGGCCAGCTCACAGCACGGGGGGACGGGGTGGTGGTGAAACGCTCTCTTTTCATCTTTCATTAGAGACATTTTAAGCATTTGACACTTGCCTGCCGTAGCTACCCAAAACACACTCTTCAGAATTCATGTTGACTGGTATTTTTCTAATTACTCCAGAGAATAGCTTTGGGTTTTGCTGCTGACAAAAGAGCTATACAGGCAAACCATTCTTGGATGGACTTTCAGCATCTTAAACAGGATGCTGGGCAAGACCACTCAAGTTCAACGACTTTTCCTATAAAGCACCACGGTATTCATCTACAAAATACATATTCTGCTTTTAATATCCCACCTGACCATTGCAAACATCTCCCTGGCAACCATCACCACCACACTCGCAGCCAAAGAATATAAATACACTTGAGAAGCCTACAATAACCTTAGAGAGGAAGTGCTATTTTGAAAATACAGAGGAAATTTTAGGACCGTCTTGTTCATCTAGGTTGTTTGTGGGTTTTTTTCTGTTGGTTGGTTTAATCTTTTTCTTTTTTTTAAGACCACCAGGGAAAACAAATAAGGAGGAAACTCAAGGGACAGGATGCTTTAAGGAAGCAATTTTAGGAACTTATTTCAATAAAGCAGCCAGCTGCTGATAATCACATGGAAAGGCTCACGTCAAAGTCTTCTTTGATGAGATTCTCCATTTAAAACAGCAGCAAGTCTTCCCTTCCAAAGAGCAGAGCCCCAGTTAACCAGTTCTGTAGGATCACTTCTCCAGTTCCCTTCCCACAGCCCTGAGCCAGACGGTGGGACCCCACCGCCCACAAAGGCTGCAGTGCCAAGAACACAGCAGCCAAACTGCTGGAGGTGGCTACAAACAAACTGATGGCTTTATGTCAGGGAAAGGCGTGAAGCAAAGGAAGACTGATTCAAAAGTCCAGGAAACACCTGGAGATCTCCGTTCTGCTTCTGCTTTATATTCTCACCAATTTCAGAGGCCACAGATTGGCAGGGTGCATCTCTTTAAGTTAAAATCAAAAAGGGAAAAAATAAACCCCACCAACTTCTGCAAAAAGACAGAGTTCAAATGGAGATTTTGATTTTTTTTTCACTGCCAAAACACTTAACTACTACTTGTTTACAGCTGCTTCTGGCTAGAGCAAGCCAATCTGCAGAGCAGTAATTCCTTTGTGGGCAAATCACGGCCAAGATACTGCTTCCTTGCTCTCACTGCTGTGACCTATAGTGAAGCTTTATTTCAAGTACAGTTAAATGCTGAATAACAGCTCCTGATCTGCAAAGGCTCCTCACAAAAGGAAACCCTACAGGGAGTAAAAAATATGCAGCTTTCAGCTGTTTTTATTCATTTTCTCATTAAGAGAGAAAACAATGTCCCTGACTGACCTTCATGTTTAGAATAATTACCAGAGACTTCGAAAATTTAAAGTCACCTGCTGGAGATAATTGTATTTCAGACTACTAATCAGGATTCCACTGAAGCCCCCAAACACTAACTTCCAAATAATTTCCATTCTTAATTACTAAGGACGTGATTAATACTGTCATTGCAGCAGTTGACGAGCACAGTGCTCACGGGTCGCAGGCACGTATCGTGCCAAGGCACATACCAAGGCGTTGACATCCTCAGTTTTGTAGATCAACATCCGTATCTCTTCAGGATCGCCGCTGAAAATCGCTTGGACCAGGGGCGGCTGGAAAAAAATAAACAGGAGCAGCAGCATTACAGGTTTGTTTGCTTATTGTTTCAAAGGAGAGCGTATTATTCCTGCTAACATCTACTCATGCTGCCCGCAGACATTGTACGACCCCAGTAAGAAGCTGCCAAGAGAATCTTATCAGTAAGAACTATCAGTTTGCTCGAGGATAAACCGAAACGATGAGTATGTTTGTACGTATAATGACTGTGTGTGTGCACAAACAGGGGCCCCCATTAGAACGGCAACTTTTGTCAACAACGCGCAATTAGCCCACATGTTCTCCTTGGCATGAAAGGGGAAAACTAATTACATCAGATATCGCTGCACGTTTGCTGTTGGCACGGATTAATGGTCACGCGATGCACGTTTGGAAACAGAACGTTACGCAGATAATGAATTTCTGGGTGATTCTTAAGCATCTCGTATCTTTTTACTGAATAAATATGCAACGAGCATAGTTAATTTTAACCACCCAAGAAGCGAAATAATTATCTTATTGTTTCAAGTCTGTCATTATGCTATTATGAATAGGAATGCATAAATAAATAATCAGGCACACGGGAGAAGCAATATGCCACGCTCATTCCTCCGGCAATGCTGGCGTCACTGCCCGTCGGTGGGAGGGAGCGCTGCACACGCTCAGCTGCTCCGGTGCACATCCAGAGCCGGCAATTCCAGTCCTCCCGCCTCGGTTTGCTCTGCATCCCCAGCAGCAAATATCTACGTTGCTAACCGAGCCGGCAGAACACAACCTGCTGAATTAAAAGAATGGAGACCTCGCTGCTGGAGGCTTAGAAAAAGAAGAGGAAGAAATCATAAAGACACCTATCCCCTGAAGCACGCATCTGAAACTGGTCCCGCTTCTACCATCACCCTTACTGAAGCACAGGAAACCCCAATGGTCCTTAAATTTCTGCAGAATTTCACTGGTTTGTAAACAAGTTATCGCAAAATCCTCAAACGAGCTGGGAGAAGGGAGAAAAAATACCGTATCTTTCCTAACTTTTTCACTGCAAAAATCGTTATACTCAAACATGGGAAATACATTTCTAAGCTGAGGGTGTCTATTGGAAGACATATTAATCCCTGATGTCCTTGAGAAAGATTCACACTGGAATTTCATTCTTGCTACGCCCCCAATGGAGAAAAAGAGCGAGGCAGCATCTTTCATCACAACCGTCTGCAGTCTTACACATTGCATTTGCCTCTACCAAAAGAAATCGTTTAAAGGGATTCTCTGACCTTAGGCCCACCAGCACACTGATAAAAAAAATAGTATTTCCTAGACTCAGCACAAACCTAGCAGCTAGGACAAACCGCAAATGGTTACGAAATCAGAATGCTCCCGTTAGAATATTTCCCATTTCATGTACGTCTATCGTAATATTTAAATAACAAAACTAACAGGAAAGCAGAGAACAACTCAATTTCAAGCCGAGTGGCAACGCAACCCAGGGGCCAAGCCACAAATATCCCCAGCAGCTCGGAGGAGTCCCTGAACCCCCTCGCAGGTGTGCCCAGCGCCCCACAAAAGGTGTCAGCTCTGGCAACACCGAGAGTTCAGACTGAGGCACCATCACTTCTTGCAAATTAATTACAACACAATCTATCACTGCTAACTGTAACAGCAAGAGACAGAGATAACACAGAACGATCAGAGCCCATTAAATGGAAAGAACAGATAAAACCAGGACGGGGTAATAATCATCTGCAGTCACCGTGGGGCGGTTGTCTCCAATTGGCCATTTTTCTCATTCACTATTATTTCATGACTTTATTTCAGTTTCAAAGCTATTAGCTTTGAAGTGATAAACGCATTCCTGGTAAGGAATTCTTATTACATACTTATACATACTTCTGCGTAATAGGCACAGTCATGTATGATGACTTGTCCAAGAAAAAGACATTCGAAGTCCGTTGTTGCTGCAGTTCGAGGTCGGAGCTGAGAACGTGCACTCCCATCCGTCAGCACAACAGAAAAACTATTGCTCCATCAGGCATCTGGCAGTGTTGGAATGGGAGAAATGGGCAGGTACACATGTGTTGATGATGGATGTCCAATGACCTGAACAGATTACTTGCTTTATAACTGTGTTCACGCACAAATGATTTCAATTTTAAATAATTTTTTTTTCTTTTTTTCACCCCCCAGTGCCTGAAGGGCAGATAATGACAATTCCCAACTATCAAAAACCTGTGACAACACCCTTAATGGGTTGTTATTATTAATTTTGCTTTAAAATTCCTCAAACGCAGAAGCTGTTCAATAGCCTGAATGAAAAAAAAAACCAAAACCCAAAACAGAAAGAAAGCAGAGAGCAGGTTACACGTAACTATTATTAGAATCAAGCAAGGGTGCAGGTTTTGGAATGAGGAACATTTGTTTCATCAGCTCAGCTCTCAATGGCTTTCAAATTCTCAGAGTTTTAGTTAAGAATATCGACATTTTTTTTTCCTCAAAAAAAAGACACCAGCAGCTAACAAAAACCCTTCCATGTTACTATTTCTACAGAGCTACAACAAAAATAAAATGTTATCAGCATACAACCTCCACTGCTGGAACGTACAGATCCTTGTCTTTACTGCATGCTGGACTTCACCAGGTAAAATTCACTCATTGAACTGAAGCCACAATAATTATTGCAGCAATGAAGAGCTCAAACCCACATGGAAGAGTAGCATCCACGGAGCCAACAAGCCATACCAGCAGAGAAAATCCGGCGTTGGGAAATTCTGCTCCACGGGTCTGACAGAGCAGAGGAAAGGCAAGAGCATCACCAGGTGGCACCGGCAGGTCCCTGGACCCCAGATGAAGGATTTAAGTGGATTATCAGAAGTATCATTTTAATTATTATGCCCAAAGTGGGTGCTGAAGCTCCTAGCAAACCAGTGAGCATTTTCGTCAACTAACTGTGACATATATTAAATATTTTGTACTGATTTTCGATATCTGGACTCACTACAAGGACTTATTTAAGGCAGATTTTCATTTGACAGGAGCTGGAAGCAGATAGGTGCTCCCATTAATCACTTCACAAAGTTGTCTGCAATGTCACACCACGTACACCTATTTCCTTCCACCAGCCATAGCACACAGACTACTCCTTTTCCTAATTCTAAGACTTTCTCCTTCCAAGCGTACAACGTGTGAGTGTCTGAAATAACTGGTTTAACTTGCAAGTCTGTATGAGCAAACAGTCATTAACTGGATTTCTCCGAATTCTTAGCGTGTGCTTGGTATTTATACAGTTGCACGTACGAAAATGATTCAACACTAACCATTTTTAACAGGCCTTGAAGCCTATTTCACTTGCATCAGGGGTAAACCTTTTACTGTGTTTTAGGAATTAATTGTTGGGTAAATACAAAGAGAAGTTTACTCTTAATTTGTTATTTCATTGGAATTTCTATATGCTGGTTTCTGATAGCAAAGTACTTGCCCAGAGCTGCTCTTTGCTGAAGAATGTCCTTGGATGGTTGCTAAGGGGTGTTTCAGAGCAACTACAGGTTTTCACTGAGTGTGTCTCTTAAGGAACACCTGTCCAAGCTCCTGAAAGGCCAGTGGAGAGAATCACATCCATTAACAGGGTGTACTGGTCCCCTGGAAGCACCGTGGCAAACCGACAGCATCACTAAGCGACCAAATGTACATACATGGGGCATTTATACCGATCAGATCAATAAATAACCTGTACAATGCAATATTTCCAATATGGCAGCAAAAAAAGTTGTTCAATTAACTTAATTCTATCTTCTTATGTCCCTTCTGCAGACTAGCCCGATTATTTATAAGGATTGGACTTAATTCACTGCAGAAAGGACAGCATGTATGCCTACACGTTGCTACTTATTTCAATTTGTTCCACTGTGTTTCCACGCTCCAGGACCAACAAATGCACATGACACACAGAGGTATTCGACAAAACACAAATCAACACTCCTGAAACGAAGAAAAACTCTGGGTAGATGGCTCTTACAAACTTCAAGAGATCTTTTTGTTCTTTTCAAGCTGCTCTCTGAAGAACACACAGGAACTGTGCTCTGACACTTTCCGCAGACCAACGACTTCGTACCTCACTTGCCACCCTGTGCTCTACGTTGCTGGGAGGGATGTACCGGGCATTTAAGTTTAATTCCAAGAAGTGTTTGGGTTTTTTTCCTGTAATGGCTCTCTATTACTCTCCACATCATTGATACCAGCCTCTTTCTATTTAGCTTCTCCAAAACCTCAGGCTCTGCTCATCCTTCAGACCAGAAAAAGGACTCGAGCATGGAAGGTGCAGGGCACACAGGGAACATATTCCGAGAACGGTGGAAAATTGATCGCCAAGGGATCCGAAACATATATATCAACTGTAACTAGAGTGTATATTTAGCATCAAAAGCAACTCTGTCCCTCAACTTTTTAAAGAAAGAGGAGCATTCACCTGGACAACACAGCATCTCCAAAACCTGCCCACAGCCTCAATGCCTGTGAGCCCATCCCATTAATTACAAATACACAAGAAAAAAAATCTTAAACAAAATGAAAACTACTCAGTGATGAAGCAACATCTCAAGACAGCTGAAACGAACGCACTTGTTCAGTCAAGGTTTCATGATACTTTAAAAGGAAAACAGCCAGGATTGACTCTGCCTGTTCAATGCCAGATCAAGCCCGGTATTTCTGTTTGCACAATTTCTGATACGCCGTTCCCGGCGGTGCAAAACAAGCCTCTCGGCAGATCTATTTCTGGCTGTTAGCTTGGCTCCAGATTTTGGCTGCCTCCCACTTTTCATTACGAAGCCTATCAACCACCCTGAGAATTGCGAGCGTTTCCAGGTGAGGTGAAGGTTACATCCTGCCCTTCCTGGAATCCTGAAATTCCTCTACACGCCAAACATGCTGCAAGCGGTTTTGTTAAACTTATCAGTTAAAGGCACCGGAATAACTCGCAGCATGTTAAATTTAGATCACTTCTAAAAAGGAAAAGAGCTAAGCATGCTTAATTCGGCTTGCCCAGGGTCTTTTCTCTCGTCCTCATTGCTGGAGGTTGTCCACCAGTCTCAATTCGAGCAGTGAGGTTTTGTTCTGGGTTTGGCATCGGGGCTTGGGGCGTGTGTGGTTTTTTTAAGTGCCTGCAGATCGTATCAGAAAATTAGTTAATAAGTACTGTCTTGAAGTTACGTTAATCGAGCAGAGACAAAGACTCAGCATGCTGCAGACTAGTTAAAAGAAGAAAGCATTTTTTAAAGGAGACAAAAATAAATGTAGTAGCAATACATTTGTTGTATTCACTGGCGTTAGTCACCCGTTTTTAGTGGAGAAAAGCCCGTCGCAGACAACGTAATAAGATTTACTGGAATTTCTACGAAGATTGAGGATAATTGATCTAACGGTGTCCTGAATTTTTCTTGTCCTCTTGAATTTGTTTGGTCAAAATTTTCCGGGGTTTCATCTTGACACAAAGTGTATGTAGAGCAGTATGTCAGAACAGATCTATCAACGGCATCACAAAATTACAGCCAAAACCTGCCCAATTCCTTGTTTATATTCCTAGCAGCAAGTGCGGCGCTACTAATCCATTTGAGTACTTCTTGTCACATGGATGTTTTGACTCCCAGAGCTTTTGCCTTCTTTTTTTTTATATATATATATACTCTTCTTTCCTTTTGCTGTAATTTTTAACAGGCCTTGCAGTCTATTTCACTCGCATCGGAATCCATCGATCATTTAGGCAGGAGCAGGGAAGGAGGTCTGGCACCAAGGCAGAGTATCTGAAACAGCACAGCAGAGAGTAAAATCTCTTGGGGGACATAAATTCCAGCTGGTGTAAATCGGTTTGAGCGAGCTCCCAAGAGAGGGGCGCTGTGCCACATTACACAGCCTGCTTCCTGACGAGCGCCGCCCTTACTCCTTGCCAGAAGCACGGCTGAGAGGTGGCCACGACAGCAGCAGGTTATGAAACTCAGGAAAAATAAAACAGCCAGCGACAGGGCAGAGCAACAGCAACCCCCAGGAGTGGGTCAGCTCCTCACCGGAGATCGAAGGTTAAAGCAGTTGGGGAGAAGCTGACTTGAAAAATATCAACTCTACCGAAAGTTTCATTTCCTGCTCACTTGTCTTCAAGCACATGAACAAATTTTTTTATTATTACTTTTACCAATTTCATAGGTGTTGAATTCCACAAGTCAAAAAAAAAAGGAAAAAGTAAAAAGGTTAAAAGCAATTATGTGCAGGCGGGGGGAACACGCAGGTTCCTGCTGTCTGGGGCTGCCCACCTAATCCATAGGAACAGCCTCAAGTTGGACCAAGGGAAGAATTTCTTTACCAAACGGGTCATCAGGCATTGGAACAGGTTACCCAGGACAGTGGTGGCGTCCCCATCATCCCTGAAGGTATTTAAGAGTCAGGCAGACATGGTGCTCAGGCACATGGTTTAGCTGAGGACTTGTCAGTGTTAGGTTAATGGTTGGACTCCATGATCTTAAAGGCCTTTTCCAAACTAGGGGATTCTGCGATTCTATAAACAGCCACATCTCCTCTGTTCAGTGGCCCCACACCCTCTGGAGACCACTGGCATCCTGCCTTCACCCAACACTACGGGCAGCAAGAGCAACCAAGCAGAAAAGAAAAGGAAAAAAAAAAAAAAAAAAGAAAAAAAAGAAGAGAAGCGGAAATGTTGCAAGTTTATCTTCCTGCAGTTTATCACTTATGAAATCATGACCTACCCCTCTCCCCCTTGCCAAGGTAAGCGTGAGCTTACACTCACTGCAGCCGACTGAGGCAACCTTTTCCTCCTGCAGCACAGCAAGAAACACCTTTCATCTGGGGTCCTGGACACTCAGCAGCACAAAGTCAGAGTCCAGTAATTAAGTGTTATCTCTGACACACACCGCAGGCCTTGATCCTCCTCATCCACTCTAATAAAACCCCTTTCATTTTTAGAAAATTAATAATGATTTAGAGAACCATAAAGCGGCAACTGATCCTGTAAGATCTTACTCGGGAAGATAAAGACTTCCGTTACTTCACGGGGTCTGCTTTCTGTCAGAGCGCACACAAAGGTGGCAGTTACGAAACAGAGAGTGCCCCAATAAATTTGCAGATGCTCCTGAACTACAAGCGACTACGAGGACGTTGGAGAGCAGAATCAGAACTTACAACCACCTCAACGAGGACACCGTGCAGTATGGAAGAGAACACAGCGTGCCTGTTACCAAGAAGAGTTGTTGCATGGCAGTTTGGTGTAAGAAAGAATTTGGGACACCAGTTGACAAACTGAACGACCTTATAAAAGAGGAAGAGACTTTAAAATAGCAACATGGCTTGCAAAACCCACCGCAGGCCTTCCACACCGCTCAGTACCGCTTCAGCTGCGACCGGAGTGAGACATTTAGTTTGGGGCACTACCTGACTTGAAAACAGAGCTCTAAAACATGACTGACGGGGAAAATCTAAACAGGTCAGAGCTACTCAGCCTACACAGAAGAAAATTTAAAGGGAATATGAGAACAGAGCTCAAATGGCTGCCCAAAAGGAGGATGCATTTCTGCCTCGTTAAAGGCAACGCAGACCAGGACATTGGTTCCCAATTCAGCTGAGTTACAGGGAACTGCAGAGGACTGTAACTTCAACAACAGATCTCGTCCAATGATCACTGAAAGTCAAAGGGATTCTCTTCTGGAGGCTTCAGTAGGCAACGGATCGAATGTACGAAAGCAAAAGAGCCTGAACAAAATTCACACCACACTTACATAAACACAAAGTTCAATGCAAAAAGGATAAGTCTCCTCAGCCCTGCAGGACAGCTCGTTCCTCTGGTGGCCATTCCAACAGCTGTCCTCCCACCTGCCAGCTTCAGAAAACCTCACAAAACCTCCCAACTTACTTTCTTACACACAGACAGTGTCATATGCACTTGAAAAGACATTAAACACTAATGTTTACGTTCCCTGATTTCTCCTAGAGGATCCCGGAGCTCACTGTGGTCAGTTACTTCCATTTTCATAAAACAGTAAAATCCTTTGCAGTTTTTGGTCACTGGCCTTCGCCTTCTGCAAATGTAAAATTCGGATTAAAAATGCTGAACCACTGAGGCTGGTGACAGTGTTACTTCCATTCCTAGCAGACTAACTATGTGTGAACATGCAGATCAGTCCATAACAGCATTTCATCTCTTCTTTTGCATCAGACATGCTACAGCTAGCATGGAGCTCAGCTCAACAACCGAAGCAGATGTTTCACCTCTATTTTGAATCTGGAACAGGTTAGTGAAGTTAGCTTGATTCAACATATCCTGATAACATCCTCATACTCATCATCAACCAAACTGTTAAGGCTGACAGGGGAAAAAAAAAATAAAAGAAAAAAATCAAGCTTTGCTGATGAATGCGATGTCAGGTAGCCAGCCAAGTCAAAGAAATTAAATGGAAACTTTAAAAGTTTCAAAATTGGCTTCACTTCAAAAAACAGTTCAGGATGTTCCAAGCTTCAAAATTACTTTGTATAGACCCAAGTTAAACTGAAAGATGAGCCTGAGAGCTGTAATGAGCTATTACACTCTTTCTTCCAACAAGTTATCACCACGAGTTACGGAGACCTTTGCCTGGATACCCTCTGGAAAGGCTGCAAGACACCTGAGACTCCTGTCACAGTGTACAGAGTCAGTGTGAACCTGCCCTTCAGCACACACAATCCCATGCATGAAATACATCTCCACGTCTGAGAAAAATGAACCTTAAACGAGAAGTGTCAGCCACAAGTGTAAGTCTATGCATTCTCATCAGCTGAGGAAGTCAGACACAAATCTTTTTTTCTTCTACTTCTTCTCAGGGAGCTTCCAGCCATGGTCACAATCCCTTGCTGAAGCCTTTCAGCACCGAGAAGGGAGGCAAGAAGGGAGCTCAGCACCGCAGCTCCCAACACAGCTAACTCGTTTCGTACACAAAGCTCTCTCTTTGCGATCGCTTCCAGTTCCTGCTGGACAAGTCGAGGGGTGAAGTTTGCAGCCAGACAGAGTCCAGCTATGTTCGAGATCCTCTCTCTGCCCTTATCACATCTAGACACACGGACCCTCTCTGGCCCAGGCTAATCGTTGCCCAAACGGAGTGTTTTATTTCTTTTCTAGAGCCAAAGGCTCGGTGTGGAGGTGCTCAGCCACAGCATGACTGTCCTTGCAAGGTCAAGACCAGCCCCAGTCATTTCCAAACAGTCTCATAAAAGCCTCCTCACAACACCGGAGGGCAAAGAATCATCAAGTGAACAAAAAGGAACACTAGGGAGGGAAAGAGGGCAGTCCGCTTGTCCTCCTGCAACACGAGTGCTCACGCAAGCCAGACGGGGAGGGGGGGAGTAATTTTTTACAAAACCCTTTTTAAACCCAAATGGCAGGTGCCATTTGTAATCCAAATGCCAATTTTTATTATGCTAGAGAGGCCACAACTTATTAAAGCCGAACGTTAATTAGACTTGCATAGCTTAACGTTGCAGCCTCTCATCTATTTTTTGTGAACCATTCTGCTTCAAAAGTGAAAAACTTACTATGCTGTGCTGTCCTGTCACGCATCAGGAGCCCAATGCCAAAAGGAACGTTTGCAGAAAGAAATACTTTAAAGCTTGGGAAAAGAGAAAAGCTTACTCTTCTAAAACCAGAAGTTTTATATGAAAAAACACCAAATCTTTATCTTGAGTCTCTAAAAACTACAGAATCCAGTTGGTCTGTAAATACTCCTCTATTAGGCTCGTCAAATTCAGCCCAGAAAGTACGTGACCTTGCTACAAAACAAAAAGCAACCCACCACCACTTCATCAGCAAATGCAGGGAACTGCTGGTTGTCAAGGCAGTGGCAATGTGCTTTACACTCATTTTTGTCTGTGCTGTTAAGCGGGGAGTTATTCTCCACCTCCCTCTAACGACAGCAGCAGAAAGAGCTGGTGACAGCTTGACCAACTGCCTAACGAGATCAGGAAAGCCGAGTTACAGCAACACAGCTAAACGACAAAACCAAAACAAACCAGAGGATTTCTCAATCGGGTCTGACTTCACCGTTCTTTTACGGTTCCTCAGCACGGCACTGTGGATGCCTGTGGGATCTGAACACTTACTTTTAACAGTGAGCAATTCAAGTTGTTCTGCCCATCAGAGCAGAGGCCGTGTGAGGAAGAGCACGGGGAACACACCTGCACTGCCACTAGTTACGCCAGATGCCTTCTTTGACAAAGAGATGTCTTTCTGGGATCATGCTACGGGAGATGAACACCTACACGAATTTAAGAAGAAGAAGGTGTTAACCTAATAATTGTCCTTCTAAATCCCATGCAAATGTCAAATGGAAGTACATGGAACTATATTGGTAATCACCTCCATTCGTTTTCATGGTTCTTTACAATTGACTCGAAGCATCAGAAGCTACGGAGATCTGAGAGCATCTAAGCTGCGACCTCCACTTGCACAACTCTCGGAAGGAACTGGCTTGATAAACCAGTGTTCCTAATTCACCATGATTGCAAGGGGTTTTTTTAAAAAAAATAAATAAATAAAGGAAAGAATAAAAGGAAGCAGCCTGTTCCCAGGAGTCCGCCAAAGGGCTTTCTTTCACAGAGAATTTTGCACGGGGAAGTACAGGTCTCTTCTGCTTGCAGCTACTTCATGTAGGCTCCAGATCCTCTTCTCCTTTGGGGTAAGATGAGTAGGACGATTTTGCAGATGCTATCTGCAAAGCCTCATCGACCAACTGAAACTACACTGTAAATGGGACTTACCCAAGGGGAATTCAGCCCCAATGCACTGCGCTAAAACGACGGTTGGCAGAGGGCTTTAAGCCATGGGATACAGCGATGTTAGCGAAAAAGGTGGACGAACCCTTCTCCATCCTGGCGAGATACCTGTACAGATGATTTCAGGCTGCTTAAACACAGGCAGAATCCTGAGGCAGTAACTGGAAGGGAGAGAAAAGCTGGATATCCCATAAAATTTAGAAGGTGAAATCTGTTCAGACATAAGCAGCAGAGTGAAATCTCTCATCCATGCCACAGCAGTCAGTAGACCACTGGGACAGGCTACATGTTTCTGATGTATTCTAACTCCAGTTCCCCTGTTCCCCAAAACTGTTTGGGTCCTAGAGGCATTTTAAGTATTTCTCACTTGAATTTTGTTTCTGCCTCTACAGGAAGGAAAAAAAAAAAACCAAACAACCAAAACACAACAGCTCTGAATCATATTAAATATTTGAGCAGATTTCTGCAAACCAAGAACAAGATACTTTTAATCTAGGCCATCTTATAAATATATTACAGTGTCACTGTACTAATCTTTACTCTCCAAGGCAGAGCTGCCACTAGCTAACTTGCTGCGCTGACACAGATTCTGAGAAAAGCCTCAGGAAACACTTGCGAAGAAAGAAAAACACACAAATCACATTTCCAAACGGCTGTACCCAATCCCACCAGCCTGTTCTCTTTCAGATAATGGTAGTACCACACAACACAGCTCGTAGGAAGTAACAACTGGTAACAAGCCAGTCTTTTTGCAGCTTTTCAGAGGGCTAGGTGACTCAAGTCGCTTTATTAAGAGAAGTCGGCCTCAACGCACTCTGAGTTTGCTAAGCAGTGTTTAACAGAGATAAGTGCAGGAGTAAATCATGGTTGGGTGTCCCCAGCCAGCCTCGAGCCACACTCCCCTCAAGCTGGACACGTGCAGTTACGTTCAATCCCAAACCAACGCAGCCCCTGCCGCACAGATCCTGTCTCCTTCCACCTCCGCAACCTGCTGTGTCCTTCTTATTGCCCAGGTTCAGCTCCTTTCTCTTTCTCTCCTGACGATTAATGCCAAAACGATCCTCCCGCTCCACCTTTCCAGAGCAGTGCCACTTGAAAAAGACTCGTCCTTTCTATATGACACAGCAGGAACAACTGCAGAAATCGAAGGTGGACTCCCTGCCCGCTGCAACAAGTTAGAGGGTTTTTAATGACATTTGGTTTAGAATTATATTTGTTTTTAGAAAAGGACTGAAGTAGAATAGTCAGATGTAGGGCTACCCCTGAAAACCAAGTCCTGAAATGCAGTGTGTAAGGAAGGTCTCACCATGTGGACACGCTGAACTCAGATCTGTCTTGTTTACTGAGTGCATCCCCGATAATAATCAGCATCGCGTGTTCCAGCAGCACCAGTGCGCTGTGACTCAGGACGGCCAGCGAGATGCTCTCTTGTTCTTACCACAAAACATGACTCAGTTTTCACGCCTTCATGAACAACCGCCACATACCTCGGCTTGAAAAAAAAAAATAAATTACATGACCTGTCCGTGAAGGTGAAGCGCTTTTCCGAGCGTGAGTACAATTCACAGTGCTGTCCCCCACAAGCCTCGACTGGAAATTCAGAGACAACATAATGAAAAGGAGATTAAGAAATGTATATATTAAAGATCACACGGCTTTAAAACAGGAGCAAGCCTATTCAGGATGGATTTGCAAAAACTGCAACGTTATCCAGCACCCAGAATAATCACTTCAGTTCAAACCACCACGTGCTGCACTATTTAAAAAGTCTGTGCTTCTAAAAACTCAAAAATTAGACCCTGAGTTAGAGTCTTCGAGAAATACTTGCCCTATGACAGTGACATCTTTGCACACCTCTGCCGGGAGTATATTTTAGAGTGTCTCATTTGTGATGTTTTTTTAACAGAAGGTGGCAAGAAATTTTATTCCTGCGGACAAAAAACTACTTCTCACATTCATTTCTCCTAATCATTTCTCACAAATATTGCTGCTCAAACACTATCTTATGTGCAAAGACATTCTAGATAAATGAAGAAATTACAAGTCTGTTTGCATGATGGGAGGGGAAGGAAGCCCACACTGAACAAGCTGGAGGCTCCTGAAGCCTATAAGGGGGCAACTTTGCTTGTTTACTGAAAATCAGGATTGTGTTACCTAAAAATGATTGAAATTGGCAGGTAAATCAAATGCTGCATTTACCTCCAGTAAGGTAATACTGGCAACAAATCCATAAATAAGAAGAAATGGACATTTATCACTTCTGCACATGGCAAAAAAATGCACCGAGTACCTCAAATTTGCAGGTGCTCTAACGGCTTCTCCCAGCACCAAAAATGACCCATGACCAGTTTGCTACCAGTTTGCCTTGTATCACACCAAAAATCCCACCAACGCCCTCAGTCACACAGATGGCAGAAAAATTAAGATGCTGCCAGCAGGAAAATTACTCTTCCCGCCCCTTCTCCCCATGAGGCTGGTTGAGAAATCAAAGCAGAGCAATGAGAAGGTCTCCACCCCCCCCACTTCACAAGGTCTGTCACTTAGGTACCGGTTACCACAGCTGTCAGCTGCCCAGTACTCCCAGAGGACAAAATAGATCCCCTTATCGAACCAGGCAGCACCACATCAGAGAAATAACCAACCATCTCTCAGGTCCCCAGCACAAGGACGGAAAGAAGGAAAGGAGCAGGTAATTTCACTGTGCTGTAGACACATAAGGCGAAAAGCGCTTTGAGGAAAAGTATAGAGCAGAAAGCAAGAAGTACGCGTTGATTTAAGTTCCCCAAAATGGTTAACCATAGGCTGGTTTTTGCAGCTGTATCTGACCGAGCTCCCTAAATCCACTGCCAGCCATGGATCCAGCAGCATTTCCAGGTTCACAGTCTAATTCTGGAGGCAGCACATCCTACACGTGGTTTGGTCACCAAGACATGCAGCCAGCAGGAGACTCCTGCCGCACCGCAAGCATCGCTGCACTGCTGCGTCCGATCCCTGACAGCAGTCCTGAGTGGCAGGGAACTAACTCTCTACACTCTCCCTCTGACATGGGATTCACTGACGAAGTCCCTTTGTAGGAAAAGAAGGGTTAATTAATCTCTTTAAAGAACTATCATTAGTCCGACAAAGACCGAGCAACTCTAGAGTAACACAGTTCCAGTAAGTGGATTCTAAATAAGACCTTCAGAAATTATCAGTTCCTGTAGTTAATACATGCAGCTTGCTTTGTAGATCTAGTTGAATAAAACATTAAAATGCAATATTCAATGAGTTGTATAACATTTTTTTTTCTCCCCCGTGTAAATTTAATTTCATTTATCAGTTCAGCCTCAAGTCAGGAGTTCAATACTTAGTTCCCGTATTCAATTACGTTTTCTTTTCATCATGGTCTTTGCAGATAAATGTTTAATCAGGGTGTTCACAATAATATAAAAATTACTGGAGTGAAAAGAATGAAGTAATAATGTTCTCATCCTTAGACGTAATGTCATATGCTAAATTCTAGAACGTTGATTAAAAAAGGGCAACGATGTCACCGAATGAAGAACTCACTAATAAGCCCTCAAGAAGAAAATGAGTGGCGGCAAAAGTTAACAACCAGAACACGAAACCACCACATGTTTTAGAAGAGTGTCCAGGACCCGCTCACGCTTCAATAAGATGCTATAAAAGCAAAGTACAAATTTAAGTTCAAAGCATTCCGGTTTCATCCATACGACAATTCCGTCACCAAAAACGCAGCACAGATTTATCTACCTAAATACCGTGCCAGGCTGGGAGGCAGAAGCAGCAATCACCGTAGCAGCACTCTCAGAACCATTACCTGGTTCCTGCACGCCAGGTCAGAGATTAGAAGTCCAGTCTTTGTTATTGCAGTAAAAAGAAACTTGTGCATCCCGATGCAAATTCCTCCTATTTTGTGAGGGCACCACGAAGGGCTAATGCTTACTTTTGACAAGGTCTGTGTGCAGTGTGAGCTCTAAACGTTGATACTGCTGTCCTCACTGTTACCCATCTTTCACTTTGTCTTTTCAGTTTGTAACATTTCAGTTACTGCAAAAGAGTAGCCGCACAAAATTATATTTCTTACATATTTCCAGGTAGTTTCTTCCTGGCTATGACTTTTCTTTCCTCTTGTTGTGTCTGGTTTGCAGTCCTGTTTCCCCCATCTCTTCTTCTTTGTTGTGGTCACCAGAGAGGCCATTTCTTCCTGCAGAAATTACTCATTTTTTAACAGGCACCATCAGTCTTCTGTCTTGGCTTATTGTGAGTAGACCAAACTTCTAATTCTTTTTTCTAAATCTTGTAATGACATGTTGTTCATATCTACAGAGGAAGTTGCTTTCTAAACTAGGCAGGAGGTAGCTGCTTTGGTTCGTAACACATGAATTATTAATTGAATTTCTCAGCTTTATTTTTTTTGTCATTTACTGTGAAATAGTTTTCTGACATTTAAACTTGATGCAGCCACATAAATCTTCTGAAAAACACACAACACGAGCTGTGATTTCAGACAAGCCTTCATTGGGAAATTCTGCAAGATTTTTCATATCCATCAACATCTTCCATTTAGTAGCTTGACAAACGTGTGGCTTCAATCCTTTCTGCCTGTCTTCTGGGCCTCCCCAGAGTTAGGGCAAGGAGCCTGCCAACCACCACCCTAAACTGGGAGACATCGCGGGCAACAACAGCACTGACAAAATAAGCGTTCTGTTCTCGCTGATCTCAGGACAAAAACCACCAGGTAAATGTTCCAGATAAGTTTAACAGCCACAAACCTGTAGCAGAGAGGGAAGAATTCCTTGCGTTGCCATCAAATCTTGCCAGAACTTGTCCATCTGAGCCTTTATGCAGGGTAGAAAATTCCTCTCTTGCAAGGGTTCAATGCAGTTAAAATTAGAAAACATCGAGCGTTTCAAAAGCCCTGTGCTGTGCTGCTGTTAGTGCTTTGGAAATCAACACAAAGGTAAAGCCATTCTTTGCATTCGGAGCTTTGCATTCGGAGCTTAGCTTTGCAAAAGGGGAAGCACACTTTAGCCAGGAACCTAAAATATTTTCAAGTACTGTGGTCCAACAGAAAGCAGGCTTAAGATCTCTGCTTTCATAACAAACACTTGAACAACAACATTTAGTTCCTTTGATTGCTTAAAAAAAAAAACAACACCAAACCAACAGCAAAACCCAAACTGCCATATATGGATGCAAATGATACACTGATTTCTTGTAAAGATTTCCTCAAGTACCTGGAGGAGTAGAAGCCCTAAGGATGACACCTAACCTAGGTCAGGGCTGTCTGTACTTGGGGACAACATCCCTTTTCCTGAAATTACCCCGTTTTCTTCAAGGTCAGATCTCCTGAAAGGTCCAATGGAAAGGGGTTAGGGGAGAGAGATGCAAACAAAAGGAAAAGAAAGCACCCTGAAAGAGGGAAGTAGAAGTACCTTTAAATAGCCTGATACTCACCAAAGTAAAACCATCTGCCCTAAACTGCAGCTTCAACAGGCTTCAGTTTAATCCCAAAGGGAAAATGCCCAGCACGTACTGTGTGAAAGGCAACAAACAACCCTACGTGGCAGTTTACATTCTTTCCTTCATAGAGACATGGAGCTTGAAAAAAACACAGCACACAAAATGCTTTTTTCTAAGTGGTGGAAATTCATTTCTACCAAGTAACTGCGAAGGTGCAAGAGAGACATAAGAGGACGCTGAGCATTTCCCTTTCGGAACATCAGATTGCGTCTAGCCCGCACCGATGACGGAGAAAGGTGTCACATGAGGGTTACCCGGTGATCTGGATCGGCATCCTTATTTCTAAAAAGAGCATCTCTTCACAGAAAATTCAACCCAAACCAGAGCTTAATCTGTTAGAAAAGCAAAACCTGCAAAACAAAAGACAACCGTGGTGCTGTGCCTGCAAGCCTACAAGCAACGCAGATGATGCATAGATGCGAGCATCTTATGCTCAGGTGACTTTATAGCCCACGACTGCAGAGCTGGCATCAGTCCCAAGCACTAATCTCATTTTCAAGAAATCACAATTACTGCTACGCGCTAGTGCAATTCTCTTAGGTGGTAAATGAATCCAACCAGATTCTTCCAACACAAAACACCTAAATAAATAAATCAGCAGAGAGGAGAGCAGCAGAAGAAGGAAGTTTTTATGTACAGAAGAGATGGTTCTCATTTACACATCCCTTACAAATACTCAGAGAACACGCTCTGCTCAGCACTTAAATGCTGTAAGACACTCCAGACTATCATCTCTTATGTATGAACCATCCAGCTGAGGGAGATGGAAGATGATATTCCACATTTAGTTTTGCTGATGTGACTGCGTAATGAAAACCTCCTTTAACTCTTCCAGAAACACGGCACTCCTCAAAAAACTTAGGGCTTCACAGCCCAGATTTACTGTTGGGCTAAGAAGAGCTCTTTTAATGCCCAGATCTTTGGGTCTTGAATGTTTTACTTGGGTGCTTTTCAGAGCTGTAAGAGCCCCCTGGGATAACGGGTGGAAAAACCAACTGAGACAAAGGGGTTGTGCCCAGGAAGGCCAGCAAAATGCAGAGAGTACCAGAATACGGGCAACAGGAACAAAGTACATGAACAGAGACTTCTCTCTGTTGTTCAGACAGTCGTAGGCACTTACCAAGCACCTTTCTGCCACTCGTAATATGCTGGGTCTGTCGGGCATCTGTCCCCTTGAGTCTCCCTCAGGTAATCCACCTCTGGGGGCAGCTAAGACTGGCAAATTGGGAAAAAGTTGTTGCGAAGACATACAAGCCAGATAGAGAGGTTTGTCTGAAAGTTCACATTCGTGAATCCTGGATTTCAGACCTGAACCAATAGCAAATTCTGCCTCTAAAAGCATCATGATAATAAGGCCATCAGCTCCCTGCACTTCGGGCTGGAAGCTTTTGTTATTGATGAAAAGCAACAGAGCTGTATGACTAGTAGCACTCACCTTCGGGCAAGGCAGCCCTAAAGAAAATATCACAGGCCTAAAAAGAGCAAGTAATCCTTGGTCATCATGCAAAATAAAAGGTAACAGACACAGCAATCTTATTTTCTCAAAGCAGCGCAAGACTGCCATGTGACAGCGTGATGCTGATTACTCTGTTTCAAGAACCCTTCGGAGAAACGGTCAGGAGGGAGAGGAGAGAGACAGACAGACAGTAATTAAGGCTTTATAATTATTATTTTTAAACAAAAGGGCACTCAGTCGCGAGGCTGAGCCTTTCCAGGGCAGCGCAGGCAGGAGCAGCAGCACCGCCAGGCAGCGAGTCTCCAGCCCACAGAGCGGGACGGGGAAACTGGCCCATGGCCCGCGCCGCCTCAGCCTACCAGTTATTATTATAACGCATTACTGGCAAAGCTCCTGCAGCCATAGAAAGAGAGGAGGAAAATTAACTCAGGTTTAATAAACACTGTAGGGTAAACATGATTTCAGATAGGCACCAGATATAAATACTTTGAGGGGTTTTTTTTTTTTCCTTAAAGACACAGTCAGCTTCTATGGAACAGCATCCGGATCTTAAAACCACGAGGTCTCCCACAGGTTTTCCTAAAAGAAAGGTCCCGAGGGTTTTTTTTTCTTTCCAACACAGGAGCAAAACAGCTCCGGTGACACTAGAACCACATGAGAATCGGAGGGGATGTATTACCCAAGGCCGGTGTCTGTTACAGCCCAGCCAGCTGAAGTATCCCTTGCACCAGACAACCTTTCAGTCCAGACAAACGGCACAACTGGGGCAAGTGTGCTCGTAGGGTCAGCGCCCAAACAAAATAAGAGCGCTGCCAAGAGCACCCGGCGACGTGACGGGCCGCGACTGCACAGATCGGAAGGATAAACGCAGCAATAGCGAGCGCTTCCTAGCATTTCACACACTTGGAGCCTTGATATTCCGGCGTTACTAAATACCCGCAAAGAATCCCAGGCAGCAAAAAGAAAATAATAAATGTTACCGGAACAGAAAAGCATAGGGGCACACCACACACTTAACTGTCACGCGGTCTTTGAGGAATAAGAGACAATCTCTTCCAGGTAGATAGCAAGAAATTATTAAAACACAGCATCTGAAGAAGTTGATGAGGTAAACCTCAGCCTACCAGTTTGGCACACATCCTGCGTTTCAAGAATCTCTTCAAAGAAAAGATAATCTGCTCCCTCAACTATGCCTCAAAATCATCAGCAATTTTCAGTGCAACGCTGCTGAGATTCTTCCGCTCGTGCAGGTGTCCCTTTCAGAAGACAACACCGTCAAAGCCTTCATTTTGACACTTTGTCAATAGAAAATTCCTGCTGTAAATTACACTTGCCGTCAGGAATAATTCGTGCTGTGCTCCACTGTGCTAGCCCAAACCTTCTCCCTGGCACACTACTGGCAAGTTAACGCACCCGCTAGCACACATTAGCGCTCGCTCCAGAGTGGCAAGATGAACTGCAAGAGCTGACATCTTGGAGGTTTTTGCTGGCAAGAATCACAGAAAGCAGCCAAAAATACAAGATAAATGAACACAACCATACCGAAAGACAGCAAGCAGTGCTAAGAGACAATCCATCGAGTTTGCTCCAGGGTCCTATTTTGATGGACAAGCACAAGATCTAGCCATCTATGTTCTGGAGAGGATTTGCAGTCTAAAAGACTGCCATCCAAATAAGTCCCTTTTAAAGCAAGACTAAACTCTGAAGGCAAGGAGGAAATAAATCATAGGAGTAACTGTGGGTTACAGCTAAGTGCCAGCACATTTCACGGGACAAGACAGACAGAATACATACAAATATATATAATATATAAAAAAAAAAATAAAAGCTGAATTCTCCATAAGATGGAACACCAAGAGATAAAGGAGGCCCCAGAAAATTTTAGTCTTGCTGCCAAACATCACGGACACCGGGAGGTCGGGGCAAAACAGAACCGCCATGGCCTCACAGCGTTGGAAGCCCGCTTTGCAGCAAAGCTGCACAATAACGGAGACGCGTTGCAGATAGGAATCACGTAAACAGCAACAAAAGAGTCCAATTACATAGTCTGCTGACAAAATCAGATCTACAAAATGGGATCTACAAGATCACACTACCTAAAGCTAGTGAATGAACTAGTGTGAGAGAAAAAAGAACACCAAAATAAAAAGAACAAACCACGTGTCTCCCTGCAACAGCAATTAACACAGAAAAATGTGAATACCCCCACAGGGAGTTCCCACTCTGGCCATGCTTTCCAGTTACTTCACAGCAGCCGTGTTCCAGAGTAGAGCAGGAAAAGGACAAGAGGGTTCTGGCCCAGCTCACAGTCCAAGTAACACATGATGAGCCTGAAGACTTCAAACTCCTTTCAGGTGAATCCACCCAGCTGCATTCCTGCAAACATCCAAGCACATCCGGAGCGACAGACGGACGTGTGAACACTCCCACGAACACAGTGCCAGGAGGAAGGCTTTCGCCTCGTTAGCTTTGGCCAACAGGACATCAACAGAGCTTCCCACTTTTAGACCTGAAACTGAATCCAGGCTACTGCCATTATCAGAACAAGTAGATCAGTTTTCCGTACCGACAAAAGCACAAAAATCTGACCAGACATAAGGAAGGCACAACAATTATTTTGAAGAGGAAGGTGGCAGGAGGCCAAAGATGGACCCAATCAGTGATGGAAACCCAGCAACCTGCACAGCAACTCCGAGATTTCTGTTATTTTGTCACAGTTTCCAGCAACATGACAACTGCATTTTGTCATTGAGCAGCAAGACAAGTATTTTCACGACGGGAAATTGCTGACATTGAGACCTTGCTGGGTGACCAGCGAGTGAGCCGTGGCTGACACAGAAACGTTCTCCAAGGGCACCAGTGCTCAGCAGAGCTGTTCCGCGTCCCCATCCAGAGCGTAGCCTGCTGTTCCCCTGCCCTCAAACCTTTTCTGTAGCATATACTTTACAAAACCCACATTCATTTACCTCCTCCCCACATCTTCCGGAAAGAAGAACCTGATCCTGCATTGGTAGAGACGGGCTGTTATTATTATCCACAGGAAAAACAAGAGATACTCATCTTATCTCAGGCTCGGTGTAAACAATGGATGGGGCGAAGGGAAGCGGAGACCCTGCGGCGGCACTGCCGCTCAGTACAACCCCGGCAAAAACCCAAGGTACAAGCATTTTGCTCCCGTTTTGCCAGCAGAAAGACAGAGAGGTGAGGAGGGGGGCACTGTCCCAGGAGGTGTAAAGGCAGAGCCCGCCAACCCCGTGCAAGCCAGGGTTATTTCAAAGCAACGCTTCCAAGACATGGAAAAGCAGAACACGAAAGAGTCGTGCGTTTCTTCACATAAAAAGAGGAAAAGGAAAAATACTTCCCATTCCACAGGCGAGCGATTTCAGCCACGCCACGCTCATGTGACTGCAGCTCCGGGGGGAAAAAGCGGCGCTGTGCAGTCGGACACAGCCCGGCCCCGACCCGAGTTAATTGTTTCCTCAGACAGGGCCACGGAGGAGCAGCGGTGCTGCAGATGTTTACACCATCCTCCCCCAGAGGCAACCGAAGGGACCTGGTGTAAGGATGGAGGCACTTCTGATGGAGTATGTCCTGCCGGGAGAAGCCCTTGTGCTGGTTTGTATCCAGCTGTCAGCTGGCACAATAACAGGCTCATTCACGACAAGGGCTCCCTGGGTGACATAAGGAACTGTTCATATTTGTTTCTCTGTTTTCTTTAAGGAGGAAAAAATTAGTGCTTTCTCTACAAAATGCCATGAAAAAGTGAGCAACAATTCAACATCTCCACAGACTTTTGTGCAGGAACGAGCTAGGCTATTATTCCAAAAGAAAGACACAATCACCAGTACAGACCCTTTCTAGACAGCTTATTTCCCTCTTGTTTCCCTCTGAATAAACTAAAAGACAACAGCTTTTGTTGTCGAAACACAAGACAACCTGCTGTTGATTTTGAGGTGATACTGTTGATTTTTGAGGACTTGGAGGACAACATAAATTTTTTGTGAAAGGGCAGAAAAACAGAGGGAAAAGAATTTTGTCAGCGTCAGGTAAGAATTCAAGCAACAAGTCTCCAGGGCAATGTGGGTCTCAGTAAGCTTTCGAGACAAACCAAACACTCCAGCATTCAAAGCCAGGTTCGCGAGCAGCTCCATCACAAAAACACAACAGGATTGACGCAGTCATTTCTGAATGTTTCGCCACCACTTCTTGCTGGACAGCACAGAATCACTTTCACAGGCAGCCGTTTCAAACCTGAAACAGCAAAAGATTTATAGTTTCTCCTGAAGGTCTAACACTGCTTCCTGCCCCGCGCGGCTTGGCTGGCATGAAAGGAAGGATATGCTGCAATGTAGTGGCATTTACTTGCAATTCTCTGTTTGCCTCAAAATATTAGCATCTTCAAAACATCTTGTGTGGAGGAAGGAGGTGACAAATCATCCAAAGGATGGCAACAGGAGGATAAGAATTTCCATTCCAGACTCCGTGTTAGGTAGTCCTACCCCAAACGAGTCGTGATGCTGTATTACGATGCGAAAAAAAGGAAGATCATGGTTTGTGTCTGTCAAATAACAAGAGTAATATTCGCATTATTTCAAGGCAGCTCCCATGCAAAACCTGTATAAACACTATCAGCTTTGAGGAAGGTCATCTCCCAAAATCCTTACAAGTGACCCTTGTATTTCAGCCCAGCTTGAAAAGATGTTTGGATGAAAGCCTTCTCCAGACATTAGAAGAGGTTTTAGCAAATATTTTCACACGCCATAAGCACTCGCTAGAGAAATGAACCAGGAAAAGGTACAAAGTAGTTTCCCAAATCCATTTTTACACTGGTAGATGCCCTGTTAAAAAACCCTCACAGCTCTAAGGAGGGCTAGAATAAATAGAATTATTGAATTCAGGGCTTGGCTCACCATAACGTACCTGAGGATGAGAGACACTGCCCCATTCACCAGGGGAATAAAATGAGAAAAGAAAGTCAGGCAATTTACTTTGCCATTTGCTGTCTCACCCTAATCCACTTCAGACAGGCAAAAAACTATCCTCCATCTTGCCAGATGAAGTGGTTTTTTTTAAAAAAAGTTAACAATAACTATTTTGGAACACAGTTTCAAGGATATACATTATGTTATAGATGAAGTAAACTATCCCTGAAAGCCTGCTAAAGCAATTTATTAAAAAATGAGTCATGTCACTATACCACTTTCTCACCTATCTCTGTTCCATTTTCCTCCAGAAACTGAAAACATAGGAGAATTTCAATCTCTGTCTCTCTTCCTTTGTATATACATGAAGAAAAAAAAATTAAATTTTTTTTATTGAGTCAGGCAAGGGTAGATTCCAGCTCCGTTGATGGTAACCAGAGAACACAAAAGACATGTTCACGAATTCCCTCAGCAGAGCTGGCACACCAAACAAATGTCTGTGGGTCTCAACTGCCAAAGCAAAAAAAGGAGCAAATTAAGCTACTCTTAATAGCAAAAAACCACGGGTATTTCCTCTCCCCAAAACATCAGGCATGCTGACAAACAGCACGCAGTGGCAACTAGCCAAGAAACGCATCGTAAATAGCCAGAGTATTTTTTTCAGAACTACCAAAAGACAACAGTGAAATGAGCAGGACTACGGGAACCCAGCTGGGAAGAGATTTTTACAGAAGCACATTCATGGATTTTTTTTTTTAAGTTTATAATTTCAAACATGTACATATGAAAGGTTAATGTTCTTCTGTTGCTTCCCTTTGGAGGTCACAGAGGAGGCAAAAATAAAGCCCTCTTTGATACTATCACAGCCTACATGGGGATGCTATTTAACAGTCTGAAGCTGTCTGGAGGAAGACTGACTAATTTTCTTTAATGTAAATCACAAAGTCTTCTATGAAGCCTTCATATGTTTTCAGTTAAACTTAAAAAACCGTATTTTAAGAAAACACCGCTTTGTAAACGTGCTTGAGTTTGCCCTTTGGTCTTTCCCCTCTCCTAACACACATACAACCTCTCCATCCTAGCAGCGATTTCAAAATAAGCCTTTAAAACAGCTTTTTGGTGCGTCCCAACACGTCCCAGCAAAAAGGCAAAAGTTTCAACCTTATAACACTAGCACCTGAAAGAGAGATGAGAATCAAGCCTGGCACAGAGGGGAGAAGAGAAGAAAGAAAGGGACAGAGAAGTGAGAGCTCAGTTTCTGTTTACAACACAAATGGGCAAGATCCTCAAAATCTCAAACGAAAGGCCTGAGTTTCCCAGAGTTGAGGGAAAATAAACATGCATAAAGAAGTCACCCTTTATTCCCAAAGTCATGCCATTTCTCTTTTGTAACTATAAAAGGATCAATATTTTTTAAAATGTGAATAAACGCTCGCATAAGCCCTGCAATAGGGCATTAACGGAGCTGGTTGGCATTTGAACAAGAATGGGCAGAACTCGTTTGTCATTTTGCTGTACTTGAGCCAAATGGCTGTAAGGCTGGCGTAGGAGGGCAGCATCCCAGCTTCAGATACGTAAGTGAAAGAGTATCAAAGTAGTAACTAACAACAAACCAGCCTCAAGAGTGATAACGTCAGGTAATCATCACTGAGACGACTTAATTGCAAAATCTGGAGTTGGCTTATTTATTCTGAGGGGTTTGATATTATTATAAATTTCATCTCTGGCCAACTATTTTGTAGGCATTTGAAACTAGCCAAGGCTGCTGAATATGCTGAGGGTTCATTGTCAATTGAACTGCTATAGGAAAGAGACAATGAAGCGTCTGTCTCTCCAACCTTTAACATCTGCAGCATGACCCTCCTCCTCTTCAGACAACGCAGGGGGAAAAGAAACCCTGCCCAAAGCGAACAGGGCTTCTGAAGAGCAAAGATTAACACATCAGAGGACAAAGGCATCCACACAAATGCCACATCCTACCTAGTTCCTCCAACACGCTTTCCGTGTCTGCTCCGCAGCTCTCGGCTCCCCACAGACAGATCCTCTGCCCACACGGAGCCAATTATGAGCTTCTTAGTCACCAAGAAATGCTGCCAAGTCGAATTTACCCCGTAACTTTCTGCTGGGCTGGACGGTTCATCTTCTCTTTCAACATGGACAGAGGCAGACAGTTTTGAAAATTGCCTGTAATTATTGGGATCCTTTCACTGTGCTTCCTTAGGTCAAGAAATTTTTTGTGTGTAGAAGTCAACACTTTATAAGTAACATATGCAATGTTTTATACACACACGCACACACGTATATTCTATATATGCACACATACACGATGTGTACAACAAGGGAGAGTCTGAGGTATAATACAAGGTTACCAAAATAGCGGATGAGGAAGGTAATTGAACCAGAAAACAAGCAAACAGCTATGCTTAGCAAACCTACCCACTCTTAGAGGCTCTTTCAAAACAAAAGCTTTCCAGTATGCAAATTGGATAAGTCAATAGGTGAGATGAGACATTTCAACTGAGTATCACATCCTTCTGATACTTGAACTGCATTGGAAAAGACGGTTGCAGTCAACTATTCCTGATAAATTCCTTATTGTAAAACCGTCTTTTAAAAAGTGCCGAAAAATAACAGATTTTGCTCTACCGTAACATCTAGTAGTGGATGTAGGGATCCCATCATTCTGCACGGCTCTTGCACCACAGCAGAACAAGGTCAGCGTAGTGCAGTATGTACAGCACAGTGTACAGTATTCACGGGGAAATGGCATATTGGAGTTTCACTACATCACTGGCACAACATACCACGACCATGCTGGAAAAACTAGCTGGGGCTGCTTCAGAGAGTTCCCGTGCTGGTGCTGTTGCAGGAAGGAGCAGCTCCACGGCCAATTTAAGTGCTCAGGCTCCCTCCTTGGTCACAAACAGCCAGGTCTGCACCAGACGCTCCCTGCCCTCTCTGGCTACGGGGCAAGAAACACAGAGTGGGCCTGAGGGCTGCCCACCCTGGAAAGCAGACTCAGGTTTTATACGCCTTTTTGCAGATGTGAACGGTCCCCGCTGGGTATTCCTTCAGCAGACACCCAGCACCACACTCTTCTGAGGCTGATGTGGGGGTGTCTAAGCACCAGGAAAATCCACTGCATTTCCCTAACACCCCCCCCAAAGTTTTTTTTATTCAGAGAACAGCAGCAGCGCAGGGGAAAGGGACCTGGGGGTTCTAGTGGCCAGCAGGATGACCATGAGCCAGCAATGTGCCCTCGTGGCCAAGAAGGCCAATGGCATCCTGGGGTGTTAGAAGGGGAGTAGCAAGTAGGTCGAGAGAGGTCCTCCTGCCCCTCTGCTCTGCCCTGGTGAGGCCACATCTGGAATATTGTGTCCAGTTCTGGGCCCCTCAGTTCAAGAAGGACAGGGAGCTGCTTGAGAGAGTCCAGCGCAGAGCCACAAAGATGGTGAAGGGAGAGGAGCATCTCCCTTACGAGGAAAGGCTGAAGGAGCTGGGTTTCTTTACCTTGGAGAAGAGGAGGCTGAGGGGTGACCTCATTCCTTTTTATAAATATGTCAAGGGGGAATGTCAGGAGGATGGAGCCAGGCTCTTTTCAGCGGCGTCCACTGACAAGACAAGGGGCAATGGATGTAAGCTGGAACACAGGAGGTTCCATAAAAATATGAGGAAAACCTTTTTTACTGTGAGGGTGACCGAGCACTGGAACAGGCTGCCCAGGGAGGTTGTGGAATCTCCTTCTTTGGAGACATTCAAACCCCGCCTGGACACGTTCCTGTGTGACCTACTGTAGGTGGTCCTGCTCTGGCGGGGGGGTTGGACTAGATGATCTTTAAGGTCCCTTCCAACCTCTAACATTCTGTGATTCTGTGAATTTCTGCTAGGGTACATCCCCAGAAACCTGAAGGCACTTCTTACAATTATTATTAAAACAAGCACAGCAGCATAACTAACTCATTTTTATATTCTGTGTAATTTAGACCTAAGGCTGTTGGTAAAGGTCAAATCACTAGATCAGGAAAAATAGAGAAGGCACAGCACTTTTAACATCTGTGCACCTGCTGAACTTCAATGACAAGTCAAGTCTTGCCTATGCACATATAAAGATTTAAGAGGTTGGGGTGACTAAGAATGAAGACATTTGATTGGGATGAATTCAGGAGAGAAAAGGAAACAGTAATATTTTGTCCACGATAACTTTATTACCCATCCTGGCACAGCTGAGTCTGAAAAGAAGTGACAGAAACGTAAACCACCTGGTTTGGCTGGATGCCTGCGTTGCAGGGCACTTGACCCTGGGACTTCCTGAGCTCCCTGCCCTACGGGATCTCCAGCAACAGCTGGGATGAGTAACGACCAAACAGCACTGACGTTTGCCAGCAGGGTTACAAACAACTTCCTCCGCTGAGACATCGCCCGCTGCTATTGCGCCCGAGGAGAGCAGGGCGGGCAGGGAGAGCCCGCTCACGCTGCGGGACACGGCCTCGATCAGCACCAGCTGCCCTGTGTGTGTCCACCAGCTATACCCAATCCAGCCCGCTCCTCTACTCTGCCCCTCAAGGAACCCAAAAAGTCTCTTTAGGACAAGGTTAAGCAAAGGAAAAAAAAAAAAAAATTAGCAAGCGGAGCAAAACGAGATAATCTCTTTCACAGAATCACAGAATGTTCGGGGTTGGAAGGGACCTGAACAGATCATAGTCCAACCCCCTTTGAGGCTTCTGCTTCACCTACAGGCTTCTCTTTCATCCTTCAGAACGGAAACTAGTAGAGTTTTCAGGCGCAACAGCCAGAGAGATTAACAACAGTGAGCAGCAAACAAGCAACATTAAAACCAAATAAATGCTGTGATGCCTGCAGCAGACCCCGGCTGCACTTTCGGTCGGCAGCCTCCACCTCTCCCTGTCATGACTCCTTTCTGCATCACCACATGCAGCTGTTCACACCGGGCTCTGCTTGGGGCAGCACCCAGCTCCCAAACTGAAAATCACCTGCTTGGACTGGCTGTGCTTTTGTCCAGCCCAAAAAGGACCAGGCAGATGGGTACGTAGGGAAGCACATGGGTGAAGCGTTGGGTAAACTAGGTGGCAAGGACAAAAGGTTTTCCTCACAACCTACCACACAGGCGCAAAATACAAAAGGAGCGGTAAGGTTTGAGGACTGCGATCGGCAGGTCCTTGCACGCAGACTGCCCAGGCACAGAAGAGCCAAACGTCTGAAGGAGCCACCGTCCTCAGGCAAGAGCAACCTGCAGCCACACAAAGTGCATGGGGAATTAAAATAAATTTGCAGCTACAACTTGACCTGATTTTCTCTTTAAAAAAAAAAAAATACCACAAGTTGGTTGGGGATGTTTTATTGTTGGCTTTCACGTTTTCTTTTATCTCTGTTCCTCCTGGAAATGAACTCACAAGCCTGCTTCAGTATAAACAATAATTGGGCAGTATCATTGTTACTTAACGAGCCTTTATAAATCCAGACTGGAGACTTATGAAGATGGTATCTCCATTACATCTGCAGAGTTCACTGGGTAATTCATAGTCACAGTCAGTAACTTTCATTACTCCCCATGCTAAAGAGAGAACAATTTTTTTTCAAATTTATTTGGGGAAAAGGAGGTGGAAATAGTTTTAATTATATAAATTAAGTTAGACTGCAGCATGGAAAGGGCTGACCTCCCAGACCTTCAGCTATATAACTGACCCTGCCAAGTTCAGAAGTGGATATCTTCCAGTTTTCCTTGTGAAACTTGTGATTTTCTCCCACGTCGTTAGAATCCCTTTCTTTAAGATAGCGATACAATCAGAGCTCTACACTTTTGCACAAGTACAGTCTATTTTGTTCAAGCAAGATCTTGAACTATAATTGAAGTTCTACGAGTGGGTGCGGCCAATTTGTTTTGACAATGTTTCCTGTTTATAACAATCCTCAATTTCACTGCACAGGGGAATGAGATCATCACTAAGGCATGGAAGGAGGGAAGCAGGATGTTTATAGCATCCAGTTCGTTTTACCTGAGCTTACAGACTTCATCACTTGGCAAACCTTGAACACTTCAATCTGCAGACTCAATGAGCAGGACACCCACGGCCAAACTACCTCCATGCAGAGAAAAGGCGTTTTCCAAACCCTGTATGACAAGCATCCTCTGAACACACAACAGAGCAAGGGAAAACTAGAAAGCCAAGAGGTTTCAGGAGAGAAAAGGCACAATGTGAACACATCTGAAATTTGTTATGGGCTAAAAAAGTACTTTTGAGAATTTATCTCAGCAGAAAATAACTGGAATACTCGACGGCTATGCTATACCATCACCATCCCGTAACACTGCCTGAAACCTAGATGACTTCCACCTTTCATCCAGAAGACAGAGGTCAGCTTCTGCTTGGGAAGGGTGAATCACACTCAGTTCAAAGGTGGGATCTCACAACACTTAAGAACAGGGTAGAGAGAAGGGCACAACAGAAAAGCTCAACACTTGAACCTGGGGCATTCACGGATTTCTCTGAATCGGTAAGCCTTTTCCAGATAAAAAGCCTCGACTCGTGCAGCTCAGTCCAAGACTCCCGTCTGACTGATGGAAGAGGAGACAGTAGGAGACGGTAAAAGTGCTTTTCAATTCAACTGGAATAACAATGGAGGGGAAAAAAAAGCAGAGAGTCTCGCTCACTTTCACCAGCCACACGTCAAATCCAGGCCACTGCTTCTACTGCCAGACGTTAGCCCGCAATATATAATTCAGTTCTTTCATTATTAATGAGGCACAGCAAAAGAAATCATGGCAGCACTAGGTCTACACCTGCCTAACATGGATTTTAAAGTACAAGATACAGAAAGTGCCTCTCTGTGTGAGCTCGCTGGAAGGTGACCGACACTTTAACACAAACGCTGCTACACTGCCCTTATCTTTGGGGCCCCAACCAGTGCCCGTGTGGTTTGTTTGCCTTTGCACAGAAAATTTCCAATACCTCCCCACGTAATCCGTGTTGGGAAAAAGCACAGAAGTCAGCCCATGCCACGAACACAGCCCCTTTCTGCCTTCTCAGCTCCACGACTTTGCTCTGAACCAACAGCGTATTTGAGAATAAGTTTTTGTAGTTCTTTTCAACGCGCGTAGTTCTTTGAGCTTGTGACCAGCAAGGTCTGTTCCACCCCCAAGCTTCTTGAACTGCTAGCGTGAACATCCCACTGGCTAGAAATAACGTGATGCTTCCTCACAGGAGAGGGCAGGGAGAACTGGCTGCAGTGGGTAGGGAAGCAGGGCCCCGGCTGGCTCCTGATCAGCAGCACTTCAGTGCTGAACACGTCCCACCGAGTCAGCGTAAGACTTACCGTTGAATTTTGCCAGGATGTAAAGAGAGCTGCAAAACCTTCCCGTTGCAATGGTTTAGGGAAAAAACAGAGAGGTTATACCAACAGGCACAGAAACAACAACAACTAACGTAACGAATCAGGTAAAAGTTGATTTAAGACGTAATATCGCCTTCCAATTCAGAAACACAACACAGCCTTGGAGAGGAGGCAAGCTTAAGCTTCTGTACGTACTTCCAGATGTGACAATTTGCTCTGTATTGCTCTTTGTAGAAAATTTCCAGCCTCCGTTCCTGTTCTGCCTTTTGGTGTACTAGTCCCAGCGTCGCTCCAGCTGTATTTTGACACACAGTTGAGCATTGTTTTACACGCCACGTTTTGAAAACGGCCTCAAGAGTTCTCTGTTCCCAGCAGAAGCACAACGCAACGTTACACTTTTGTACTTTGCAAACTAGACCTCTTTGGAAAAAGCTTATTTTCAGCTTTATAATAAAATTTCATGGAGGTGCTCATGTTGCTCACAACAGTCCACACACTTAAAGATAACGTGAGTTGTTACACCAGCTACTTGTGTTCACGTGCTATACTTCAATTTTGCCCAGGGTACTACCAAAAGTAAAATTATTATTGGTCAGTACATACACAAACTCACTACTGGAGGAAGAAAGCCTCCAGTTCTTTTAAAAGTACCTTGCTGACACAGCCTAAACACTTGTCTTGTCTTTTATACAATGTGCAAGTACGTAGACAGGAATTTTCACTGTTCCTGCTAAATCTCGGGCTTCTCTTTTTTCAGTGCAAGGGTATCTCCATCACACAGCGAATGCCCCACACATATACACACACTGACATCTCCTGAATAACAGGAGAGAGAAACATGTAATTAACTTCATTTTAAAGATCAAATTGTTGATTCTCTTTCAAAAAGCAACCCGTGTTTATTTTAAAAGGCAATTATGTAATTATTAAGTATGCACAAGAGGCGGATCCTCCAGCTTAAGGAAACAAAAGGAAACAGTCGCATTTTCTAAAGGCTCCAAGAGTTTTCAGCAGAATTAGAGCTCCAAAAAAAAAAGGAAGTCACCAGGACAAGAGAAAGATATTTGTGATGCAGTCTGTCTGCTCACCCCGCAATCCTACTCCCTCTTCTCTCGATCTACCCTGACTAAGTGAGTCAGTACCTGTCCATCTAGAAAAACAGGCAGCTGTCACTTCACCAAGCGAGTTTATTTGTATATCTAGGCAACTAGGACAGAATGTCACGCAGCGTGTCAAGTTAACATATAACCAAGGTCATGTCCAGCTGAACAAAGGCAACCAAAAGCCTCCAGCGTATTGCGTTACCGAAGTTTGTCACAGAAAATTAGGTAATGCTAATACACCAGCAAGAGTCACATAGATCCGATTTCACAGGCGAATGATCCTTGTACACTAGAAATGATGGCTATGCATATAAAATTGTCCGTCACAATGCAGAATACCACGGTTACAGACTGTTCTTGCCATGAATTACATATAGATGACGCGCAAATGAGGGCAGCAGAGATTCCTTTAACTTGTATCATGAACAAGACATGAAGAAATTTTGGTTTTACTAATCAAAAATCGAGCAAAACACTTTTTAGTGTCTAAAATAATATGGTGAACTACTAAAATAATATGGTGGCTACATCATGCTCTCTTCTTCCTTATAACCTTAAGTCATAAATAACTTTATCCTCAAATAAGTGGAGCAGGTTCTTGAAGGTACAATCCACACTGGGAGGACAGGAAATCCCTCAATTTAGGCATCAACCACAAATTAAAGCTTAGTATCATATATTAAAAAAAAAAAAAAGGAACATTTCCTAGGTGTACAGAAGGGAGAGGACAGCTTATGTCAATTCCAGTCATGTCTTCTTTAACCTCAGGAATGACTGGCATTTGTTTTTGACAACTGTCCAACATACTGGTCCCAGAATAAAGTTATTCACAGGTATTTCAAAGAGATATAAATGATTATCTGCATGATGGGGTACAAAAAGACAACTGTGTTAAAGATGAAACCACTGAAGAGGTTAGGACAGAAAGCGAGTAACGGCATATCAAGAAAATCCAAAGTAATTCTACAGAAACATACAGCACTGCCATCCCCACATAAGTTTAGGCCAAAAAGAAGTAGATTTACCAATCTTTACAAAACATTTACCGACATTTACCAAAATAACAGCCTTACCTCATGTCCTCCCAAGCACCCATCACCCAGTCGAGTCCCTAGGAGGATGAACGCAGCAAAGCTCATCGTTTTAAAGCAAGAGGCATCAGACAGAATTCTGTGCCATCCAATACACCGCCTTGATTTTCCATTCTGTTCGTTCCACCAACATCCCAAAAACCACTTCGGTTGCAGACTGTTCCAGCAGCCACATGAAAGACAGACTCAACCACAAGCGAAAGAGCGTGTTCAAGACTTGATTTTCTCCTTCTGGCAAGGGAAAAAGCTGTTGTAACGGCAGACGTTTGGCACAGCAATGGAGGACACCGTGATCATAGCTGTGGCACCACGGTGGAAATAACCAAGCTCGCAAACCCAACGTTTGACGTGCCCCTACAGTATTGTTTTCCACCGAACTCCTTTCTGTATCTGTTATACTTCAGTATGACAGGTCCAGGATGTGCTGCACAAGCACGGCGACTCCAGCCCGAGGAGCTCATGCCAACGGAGACAGAAGAAAAGCAAACACGGTTGCCTCTTGAACACTCCCAGTGCCAGGAGCCAACACCGAGGTGGACACGCTAGCCCTGCTCAGGGTAACGGCAACACGCCCCATTTTGGTGGATACAGGTCTGCACATCTACAAGGTAGTTCCCAAACAGCAATAATACTTGATCATTGTGGTTACAGACCATTGATGTAAACCCAGAAAGCTGTGCTGGGGAGAGGGGCTGGTGGCAAGGCACTCGCGGGGGTTTTTTAAGGAAGACTTTTCTTAGTGTGGTATAAAAAACCTCACCTCACTTCCTTGGCTATGTTGGAGCATCACTCAGTTTTGTGAGCAGGGGCCCTGGTTGGTTTGGGGCAACCAGTTTCAGAGGTTTCTTTTACGCACTGCTCAAAGAAAATCCTGCCATGACATAATAAAACCCACAGATCTACTATCACTAGGTTTAGTCCTAATTTTTTATTATAGTATTCAGGGATTGAATATATCTGTGTACTGAACCCATTCCTGAACATTCTGTAACACATCCTACCTTTTAGAGACAGGATATGGTTTTATTGCTGTTTTAAGCATGAAACGACATGAAGCCAGGCACCAAAAGAAATTCTTTTCAATAAAAAATTCAACATATTTAGAAAGCCAACTGCAGCTACAAAAGTAGGTGCCTTCTAATACCACGGCAGAATGCTTTGCACACATATTTTAGCACCAGATAATTAAGAAACGGAATATTAAATACAAGGCAGGGTATTTTATGGCTCTATGGTAGAGAACGACTTTTGAAGTGGAATTTTTGACTGAAATGGTTTCAACTAGGAAGCAGGAAAAACTATCTGGAAGGTGCAATGTTCACAAGGTGCCCTGGTGTAAAATCACTACTGGCGCACACAGTTGAGTTTGGATTACAAGAAATACCCGGGTTTGCCTCACCAGGGCTCCCACCGGGGGGAGAGTTTCAAGGGCACAGGCTGAGCCGATGCCGGTGGTCGGTGGTGGCAGCAGCTTGCCCCCAGGCCATCCGCAGAGGCCTCCTCTCTCTCCAGAAGCCCTGCAAGGCAGCAACTTTGCCGAGAGCATATGGCAAGCAAAATTACAGCTGGCGGAACACACAGCGTAAAATAATTTCAGAAGACAAGAATAAAGAGGGAGAAAAATTCAAAGAGAGCCAACAGATGAAAATAATTATAAGGCAATTTCAGAGGCAGACTTTGGGTGGCTCGAAAGGAAGCAAGACAAAGTTCAGGAAGGGGAAAGCAGAGACAGCCAAAGGGTCTCAGCTACTCTGATAACAAGGAGAGAAATGTCACAGGGGATCAACACGCTGAATTTAATAACCTTTTGCAGCCAGGATGAGGTGGGAAAGAAGACGTGAAGTTTATATGAAAGACGCAAGCTTCAGAAACAAAAAGATAATAGCTCCAAGTGGCGCATACCGCCTCTCACAAGCTCTGGAGGAGTACACTAAAAAGGGAAAATCCAGCATCTTTTTTTAACACCGGGTTCACTCAAGCTCTCCAGTAAAAGGACTACAAACACAGGGGTCATCAGTTGCGATGTAAGTCCCCAGCGGGGCCAGCGCCTCGCCGAACACCAAGGAACTGCGGCTGGTTCTCCGCTCTGGTCCTCACGAGGGCTCTCTCTGTTTGGAACAAGCACCTGCACTGGTTTCATTGGGAACTGACTGGGATGGGAAACAGATCAACAAGCTCGATACCGTAGCCAACCTACTACGCTAAAAGTAATGTTTACGATGTGGTTTGAGAGTGCAGGCTTCAAAGAAAGAACTGGCATCAGCCACAGGGAGCTCCCGTCTTATCACAAAGGCTTCGCAAATCACAAAACAACCTGTCCCAAGTATTTAAGGTACGCGGAAATCACGTTCCCTGCTGCTACTCTCCTCACCTAACCTGTCCGTTTGTTTTCAAGATCTGATTTGATTCGTTTCACCTTGAAGGCCTCTCAAGCAATTTACGGCGTATGTTAAACGTACTCTTAGATCTAATGTGCATAGATATCTGCTCTTAACTCTCTGAAGTCACTATTCATTTCAGCTGGAATTTACTACAAAGGTAAAAAGAAGTCAAATATATCAGACTTTCAAAACCCATACAAGCAGCAGAGATTCTGGCTTGCCCAGTTGTAGCCAGAAGAATAAAGTATTCAAAATTCTGAATATTTAACTAATACTGTAGGACGTTAATTTCTGCATCTGGCAAGCCATTAAGCAAAAATGCCTTTTTTGAGCAAGAATTCTAACACTAACAGACCCACGTCGCTCTCATAATATTAAAATTTCCATTCAGTCATCCCTCAGCTACACCAACACAACCAAAATGCCCTCAACGGACAGTTCTTCTAGACCGACGGAAAAGAAAACTTCTGATGAGAAAAACATCACTTTATCTCTCTCCCTTCCATTCATTCATCTGTCTTGTAACATGCTGAAAATATTTGTACTGGCATGTAAGAAAGCAACTACAGTGCACCATTTAAGGATTAAAAATGTTTCTGAATAGAAGAGTCGGTATCTACAAGCCATTGCTACCTTATAACGCTGGGTAGGTTCAGACACTATTACATTCCTTACATATTTAAAAGGATACTTTTGAGCACATTTATTTTCCCCTCAGTTTTACAGCTTTCATTAAACTAAACAACGGCTTTTTGTGCTTTTTTTTTTCTTTACCCCCCTTTGCATGCTCAAACTGGAATTGCTTGCCTTGGCAACAAAATCCTGTCATTTCCACTCACGCCAAAAGCATCTTTTTTCCTGTATCACTGACCAAGCCCACTGCAGCCATGGCAAAAGCTTGATCCAAAAAGCTGCATCACTGGCAGAGAGCGAAGAGCACCCCTCCAAGAGTTGGCAAAGAAAACAGCCATGGGAAGTGAGAAGTGAGGAGACAGTGGGTTCTTTTACCAGCTTTCCTATTTAGAAACAGCTGAAAACTGCCCAGGTGTCAGCCTGTTTCATCACCTTCGCACGAGGAACCAGCCCGGCACTTAGCTCGCACTTTCCCCCGTGCCTAGAGCGGTTAGCAGAAGGCCAGGGGTTGTTTCTGCTGGTGTCGCGAACGCGAGTTTCAAAAAGGCAGACTCACAGGATCGTTAAGGTTGGATTGCACAAAGTCCCATTTCCCCGAAGAGAGCAGAAAAATCGGCAGCAGAGACTTCACTTCTCAGAAATCCTGACCTCTGCCATCGGGGAGACTTCTGGGAACGAGACGTTTTATGTCTTTTCAACATCACGAGCCTCCTCCTTCTCTTATGCTGGCAAAAAAAGGTCGGACACCACTAAACGCAGAGAAGCTCAAAGGCTGCTCAAATGTGGACGCCCAGGGTGCAGCCCACCATACTTCCAGCTTTTAAGCAGCTATAATAAATGGCATTGTAGTTCCAAAATGTGAAATAATATCAGTCTTCCCATCTCCGTGAATCTTTGCAAGGGAAAAGTAAAGATACAGACCCTTCACTAGGATGAACATTTGTTTCCACGCTTTTTTGTGGTTTTCTTTTTTTAATTACCTTAACATTCCCTTGGCTGCTTATAAATCTGGTGTCCAACAATTTGCTTTGTATACTTCACAATGCTGGCATTACGCTGACAAATTCCCTGGCTCTTCATTCCCCCCCCTTCTAAAAAAGGCACAACATTTGCCTGAATCCAGTCTTACATCTTCCCCGTCCTTCACAGACTCAAAAATGAACCGCATAAAATCTCACATTGCTATGGCTATTTTAATTTTTCACTCTTTTCTGACTCTTTCCATTCTTTGCACACCTTCCACATCATAAAACAGACCGTTAATGTAATTTATCATTGCCTTCAACTAACATCTAACATATTTATAAAATGATTTCCATTTTGTTGAAAGACAAAAAGTATGGGCTGTTTATAAGGTCAAAGCAAACAGAGGAAAATCTCTTCAGAAATTGTAAGCCAGAAATGACATATGATACCTAAAACTGTTTGAGAACTGATGACTCTTGCCTGGACTGCCACCAGCTCCAGTCTTCTGGTGGCATTAGGAGAAAATGATCCTAGTTCTTCTGAAGCTAAGAATGAAGCGGAATGATGAAACTTCAGCACAGATCCGAGGGATTTCTACCCGCACACCCAAGGCAAGGACTGCTGTAAAGACAGCTTTAACTGCCACCTTTCATCCCACTCTACAGTGGGAGGAAAAGAGAGGACTGCAAACATAAAAGTGAGGAAAACAGAGGAGTAAAGTCCAACATTTAGAAGTCCCCTGTGACACCAGCACCGACTACCTTCCATCCGGCTCTGAGAAACCAGGAAGTGTGAGGAAGGACCAATTTTGCTGGCACATGGGCAAGAGAGAAAGGGCTCCTCAAAACTAGGAATAATAAACACATCTCTAAAGAAAGCCATGGCTGAGGCAACTCAGAAATCCAAAAAAATTATATTTTAAGGGTCTACAAGTGCACTATGTAGTGCATATGTTTAAACATATGTACGTGGGACCGTCAGCCAGAGTGCTAAAAAGGAAGAGTTGTCATTAATATTAGCTTAATGCAGTGTTGCCCATTTGTTGGATTTTAAACCCCCATGGCTCACGAAAAACTAGGCTCAAGTCTGAATTTGAGGAAGTGTTAGGTGCCTAACTGAGGCGGTGTTTCTGAACACGCAGTCTGGGTGGCAGCTGGAGCGCAGGATGAGCCGCCCGAGCCAGCGAGAATCACGCCAGCTGAGTTAAGAGGTGGCTGGATGGGAGAGTGGAAAAGAAGGAATGCCAGGCCATAACCACTAGCTACACACTTTCGGGTTAATAAGAAGAGGTGTCAGTTGACTTCTGTGTTCCAGATTGGGGGAAGAAAAAAAAAGAAGAAAGAAAAAAAAAAAGACCAGTTGTTTTTCCATCATTCAAGAATTATTGGCTGCCTTTGTATCAAATACAGAAGCTGTGTGGCCATGGCAGAAAAATCTCATTTTCAGAAGAGGAATGAGCTGAATCATCACTTACCTCTGCGCAGATATCTGAAGTGAAATTCTCTCTGCCTCCCTTCCCCACTCCCAGGCCCCCATAATTAGTCCATTGTTATAAAATGTTAAGAGCATTCCACTACACTTTATAAACGAGGGTGAATATGGGGAAACCATTTGTCTTGGTAGACAGAGGAGGCAAGTAAAACACTTCTTTCACTACTCAAAGCAAGAGTTCGTTACATAAAAATGTAGAGAGCAGTTAAGACGTCTGAAGTCTTCTAGCCCTACAAATGTGACACCAAGAAAAGCAGGCACTAAGAAGCAGCACATTTTTCAGCCACCACAAGACAGAAGGAAGAGTAAGATTGAGATGACACATTTTTTGCTCATCTACTTCTGGCCCTGTTTGGTCACCGCAGCTTGTGGAAGCATATGAAGCTACTGCTGTGTTAGTGATTAGTAAAAGGGCAACAAAGCTGGTGAAGGGCCTGGAGAACAGATCTTAAGAGGAGCGATTGAGGGAGCTGGGACTGTTCAGTTTGAGGAAGAGGAGGCTGAGGGGGAACTCATCGTGCTCTACAATTACTTGAAAGGACGTTGTAGAGAGGTTGGTGCTGGTCTCTTCTCACAGGTCATTAGGGACAGAACCAGGGGGAATGGGTTCAAGTTGCAACAGGGCAAGTTTAGGCTGGACAGTAGGAAGAAATTCTTCACGGAAAGAGTGGTCAGACACTGGAACAGACTGCCTGGGGAGGGGGTTGAGTCGCCATCCCTGGGTGTGTTTAAGTGTCGCTGAGATGTGGTGTTGGGTGAGATGGTTTAGGGGTGAACTTGTAGTGTAGGGTTAATGGTTAGACTTGATGATCCCAAGGGTCTTTTCCAACCTGAAATGTTCTGTGATTCTACTATTTACTAAATGGGACTGTAATTAAGAATACTAGTGCAGGTGGCAGAAAGAGGGAAGAAGAGAAAGAGCTACAATTAACTGCACTTATTTTGAAAAAATGATTCAAAAAACAAAACGCGTTTGTACTGTATCCCTAAGACAGATTAACCTCAAGAATAAAACCAGGGCATATGAAATCTTCTAACTTGGGAGGCTGAACATACCAGCAGTAAGAAAACAAGACCCAGTTGCTTTCTCTCATTTGTGTCGTATCAGAGCCCATCGAACTCTCCAAATCGGCTGTTACTGGGTATTGCTGTTGCAAAGCTTAAAACACCCCCATGGCTCAGACCTTTGAATTTTTCCGTGACACAGTCTACAGTGACCACAGATATGAAAGTGGTTCAAAGCACATCAAAAAGCAGGCAAGCCAGTGGCTAAAAATGTACAGTCTCAGGTTGGAAATCCATGCTCCACGTTAATATGCATACTGAGCCAACAATAAAACAAACCAACAACAAGATGGCCAGTGTCGAATTTTGTTCATTTTCCCCTTTTCAGGTTATCTTTCAAACTATTTAAGGAAAAAAAAACCAAATGAACCGAAAACCACAAGACAAAAAAAAACCCCGTATAAAGTCAAAATGAGAGGTGATGAGTAGAACTCTTAACTATCATATCGATTCCTAATTTCCTGGGCAGTCCTATAGGATTAACCTGACCAAAATCATTGCTGCGAGAGCCCTTTATATTTCCAGTACTCCAGCACTCTTCCAACAAGGGCTTGCTTCCACCTTCTCAGGGAAGGTGACAGAAAGCCTAAGTGACACAGAGACACGGCTGAACACTGCCAGAGCCTCAGTGCCACAGAAGGAAACGACCTGTGGGAGTAGCGTGGGGAGCCCGCTCACCTAGAGCCAACATTGCTCCCTCTTCAGCATGAATTTTGAGGGAAATTTCTGGGGAGGAAAAAGCCAGGTATCAGATGAATCAAACACTTTCAGCCTATAGCACTACAGAGATCCAGACAGTTCCTGCGTAAGCAGCACAGCTAATTAACTCTGTGTTGATTAATGGTGCTCTCTCATATCAAGAATTTATTGAGTCTATTATTATATACAAGGTCATAATTGCCAAACAGCCACAGCTAAATACCACTCCTTGCCATCTCCTCCTTTGGCATCATAATGTAAAAAGCAACTGGTATTTGTTTGTTAATTAATATGAAATATTTTAAGTCTTGCACCATAAAACTTACCACTGGTGTGCTCTTTTCTAAATAGCCCTGAAGGAACTGAACTATTATAATACCTTAGGAAGAACATCCTCTCTTGAACTGGGGTGGGATGGGAGGTGTCTGAGGTCGTTGTAGCAGGGCTTCTCCTGTGCTCAGGCATTCACCAAAAGAGCTATTCTTGAATATTTAGTCAGCAGTTACTCTACTTCCAAGGCGCATTAAGACAGACCAGCAAAAGATGTTCTTATGCAAGAATATGAGTGCCCACACCAAAACATATATTGAGAATAATTATTTTGGAGAAGCTGTGTCAGTAAATTTCCAAGCACAACTGAGATCAGTTCAAGGCAGATCATCTAACTTCACCTCAGGGCAGCAACAAAGATCAAAAAGACACTTGAACTCCTTAGTCCTTTCTGGGATCTTTAAATCCAGGGTTAGCTGCTGTTTAGGGGAAGTATAACAAAGCAGATCCCTACCGTGAAAGAAAGAAGCCCACAGGTTGGGTAATGCGAAGGTCTTCTTCAACCACATTTGCTTCCAAAAGAAACAGGGCACGGGCAGCATAAACTAGGTCTGACTGTTTTTTTAAACTAATTTAAGGCAAACCTTGGAAGAGAGATGGTTTTTACGTTGATTCCCCTTGTCATGCTACGAACACCAGGGATTAGCACAACTCTATGGCGAATAAAACGTGCATTAACTTGAGCAGTAAGGCACAAGCAACCAAGCTCTCTAGCTGAGCAAACTGCAGGTGCCCAAGGTTGAATCAACATATCAGCTGAGCATTTTGTCAAAAATAGGACTGTTTTTTCTCCAAGACTGCTGCCTGAAAGCAAACAAAATACACCAACAGATGCAGTGTCAGAAATGAAACCGTCACACTTCCTCAAATGCGAAGTTATTCCTGGGACAGCATCCACCCAGCTGAGAGAGAGTAATTTACACAGCACCTACTTTTGATGCTCCAATATCCCAGCAAGGAACAGTGCAACTCAACCCAGCAGGCTCTTGAGCAGATCGATAATCTCACTGGGCCGGATGATACTTGAAGAGATTTTGTTACTTCTGTGGGTCAGAGCCTTCTCCTTTTGCTGGGTGTTAGCTGCAAACCAGTGTTCTGCAGTCACTAGGTGAAATTTCGTTCCTCACTAGAGCTTTTTGAAGGCAGAATACAAAGGAACGAAGCTTAAGGCACTGAACTACATCTTCTTGTCCACCTCCTTTTAATATTTGTCCCCGCAACTGAGTCAATCAAAAATTCTTCAGACAGCTGTCTGAAAGCGCTCAGGTCTTTAAAGACCTCTTTGAAAGGGCTGGATACCATGTGTCTCCACAGAGTCATCTCTCAGGAGTCACAGGGGGCTTTCCAGACAGTCATCTGGAGTTGTCTTCAGCCAGCCCCGCAGGAACGAGAAGTGCTGAACATCACGTGCCAGCTCTGGGGCTCACTGTCATTTGTGGCTTCTTTTCCAGGCAGCTCGCTGGTAAATCACAGACCTGCCTTGGAGGGCACGAAGCAGTCACAAAACCCCATTTAAAGATACGCAAACTCCACCCAGGAACAGGAACCAGAAGATCCTAAATGCAATCCCTGACTAATGTGAATCCTGTGGCTACACCTGCAGGAAGAGGCTGAGAGTGAGGTTTGCTGCAATCAGCTACCCCAGGTAACCACATCTGCAAGGCTGGGGCACGTGAGTGCTCCTGGGCTGTGCAATTTCCCCACCAACAGTGCAAACATTCTTGGAGACTCAGGTCCAGACCATTCTCTCTCTGAGCTACCTGGCTGCGTGAGCTTCCTCTCTGTAGAGGAGGACAAACCTGTCCAGCTCCATTTGTTCTACTTTGCAGAGAAGAAATTACACTCGCCTGCGTAGCAGGGGTGATGCACAAATTCCCCAGTCTAAGAAAATGCTTCTAGAAGGAGCAATCTCCTTCTAATTAGAAACTAGATAATACGTCTGTAAACAAAACTTAGTGAGAAGACTGCTCGGTTCCAGCCTGACATGAAACAGGCCTTGTGTGAACACACTCCAAGGGCACCATCTGATCCCACTGATGGTAAATTCTCCTATTTGAGGGGTTATCTCCATTTCTCTGAAACCACCTTGTGCGTGTGCTCTGTGGCAGAGTCACACAGTCCTGGATTGTTAGGATATTCAGTCTAAACAAGCGGCACTGACACTCAACGGGCTGATCTCACTTGCAGCGTTTGCAGTGCCAGAATACAACACTAAGCCTACGACACAGGATTAATGACCAAAGACAGCCACCCTCCACAATAATCCTTTACCTACCGGCTGACCTAGAAACCATCTCCTAACAGAGCACTTTCTCTTAAGCAGCACCAAAGCTAATTTCACACTTTATAGAACAAATATGTAAATAAGATCTGTGCTGATCGAATTTAACACCAGGCTATGAGGCTGCACGCCATCCGTTCATTTCTCATCTTGCAACATCCAAAGATTGGCATCAACCCACACAGTAAGCAGGGCTGCATCTCATAACAGAAGAGCAGGGTTAAACATACACCTAAAGGATTGGGGCTTGTTTACATTAAAAGAAACTTCCTCGCACGGGGCTCGATCCCCGTCGAGCGGGATGCAGCAGAATCACTCACCTAAGCGCCTCGCTCTCAACAAGAGGCAACGGCTGTGGGATCTGGCACACGCTGTTGACGGGATCAGTAGAGCACTTTGGAAATGTTCCTGGAGTCAATGACTAAATAAGTCCCTCTCTTGATTTTAAATCGGAGATAAATGCCGCGTGTCGCACTGGCAAGCACATTAAAGCAGCTGGAAGCACAAAGACAATACTGGGTATTTCAGGCCTTTGTTCTCTCATTTTTTTACCCTTGGCATGTTAAACAACTAAAGACCACACTGAGCAAATCAGTGTTTTACCAGATAATAACGCCAGCTTCTCGCTCCAGAATCCCAGGCTCCCTGCTGCCTCAGGCAGGGAGCCCACCTTGGTGGCTCATGGGTCCAGCCTGCAAGGCCCAACAGGGCAGGCTCTGTGCTGCCTTAGTGCACAGAAGACAAAAAAAAAAAAAAAAAAACACCTTAAAAGAACAATAAAGCTAACAATAAAAAATAATAACAATAGTAAGGTAATAAATATTTTTTAAAAAGACCCACACATCTAGGAAGGAGAAAATGAAAACACTAGAGAAAAGGACACGTTGTCCACCTTTGTCTATTATAAGTATGGAAAAAAGGTACTTTATACACAGAAACACAGAAAGGCAGGTGTTGCCCCCAGCGTGTTACTATAAATGCCAAGCAGCTTCCCCATATTCCTGCAAAGCTGGTCTAGATTCAAGGCAGCCAAAAGCAAAACTTCACCCGGGGATGAGATTTCCGAAGGCAATCTGCAGCCCTTTCACCTTGGAAAGGCAAAGAGCCTATCATGCTAAAACGACGCTACGATAAGATGGGTTATGTGCTCCATCTGAACGGTACTGCCTACATTATTAATGGCAAAATGCATATAAAAGCTTACTAATGTTCACAGTAGTTTCCTTCCCCAGAAATGATCTGATCATATTTAGAATGCGAAAGCTTGCGCATCGAACAACTGTCCACAAGAGCAGAAAGAATTAAGGAAGAAATGCAAGTGTCATTTCTTATATACCGAGTCTGATAATGACTGTGAAAGCATCTTAGAAAGCATAGAGATGATAAAAGTGTCAGGCTTCCTTGGAGTTTACCAACACTGATCTAAAAAGAGGCTTTGCTTACTTGCACTGGACTTGGCATTGCTAGCTCAATGGTTGGACTCGAGGATCTTAAAGGTCTTTTCCAAGCTGACTGTTGTCTTCATTTTATACACTGCAGGTAGCAATACTTGATTTTTTTACATTTTTACTATTAAATTTCTTTAAGTTACATGCTCTCTACTGCTAGTAATACTTCACTTGCAGGGACATCAGTTAGAGGTACGCAACTCAGTAGGTACCAACCAACTATTTTGCTACGATGTTTTGTTGAGCAACAGGTCTGTAAAATTAAAAAGGCTGCAAGACGGGGAAAGAACAGGTCACATGATGAGATCAAAAAATGTGCTGGAATAGAAAGGGCAAAGCTTAAGCATCAAATCTTTCATCACTGGTGATTATTTGCAGATTTTCTGTGCCATTAAGGATATCAATGTGTGGCCCTTGGAGCAATCCTACACATATATAATTCAACAGTAGAAGGGTTTTTCATAAGAAAAAAAGCAAGAGAATAGAAGAGATGCCATCAGGTACATCTGTTAAGACGATGTGCACAAGTCAACCATTACGGTTTCGCTTCCTTCCTCATAAAGGGGCAACTGCGAGGCAGACGCGTGGGCTTCACAAGGACTTTCCCCTGCAAGTACTCCTTTTAAAATAAGAAAGCAAGCCATTAGAAACAACCCCAGCACAAAAAATGCATGTCCATGCTTAAACCAGCTCATAAAAGAAAGTACAAACGTCAAGCAGACAAGCCTACGTGAGGCGAGGAGGTTCAGCAGGCACGTATTCAATTGCCTCCATTTTTCTGGTTGTACATCTGCAGCCAGGAAAGACTTTTTCTTGCCCCAAAAGCAAAACACACGCAAACATCTGTCATCAAAAAGCACGCGCTTCTTCAGAAGGTCACAATTACTGAGCCGCAACTAAATGCTGTAATTTGTTGACCAGCTCCTTGCGAACTTCAATAACGACCTCAAACCCTTGGATAAAACTGCAAAATAATTTCCTCCCTTTAAATGTAATTTTGTAATGCTTTGATTCCCACCCATCACCAGGCTTGAGGGCTCCAACAGCATGCTGCTACATGTTTCCAGCACAGCAATTAAAACAAAGCTGAAGCTTCAGACAGCCACTGTGGGAACTTTCCAGTCCAAGCTTTCCAGCTAACAAAAAAAGTGACAACCGTCAGATACGTTATTGTGGAAAATAATGTGAATTTGAACACGGAAACAGCTGAAAATGCCAGGTTTTTCAGCTAATGAGCATTCAAACTAAATGTTTAAAATACAGAGTTACTGTGCCAGCAAGTTTTGCTCAACTCTATGTTCTCAAGAAGAAAAGGTGGAATAAAAACTAGAAGAAATGGTCAATGTTATCAGAATACACTTTGCAACAGTTGCCCAATAGGCTTATATCCACAATATCTGGGTCCTGCAAGCATCTGGTGACACTAGAACCTGCGTGAATACCACTGAAAGAAAGAAGAAAATCTAGACAACAGATTAAAAAGAAGCCTAAAAACATAATATGCTGAAGCGTTAATTAGCTTGTACAAATATTGCCCAAGCCTGCAGGCAGCCTGAAACGACAGCTCCAAAAAAGTAAGCCACCAGCTACATCCAGCGTGGGCACTTTTATCCCCAGGTCGCAGAAATCGTCTGCCCACTCTCGAGCAAGGATCCAGATAAAAACACCACCTTGCCCAAACCAAGCCGTTACGCAAGCACCCAAACCGAGAGGAACATTTATTTCTCCACTAAATGTAGCCATGACAACCACATCTTCATTTAAGAGATGAGCAGGAAGAGGTCACGAGGCACTCGTCATGCAGGGATAAAACGCCACACCTCAGGCGCGCGCAGGAGGGTGGGTTTCGCTGGGTGCCACCTGCAATTCAAGAAAAGGAGCATCCCAACACGACAGGCACACACCCCCTCAAAACAGCCCAGGTACCTCGGTGCAACCGCTGCAAAACCTGTGCAGCATTTCCAAAAAGCAAACTTCTGGAGGATTTCTCTGCTAAAGAAATATCTGTATCACCAATGCGAGCACCCCGCACCACTCCAGAAATTCTCCTGATTCAAGTGCTTCTTGTTTACTTTGAAACAAGCCATAAAATTACCAGAAAGCGATACTGCAGAAGCCATGAGCAAAAAAAGCAAGCAGCTTCCTTTTCACGCTTTTATCTTTGGCAACTCAAAGCTTCCCCCATCTCTAAACAGAACCTTCCCTGGAGGCATCTGAAAGACATGTAGGAACATGGTTTAGTGGAGGACTTGGCCGCGTTAGGTTGGTGGTTGAACTCGATGATCTTAAAGGGTCTTTTCCAACCTAAATGATTCTACGAGTCTGTGTGACAGAGCTCAGGTGCCACCCATCCCAGATGACAGCGACCACCATCTCTACTGGTGTGAACAAGGGCAGAAATTTTGGTACATCTCATGCGTTCTGAAGTTTTTATTTTAAAGTGCACGGAGCGACATCTCACGGTACGTACGGGCATGCCTAGAGACATCACGGCTCCAGAAAGTCAATGGCTTCGCAAGAAATAAGAAAGAAACACTTTTGTGGGGAAACTCTTCCTTCCCCCAGTTCCCTTTGTTTTGTGGCTATCCGAGTATTTTGTACCAGAACGGCTTATCCCTTCCTTGCTGTGAGCCCTTCCAAAAACATTTGTCAGCCTGCAAATTAACACACACCTTAGTATTACCTAGCAATTATACAAGCAAGGAGAGGAGGACTGGTCAGACCTCACACCATGCAAAACTAACCCGTGGGCTGGCTGTGGCCACAGGGCACAGGTTCATTACTCCTATTCTATACAGCAGATTCAGGGGCATCTCAGATCCTTTTTGCTTCTCAGAGAGAAAGGACACAGAGAAAGACAGTCTTGTCAACGAAATGATTCTGAAATAAGTTAGATGCACTATCATTTGGAAATTTAATCGGTTTTGTTAGGCGATTATTTGTTACCGCTACATTCATTTTGGTTTTAAGTGCACTCAGATGGAAGTCCAGCCTTTGCCCAGCCAATTTTTGTTATCTCTGACATCTGTTTAAAATTATTTAAACATTTGTTTAATGCTGTTCCTCTGCGACCATAATGAAAAGGATCCTGATGGTCAGCGGAGAACTGTCAGACACAGGAAAACATTTGGGAAAGGGAGGGAGAGGACTGGCCCTTTCAGTTCTAGTCACACTGCATTACTCTTGGCAATCAAGGACATCAGGCAAAATACCAGGAGACAGGATGAGGTTTTGCAGTTAATGGCAGCCTAAGTGCACACACTAACCATTTATCTGGGCTTCATTACCCTTACGCATGCATACGTATGCTTGTAGGGTAGCCTAAAAATAATTCTGTTGTTTTGTACTTAGAGAGCCTGAGCCGGTGACACCTGAAGTCACGGTAAATTTCAACCAAGACACAAAGCACCGCATCTCTTAAAAGTTGCTACACAAGCTTCACCTCTAGGTAACTTCCCATCTTGGTTTTGTTTATAGAAAACATTCTCAGTGTTTTTCAGAGACAGAATTATACATTTCCCCTGCAAACGAGCAAATTAATACTAATTGGTCCCTATAATCAGCGACTAGGCAGGGGAGAGCTTGCATCAGCCTCTGACAGAGCTCAGTGAGGAAGATGTCCCCACGCACGAGCCAATCAAACCGCCGCTGCCTCCAACAAGGCACAACGGGCACATTTGTGCCAAGGCGTGTGAAGGCAACCAGGTCTGTGCAGGCAGAGAGTTGGCACCCCAAATCAAACACAGCCACGTGCCAAGTGACTTCATTGGCTTGAAACAGGAAGAAGAGGAGGGGTGTAGCTGCAGAGACAACCTGCAGGCCCGTGGGCACTGCTGGCAGCCTTGCAAGGAGTGCCTTGGCCGGCAAGGTGAGATCAAGACACCACAGAAAGTTAAGATTTTTCCAAAAGCTAACTCACAGAAGTCTACATGGGGAAATCTTCTAAGATATTCTATCCCCTCAACAGAGTGCTAACAGGAGCAATTGTCTCTGCTGCCCAGAACCACCAACAGAAACCCTGGAGATTAAATGCACACTCAGCAGAACTCTGGTTTTCTCTTGAAAAGTTTGCAAGATGCTAACGGTGCTCAAGGAACCAGGTATCTCGGTGCAAGTAAGAAGAATAAGCCGTGCAAGGAACTACAGGCAGCAGAAAGCAGCCTGCATCTGCTAGTTACTCAGAGAACAGGAGAGACATGAGTCCAAACAACTGCTGCTCAAAAGCAGCCACAGAAGTCAAAAACCGATCGATACGTTCACCCTCAGAGAGCTTTGGTGAAAGGGAAAGGAGACTCACGAGAAGGAAGGAATGGCACCTTAAAACACAGGAAGGAATGAAGAGCTGCAGCAGGCAGGTTTCCTCAAACAGCACCCGATGGGCATGGCAAGGGTTTTCATGTCCCATCACATGCGCAGAGCCAGGCTCAAGCCACAGTAGTGCAGCTCACACCTCAAAGCTTCTGGCCACCCACTTGTGGAAGCACTTGTCTCCTGCGCCTTCTGAACTCTAGCATAAATGTAAAGACTTTTACCACACACAGCTGCATCCTCACACGATATAAAATACTAATGCTCAGCAAAATGGAAGAGGTACAACCAATCAACTGGACAGGGAACAACACAGCAAATAACTCTTAGAATTGAAAAATATCTTTTTTTTCCAGTCCTTAAAGCAATTTGCATGGTAGCTGTAATCAACATTGACTGCAGAGATGGTAAAAGAGGGAATGGATGATACTTTTAAGACTTAGAATAAGTTATTTGTATACAACAAGTAAAACATTTAGAACATCTGAAGGTTTACAGTTGCACAGACACAGCACTACAAAGACTACAATCCCAGGCACTTAAGTTTTATGCATTATCTTCAGTTGTTTTCAGCTTAACATTTAGTAATTCAAAAATGGCTGGCAGGGGTTTACTGAAGAAAGGAAAGCCTGGAAGAAATTCATGCAGAAATGACTGATGGTAGAATACACTTCCTGTGGTTAAACGATTTAAGGGTTTCTTGTGGCCTGACTGATGAGCTAGCAATTACCATCGCTGGAAGCTAATTCAAGCAACCTACACTAATGCCAAACTCTTAAACTAAGCTCTCCTGCCTAAGGAGTGAATGCAGCCAAAAGTACCAAAAATCTCTTTGAGGGATTAAGCACAGCAATCCCTTAGCACCTTTCAGCTCTATCAATAAAGAAGTAATAAAAAAAGTCTGTGTCGTCAAAGCCTGTATGAGAAACAGCACGATTAACTTCTCCTCTGTCTCAGCGCTCCATGTGCTGTTGCATGGTAAGAGAAGCCAAGAATGGAAGCGAGAAAGAAACAGGTTATTCAGAGAAACAAGCGTTTAAACCCTCAGTGTGGGCGTTCTCTAGGCTCATTCTCCAAGAAGCTCTCCTCGCTGGTCAAGAAAGTCATGGATCCAGAGGACAGTGTGTGCAACAACACGCAGAGGAGAAAGCTCTTGGATTTGGAGTCAACCTCCCCTGAGTACTGCAAGGAAGACCTGAACCAGACTTCAGCTCAGTGCACAAAAAGCAGCCCACGCTCGCAGCCGCCCAAGGCCCGACCGCTGCAGGAACGCGTGGTACACGGTGTCCTACGTACCATAATGCTCACTGCAGGAGACCGCAAGCACACAGACTGCTGTGGCCTCTGGCATTTAAGCAAAAGGAAACCGTTTCCTGAACCGCTGCAAGTTGTCACTGACACAATTGCCTCGATCCTCAAGAGCAGGAAGAAACGCAGAAGAAGCCTGCTCCTGCAACCAGTTTGAGCACAAGTAGGAGCTGTTGCAGGAATGAAAATCTTCCCAGGCACATCGTTCTTCACCTCTGTTTTACCTCAGCCTGTCTATAAACATGCGGGGCTGCTGCCACTGCATCTCTTTCAGTTAGAGGTGGGCCAGCCTGGGCACAGTGCTCTTCAGACCTGATGTAGATGAAAAGTACAGATCAACCCGATGCCGCTGTAGCCTGAGCAGCCCCAGCACCTTGGTTGCAACTGTCCAGACTGCTGCTGGGAAGGCTCTGAATACAAAGAAACAGGCACATGTAAACTTTTCCACTCCGTTCAAGAGGAAGCACCACAGCCATCTTTAAACACGTCCTCCCCCTCCCTCCACCCTCTCAGAAGCGAAAGAAAAAGATCTGGTGAAGAAACTGAAGAGATCTCGAAAGAGATCCAGTAGGATGAGTACAGGTGGACCAACACATCCCTTAGTAAATGATGGGAGACATGTATCCACAAAGAAAAACCATCGGCCTGTCATACCGTGTCCCAGGCCACAAGCTGACCAGGAACCACCGTGGGCACCCGCCACTATTTTGAGCATTCCCAAAGCAGGTACACTGCGGGGGCATAATGGCAGCTCTAAGAAGCCTCATCGCCCAGCTTAGAGGGCTCTCAGAAGAGGAGGAAGAATGCTGACAACAGCCTGTCATTTTTTTATAGTGATACAGAATTCATCAAGACATGATCCACTTGACTTAAACCTGTTTTGACTTCTGCTGCTGCTGCAGAAGCAAAATCCTTGCTGCAAGATTCCAGCAAAGGTTTAAAAACTCTAATGGCAGTAAATTCAAGGGCTTCATAAAACGTACAAAAAGCATCAAGATGGTACAACTGTGGTTCTCTTTACCATGTGTATCTTTAACATTAATGCTTGCTGTTTGGATTTTTAACAGGCAGCTCCCACCTGAAGCTCCTTATTTATGAGACTCAGCCTGTGCACCACAGGGTAGCGAAGCCTCACAGTGCAAAACATTTTCTTTGCCTGTCCTAAGCACCACATCGGAAGACGAGGATGTTCGAGGGACATGTCAGGAGGCAGTCCATAAACACTGGCTTCTGCTACACACGAAAACTGGTTACAGATTGTAGGGGGTCACACCGCACCGCTTTTACTTTACAAGTGGCTTTATCCTTTTCTTTTTCCTATCGAAACTCCGACGTGCTATGCAGCAGCTACGTGCGTGGGGTAGGTGTTCTCAGAAAAGCATAAAGAGAGCACAAGGGAGGCTTGTGATGTCTGGGTAAGGGGTATCTGGAGAGGGGCTGGCTGCAGACACCGTTCCTGAACCCAGCGGGAGTCTGAGGCTCGCAGGACACCCACGCCACGGATCACAGGCAGACCACGTTACATTAAAAATAGCAGATTAAAGCACGCAAAGCGCGTAACAGTTGGTAGAGCGTGAGGACGAATCAGGATGCGGGAGCCGTAATATCAATTTACTAAATATTTTTAAACGCTTTTGACGACCAGCGATGAGAAATACTTGACTACTGACGGCAGCTGCCCGCCCATCGCTAAATTTAACGCGATGGAAGGCTTTAACGCCTCGCTTTCCCCCGAGTGACCACAACGAAACACAACAGGCGCTTCCTAACGCGAAAAGGCTACGAGAAAAAAACGCTTTTCCACGCGTGGCACGGGCAAGGAACCGGGGGAAGGAATCCCGAGGAAAGGGCAAGCGGAGCCGAGAGAGCGCGGCCTTTTACAAAACGAGCCGACGCCCGCGGGAGATGCCCGGGCTCCACAGCGCTGAGCCCTGCCCGGAGGGAACGTCCCTCGGAGAGGGAAGGAGAAGCGCGTCCGCGGCGAAGGGGAAGAAGGGGAGGCCGGCGCCGAGCCCCGCCGCCTCCGCTCCGGGCCCCGGCTGAGGAGACGCGGGGCCTCCGCCGGGCGCTCGGGCCGAGGCTGAGGGCAGACCCCGCCGCCCCTCTCCCTGCCGCCGCTCCCCACCTGGTCGGCGAGCTTGAGCACCGCCATCCTCCTCCTCCGCCGCCGCTCCTGCCCACCAGCACATGCAGCTCCTGCGGCGGCCGGCGAGCTCGCCCCGGCACCGGCGCTCAGGCGGCGGCGGCTCCGCGCCGGCGGGGCGGGGCGGGGCAGGCCGCCTCGCCTCGCCCAGCCCGGCCCGGCCCAGCCCAGGAAGCTGAGGCGGGCGGGCCGCAGCCGCCGCCGCCGCCGCACGGGGGCCGGGCCTCCACCTCACCGCCGCCCGCGGGCCGGGCCGCCGCCGCCTTTGTCCCCACCGTCGCCGGGGACACCTGCGGCGCGGCACGGCTCGGTCTGGGGGACGGAGACAATCCGCGCCTTCCCCCGAGAGATCCCGGCCTGCGCGGGAGCCCCTTCGGAGGGGAAGCCGAGGCCTTGACTTGCTTCTTTTTTTTTTCTCTCCCCGCGAAACTGTCCCCAGCACATCCCGTCCAGCAAGTGCAGCAGAACGCGGGAGGCTCCTGACCGAGTCCAAGTCTTTCCACATTCAACCTGTTATTTCAACGCTTCAAGGATGGACACGCCAGATAAACCGCACTGGTTTTTAAGCAAGCGAGCGAACGAGCCCCGAGGTCACTGTCCTGGGCTGCAGAGTTAAAGAAGCATCGTCCAAGGGTCCTGTTGGGCTGACCTGGGGGAAACTCCAGTTCCACCCTCGGGTCTGGCTGTCAGGGCGACTCGAGCACCAGACCAAGACTGCACAGCCCAGCACATAAAGGTGAGGGGAAAAAAAAACAGTAATAAGAAGCACAAAGGGGTAAATTCTTTCTTACCCCTCGGAGTCGATGAGCTGAATCCCCGAAGCGTGTGATTTGATTAAAATCACTGGCACGATGTGCAGCGAGAATAGTTACAAACATGCTGAAGATAATGAGGGTAATTACATTTTTCCAGGGACACGTAAGTGAAGAGCAAAGGATTGAAGATTCCCTCTTCTCATCCCCTGTGTTGCACAAAGAGGCCAGGTATTTCCCCACAAGTTAGATTCTGCAGCAATGAGCTCCCGTACCCCGCGACACATCCCATAGGATGGTTTGACACAGTTTCCCATACCCCACGACACATCCTCATAGGAAGGCTTGATGACTTTTCCAACTTTCATTACAGAACTGGGCGACTTTAAGTAGTTTAAAAAAAAAAAAAGAAGAAAGTTGTCTTCCACAGGAGAAAATTAATCCAAGAAGGAAACACATATTGGTTTCAGGCTTCTGAAGAATCATTATAAACAGGGATCAAAACTAACATACAAGCTAGAACACATTTTGATTCCATCTATTTTAAAAGGGTCTTAATGGAAAAACAGTGTTAACATGAATCAGTCTCCTAAAGGACAAAAAAGAATAAAAAAGCAGCAAGTGATTCCTGTACCTGTTAAGAATGTGTGAACTCAGGCAGAATTTTTCTTCGCCCCTTATGGTCTCTGTTGTGCCAGAACACCTAGAAGCATCGCACTTGCATCAGTGGGTTTGCTCTGTGTCAAACCACGCACTAAGAAGGGCAGTTGGCAGCCCTGCGCTGCCACGCACCAGGGACCGGAGCCTTCCTGCATCCCACGAATTCAGCCCAGAAATTCTGCTTTGATAAGTCTGCTCCCAGGCTCTGTTGAAACACACGCTCAGCACACAGAGGTCAGAAGTAAGCAGAAGTTGGTTTCCAGCTGAGAACAAGAAAAAAAAAAAAAAAAAGAAGGAGAATTAAGGGAACTTTCAGCATCAGAAGGAAAGGTCTGTTTCGTTATTTTCCCTTGCAAAGGCCTATTTACAAGGAGTCAGCATTCACCACAGCACTTTCCTCGCAGTTAAATTTGGTGAATACATAAGGAAAAAGATTTTTAGGATTTGCTCTCTGTTCCCCTTACTTTCTGATCAAAGAATCTTGTACAAACCCTTGGACCTTCTTTGGGGCCACAGACAACGTCCTGTCAGCGAGCTAAGCTGACGGCATGCAAGCTGAAAGGAAATCTGCTGATGCAGCATGAGCCCAGTTCCTTGGGATCAAATAACCAAATTTGATGAGCTACTCTTCAAATCTTTTCCTGAAGTTTTTTGTTCCCAACAAGCACGGTCTCGTGCCACCTCCTCTTTTCCAGGTCTCACAGGACGGTGTCTGGCAGGACCAACCATCCAGGACAATGCCCCTTGGGAAGGTCCCCCTAGGGCACGTGAGGCAACAGAAAGTGTTCCCACCCCATACCAATGGAGCTGCACTCAGGTTGGGGAGGTCCTTACAATCATATTTACAATATCCGTCTAAAGTGCTATTCGCATGAACCGCCGAGATTAGTCACGGTGCTACAACCACCACCAGTCACCGCAAAGCAGTCCAAGATTTCTCTGGAAGTACAACGTCCTCCTCTCCTGTTCACAAAACAGCACAAACAACTACGTTACAGGCTTCTAACTTACCACACAGAATCAACTCTCTATTCTGAGCTATTTTACTCACATTGCAGTAATTTCATAGCACATTTTCAAGTGAAACAGTGCAGTATGCTTTTGGGAAGAAGATGTACAAAGAAATTAGTATCCAGAGCTAATTTTTCAAGTGATGGTCATACCCGCAACTCAAACGTGTAGCATTGTGTTGGTTTTCCATACTGAGACATTGACAAGTACCATCAAAACAGCGTGTGACAGCCTTATTGAGAATACACTTGCGCTTGCCAGATATTGTCATCTTGGATTAAGGCTGTATTTGGAAAGGAAAAAGCCTTAAGGCTACGTTAGACCTCTGACAGGGAACTGGAAAGAAACCCTTTGAGGATGGCTGGTGCATTCGTTCCTTACTGACCTGTGCACCATCCCAAGAGAATTCTGTGCATTCAGTCAAACCCTTCAGTGAAACACAAACACCCCTCCCTCGCCTTGAACTTTAGCACTTAATTTCTGGCCAACAACAAGGAAGAATAGAGCTGACCCAAACATCTTGCAGTTGCTAGTACTGAGATTTATCTTCTGACCACAACGCAATAGGGCTCTTTGCAGGATGCCAGCCCGCTGTAACAGGTCTCTGCCTTTTCTCTTATCTCAATCCTTTTTTTTTTCTGTCCCCAGCAAAACCAAAGTTTCCCCAGTTCCATCTGAAACTGGATGAACGCCATTTGCTATTAGCAGTCGTACGTGCATGAGCCACTTCCTCATTCAGGTTTTGTTTCAGGCAAGCACTTAGCACTCTTACACCCACTTGGGCTCAGCAAAACTCCCAGGCATGCGTAGGTTTAATCACGTAACTTCAACAGAACTTAAGCATCCTTATAAATGACCCGCCCTTTGTGAAGGTCTCACATGCCTCTTTCATGCGGTGCAACGTTGCAACTCTTGGTTCTGGCACTGACTTAGGACTAGAGAGACTCACTACCGATTCCCTCTCGTGCCACAATGTTCCCGCGTGATTCTGCGTGAGCATCCCGGCCTCGTGGTGCCTGGCCTTCTGCCAGCACGATGAAACTTTCCCACCTTGTGAGGTGTGGCACTCTAACACGGCTGGGGAAAGGTCTCAGGTAAAGGCCACCAGCTGCTGCTCTGAGCATTGCTCTGCCATCATCGTCTCAGTGTTAAGTCTTCCCACGCAACGTCAAGGAAAACAGTACCTGGGAGCCACACCAGAGGAAAAGAAAACAACCACATTGGAATAAAATCCATTTGCACTGCACTTAACTGCTACAGAGAAGTAGGATGTAGGTGGAAAGCAGGTGAACAGACTGAGTGCAGGCACCAGGTCAGGAGTCCTCCCTGCACCACTGTCCCTCCTGTAGCGACACAAACGTGCCTGCAATTTATCTGCTGGATCCCCACAAGCGCTCTCACATGTCAGACAGACAGATCTCTGCATTAGCCTGATGTTTCCGTAGCCTAACAGGATGTGGTCACTTAAAGGCAGCCAGAAGTCTGCACCTCCACCCTCCTCCCTGCTCCAGCTCTGCCTTCGCAGCTGAGCGGCAGGGGCAGGGGAAGGGCTCAGCTCCAGTTTGCTCTCCAAAATCGGGGCTCTTGCTGCATATAAGCAGGATGATCACCCAGGGATGGAGGGTGCAATTGTTCCTTGACGTGTGTTTGGCTCCTGCCTCGTGAAGAAAGCTAAAGCAAATACAGTCAGTGTATTCCTTAGCGGGGCGTGTTTGCCACTGTTGAGCGCGGATGAAAGACAAGGCTGATGGCAGAAGATACATTTGTTATTTCTAACCTTTTCTGATGACTTCAGGTACCTAGCATGCTCTGCTCCCTACCTGTTGCCTGTCCTCTAAGAGCAGCACACAGACATCCTGCTGTGCTTGCTTCCCCCTTACAGACTCGGTGGGAAAGTATGAGCATCATTATGAGACTGCAGTGGTGTAAGCAAGCAAAAACACACCGAGCTGTCTGAATCTGAAACAAAGGGGCAAACACAGGCCACAGCAGGAAGCCAGGCAAGGAAAACACCAGAGATGGTAACTAATTATTGCTGTCACCTCTCTGCCTCCTGCACTGCTAGAGCACACAGGGTGATGGGGGGCAGCAGGGGGTTGCTCTCCCGAAGTCTCCCCCCTCCCAGTTTAGTACGATTTATTTCCACGGTGAAATTTATTTTCTTTTTTTTCCCCAGGGGAGATTTTTTTATCTCATTACAAGTTGTTTTTCATCCTAGATCTACTTGTTTAATATTTTACATGGCGGGGGGGCAGAAATCAAACAAAACTAATCAATCCAGTGATAAAGACAGAGAGGGAACCAGATCTTAGCAGCATCTCCTCTTATCCAGACACAGGCCTCCCTAACTTCAAACACTTTTTGATTATACTTCTGCAGCCACAGGGTTAACTCAAAGAGAGGCTTAGACACATGATACAGTAGGAAAGTGTGAATTGGAAGCTGAAATTGCAACTACTGCAGCCTTCTACTGGTTAACCAAAAAGGGATAAACGGTCCCACGTATATTAAGGTGTTTTACAGTTGGTCTTAGCCAGCACCTCTCTTGCAGATGTCCATGCAACTAGTAGTAGGTATTGAAAACAGGGAGGGAATTAAGGCAGGTGACAACTAGACAGGCTAAGCTGGGTCAAGTCCTTTCTGGTTAGACCAGTCTAGAAACGCATCTCTGCAAAAGAGGAAGCACCAGGTTCACTTCAGCTCTTAAAGCAAAAGCAATGCGTTAACAGCCTGTGCAAATACATATCTCTCTTTACCATCTCTGACAAGAGACTGCAACAAAATTTCCAGCAACCTGTCACAAGAGCTGGGGTATTTCACTGTTTGGAGTTTTCACTTTAACTTCCTGTCCCTCTTTCCTGGAAAATACCAAGTTATCTGATTCCACTGTAAGTTTTCCAACAGACAAATGAAAAAAAAACCCCTTCCAAACCAACACACATATTAAGAAAAAATAAACCCCACATTGCATATTTAAGTGCACTACAGAGTTGCTGGCCTGGCTGTGGAATCTAATTCTGTACCAAACCAGACACTCTATGCAACAGATGCTAAGGTACTAGAGTTTAAAAAAAAAAAAAAAATAATAAGGAAAAGAAATTGAAGGAGGGGGGTTGGGAGGGGAAAAAAAAAAAGGATGAACAAAATCAAGTTAGGGAGAGGGAAGTTCAGTATTTAAATTTTCCGTTCTCAAGTCTATTCCATTTATGGCTATATAGAGTATCTTAAGTCTCCTCTATCATTAATCTTAAGTCTCCTGTGACATTAATCTTCTAGGAGAAACATGGGGAGAAAATATAAGAAAATTATATTTAAGGCTTCCTTGTGTATAGTGTAAACATGTGTATGAGTTTAAAGTATTCCAGTCCTACCCACCTTCCCCTTGCCCCCCAACTCCAGACAACAGTCTTTGGACTGTCTTCCAGTACTCACGGTCTGAAGTGATTCACCAGCTTTGAAATGTTCTTTTTTAATCTAAATCCTCATTTTCCACCAACTTACATTTCAAAGTATGCCCGATCTTTAAAGAATTCAGTAAATGGTCTCCAGGGTGTAGGGTTCCTGTTACATGAAAACATCCTCTGTACCTGCCCCCCTCTCAAGTGCAACATCACGTAATTGTCCAAGTTGTATTTATCTAACGAGTGATACTCATTAGAAAGTTTTCACGGATAGTTCAGACACTACACCAGCCTCTCCTTATACACTCATTTCACCTAAATAACCTACAGCAATTGGTTATTTGTAATCCTTAGCTTTGAACTCTGTTTTTTACTTTCATCCTTAAGATCAAGTTCACCAAGCTTTCACACTAGTATAAAATATCAAATTTTAATCTCGGCTGCATCAGGACATCATCATTATTTTAATATAAGATTTCATGTCCTTGGTTTCTTCACTTCTCAGTACCTGCAAAATCTTCTGCCTGGTACTATGAACAGCCAATGGGACACCAACGCATGCATGCCAGTAATGTTGAAATCTATCAGCTGAAACAACAATTTTAGAAAGAAACAACCTGGTCAGCTGTTCCAAAGTCACAGTCTTGAAAGTGAGGAGCATTGCACGAGCTACATTAGGTAGAAAACTGTATCAACCCATTCTTGGGGTGCAGAGAGGAAGAAAGGACCTCTGCCAGGACCTATCGAGTCCAACACCACCTCTAAGACTCACATAAGATTTGGGACTCCTCTGCTAGCAAATTATTTCTCCAAACTCAACCGTATTTTTCATGGTGCCCAAAAGCCAGCAAGAGATTTCATTTTTCAAGTCACACAAAGAAAGAAATCCCAACCCTGAAGTTGCACATAATCAGAAGGGGTGTGGAAGCACAGAGCGACTAACAGGCAGTTGCCACCAAGGAGGAAGCAGCACCGTGGTGGTTTTCTCTCTGATGTTAGGGTTTAGTTCATAACCCAAAGGGAGGTTTTTTTCCCTTACGTAAGAGAAGTTATGTGGCCAAGAGCTCTGTGGGGAAAATGATGTGACAGAGGGTGTCAGTAATGTTTTTGGAGGAATGCTGGAAGTCTGGATTAAGTTCAGATCTGCTGGGTGAAAGCTAATGGAAACAAACCAGCCTAACAGACTGTGGTCCGTGGTGCTTTATGGTTAAACACAAAACATGCTACACAGTACTTATTTACTCCCTTTCAAATAGGGAATACTACACTAGAACTTTGCAGAATGAAGGCCTCTGAAGTAAACCAATTAAAATACCTGGAAGGAAACCAATTAAAATACCTGGAATTTATGATTTCTTTTCGGAACAAAGCTTCTGGGAACAAATGGTGCACATGTTATAGTACCCACTTACCTCAAGCTAGTTGGACAATCACAGGTCATGCTAAAACTGATAGACATCCAAATTCTTCCTAGAAGACAAATCAGAAATAGCCTTTTGCTATAGCAATAGTTGGAAACAGCGGAAAGGCAATATTAACAGTCACAGGCTGGAAGCTTATCTGTGCACTGAAGAGGGCGATGGGCTCGGCTCCATGTGTCTACAAAAGGCAGAAAGCCAGAGTAAGAGCCAGCACAGCTCTGAAAATAAGCAGAAACACCAAGCTCTTTGGGGCATGGAATCAATGGGAGGGGCAGACTTGGAAAGAGTTTGTTCTGGATTCAGAAATGAAATTATCTACACACTCCTGTAAATTTAAAACATGATCATGTGTCACATCTGATTCACAGGAGTTTCTTGTTCTTCTGTCAGAAAATAATTTCACCAACCCCAAATTTCATCCTGCCACTCACGCAATAAAAAGAGAGCAGTGTTTTGCTTCTAACGTTTCTAGTGCCTGGTCCAACTGCAGTTTGTGTCCCAATACTTGGCCAACTGTACCAGCTGCTATGCAGGCTGAAGAGGACAAAGGTCTCCTCTGAAGAGCACAAACCTTTGGAACACGAGGAACGAAGGAAATCCGGCAGCACAGTTATCTTAGTTGAATTTTATTAAATTTTACCTTACATGCTTCCTCACTGCTGTAGAGATTTGCGTTTACTGACAGCATTCATTCTGAAGTGGGTGGTGGTGGTTCTCCAGATTACACATCCTGAGATGTTTTATTCCTCATCTTCGCTACTTCCTTGCTAAAAACTGGGATCTGACTTTTTACAACGGTTTACACTGTAAGCCTGAGGGAAGAAAAAAATCCATTTTTCTTTCTGTGCCTTGCTTAAAGAAGGAAATAAGTAACATGAGCCATGAAAGGACTTTGATCCAGAACTAGGGAATGTAAATGCTTTACAGATGCCAAATAAGGATGTTTCCAAAGAAAAAGAAAACAAAGCATTCTCTTCTCCAGCCCCTTTTCATTTCCAAACAAGGTAATGGAAGGAGAATTTTGTAAGGTTATGATGGAAGTTCCATTACTTTAAGAGGTAGTTCTCCTTTTAATAATTACATACATTCATCAGAATAAACCACTGATTGTTTTGACGGGGGCTTATTGTGTTCTCAACGAGAAAAAATTAAAAAGTTTTCTTTAGGCCGGGAGTGTTTCCTAAAGCCCTGCAGCAACTGCAGAGAAACAGGACAGAGAGGTAGAAATCCATCCTCAGCTGCAATGACATTGGTGAAATCATAACGACCTGCCTGACAGCCACACTGGCTGCACGACGCGCCCGAGGGAAGGCCTCAGCACACACACTGCCACAGCTGGTGCAGCCCATGCAGAAAGCGCCCCGAACAGGAAGATCCTGTGGTTGACCAGTTCTATTTGTAATGGATTTTCAGATAGCGCATGACCTTCCTCTGACTTACAAACATCAACATCAGTTCATCTTGCACGTTCTTTACCAAAACCCAGCCTCTGTGGGTAAGAACTGCTGAGAGGCTTCAATAAACAAACGAAAAAGATCCAACAGACTGAAATAGGAGCCGTTTCCAACTAAAACCTGCTCTCCCTGTAAGAAAGGAGGAATCCGCCCTCTATTTATCTAAATTGGAACAAGGTATCTGAAAGTCATGACTCCAAGACTGAGTAACTCTGTTGCAGTGTATTCAAATCCCTTCTAAATGGGTTTGGTTTTCACTGTAGAAGCCTTTTAGAGCTCACACAACATCCGCTCACACAATATCTGCTATACATCTTTTAAAAAATAACGAGAGGTACCCTTTATGCATGCAGACTAGTTACAGCTCTTTTTGGCATTGTACGTTCTTAAACACGTGTTTTGCACAGTATTTTGACTTAGCAATAGATGGAATAAATAACGCTTGGCGCGCATGCCTGGTCCTAAGATAAAAATCTATGGATTCAGCCCATACAGATGGGCCCCGTACTTGCACGATGCCTCAAGGACATTTGTAAGATTCTGCATGAGTGCAGATGTCTTCCCTGATCCTCTTGTAAGATTGGAAGACTGGGTCAATGGCTGTGCTCCAAATAATGTCACTATTAACATCTCCAGACATAATCACAGATACAGCTACAAGAATAAAGCGGGTGAGAAATGAGCTTCTAAGCTTACGGTGCAGCTGCCTTACTCCCTTCTAATTCCCTAAATCCCAGAGGGCAGTGGGAATGAAAAAACACCTTGCTGGGAGAAAAACAGCCAGTGTTCAGGTATGGGAGAAGAATGCTGGGGTTCAGAAACGTCAGAGCTATATCTTTGGGCAACGGCAAGGCGAGAGCTTGTTCCGTTACCTCTCAAAGCAAAACCAGCTGAGTGCACCAGGATACAACTTTTTTTGATTGTTTACTTCATATTAAAAACAAACTTACGCTTGTATACTAGCACTATCGATTTAATAACATATAATCTCAACTCTGCTGTCCAGCCACGACAGAACTAACTAGTACTTACAATAAATACCATGTTACAAATCACACAGCACTTCCTGGCAGGTTCTGTAGTTCCTTTAGCACAGGAAACAGCACGTTTCAGTCCAGCATTTCAGTGATTCCATGACTTTCGGTGCTGACTACACAGGAGAGTAATTTTCCAAGCATTACACTACGGGTTCAAACCCCCTTACGTGGAAGCAGGAAGGAGAACACAGTGAGAGAGGCAGGAAAAGCTACGCCTGCGTTACTAGAGTGTTCCCCACTACACAGCAACATCTCGAGCGAGTACGCCAAGTAGGGCAGACTGGTTTTAATCACGACGGTCTGCAATTCAGCGTGAGACTCCTTCCTAAGTCCTCCATGTCACACCACTGATTTGCTAGCGGCTTAAGATAGCTGACAGCAGGCTGCGTACTCTTCCTTTCCAGCATCGGGACAGATGGCCCGAGTTCACTCCAGCAACTCAGTTTAGCCGATATGAAAAAAGAAACACTAAGAAGAGCTTTATCACAGCCAAGACACACAGCCAAGTCCCAGGGAGGAAAGGGAACCTGCCTCTCGAAGGATGGAGAGCATTGTTCTGCCATAGCCAACAGCACCAGCTGGGCTCCCGGATGTCTTCCTGCGGGCAAGACTGCTGGGGAGAACCCACGCCCTAAAAGTGCCTCGCAATAATTTACCACAGATGCAAGCAAACGTTTAAATTTGCCACAGCCACTAAAGAGTAGCATTTCTCAGCCTGCTTGAATGTGAAGGAGAATAAAATAGATCAATCCACTCCAGTATCTTTGGAAGAAGGAAGCAGAGGGGATGGCAAGCATTGCTGGCACAGCACTCCCTGACTGCACAGAGCACAGGTGCTCAACCCCAGGGAGCCAAGTAGCCTTGAGTGACTCTCACATGATTTAGAATGGATTTACCAGCTCACTGTGGCTTATAGGTCTATATCTCCTGGTGTCCTCAGAGGTCAGACCTGGGAACTCATTCCTGCAGGCCCTAAACCCAGCACTAAGCCCATTGTTTGACAGACATAAGTGACTTTGCACAGCTACATTCTTGTAGAATCTTGTGTTACAAGTGACAACTCTCAGGGATACAAGGTACTGAAAATGAAGCAGAGAACCTCACAATGTAACTACATAACAGCAGATAATAATTTGCATGCCAAATACATTTTCCTCCTCTTGCCTTTGTGGGACCAGTGCTTTAGCCAGCACCTCTTCTATTCTGACAGTACCTCTTAGAAGGTAACAACTGTCCTCTAATTTATTGTAAGATCCCTCTGACTCCCTACAGGCTGCTTTCCAAGAACCAAGCGTCACAATTTCTGTTTTCCAGAAAAGCCTAGCAATGGAATCACTGAGCAAACCCTTTGGCAGAGCAGGAAGTCCCACTACTCGCTACTACGCCTTAATCACTATGCACTGCTCTCCTTCTTTACACCCACACTTGCCCAATTTCAAGCACATAAATCAAACTTTTGACAAAGCACACGGTACACTAAATAGTTCCACATTTTAGCCCTAAATTAAAACAGCAAACCAACACTCTTTGCTTGTTAAGACCCTTATTCTACATGACAGTGGAGCAAGGATCCAGGCCCTAACTCTCCATCCTCAGGAAACTAAACATAGTGGCAGAAAGTTACTTAAGCAAAGACCAGGACTAGTACACCTTGATTAGGATACCTGGGGTTTTGTTTTGGCTTTAAGCCACATAAAATGGGTGTGATCAAACAAGAAAATGATTCAGTTAAAGAGGAAAACCACATGAGTCAAACAATATAAAAAAAAAAAAACAGATTAAATGCCTGAAATATAAAGTTAAAAATAATATGTCGTCAGCTGTGGTGTTAGAAGAGCAACTGAGCAGCATTGAGGGCTATAACTTTAGTTTACCAATGGAAAGAGCACACATTCCAGAAATAGGGGAGAATAAATTGAGGGCCGGTTTAGCTCACTCGGTTGAGCGTGGTGCTGAAACACCAAAGGTTGTGGGTTCGATTCCCGTTCGGTCCTCATGTGTTGCCTGATCTAGTTGAGAGGCGTCCCTGCCCATGACAGGGAGGTTGGATTAGATGATCTCTGAGGTCCCTTCCAGCCCAGGCCATTCTAAGATTCTATGACGATTCTATGAAATAAAAGGACTGCAGGTGTTCACAGAGAGATGATGTGCAAGCAATGGTAACAGAAGTATTACAATCACATGCATGTTAATTCCCTTGCGGGGGAAAAAAGTACAATCTACAGCACCAAAAATTCCAAGGAGGCCCCAAGAAATCCAGACGAAGCAAGAACAGAGGTAAAACCTTGAACAGATGTGTCAGGAAGTTCTTGGATAGCTGAACTGCAGGGGAAGTCTCGAAACACCTCCCACATGGCAGTATCCATGTCACATCGGTGTCCCTCACAGCAGGGCTGGTAAAGACCCTTCCTGGTGGCCTCTCGTTTGGCACTGCAGAAAGCTTCAAAAGCCCTGCCTGGAAAGTGATTAAAAATAACCCAATCACAACGGATGCAGTCCAAGCAGCAAGCGATACAAGCTAAAACGCAAATGTGGGGATGGTTGGGTTTTGTGTTCCACTTCGTTTTGTTTGGTGAGGGGAGGTTGTTGGTTTTCTTTAAAATCGTTGCAAATCCTACTACTACACGCAAAATAAGATTTTTTGAAGGGCGGATGGCTGTAGTACATGGCATTACATCAGCACAAAGGATGTAGAGCTGGCAGCTCACAAGCTGTGACAAACAGCAGGCATGCATTTCTAACACCAAAAAGAACAACCGGCATATAAAAGATGTAAATAACTCCAAAAAACTCCAAATAACTCTGTACGGCAGGTCTGTCTCCAGTGACTGAAACACCCAAGAGCTGCCTCAGTACCTCTGAAGTACAGAAAGAAACCATAACTGGCCATGAAAGAAAAAGCAAGCTGCATGCAGGAGCATACATGCACTTATTATTCACACACAGGCAAGTAAATGCATATTAGTATCAGACACTATATGTATTAATACCGGGAAATTATTCTCCAATCTTCAGCGATTCAGAGACAAATCTTAATGCAAGCAAAGGCTTCTGCAATTACTAACTGTAACTTGCTACAAATAAGAATGTACATGGCAGCATTCAGTAATTAAACCTCTTTGATCCTGTATACTCTGCAGGAACATTTCACAAACTTCTCACGTGCAAGTGAAAAAAAAACACGGGAGGGTGGTGATGACTGCCAGGGAAGCATTTAGGACAAAGATGGCCTTTTTCGTTAAACTCTGCAAGCCAAGAAGCTTGCTTGCATCTTCTACAGAATTCCAGGTTAGAGTCATTGAAAAGCTTCAGAAATTAAGAGTTGAGTTTCTTGTACGAACCTCGGCCAGGTGCTGTCCTGGGCTTATCATACAGCGTGCGGGCAGCAGGAAATTTCAACCAACATCCTGAAGCGCAGACTTGTTGGAAACATGCTACCTACCTGAGATAAATCAGGTTTTGAATCAGCTACTTGAAAAAAATCCACACTTGGCCTCAACATCAACAAGTTGTAGAACATATTTAACAACGCGTTAGGTCACGCAGGCAAAAACGCCCGCAGCCGCAAGCGCCTCCAGCCTTAATTTAGGTACTAAGCACAAAGACTGGTTTCTAGGAGGAGAATGCTGCAAGGAAAGCTTCTCAGCGACCATCTGAGAGTGCTTCTCGAGTCACAATACACGAATGTTTACACCCGTGGGCAAACAAGGAAGAGTACGACACAGCCCACTGCCGCAGGAGAACCACGGTTGCGGCACGCAGCTTCGTGCAGCTCTAACGGCAATCCCATTCCACTTGTCCTGCTGCACGGGTGAGAAAACAGCCCCGCAACTCGTCGCTAAGGAGTCGTGATCATCACTTTCAACAGGACAAAAAAAACGATTCACAAAGCATGTTATCTCTGAGTTTTCTAAGCTTTAAATAAAAGCTGTACCTGAAAAAATGTAATTGTGTTAAATGATAACTTGTCATTTTATTTTACAGATGCCTCAGGCTAAGTTTAAGTTACCATGGTTACACCCTGGACAATAAATATCATAATAAACAAGAGGGACTAGGGAACAATTATGCCCTTGCTTTTGCTTATTATTCACACGTCAGGGTGTTTGGTTTGTGGGTTTTTTTAAGGTACTGAGATTGGTAGTATCATGTAACTGGTAGCGCTATTAATGCAGTATTAACAGGAAGATTTGTGTGCAGCTGAATATCTAATACAGATTGCAGTGAGACAAAACTTCTGCTTGCTCTCACGGGAACTGTAAGGCATATATACAGAAACATCTGCAAACCAATGTAAAAAAGTAATTAAATGATTCTGTACACATTTAACTTATTTTTATTAAGTGAGGAAATAGCCTTTTTTGAAGGTCATTTCTTTGGTCTTAAAAATTCAAACCCAAGCCACCTGGTTTTCATTTCCTGGCATATTCCTTCTTTCTCAGCTGCACACTGTGCTAAAAACAAAGGCTCCATTCTTTAATTGTGAATATCAGACGCCTTTAACCTCCATTCTGTTGCTAGTACCTCGGAATGTGAAAAAGCTAATATACAATATCCTCTTTTATTAGCTAAAATAATAAATGGCTAGTTCCATTCCTTTTATCAGCTGGGCTCAAGACCTGCAGATCCCTGGAGATTTAGACTTCGACGGAGACAAAAATGTACGGCTTTCAAAGCAAAATAACTGTATTTGAACACAGCTCTGTTCTACTGTTTTGGATGACAGGCAGGGATTGAAGGTCACCGTTTCTAAAGTTACCTCAGAAAAGGCTGGAAATAAGTCACCTCAGACTCTTGTCAGCCTATGGTGGTTAACGGCCATCACATCTGGTCTCCATCAAACGCCGGGAATGAACGAGAGCTAACCCGTTCAGAGACTCGGACCATGGATGGTTTTAACACCCCAAACTGGTGCGGAGCATCCGGACCAGTGAAGAAATGGCATTATCCAGTGAGACACACAAGCTGTCGGAGGACATGCGGGGAAACGACTTGTACAGATCATTGAATCAGTTTATTAGGCAGCTCAGTGCAGAAGGTGATTGCTGATAAAGCAAAGAAAAATTTATTGATCAATGGAAAGGAAGGCCTAGATATTAAGGTGACCAAACTTGTGAAAGGAGCAAGAGATTCAGAGTGAATATACAAATGAATGTAGACCCTGGAGAAGATCTTAACAAGCAAACAAATAAATCTCTTTCCATCAAGAAAGCAAGATTTCATAAAACTTGAAACCCTAACTACGATCACTGTCAAGAGGGGACACAGTAACTGACCTGAGACCCATCAGATACAGTCTTGGAGATCAAGTTCATTAATTTACTCCCTTATTTATTCACAATTCACAAAACATTCATTGCTCCTTTGCCTGTAAATAAAACCACTTATGAACAACTTCCAGAACACTTGGTCTGGGGCTTGCAGTAGGAGCAACTGTGCAGGATTGGCTGAGGCACTGCTCACCCAGCAATGTGCTGGATCTCCCAACCAGGCTACCGGGAGGCCTTGACAAGCCTCGCAGGGGTTCCAAGGGGTACGACTAGGAGGAGAGCAGAGGGAAAACTGCAGCTAAAACCACATGGGCCAGAGGTAAAGCCAGCAGAAGAAATCCCCTTCAGGTACTACCAGTAAGACTCGAGGCTCTCCAGCACACAGCATCACACCGATGGACAGATTTGTCCTTTGGATCACAGGAAGAGACATGTGTGCCTTTTCCTTTTTTTTAATCATCTGGCTAAGAGTGCGATTCCGCAGTTGGTTCGCAGATGTACATTAAATAACAGGCAATCACTTCACTCACACATCAACACTTCCCACATTTAGTGAAGAACCACAAATTTGAAAGCTGTTTCCCATCCCACCCCGATCTATTAGTAACAGGGATATTCATTACAGCAGCTTAAATAGAGGGAAAATATGTTGCTTAGCTTAGAGAAAAAGCATGTAGGAGACTAATCAGTGTGATGTAACGCTGTCTGAAACTTCAAACGTTCACTGCACCAAAACACTTAAAGTGGTGTTAAAAGACAAACTTGTGGAAAGTAACTTCTACCGCGTAATCTCTGGGAGTCACACGGACATGAAATTAAGAAGGAAAACACTTTGGTTTGGTTTCTCTGTAAAGCTAGCAAACAGGACGTGTGCCGCAGTGGTAACAAACATTCTCAAGTTTTCCTATTATTTATTCTTAAAACCATTTTGTTCATCACCACTACGCCAAGCTCCAACCTTAACGTGTTTGAAGCTACTTCATAATGAACAGTTTTTCAGAGAGCAGAATTCCTTCACTGACAAGAACAAAATGTTGGAAGTCCGTTTTGCTAATTTTTCAGGACTCTTCTATGCAATTTCACTTCAAAATTATCACAGTCATACCTTGCTGTGCAATTCTTTGAAATTCTGCTGAAAAACTCAAAACCTTATGCTGGGCAATCCATTTCTGTTCTTGGGGAAAAAAACTGCTGCTCTTATCTCAGGGTCTCTGAGAAAAGGTAAACTAAAATTTACCTTTTGTCTGTAAGGGTGATTGCCAATGCATTTCAGGGTTATTTGCAGACCTATGCTTACCAACTTACAACTCCTCAACTCCACCTTGAGCCAGAAGTTGGGCTTGAAGCTCTGCTGTGCTTCTGAATAAGCTTTCCAACGTTCCCTCTGGAGGGAAACACAGAACAGCATTGCAGAAAATCTAGCACCTCGGTAACCTTCTGGCATCCCATTTCCTTCTCCTGACAAGAACAACTTCTGGACAAGCTCCATCCGACTCCTCCAATGACACTACTATAGGACCAAGAAACTGAGCGTAAAAAGCCACTGGCAATTTTAGCCCCATTAGCTCAACTGTAAAGGGGCATGCTTTGGTGGAGAAGGTTAGACTGTAAGAAAATTTAGGTACATAGAACTGTTGCATCCTGGTTTTCCATTAAAAAGGACAAACCACAAAAACTGGTTACAATGACATTAAGTTGTAAAATTAAATACTCTAAATGAGAAAAATCCCGAGGCAGTATTGCTTATTCACTGACCCTTTCAAATGCATTTTTGCAATTGATTTAAAAAAAAAGTACAAAAATCACATACCTTTTTGGTTTTTTCCCCGATAAGTCCCTCCACCTCATTCCACATACTGGATGAGCTCCTGTTCAGAGGAATCCGTTCTGTGAGTGAGGCTTTTGTCCAGAAGAAAGTTGAGAGACTCTGAACATTCAGATGTTATGCTTGTACCTGTATTTATCAAACACGTAATTTTGTAGCAAAGTAAATTTCTTGAGCTGCCAAGCCATGGCACGTGTCCCCTTTTATAAACCAGCAGATCTTTTGTTAGTCTAGTTTATTTTTCTGTATTAAGGGCACAACTGTTCATTAGCGGAATTTAAATGGCAGCCACCCAATCTTTCCATTCATTTAAACACTTTGCCCGTTGTTGTCCAGAATCAGAAACCTGCAGGTGAGCAGCACCAACAACCTCAGAGTAAAATTCTCCCCTCCATTAATGACTTCAGTTTGTGCTACAAAAGAAATGTTTGTCTACAGACAGACAGATGTCATACTAGTATATCTAGAAAGATACTTTACTTCCTTCCTCAAAACTTTTTGTCCTTGGGCAGGACAAAAATGGAAGCCAATGTTCCTAGATATTGTCCCCTTAATCAGCCCACGCTAAACAGAACTTGGTATGGTTGACAAACAACGTAGGAAAAATTCTGTAAGAGCTGTTTGCCGTAGGCTCCTCAGAAACCACATCAGTGTATGACCCAGAGATGGGCTCCACAGATGCACAAGTCTCGGGAAGGAAAACAAGGCCCACTGATGACACTGCATATAAATACTTTTGCTTTCAGTACCACTGTTTCAAATCCAATTTCTGACCACACAGTCAGGAGGAAAAAAAAATTTTTTAAAAAAATCCACGATTTTATGTACAATCCTGTATCATGAAATAGATCTTTTGCCTCTTTCCTTCTTTCTCAAGAAGAAAAGCGGTTTCTATCTTCAAGATTTATGAAAATGCTTTTGAGAATTAAAGTGCTGAACTTGAAAGATATGAAAATGAGAACAAGCTCAAGTTGCTCCCCTCCATCTTAGCGCAAAATTTTTTACAATTTCACTTGTTTAAATAAAATTACTCTTTTTCTAAGTCATCTAAAAGCTATGAGCCATCATTCATTCCTACCTGTTTCAGAGCTCTCTTTTGGCTCATCTCTCAAAACTCAGGGGGATTTTTTTTTTCAGCCCTCCACCCCTCTCTATTGGAACTTGCTTGGTCCTATCTTGCAGAACTACCGAAGAACTGAACATCTGAACAGGCCATCTGTAATAAAAACAGTATTACTGAATGAGAAATCACTAGAAATAGAGTAGAATGCATATTACTCTCCAAGGGAACAGCTCAGCAATAAAGACTTCAAGAAGTTGCAGCTGTTTCCACCTAACACATCTGAGTAAAGCACACTGCAGGGAAAAAAAGTCACCTTTTTCATTTCCTGACAAATCAGTGCCTTCAAAAACAAAAGGGTCCCAAGGTTCTGTTGCATCACCCCAAGCCCCTAACAACACCTCAGGCCTTGAAAGGTAGGATGGAATTTTCTTATATGAACAGCTAAAGAACCTCCTCGTGTTTATGTAAAGCAGCAGACGAGTCAGCTAACGGCACAATGAGCTTGCTATGATGGAACTTGATTGCCCAACTTGAATCAAGGGTTCTCAGAACATGCCTGAGAGCCAACTGGCTTTTGTTATCTTATACACCTATGATAACGTGCAATACTACTGGAATTATTTAACCTTGTGTTTAACGTGGTTCGCTGTCAGATATCAAGACCTTTTTTCTTTTAGCAGACACACAGAAGGAAAAAGGCAAATAAAAAGCTCTTATCTCAAGCTGAAACATTTCCTACATCACACACACACTTAGGAACTGGCTCCTCAGATGCTGGGGCCATTACTTTACCAGCTCCTCATAATTATAGGATGGCCTATAAATATCATTTGGCTTCTTCTATAGCCATACACGCTAAAAGACATATTAAATCTGATCAACATGCAAATTTGCACAACCGATTTTGAACACACCACTTAAAATAAACGGCTAAACTTCTTGAAGTTAAACAACCTAAGCCATCCCCACAACCAGGATACTGCGGATGAAGCAGTAACAGCAAGCAATTAAACACCACTTTTCCCGGGAAAACAAAGTGCCGCTACCACAACCACCAGCCAGACTAAAGCCATGTTATTGCATGACAAAGATACACACGTTAACTACAGTTTGTATGGTTTTCTTATTTATTCAAAAGCTAGGGGATGACAAAAAGGGTTAAAATGGTTTTATGCCACCTATTTATCACATGAACAAATACTTAATCCAAAGCGACTCGTTTTACAAGCCCCTCTGTCCAAAAAACAACACAAATTAGTTTTTATACACAAGTGTTTATTTCTCAAATAAACTTCCCCTTTAAACACAAGGAATGAAATCTAAATCTTCATAAAGATGAATCCAAAACGAAATCCCTCCAGTATATCATAATCACTGTTTTCTTGGTCACTACTGGCTTTAACTGTTTAACATCAAAAACAAGGACATATTTAAAAAATCATGCTACTGGATTCCTAGCTCTGCCTCTGACCAGCTCTATACTGATCTCCAATATTTTAAAATTTTACATCATCAAATCTGAAGCATTTAACTGAAGAACAGCTGTGCATTAAACACAAACAACTGAACAAGAAGATTATAAGATGTAATCAAGTTCGTAACGAATATAGGTGTTCTTTTCATCATTATAGATTCTGGGATAATGTGCTATCAGAGCATCCTGTGATCCGATGTAAATCGAATTATAGATCTTCCAATAAACATCTCTGACTTTCCTGGCAGGGTGAAACAAACCCTAGAAAACAGAATAGAAGAAAATTTACTAAAAGCTTAAGGTCTAAACATCTGTTAACAAATTTAATCAAGTTTTGCACAATAAGCATTTTAAAACACAATTACAGTAACTAACATTGCTTATCATAGAATCACATTGCTTATAATAAAGAAGACACATTACATCGGTCATTCCCAATTTTGTTGACTAACTAAACCAGCAAGCAGGAACATGGTATTATTTAGAGACAGATTTTTCTATCTGCGAGAACATCCATTAAGTGAAATTCAAGTTGTGTTTTAAAATTAAAATCTGCTGCAGTATATTTGGTTGGAACCACATATTATCTTTGGTTTGGCTGGTTGTGATTTGTGCAGTGAGAGCTAGATAGGAATACATAAAATAAACTATGATTTAACCTAAAAACAATGAGCAGAATGTGAAAGCTCTTAAAAAACCCATCACCAACAAAATACCCCCCCAAAATCCCCAAAGTTCTATAGAATAATATACAAACAGCATTTGCAAAACATTCTTTCACCTACTGATGTATCTTTATGCTGAGGCCCCCCACATAAAAACCATTCCGTACCTGCAAGTAACTAACAAAATGCTGTCATGTCTTGTCTACGCTGATCTGCACTACAATCATCCCTGCCTCCCGCCTGTTACGCGAGTTTAAGTTCTACAGACAAGGCAGCAAGAACTGCTACGTGCACGTAAGACAGAGAAGGAGCCTTCAGATTTTACCACCACAGACACGTTCACAGAACCTGAACCAACTAGTGCTGACGTAATGGTACAAATTCTTATCAAAGCACTGTTTAGTGCTTTACTCTTACATAGTTGTAAATGTCTTACTGTTCTTCTTGGCTAACAACAAATAATGTTGATTTCATATTAAGCCTATCCTCCTATTTATCTCACTTGTTACTTGGTCTCATGACTCCTTGCACTATTAAGTTATTCCCCAATCGTTAGTGTCCTCAAAATTTGAGATGCTTTCATTTCACATGTCAGAGTCCAAGCTATTTTAGCCAATATATATTCTCAGTTATCCGTTACTTTTATGCAAGTTCCTCAATGCTATCTCACTATACCAACATCTCTCCTTACTGTATATATCAAAGTCTTGGATATTGAACGCCACATTTAAAGAATACTTTAGAGTGGCAAAAAGCCACATTGTTTTCCTTTGCCAGGAACCATTTTCAGTTGACTTTTTTATCTTCTGGAGACAAGTCCTACCTGCTAACTACTGTCCCTGCTACCCCAGCATACACGAGGACATACCTGTAAACAATACTGCAACATCCTGCAGGGACCAATAGCAACTCTGAGGCCCTCCAGAGCTCCCATAACTGCCTGAATGACGTGGGGAGAGGTTTCAAACACATTAGGCCATACATAATTTAACAAATGATTAAGAGAATCTTCACAGCCAAACCCGTAAACACCAAGAGACATATGCTGCACCACGGCACTGGCTGTTTGTCTGTGTACAAGATCCCTGCAAAGAGAAAAATGGCCTGTTAATAAATCATGCTTAGAAGCAACCAGATTGGACAAGCATAATATCTCTTTCCAATTACACTTTGAGAATGCTAATACACATTTTAAGCCTATACTTACTAGCAGCAAAAAGCAGAGTAACAAAAGTAAGCAAATTACAAAAAGACTTTTAAGAAAACTAGTGTGCGCTAATTCTGCGGCAAAACTACTAACTACGAAATTTATCACAAGCAGTTTGAATGCAGGAAGTCTTGTGTCACTTAAGATGCTTGTATCATTTTAATCTTCAAACGCATTAGTAAAATAGGAGTATATAATGTGAATTATTTGCAGACAGTGACTTCCAAATTATGCCAGTCAGTTAACATCTTTACCAAACAAGCAGATTTGCTACTGCTAAGACCCAGATATACACTTGAAAAATCGGACCACGGCTAACCGTACCACAGGTGCCACTCACCTATCCATTAAAGCATCTTCAAGCAACGGTGTAACGGCGTAAATGTAATCTTTTCCCATTTCTCCAATGTATTCAAACAGGAAAGAAAGAGATTTTAACACACCATTCTGGACATTCAGTTCTGGGACTCTGTATTCATTCATGAGTGCAGGCAGCACTGTGAAAGGCGAGCAAGTTTCAGCTACGATAGCGATCGCTACCGTAGTACATACTCTGTTCTGCCTCTCCTGTACTTTCAAGTTATTTAGTAGCGTAGCCAGCACGTCGTGAGGTCTGGAAGAGAACGCATGCGTCCACATTAACAGATTCAGTAAGGATGTGAATAAAATTAGCTCAGTTGCAAACACCAAGTGGCGGAAAAGCATGGCTTAGTCCTTAAAAGAAGTTTAGATAACTGGGAAACATCTTAAACCACCAAACTGTAAAACAGCTTAAGCAACTGCATGATCTTATTTACATAATCAATACTTGTTTTTTTTTGACTTTCTCTAGATTTAGCTTTCTTCCTGCCTTCTGTAAACTCTGGAGGATAGCAGGGAGTTACAAACTTGCACAAAACATGCACACTGACAGAGGTAGGCAATGTCCTGTATAGGTAAGCACAGTCATGACGTTCCTTGCTCGTTTGTTGTATCTGCATTAAGTCAGTGATCAGTCCCTTGTTTATCAACATGCACAAGGATGGGAACTGTCCCTCATCCTACAATTTGCTGACTTGCACTAATACCTTAGTGGCAAAAAAAACCCAAACTTCGCAAATAAGCAGAAATAATAACTTGGGGAAAAACAGGAGACTGAGTATTTAAAGGAGAGTTTATGAAACAGAGCGCCCATATGCCTATCACAGCATCAAAAATTCATGAGACAAACAGCTCTTACTACCAACCTCACTAATCTACTCATTTTGTTCTGAAGTGCAGCACCTTACGCTAATAAAGAAGAGTTGACTGTGCTCTGCTTCTACAAAACAAGTAAAATCAAGTCTACACATTTAATATGTTATAAACGTAGAGAAGTTTGAGTATTTCTCACCAGAAAACTCACAATCATCCCTCTTAGGTAACTGTGTGTAGAAGCAGGTAAGCATTGAACCAACCTACCCAATAGCTTTCGCAATATAACCAAACGTGTTCACTGTGGCTCTTCGAATAGCTTTCTTGTGAGCTTTTAATAACTCAAGTAGTTCAAAGCAGATCCTCATCCATTCTCTTGCAGAAACATACTCTGCACCTCTGAAAGAGAGCAAAGTGAATTACCTTAGAACTTGCTAAATAAAACCACAGAAATTGTAGCACCCATTCTTTCACTATCAGCAGAGGGACACTGCTTAATCTACTTCCTTAATTCAGTATCTGTTAGTATGACACCTGCACTGGTTAACAGCACACTCAAAGTTTTTCATACTGCATGCATTCTGAGTTTGCAAAAATGGATCACATACTTCTCACAAAGGGTTTGCAAAATAATATAATTACAATACATTCAGTAGATGATCCGCTAAATATCTCATCTTTATGCGCAACCAAAGAAATATCAAGAGATATGACAATAAATAACCAGATACCAAACCCGATACTCAATTTTAGCTTTTGCTACGGTAATTGCCCACACAGAGGGTCAAATATTTTATCAATAACCAGATTACCGGTCAGCAATGCGCCCAACAAGATCAATGCAATTTTCCTGTACTTTCTCATGTCTGTTCTTCAAAATAGGTGTAAGCCGAGGCAGCAGATCTTTGATTGGTGGTGTCATCTTGTGCATACCTGTCGAATTCAAAGAGGTATAATTAGTTTTGCAATGCCTTCTCATTTTCCTCTTGAAGAGGCACATCATCAATACACAAACATACCTATAACATTCACAATAGCCTTAAGTGCTCCGAGTATGCTTCCCAGTACTTCAGGATATTCTTCACCCAGGTACTCATACAACACAACACCCAAGTGGCCCATCAGTTTTTCCTACAACCAAGTCAAAAAAGATAGAGAAGTTATTTTTTTCCCCCCCGCTCTCATTGCTATGACAAACTACAGCATATGTGGCAGGAAAAGTCAATGCAATACCTCTTGACAAGTCTTCATGACAACTGCGGTACGAGAGATCAGGTCAGCAGCCTGCTGCCTAACTTTGGCCGATTTGTTGTTCAAACGCCACAGCACTGTACCGCAGATCTGCGGCAAGTAGGGTTTAACTCTTTTGCCTAGAGCATTAACCACTGTGCCAAAACCATTCAGCATCACGGAATCCTGAGTGTAAAAACAGAGGAGAGTCATATCAACAGCAACACTATGTTTTAATTAAACTTAATATCCTCTAAAATTACTATTAAAATGTTAACATGCAGAGCTTGTTTCTGGATTTCATTAAATCTAAAAAAGGATTCTACAAATCTGACTTAGAAGTGCTTGTTTCTGTATAACTAAGTAAGCTAGCTTCCAATTCAAGTGAACCAAATACTGAAGACCCTTGGCCATACCTCTGTGGTCTGTTCCTGAAAGGCGTACAAGATACCATCAATAAGCTGTTCTTCCAGTTTATGATCAATGTCTGCTGCCCCCAGATTTCCCATGATCTTCTCAATTGTTTCCATGACCATTTTTCTGTACTGCTCGGCCTCATCTTTCAGATCGTCCACGATTCTAGAAATAATTTCTGCTGCTCCAACTTTATTTGCCAGCTCCACAGTTGTATCAACCAGCTGAAATATACAAAAGTTAGTTAGGTAAGCAAGCATCGTTAAAATACAGTTTACACACATTGGAAATAAATTTTAATAGTCTGAACAGAAGAAACACTATCATGCACATTAAGCCTACAACAAACAATTATTTTTAGAAATCAGAGTATTTTAAACAGTGTACGTGGGACAAACCACTCCACCTTACAACTGACATAGAATCATCAGAGAATGGCCTAGGCTGGAAGGGACCTTAGAGATGATTTAATCCAGCCTCCCTGTCATGGGCAGGGATGCCTTGATGGCCTCCTAAGAACCTGTGAAGCTTCTAGCTATGCAACTTCTAAATCGCTAGCCCAAACAAAACCGAGTTTCAGAACATACAAGACAAAATTAAGCATCCAGCCAGAATGAACATTCTAGTGTGAGTTTTGTTCTACTCTAAATAACTTTCCAACTAAAAACCCCCAAATACCTGTCTGTAGTTTCTTCTGTCCAATGCCATTCTGTGCTGCCAGAAGTGTTTGAAGAAAGGCGGCAAGATCTCTGTTTTAATGTAGTTTGCTTCAACACCATCCGTACCACAACACTGCTTTACCACCTGACAGGAAATAAAAATCCAACAGTTTCAAGTCTGTGTCGGGTTTGGGGTGGGGTTTTGGTTCTGGGGTTTTGGGGTTTTTTAAGAAAAGGAAAACCATACATATTCAATACTAATGCATTCTGACATACCTTCAGCACAATTTTTTTCATCTCCTCATCAGGAGACTGAAACTCTCGGATAAGGATTAGCATGACTTCTCTGGTGTAATAGTTTGCATACTCGGCATCCATGAGTGGAATCAGGTAACCAATAGCCTTCAAGAAGGCAGCCAAACCCTATTTAAAGACAGAAACATGTCTCTAGTGAGTTACAGAAGATATACATCCATGATCTGAGTTCAAAGTAAATAAAATACTTTAGATATACCTTTCCTCTGTGTTGACGTATACCCTTCCATAAAGGCTTCAGAACAGAATCAAACGACTCAATACCATAGGGTGTAGCTGCCTCGGCCAAAGCAGCAATAGCCAACGCACTGATGGTGCGAACTTTCTGCTGCTCATCCACCAGACCTGTGGGAAAATAGTGTTTAGTACCAGTTCTTGTACGTCTCCTGACACAAGCTCAAACTAACAAAAGAATAGAGGGGCAGTATAAAACAGATTAACTTTGTTTCAGGAAAACTGAACCACTCTTTCAGCTGAAGGGTTTCTCAATGTCAAAAGAGCACACAAAACAAGGACCTTACTACCACTGTGCCTCAGAGGGGTATGAAAAAAGTTTCCAAATATCAAGCAAATTAAACAGCTTTTGCCTGGGAAAGCAGAACTTACCATGTTCAATAATTTCAACCAAGCTCCTGAGATGAGGCAGGATAGCACAACCCATAAGAATAGCAATCTGCTGCACAATCTTGATGCCAGTGTGCCTAGCCTGCCAGGATTTTTTGCTTTTACAGACAGCTTTCAAGAAGGGTAACAGAGAAGGAATGCCCAAAGCAGAGGCAACGACAGCAAAGGCTCGAGCTGTTGTATTTCGGACATATTCATCCATATTATCAATATCAGGTCGCATTGTAGAGATCATTGTGGCCAAACCAGCAGCCTGAAGGAAAAACACACAAAACATACCAACTGAAATCTATGAACAGCACAGTTAATTCTGCTGTCACACCTACAAACACGCAGCTACACGTAAGCTAACTTGGTGCCTTAACAAAAGGCTGGAACTTTACCTTAGCCAAGTTTGAAATAATTTCTCTGCCTTCCACTCGAGCATAGTAGTCTTCATCAATCAGCAGCGGTTCAATGACGACAAGGATCTGAAAAAGATGAACAAATTAACATTTCCTTTCATTAATACTTCTCTTAGTATTTCTGGCCCTACTAGATTCCATGAAACAGATGATTCCAGGGATCCAAGCTTAAAGCTTTATGACTGGAAAACAAATTTATTACGCTCTTTTTACAGCTCTCTATCTCTAACAGACCTGGCCTGGATCAGGTAAGATCCCTTTTGAAACCCCCAAGTGTGCATATATGGTTTTACATCATGCCTTCATACTACAAAGCACTCACTCCAATCACACTATCAAAACTTTGTTTAGTTTAAGAACAAATACAAAGGTCAACTGAGTTAAATAAACACAGAACCATCCTTTCTGATATGCAAATAAAACAGACACTTCTCCCAGCAATGATCAGAAAAGGCAAACCAAAGATGAAACTGTCAACTGCAACAGACCTTGTGTACATATGGTCGGACCAAGTCATCCAGCTTGTAGAGAATTCTGTCAATGACTTTGACAAGCAGGTGACGCTCCTGATCTTCAAGCGTTGGTGACATCAGCAGAGGCAGAATCTGATTAAACAACGGTCCTGCTCCGAATTCCCGAGCTTTATCGGTAATTTGTCGCAATGCAGCCTAAACAAAACCAAAGAGCTTATCAGTTAAACCAAGGAAAACAACACTGAACAATTATAAAACAGGTGGATGCTGAGCAAGTTAAAATGTAATTCAGAGGCTTCAAAATATTTGCTCCTACCACTACAAAACTGGATTTGAATTTTATGCTGATCAGTTTAAAACCAAATGTGTGAATAGAAACACGCTGATGTCAGCTCCCAATGTTCAGTTTTCAAGAAAAACACCTCCTGGTCCAGTATTAAGAATGACTCCATCTAAAAGGTACCTTCTGCAGCACGTACTTACATCTAGGCAGCCTGGTGCCTTGTGCAGAAACGACTTAACATATTATACAATGTGTAAGGCTGAAACTTAATTAAAAGCTGCACTGCTAAGTTAACTGGAAGGAGCAAACTCCAGAAAATTACAGAGCACTGTAAGTAAAATCCACTATAAATCTAGTTTCTCAAAATTTAAATAAAAAAAAATCATAAACCATATACTCTTTAGTGACTGACGTTACTATACGAAGAGCGGTGATGTTAAATTACATTGAATAACAAAAGGCCACACAGATATAGCAGAGGAAGAAAGCACTTAAGGGATATGAAAGTTTAGGAGATTATCTTACAGAGAATTCCACAGACAGCTGAAACTAAACCTGAAAACAAATGTAGATTTTTGAAAAGTGAAATTACATAAATGCATCTGACAATTCATCTTACCTTTCTCATGGGAGGTGTGCCATTCTTTATTTTCAGAAGTAATTTCATTATTTTTCTCTCCTTCTGTTCTTCAGGACTCAGAGTCGATTCATCAACATCAACCTACAAAACAATTCCAGACAAACACATAGGCATTGCTACATATTCAAAAGAAATCAGGAAATGCTAATCAGCAGGAGGGAAATCTCCTTTACCAGCAGTTTATCGAAGTACTGGATATCATCTGGTTTTAGGAACGGAAGATTGCCAGATGGCTGGTCATTAACACTCTTCATAGTCCGGTCTTCTGTCTGCATGTGGAATCCAGTCATACCCCCCAGAGGTGTGGGAGTTGCTGTAAGTTTACGAGCTGGAGTGCGAATAGGTACGTAACCAGCTGGAGGGGGAAGAACCTGCAGGAGAAACAACAAAATTCATGTTAGCACAACAGATCTAAGACAAGAAAAGCATCAAACATCACCAAACTTGTATCTTTCATTTTATTTATCTGGGAATTTGAATAAGTGTTATTGCACACATTAGATTCCATCTTCACAGCAACGCAAACCCACCACAAAAGTTTCTATCTGTGCTTATTCTGTACTGACGATATTTCAGAAGAAACCTCACTTCCACTCCCTAGGCTTGACAAATGTACTCTGAAGGCTCTTTATAAAGTATTAAAAGAAGCACTTTGACATTTGTATCAACACAGCATACCTGCTGACTTTAGAATTTCTGACTCTGTGTTTTTCTGCATCCGGACTTAATATTTTTATCAGTCCATTCAGAGCTCATTCCTGGCCCTGACAAGCATAACAACTGGCCTTTGAGACCACCTTTAGTTCTCCCTTCCTAATGGTTTTACAAGAAATCACTAGCTGAACTGAACAAACACCTATAGTCGATACTTAATGTGAAACATTCTACTTCTGGGACAACCTGGATATCACCTGGCAAAAAAAAAATAATTCATTGTCTGCTTTATTTTAGTCCAGATGAATTACCTTATATCCCTCTGGAAACATAGCATCCAATTCTTCATCAGAAAGCGGTCTGTTTCTTTCATCAATCTCCCTTTCCCAACGCCAAGCCTGCAGTTGCTCAGGAGTCATGCTCATGATATGACCTATAAATGTAATAAAAAAAGTTAGTTACCAAATTTCTGTATGCAGAAGATGACTTGTCTACTTAACCTGTAAGTGCTCTCTTGAGCCAAAGTTTCCACAGCACTTGAAATCTTTGGCCAGTAAGATATCAAACTTAGACCTTTATCAATTTTTGACAACTAAATCGAAGAGGAGCAGACACATAACCTTAGCCACGATTCCCCTGGGCACTAAAAACATGCAACTAAGCATACACCGACTGCAGGAGAACACGTTAGACAGAAGGCTATTTCAAAATACAAAAAGGTAAATGCTTAATTTCCACAAAATAAAGTGAAGCCTTAAGAGAACGGACCACGCTTACCTGGTGTAGGAGTTGCCATGTTCATAGCTGGGGTACCAATGGGTGTCTTGCCCGGTGTCAGGACAGGAGTGCTGCCTCCCATCTGGCTGGCAGGGGTCTCATCCCATCGTGACTTTCTTTTACTTGCTCCTGGGGTTGGCGTCTCACCAATGGAGTCACCACCTCGATCGGTACGAGGCGTCTCAGCCCATCCACTGCCATGTCCCGGAGTATCTAGAGAAAAACAAAACAATTCTTGCAGAAAGCTGAACAGTATCTACTTCAACTAGAGTATCAATATCCAAATCTGTTTTCAGTATCTTGTCCTCATGTCTACACAAATCAGCAAGTATCAAATAAACAAATACACTCAATAAAAAATAAAGACTACTGAAAAAACACAGGCATGACAGTTCATTTTATGAAAAGAATATGTCAACTTGCTGGATCTTAGCATAAATATATAAAATCCTAAACAATACAAAAAACTGAGATATTGTAGGAATTGGACAAAATACTCCATGTATTCCCTCGATAAAAGGATTAAAGAACAACGGCATCTCACCATTCTCCAACATGAGCCTAATTCAGATTAGGCAAGTAAGAAAATAATCGGCTCCAAAAAACCTAAACATTTCAAAACCAAATGTATCACAAAAAGCAATGCAATGTGAGCTCTTTTACACCTTAAAATCCCAACCTGCAACAGTCACTTGATACACCATAAAGCCCTGAATCGCTTTTTGAGCCAACGTGCTCTCACAGACACAAGTTAAGCGAGCAGGCAGCACACAACGCCAGCACTTAGACAAAGCCATCACCTTCCATCAGCCACTAGACATCCGGATAGAATTACTTCTTGCCTGACTCTTGAACCTATCCTTTACTGAACGTGGAAAAAACCCTATACAATTAACCATTCAAAATTTATTACGCGCTTTCCAGTTGCCCATAAATACCTCTTTCTGTTTTAGGCGTTTCATCCCATCGATTTTTGCGTGCGCTGGAAGTGGCACCTCCATGGCCCGGTGTTGCATGACCAGGCGTGTCCCGTCCGGGTGTTGCAGCTCCTGCTGGTGTATGACTGGGAGTCGGATCCCATATTTTGGAGCCTGGGGTGGCACCAGGAGTTTCACTACCCTTGGCACGGCCTGGAGTTTCGTCCCATCGCAGAGATGGCGTATGCCCAGGAGTCTATAAAAGACAAAACCAGAAGTATTAATATCTCTCATACTATACAGTAAAAGAATGCTAGTTACTCTTTTTCAGTAGAGTAAGAAACTTCTGAAATTCAAGAGGAGTAGCATTAACAATGTCTTCTGTAGTAAGCTAATGAAAGCTAGGATTATTACCTCTGCTTGATCCCAACTGGATAATTTTTTAGGTGTAGCACCAGGAGTCTGATCAGCTGTCTGATCCCAACGTCGTTTGCGTTTTGAGGGTGGCTGAGATGCGGCTCCATTGACGACCTTAAGCTCTCCAGCTTTAGCTTTTTCAGCTAGCTGTTGCCTAATTTCTCTCTGTTCAAGGGCACAAAAAAAGAATTGTAAGAAACAGATTTCTCAGGAAGGCCTCTTCAGGTTATACCCTTAAAAATGATTTTCAGTTGTATTACATCTTGTTATGCTATATTTTGAGGTTTTGCTCAAGCAACATGGAATTAGCTACTATTTTAATTTCAAGTTCATTCTCTGTTCAAATTCTTCTATAGTGACAGAAGGGCTATGTGTTTGGGGGGGCTGTTTTAAAATTGATTTCTTATAAAACCCACTACTACAACAAATGCAAACGTGGAGAACTTCGAGCGCTACTGGTTTCTGTCACCTATATGCATGCCTTCAAATCACTGCACATTTATTTCAAACAAGTCCCACTTAGGCAAATTAAAGGTGAGTAAGTTAGAAATGTGTTCACATAAGATATGTCCCACGACATAAAAAGGCCTTAAATTCTTATCTAAAATTCTGAGATGACATTGTTAAACCAGCACACTAACTAACTGGTTTTCACTTTTCAATGGTCTATGAGCAGTAAGACTGTCAAAATTATAAACTAATTCCTCAATTAAGGTAAGTCAAGTAGGATAAATCAATGTGAGTCACTGGAACTTCAAGATCTTGCTCCAATTAATAAGATGGCACTCAGGTAATACAAAAAAAAATTGTACAGCTTGTATATAATTGTATACTAATCTCTTCTTTCCTTCCAAATTAATTTTTTAGTAGCAATAAATAACATTTAAAACGAAATGTCAATCTTACACGAGTTCTTAGTATTGCAACATCTGTTCTAAGTGATTTAACAAAAGCCTTTTAAAAGCTCCCTGGATTCCCTTTACACAACGCTCACAGAAACAAACATCTCCCACTGAATACCCCTCAGAGGCAGTTAGTTCTTTTGTTTTTCTTTCCTCATCTTCTGAAAGAAAATAACAAACAAAAAGACCAAGTGCTATAAAAAAATCCGGATTAAAATATATTGAGACTATTTCTCCCTCCATTGTTTAGGTATTATATTGAATAGATGTTTTTCAACACTTTCATCTTTAAATTCTCCTGACTCAACATGAGAAGAACAAGATTTTCTAAAGAAAAGAACTTTTAAGTCAAGAAAAAGCGGCACCAAAATTTCCATTCCCACTTCCCTAACACGCTTTGAAAGGTTGTAAAATGGAAGTAAATTCAAGTGGAAAACCCTCCCCCTCCACACACCTCTTCTTTTGTTAAATGCTGTTCACGCATAACATCCATGTACGTTCTGGCATTCATTTTAGGATCTGGTGTCTTCCCTCCTGCGGAAGAGAACAGCAACAGGAAAGGAGCACAATGAGTACAGGATAAGCAGAAACTATGGACTTTTTCTACTGTCCTGCTCTAATATTATATTATTCCATGATCATTTAATTTTACTTTTTGATTGAAATTTTTTAAAATTACATGTATCTTACGTTTATTCAGTTTGCTGATCAATTTAACCTGTTTGAACACAAACATAACTACTGCAGTTTCAAACAAATATTTTAAAGCCGATATAAATGATAAAATGGCAACACAGTTAAGAGTCTTCAGAAGTGATGGGTTCCTGGGTTGCTAATCCGGAATACGTACACTTTCGTGCCTTTGTCTCCATCAGCAGTTCTGACTTCAAGCAGCAGAATAGAAGCCTAGAAAATTATCTCTTTACCATTAGTAACACTTTGGAAAGATATTTATATTCAAAACATTACCTTGTGTAAGCTGCTAAATCCTAGTTGTTATCTGACAAAACAAATAACTATTGCATACCTAAGTAACGTTTAAAACATTTTATCATAAAGACCCATTTATCAGTTTGACAAATCTGGACACGTCTCCCAGATCTTCTAGTGTCATATTGTAAAAGGGCTTCATTTAAAAAAAAAAAAAACCAACCAAAACCAACCCCAAACAAAAAAACCCAAAATCTGTTTGATGACACTTTCCCCCTCTTCTCTTCCAAGGTACCCAATTGTGTTTGGGAGCTGAACGCAATACAGTACATATACCACCACAACAATACTCACAGGCAATGGGGGGTTTGTACACCATATGCTGTGTATCTTGCGTTATCTAAACTTTTAAATACTTTACAAGAAGCCCAACTTTAGAAAAATGAGACTTGTCAAGAAAAGCACTTTTCTTTAAGAAAAATGTGCAGATCTGCTATACAAGTGGTATAGCATTGTAACTGAGGGAAAAAAATAAACCCCTTGACCATTTCTACGCTGAAGATCATTGCCCAATTGGCTGTGTCATTCTGACACTAGCTTTGATAGGACTTTCCTTTGGAATACTTTTTCACCATAATCTACACAGGATGTGTTGAACTGCACCCTTAAGAATGCAGACAGGACTGGCATATAGCAGTACTGCTGTAGGAAAGAAATTAAGGACAGTTAGTATGGGCCTGTGAATTCTGACAACACATGTTTATATCAATTACAATTAAGCAAGTAAAATAATTAATATCCCTGTTAATTCATGCAGGCTGAAATTCTCATTCGTAAAACCTGCACAATAGCTATGAATTTTAAGCCAACAGGCATCTTATTGCCACACCTGAAACTCACTCACCTGAAGAAAGTTTCTGTCAGACCCACTAATACCCCTTCTCCTGACTCACACTCTCCAATTATCAGAACAGACTTGAACTATTAATAGTATCAAAGTCTTATACAGGTTTTTGTTTCTTTTAGCTATACCACCTAGGTTTACATAGGTTGGTAAGATTTAGGTGCTCCATTTTGAGAACTAGCACTTGAAAAGCAGTTAACCCTGCACATCTATGACTTGGAACGAAAACTTTCAAGGTACTGAAAGAATCTGAGCACTCAATACACAAGCCGTTCAAAGTATAACGCACAACCCAAAACAAAATGAAAAGAGAAACCTTTAACCCTTTGTGTTTCTATGGCAATGGCTCATTATTTTCTTGTCCTTCTACCTGGAAAGAAAACTCATATTATAAAGATGAAGAATATGGCATCTAGGTTTTCAACCAAATCTCTATGAAAAGGGGATGTTTAAAACAAAACTAAGTTTATAAGCATGCCAACAGAAATCAAAGGGCTAAAGACAATTAAAGACAACAAATTTCATAAAGGGTATGGAAAAGTCAAAATAAATTACCATCTGCAAAAGGATCAAGACGCTCAGGGGAAATTATCATCATCCGCCTGTGCTTTTTGTACTCATCTTCCCGATCTGCAATCTTTTGAGGACGGTGTTCTGCAAAAGGATCATACTAAAAACCAAAAAAAGCTTGTTAGTCCCATATGTATGAAGAACAAGATGAAAAGTGTCTGGTGACCGTAAGTCTGCATTCACTGGAAGCAGTACTCAAAAGTCTACTTTATTTTTCATCTCAACTATGCAGGAATGTCAAAACAGTCTCCTAATATAATTTTTACTTCTGTAACTGGATTTTATTTTTTTTTTTGAACACAGAAGTTTGTATAAAATAACTTCTGACAAAATTTCTATTTTAAGCAGCTTATTCACTTGTTACCAAAGCATTTCATGCCGTCAACATTTTTCCTTCTTTGTGCAGGGGGACCTGATGCTACTTCATATGCTTTTAAATGTCACATAAAAATACTCTGGGAAAATAAAATCTAGGCGATTACATTCTCTTTAAAAACCAGAAGCATAAAGGACATTAAGTTTTTCCAGTTATTTTCACTTCTGAAGTATCTGACCTATGAAAAAAAAAATTTTTAAGTGTTTAGTATATATGCCCACACTGCCTTTATATGCACAAGTGCCAATTTTTATCACCCTGGGGAATTCTAAACTTAAAGCAAACTTAAAATATCACAGCCCTTTAGATACATCTTGTATTTCTAGAAGACAAACCTTTAACACCTTTCACCCCATACCTGCAGCAGTATTTTATTGTGCCTTCCCTTAAGACGTACCTGTTCGGTAGACTGTGGTATGTCATTAAGCAAAGCCACTGGAGCATGGTACCCCGGCTTCTTCTGGCCAAGTAAACTTGTGGAAGGGTAGTCATCATCATCCTGTCAGCAAAAAGATAAGGCCAATCATCATGCTGATACTACACTTCGATAAAATAATGTTAAATTTACACACAGTGGTCATAGAAAAGATGAAAACGGACAAGTAGAACAGCTAATTTCAAATTTTAGCACGGTTCTTCATACAGCTTGTTTTATTACCCCTAAACTGCTGAACTAGACAAACCTATCCACATCACAGAAACGGTAACTTTTTCTTACAAGACTCAGGTATTCAGCACTATGCTACATTTAATCAAGTATCCTGTCTACACTAGTTATACAGAAAGTCTCTATTCATATTAGCACTACTACAGAGTTGGCTTGGGAAAACTAGTACATAGAAACTCAAAGCATTTTTTCTCAAAAGCAAGCTAGTTAAAGAACAAATCTTCAGTAAATAACCCTATTTAAAAAAAAAGCTTCAGAAACAAGGAGAAATCAATAAGTGCATTAACGTTAATTTAGTTACAACTTCTCAATCACAATGGCAATAGCAAGGACTTAGAATGTGTAAGATGCTTTTGCCATCCATTTCCTCACATAAGCAGCTAGTTTCTGTGCAATAATTTACAATACAGAAGAAAAGCTGTTTTTAAAACTTTGAATTGGTTTTAGTGAGACCATGTAACGGAAATTTTTAATTAAGGAATTCTTAGAAGTCTACAAATGACACACAGTACATTGCTAAAAAACTGTATCAACTAATACTAATCTTTCTTCCTTTTTAAAATGTAATTCACTCGGTGTACTACACAGTTGTCCATGTATTTATGGTCAAAACTGCAGTTGCTGACGGCTCCTGCAATTGAAAACGTGGTCAAATGTTTCACATTAGGAATTAACCAGAAGTAATCTTAGAAGCATGATACATAAGAAGAACATAATACAGTGAAAAAGTCAGTTCTCAAAAATTGCTTTGAAATTTGAAATTAAGTGCAAACAGAACTCTTAAAAATAGTCACTTAAATTTACTTGCCCAAGTTTGCTGGTTTTGTTTTGGGGTTTTTTTGCCATAATTTTTCATCTTGGCAGCAATACCAGAACAAAGATAATTATTCCAGTCAAAGCTAACACTCATTAAGCACGAGGCCACAACTTTTTGCCTCCTGCTTGGACATACATGACTCTCCAAGCACAATTCATGAAGTACAGCCATCCTTAGAACTTCCAGGTGGAGACATATTTGGCCCAGTATGATTTTGACAATAATTGCTTTTACTTCAGCAACTGCTATTAAAAATGATTCAACATGCATTCAAAAAATACTTAGCATGCCCTAAACAAATACATAAAACCACTTACATCTTCCAACTCAGTTGCTGCAATAGAAGTGACATATCCAGCAAACCTGCTGTCACTGCCACCATAAATTTCTTGATCATAATATCCTGTGGAATCAAGGCCTACTCCTTGTGCTTCATCGAGAGCAGGCTTTTTCCCTTGAATTTCTCGAATTTGTGCTTCGATATCTGGGATAAAGACAAAAAAAAAGAGAAATCAGGTCTTTTTACACATACACATAAAATGTAATACTCACGTTACTATGAGTGAAAAACTCAGTTTGCTGTACAACCTCAAAGGTTACCTCTAAAGAAACAAATACGACTATAAAAACACAATGTTTACAAGCCGCTTTTCCTTAAGTTGTAATACTATCCAGTACAGAAAACTTCCATTGTATGGCCTAAAGTAAACTAATTCAAACAGTTAATGTATCTCATCTTCCCTTAGAAATAGCAGAGAATGTAATTTACACCGCTGTAATATTTCTCAACACTAACACAACACTTTCTCAGCAAACGTAATCCTCTCAGAAAAGCCTTTCAAATTGTTATCACCAATTAAGGAACTGATTTTGCAAAATTAAACAAATCTGTCCAGAAGAACTGCATGGGCTGTCAAATCCGAGAATATTTAATAAAACACCACCGTACTGTGTTTTCTAACACATTGCAAAGCTGTATTATCTTTGAACAAATTAAAAAAAAGAAAAACAGAAAACAACTTTGTGATACACCACTGGATACCAACTTAGGGGGAAAAAAAAAAGGCAGGACCCATTTCTTTTCACTCTGGCAGCTCAAATTTATTTACTTTATGAATTATTTAATCATGACTATTCCTCCCTGAACCATCATCTTGGAAGAGTCTACTATTCTTCTGGATAACCTAAAGCTTACCCTCCGCACAAGACAAATGGGAGCTTTTTATGTATCAGGGTCTGATTCTAGACAACACTGAAAGCCATCCACGACCTCAGAAATTTGGTACTTTCAGAAAGAACTGTAACAAGTCAAACTCAAAAAATAAGGAACCTAATCAAGCCATAATTTTGCCCTACCCGTTGCAATGCAACAAGAAAATAGGTCACAGTAATTTAAGTGTCTTCCACAAACAATTATGATGTAGGTCTATCAAGGCATAGCTAACTCCATAAAAAATATTGTTTTCACCTGAAATTTATCTGATTCAATAGATATATAAAGACAATTATCCATCCAATGTGAACTTTGCAGTTCAAAAAATTATTCTTGTGGACAAAAAGCCCTCAGCAGTTGCATCTCACGGCTGAAGGAATAGCAAGGATCATTCTTGAGGAGGACATGAGTCTCAAAAGTCCTATCGTTAACAATTCTGAGATTTATCCTCTCTCATCTGAAGTGCTATTAGCTGCTATATTAACTTGAGGGAAACTTGCCAATTTGCAAAAGCTACAGGAAATTCTATTCACAAACAATCTTAAATTGAACTGTTCGTTACGTTTTTATTATTGTTGCTCGCTTCTCCATTTCAGAACAAATGAATTGCAAAAGGATTTCCCCCAAAGCTATCGTGCAGTTATAGCAAGACTGGACCAAACTTCTGCAGATATCCAGCACAGGGCAAGCTGGACAGTCACCTCTGTGTTACAGATCTCATGGTATCTGCCTTGAACTTGTGAGAAGCTGAAATCTGACAAAAGCCATATGCTGCTGGCCACGATCACCTGCTGAATCCTGTCCCCAGGGACATCCAGCCCCCTCTAAAATCCTGCACAGCACAGGGGATCCCAGCGAGTCCAAAACTTGAGACACATTGCTCCCCAATACATTACTTCCCAGAGAACGAGCAGAAAGAAACTGCGGCTGAATTAGGGATCTCCGCCTCATCCACTGAGGTTTCTGACAATCTTCAGAAGCATACCACACCTATTCTGTCCACCCGTGTCATCTGAAGGTGTGCCATGTTTGTAAAGCCAGCCTATGAAACTGATACAACTCAAACACTTTGCTCACAGATTTTTTTACCTATTTCTGCTTCTTCGAAAGAGCAGATTCAGTTTCTGATTCCTTTTGCAGCCTGATACAATGCTGCACTGGAGCGAAAGGCACAAATATCTGGAGCTTCCATTGCTAGAGCGCAATGACATTGTTTCTTATTTCTAAAGAGCGGTTACTAGAATCACATGCTGCCTCTTTCACAGCATATTTGGTGCATCTACAGCCGTAACCAACTTCAACACAAAAAAAGCCTACAGTGCAAAAGCTTTTCCATCACCTGTGCCCTGCATCAACGTGACCGCAGGGCTCGGGCCGAGCGTGCATCGGTGAGACCCCTGCCCACAGGCTGGGCTGCAGCCCCGTGCCTCTGCACCGGCTCCTCCTCCTGCTACCCTCAGCAGGGCCCCTTAAAAGAGCCATGGAATTTCTGCTGTAAAAGCTTTAATACACAAGTATCTTCCTACTAATAGCTCTTACCAAGGCTTTACATACTTTACACCTCATTTTTAAGAGGGTTATATTTACTGAAGAGGGTGCAGAACTCATTATCGACCTGCTCCTTTAAATTACAATGACTACAACTGTGCACTGAAGAGTATTCTCAATTTCTTAGTGCAAAACCTGCTGGTTATCTGTACCATAAAAAGCCAGTCTGAGTAGGGTCTACCTCCCACTTTTGGCCACCATAATTTTCAGCAAATGCTGTGCAGTCTTTAAGTTTAAACTCTGAGAAGAACACCCATTTGACATGCCACAAAATCCCTTTAACCAGATGGTCCTAAAAGGTCTGCAGCCAGAGCTAGCCTGATTGCCAGTTTAGAAAGCACCATATATTTAGTTGGAAAAGACTACTTTGACATCAAACATGTGTTTACCTTCCTTGATCTAACCCGCAGTTCACTGAAAAAGCTCACACCCTATGTAACAAAGCACTTAAGAATCAAATTAAGAAAAAATAATCACAAAGCGTAAAAAATACACTGTGTAAAGCACAGTATTTGATCGATGATTTTAGTTACCCAAGACATAAACAGAAACTTAAGTCAAATACATAAATGGAAAAGGAAGTGGGATTTAAAAAAAAAAAAAAAGAAAAAGAAAAAAGAGGGGGAAATGGAGGTTGGACTAGATAATCTTTCGAGGTCCCTCCCAACCCCTAACATTCTGTGTGATTCTGTGAAATAATATCTTACTGATCATTTCTTTTTCTCCATATTTTACCCTATTTAGTATACTTAGTATATTTTGGCTTTAACACCATTGATTCGAAACATACCATATATGTCGAATTTTATTAAAGTCAACACATACGAATTCAAAGTCACTGAAAAATCTAGCTTCCAGCCAGAACATAACAGCCTTTCTCAAAATACATACTTCAACACCATACACGGAGTTTTACTTGCAACACGTGGAGCACAGGACATTGCTCAGCATGAAAAGAGAAAGAAGAATCAGACCTGTACTGAAGTGGTATTTTACAGTGTAAATAGCTTATATGTTTTCATGTCTTATCTTACTTTTGCACATTTAGCTTGCCCTGCGCAGCTCTATTTTCAGGTACTTTAGCACTCTCATAAGCATTAGGTCTATTAAGTCTGGAAATAATTTCGTTCTTTTCTAGGCAAGGAAAAGATGATGCAAATTAAAAACTACCTTCAACAGTATTCAAAGCTCAGTTACTGAGCCCTTATAAGCTGCTATTTAAAACCTCACTTTTCAGCCCAAATCAAAGAGTTGCCTATGTAACTGAAACCATCTCAAAACTGTTGAGAGACGACCTCTTTCATGTTGTGTCTTGAGCACATCAATCTACAAATGTTTAACAAACAGTAGGAACATGTGGAAAAAATCTTCTAAGACAATTTTGTAACAATCAAGTCAATTTGGAAAATCAGGCAGGAACTGAAGAAAACTAAGAGCAAAACTCAAAAAAAAAATATTCAAGCTGTTCAGCTAATAGGTCCATGTTGGAGAAGACAGCATTACATAATCATACTCACTTATACATAATTTTTGTTGAAGTACCTACACCCTCCCCCTCAAAACCCGTTTTGGTACAACTCTAATCAAAACACATTCAACTCGAAGCATCTCAATATTTTCATTAAAGTCAACAGACCACCATTTGCTTCAATAAATAAGCTATTTAAGATTAAAAAAAAAAAAAAAAAAAGCACCAACAATTCTACTATTTTACAATGAAAAACTTTTTAGGTAATATGAGAGAGAGCACTGTGATGGGTAGTATCTCACACAAGCCTTATGCATATCGTAGCATTTAAACAAAGGGCAAAACAAGTTACAAAAATATTCTAGAACACTAAAAAATACGATCAAATTTTTTTTTAAAAGTCAAGACAACAGTTTAAGCTTTTCTTCAGCCATAAACTCATCTTAGTTCTGTAGCATTAAAGGCTGCATTAATCTCACTTCCACAGGAGATGATGACCCTCTATTCGAAAAGTTTTTTCTGTACAAAACTTACCATCCCCAAAGGTAACGAAGACATGGGTGCCCTGCCTGCCTCACAAGCATACAATCACTGCCCAGAGGTAGTTTTTGATTAGTCAATTATAGGTATAAATTAACATAACACTCGGCAGATCACTCATCATACGGAGAAACGCGAGTAAAAACGCAGAAGCAAGTACACAGAAGCGCAGTACAATCCTAAAAATTATTCTGCCTTGCCTGAAGGTATTTAAGAGCAAGGCAAGCCACCGACATCGTCCAAGAAGAAAGCTTTGATTCATGCTATAAGGAGCTGGAAGCAGGAGTGAACGCAGACACACAGCACCTCCGAGAATAACACACTGCCAGTGAAAGCCCTCCCTCGTTAAACCGCCGAGAGACCAGGTTTCCTACGTAAAACACGCAGCCGGCAGGAAGTCTCCCTGCTAAAACAGCAGTTGAAATGCTTGAGACCTCGCACTGTTTTTTCCCTCCCCCGGGGCACTCTTCTCAGCAAGCACCACGTCGACACGATGCTCAGCCACAGCTCAGGCCATGTTGGCTTTCAGCGGGCAACACCCCTTCACCCTCCTCCCTCTCTGGCCTCCTGTTTACCGCGGACTCGGGCCAAAGGGCCCGGTCAAGAGACGAAACGCGCGTTATTGGCACTGACGAAGCGAATCCGAAGAGGCGCACGGCCGGCCCCCACCGCGGAACCGGAGCTCACCGGCACCGACACCCGCCTTGCGCCCTCCAACCACCGCTTCCCCACCCCCCCGCCAAGACTACACAGCGAGAGCCCCCCGCAACAAATCATGTCCCTGTGTGTCCCCCCCGGCCTTCGCCCGCCTCCGCAGCCCCACCCCCTGAGCCCCTGAGGGGCGGCGGCGGCTCGGCCATGGCGCTGACACAAGCGGAGACGCCATTACAAACAGGCCCGGCCCGCCCGACCGCCGAGCCGGGCCTGACGCTGCGCCACAATCCGGAGAAGGGGCGGGAAAAACCACCACGGTGAGACAACAGCCGAACGCGCAGACAGAGTGTGGGGGAAGCGCCGCTGAGGGCGTTTTTCGGGCTTTTTTACCTTCGTGGGTCTTGGCGATCTTCGCCATTTTGTGCAGCGCGAACAACTCCGAGGCGGAACTGGCACGGCCCCGCCGCTTCCGCTACAAGGAGGAGGAGTGGGGGGGAAGGCAGCGAGAACTCTGTGCGCAGGCGCGGGCCCGGGCTGGGGAGCGGGCGCTCCGCGCACGCGGAGTAGGGAAGGCAGGCCGTGGCCGGTTGGGCGGGCCCTCGGGCCTCGTGATGGACGGCGCGGCCAGCGAATGGGAGCGCGGCGGGACGGCGAGGGGGCGGGCGCTGGGGAGAGCGGGAACGGCGCGAGAGGCGCTGAGGCGGGTAAAGAGTCCTGTGAGGGAGAAGAGCTCCCAGATGTGAGACTAAAACATGGATGTGCGCGTTTGCCACAAGGTGGGGGCATAATCGGCACTTCAGGCAGATTCAATATTTTACTAAGGACTCGAAAGCGGGGGGGAGCTGTGTTCCTACAAGAGGGAGATGGCACTGAAGTGGCCAAAGCCAGGTAGAAGGGATTCAGAATCATCTAACATTGATCGCCACACAGGAAATAATCTAAGATGAAAGAGGTGAGCTTTAATAAAAACAAGCAAAAAAAACCCAAACAAACTGCATATTGGTATTTGAAATCAAGTATATGAATTCGAAATAGCCAAAATAATCAGGAAGTGGATAGCAAATGAGAGCTAGATGTATACAACGTGCTGCTGCACAGGATGGAAATACAACTCCAGGCCGTCAGAAGTTTCACATAAAACCTGGAAAGCAATCATCTCTCTCTGCACAGCACAGCCACAGCCACCGATGGAGAACGTTTCGGGACTCTGCAGTTCAACAAAGGGACAAACTCAACACAGTCTAGAAGATGTTTATGAAACATGACCTAGGTGGGAATGTAAACACAAATGGTTCAGCTCTTCTGCAACAACTGTCCTTGTGTGGCTTCTGCATTTCATTTGGAAACAGAACTTGGTTTTTTTTTTCAGTTCTGTTGATGTAATATATACATGTTTCAACAACTCTCTGCAGGTTGCATTGTAACTGAATGGGATTGATTCTGTCCACATGCAAAGCCCTGGAAACTCTCCCTTACAGTCAAGCTTTGTGAATGAGCTGATTTTTTATTTTCTCCACTTATAGTACTAATAAGGACAAACCTAAGTAAAACACCAAGGCTGGCCACAGAGCCTAAGTTCAAAGTCCATGCCTGCTTAACTAACGATACTTCAAAACACAGTGTAATACATAATCTTATATAGCTTATTTACTATTGTGGAGTTTTACTGTACAACTGCAAAATTTCTCATCTCCTCGAAAGTCTTTGCAACAAGCAAAGTTGAGTCAGCTTCAGAACATCCATCAAGGTAAAATGTATAAATTATTTGCAAAAAGGGAGATAAATGTGTGATGGTAAAACTCATATTCACTACTCACTAATTTTTCCCCTTATGAAAGATGGTCTCGCACATACTCATAGGCCACAAAAGGAGATATTTACTGAGCTGCCTGGAGACATGCAAAAGTAAGGTTGAGGCAAATAGTAATTATCTACAGCAAGAATTTAATGCATGTAACTATTTTAAGTAAATGTCACAAGCCTGGGTTTGCTGTGAAGATCAACTTGCAGTAACTTTCCCTTTTTTCTTCAGCCGGGCTTCCAACTTAGGTTAGGCAGAACAGTTGTGATATTGCATTTCCTGTTACTAAACAAGTGAGCTCAGGGGTTGTGATCACAATGCACGCTTTTAAATCGCGGTTCTGGAATATGCCATTTCCCACAGAAGAGCAAGATCTGTGTTGTGATGGAAATTGTGCTATGGCAAAGCATTCTGAAATTGCTCTTCCCCAGCCAAATTCTGGACGCTGCCCCAGGTTCTTTAATTTGTGTCTGCCTGTGAAAACCCTAAATCCTGATATATACAATCGTTTGCCTCCTGAACAGTATCTCTTTTGCTTAGCTCCCACAGGAGATGATCAAGGTAGTAGCTGAGTGGTTTTCCAGTCCTATTTCACCTGCCCAAGTTCCCATCCTTTTCCTCCACAGCAGATCGGAAACAGATTTAAGAGCCCAGAAGCTTTGCTGATCTGGATCCATACCTAAGCTACACACTGATGAAGATCTGCTTTACGTAACAGATTCTAGTCCAATTTCACAGCCAACTTCAGCTATCACTAGCTCACACCACTGTGGAAAGAAGTATCCAGCCGCTCTGCATGTCCTTGACTGGCCCTGTCTATTGGCCACTAGAAGTTCCTGGCACTGACTCAAAGGACCCATGCTTCTCATTATACACTCCCACTAATGCTACCAAAGAGAACTTTTCATCTGCGCTCATCTTTTTTTTTTTTTTTCTCCCCACATCCAGCGCTGCAAGGAATTGCACAATTATGCAAAAAGCCACAAACCTGGCCTAGACTCCCAGTCCTTCAGTTTACCCCAGGTCTGTGTTTTTCTCACAACAGCGACATTACATTTAGAAGAAGAAAATATCTTTCTGATCATACAATACAGCTCTTTCTGGAGTATCAGAAATGTCTTGAATCTCTCTGGTGTTCAGTATTAATTTGTGCCACTCCTCATGTCAAAGCTAATAAATGTCAATCTCTTTTCCAACAGCAGAGAGCAATCAGTGTGTAAGAACTGTAATTCTGACCTTACCAACAAAAAAAAAAAAAGAAAAAACCCCTCAGATATCCATCATCTTGTACTTTTCAAGACTCGATCCTTCAGTTACTCTAAACATGGAAAGCCATCAGACTCCCCGAGAGGTCATTCCTGATGCACAGAAGCAAGCTAGGACATCAGGTACAGAACACACAGAACCCAGCAAACAGGAGCAGCTCTGATGGGAGTTACAAAACACAGAGCTGAGGTTAATGATAAGGATTGGAGGTCGAGGGGGCGTGGGGGTGGGCAGGCTAGGATAGGGTTTGTTTGGTTTTTTTTTAATTTCTGTCTTTGTTGTTTTTCACCTGTGGTGGAGAACACAGGTTTTTACATGTTTATGTTTTTCATCAAGTTTAATATGAAGAACATGGCACAGGACAGCCTATCTGAAAACCCCCATATTCTGGTGTGATAAAGTAGGAGCTGCTCGAGTTAGTTTCAGTTATCTGAATTGATGGTGTTCTTGTTTAACAAGTGGGTTTCCTACTGGCAAGGTCACTAAGGTAATTCTAAGGAGGACTTTTCTGAAGAGAGTGTATATGTGGACTTAGATAACTGAACTGCCGTTTTATCCAGTAACCTCCTCCCTTTCCATGCATTCAGCATTCAACTCCTTTGATTAAACCAGCTTCATTTACACTGGATGTAAAATTCTAGTTGCATTCACTAGAGTGGGAAGCGACGCTGTTGATAACATACCAAAGCTGGTTTTCTAGTGCAATACAGCTCAGACACACATTCAAGTTCAGGTGTAAATGCTATAAACTTGTGTTATGTCTCAGTTCAAGACTCCAGGTCAAGAGTTGAACACCCCCACCAGGTATTAAATTACAGAAAAAAAAAAGAATTAGTTTCACAGAAATAGGTTTTGCAGGCTTACTTTTAAACAAGTTACGTGAAAAGCGTATTATATATAATAGGAAATGTATGAGGTAGATATTGAAATAGCAATTCTTCAACTGCAGGATAGTACAAAACACGCTTACGTTGAGGTAGGCTGCGTTTGAAAGGCGGATTACGAGAAAGCCTAATTCGCGAGTTTTCCCTTTCAAGGTGCGGTAAAACGCTGCTCTGCCACAGTCAGGTCTGCGGAGGTCCGGCTAAGGTTTAACGACGCTGACTACGCCAAACCTCAGCCTGCATCGAACCGAAGCCGCCGAGGCCCACGCCGCTGCTATTGGGGGAAGCTGAGGAGAGGCGCCAGAGGAGCAGCTGGCCCGGCTCGGCCCGCCCTCCCCGCGAGCTCCGCCGCCTCCTCCCCCCGCTGCCGGGTCACGCGCGTAGCAGGGGCGGGGCAGAACCTGCCCCTCTCCACCGCCCCCAGGAGGATACAGGGGCGGGCCCTGCGCGCACAAGCCCTATTATAGCCGCGCGCGGGGCTCGAGCGCCGCCGGGCCAATCAGGCGCACGGCCTCGCACCACCCCCACTCCCCCCCCCACCCCCGCAGGGTCTCGTGACTGGGCGGGGCCAGCCGGCCTGCGGCGGGCGGCGGTTGGGCCGCGCGGCGGGGGCGCGGCTTGGCGCGGGGCGGCCGTTAGTGCCGCGCGCGAGGGGAAGGGGGGGGGCGAAGGGAGGAAGGGGGCGTAAGGGGGTGCCGGGGCAGCCGGCGCGATAACGGGGCCCGAGATGGCGCGGAGCGGGCGGGCCCTCGGCAGGGCACTGGCCGGCGGGATGGCCGCCCCCGCCGCCGTCAGGTACGCGGGGCGAGGCGGAGGGATCGGCGGGGGTGAAGGGCCGGGGGTCTCGGGGCGCCCGGCGGCCCTTCTGCCGCAGCCCCGGGGCACCGAGAGCAGGGCCGCGCCGCGGAGGGGCGGGGGGTTCCGTCCGTCGGTAGGCTCCAGGGTGAACGGTGCCGGCCGGTGTCCGTAGGGAAGAGGAAGGCGGCCCCGGGGCCCGTCGGTACCTGCCAGCCCCTTTCTCGGCCGCCAGTGTCGATGGAAGAACGAACGGTTTTTCCAGTTATAAACGACTTTGCTCCAGCCGGTTGCATAACTTGGAGCGATTCGTCAAATAAACTGTGTAAAACGCCCGGATGTTTTCCACTTCAGATAATGCAACAAGTTCCCTATCCCTGATCACATGCGAGGCTGGCTAAGAACAACTCGAGCAACGAAGTGTGCTTTGAGAGAAGAGTTCACTTTTTAACAGGAGAGGGAGAGTGCAGCTGAAAATCTTAGGAGAAAAAAGGTTCGCCTGTCCGTACTGTTAGAGCAGGGCTGCCGTGTTTCTTTGCTAGATTCAGCGTCTCGCTGTCATCCTCATAGAAAGAGTGAAAAAGGGGAATAGAGGTTGGTTCCTGGCGTCAGATTTCAGGCAGCCATTTGACATAATTGTTACTGTGCAGTGCTACAATGTCACCTTACTTGGGCCACGTTTCTTACTGTATATCCTTCGTGTTTTAATCTTTAGGATGCGTTTGCAATATTAAAATAGTTCAATCCTGGTAAAGAAAATTCCTGGCTTTAAAAGTAATCTGTTAGAATCTTGAGAGCAAAATCAGTTACGGGTGGGTGTTCAGTCCAAGGAAACTCATTAAGTAACTGCTTGCAAACTAAGTTTGAATACGCTTGTTCAGACTGAGATGCTAATGAGGACACTTGTTGGCAATGCTCGCTTTTTTGGGATGTGAGCTGCTGTTGACAAAATTGGAATGAGATCAACTCATGTCTCACAGACCATGAAATGGCCATTGGGTATCACTTATGGAAGTAATGGTTGGGATAACAGTAAACACGACTGACCTGGCATGCTCTTACCTCTAATTTCAGTCTTTACAGTCCACTGAAATCCATGCTTTTGTGATTCGCCAAAGAAGTGTGCTTTCCTGGGCTGGGACTGAGCCCAACATGTTCTCACGGCATCTGGTTTTCTTCAGATAAAATCGTGGAGAGATGAAGCCTGCCTATGTTTGTTAGCATTATAACCTCTCTTAATCTCACCTTCTGTGAGTGGCAATGGAATTGTGAAAACGATGTCATCTTACAGCAGCTAAACTCGTTATTTGTAGAGATTGTCTTTCAGCCTTGTAGCTGAAACAAGTCTAGATAAAACCATGTGAGACAATATACTGGCATAGCATTACAGCAAAAATCAAACCCAGAAAAGAAACGTGGCAACTCCTCTGGACTCTGTACTGTACGTAGCCCCAGACCGAGGCAGTAATTTAAATTAGCTCCCCAGAAGGAGGTCTGGCCCAAACATTGAACACTTTCTATGAACTTGGTTGAGGCAACTACAATGCTACTGGCACACTCCAGCCTTTCAGTCAAGGCAGTGCTGTTCCTTAGCAGCCTTGTCCAGTCTGCATGGAAAAAACAGTGTCCCCATCCCTTGGGATAACAGTTGCAAACATTTACAGTTTGTTGTCTAAAAGTCAAACTATTTTTTCCTAATTTTGAGACCATACTTCTGTCCCATCTCCAGGTAATTCCTTTTTAACTGTAGCTATTACAATGTGTTGCCAGTCATCTCCCTTTGTATCAGTTGCTTATTTCTTTTTTAATAAGTCCATACACGCTGTTTGTAATCAGCTGCTGCTGATTGTTATTTTCCTCTAAACTCAATACACAATTATTATATGCCCATCTCCTCACACATTAAAACCCTATAAGCTAACATGGGCAGTCCCAGGTTATTACTGTGTTTCTTTAGAATTCAAAGTTATGTTGATTTTTAAAGAACATGTTAATAATAATTGTAATTGCTTTAAATAGGGAACTGTAGTTTGCTAAACTACTTTGGTAATCAGTAAAAAAATGCATCTATTTGTTCACCGTGTTTAAAAAAAAATACCCAAACACGAAAACAACCAAACAAGCCTAACGCTAAGTGGGGAAGGCTGGTTTCATTTTTGACTGTGTGAATTCAGAAGTACAGTTCTGATTGTCTGCTTTGAGAAAGGACAGTGAAACACCTAGGTTGCTCTTTAGCTTACTTTTGTAGAATCAATGACAGCAAATAGTGGCATTTTTAACTTCCTGATGTCAAAAAATCGGAGCTTTTAAGGTAGCATTTTGCATCTTAGCTGGCTTGATGTAGGGAAAATAAATAATTTAACATTGTTAAACACAATGAATATTTGTTACATTTTAGTGTAGATGTTCACAAACAGAATGCTGGGGTGCAGTCTTAGAATTACTAGCGCTTTTAAAGGTAATTTGTTAAGTTTTATTTACAAAAGCACCATGTCGAAGGCTTTGCATGATATTTTTCTGAAGGAAATGTTGAGAGCTGGGTAAGCAATGCACTTTCTGAAAAGACTTTCAAACCGCAACTGCCCTTTTGAGAGAACAATGGCAGAGAAATTCAACTTTGTATTTCCAGGTGGAACCTCTTCTTCCTCGATTACGCTTTTAAGAAAGCCTGTTCTACAAATTAAGAGGCTTTTAAATGAGCTCAGGCTGCCATGAAGTCAACCTTTAACAGGGCCTTTGTGTTTTACTCTGCCAGTTACATTTCTCGTGACTGCTGGCTATTTTTAGTTTCTCCTAAGGGGAAAAAAAAATCCCCCTTGTGCTTTTAACAGTTTGTATGCTGTTACGAGCCTTTGGTTTTCCATCTGAACCTGACGTTTTCTGGAATGCTACAGAACAGATTGTTTATCTTACCTGAATATGTTGTTTATTTTGCTGACATGAAACACACCTAAAAACATTCTCACTGTTGCAGGCACTTGGCTTCTTGTGGTATCCTGATGACCAGAATTTCTCCTTTGCAAGTACCTGTGACAAGCCATACCTCTCCAAGAACTTTCTTCAACATTGCTGCACCACTAGTAAATAAAAGAAAGGAATATTCTGAAAGAAGAATTATAGGGTTTGTATAGATGTGTGGAAAGAGACTTTATATGCTCATTGGTTTTGTTTGCTCTGAATAATCCAAAATACCGGAATTCAAAGACTGAGCATCCCTGAAGCTGCATGCCCCTATGGCTCTCCCCAGCTGGAAACTGGAAAAGAGCTTTGACTTTCGGAGTTTGTAGAGATCAGGTTTTTCTAGTCTGAAATTGAATATTAAAAAAAAATAAATGTTGGAACCCAAAACTCCCCATAGAAAACCCAAAACTCCCCATAGAAAGAAACAGCAGAAATAATCCTTCTATTCCATGAAAAGAAACCAAATCAAGCCTGAAAAGGAATAATACACCAGTAAGGTCATCTGGTGAAATGAGAGAAAAACTAAGAGGTGTGAAATCTCTGTTTCCTTCAGTCCCAAATACCTACCCGTCTTTGCACTTATGTTGTACTGCTCACACCTCAAGATTTTCTTCTTTCTTTAAAAGAAACTTAGGCACATGAAAAACATTTTGAAGTCCTGTTTGCCCTAAAGCCAGTGGAAACATTCCAGTTAATTTGCTGGGACTGAGATCTGCCCCCAATCTCTGGTCCGCAGTAGTATGAACCACTTGTTTATTAGCTTAAGTTTTTTGACTGTGATTAACGCTTAGTTATGTGATACTTCTTGAACTGCAACAGATTTTGCATAGTCGATTAGAAAGAGCCTTGTTATGTGGTGTTTTGCATCTTTATGCAAAGATATTTACTGGTTTACTATTTATTTTTTCTCTTTTTAATTTTCAAAAATAGGGTTAGTGTTTTCCGGTGACTGTAGGATCACCTTTCAAATTTTGCCATTTATACCATCTTCAAAACTTGTCAATAGTGAATGTGAAGTTGAAACACCTTGTAATTAATGCTGCTGTTTCTGTTTCCAGGTATTCTATGCAGGAAATGTATGAAGTTGTTGCTGTTGTGGAGAATTACAAACTATTTGTTCCTTGGTGTAAAAAGTCAGATATATTATCAAAGCGCTCTGGATACTGCAAAGCACAGCTAGAAATAGGATTCCCTCCTGTCCTGGAGAGGTACACATCGGTTGTTACTCTAGTGAGACCACATTTAGTTAAGGTAACCTTCACCCCCCCCCACCCCCCCTTAACTGTAGTTTTCTGTAATCTTCATTTGTTGAAATTCACATAATTCACCGGTGCTTGAAAGCAAAACTGTCGCTGGAAATGCTTTGTGTAGCTCAAAACTTGTGCTGCTTTTGTTGAAAGACTTAACTTAAACTGGAGGGAATTTGAACGTGCTTTTAAAACACAAACAAAACTGCTTCTCCCTTCATGTGGCAGGCCTTGACTATTTTCTGGAGTAACTAGCGGAATTACAAGAGTTGATTGCTGTTTAAGATAATTGTTTGGATATCCTATTCATTTCTAGTCTTCCTCTTAAGAGGCACTGCTCAAACCAGAAATCGGGTTTCTTAAGAACAGGGGAGACATAAATTGGGAAGGGAATATGCAAAGTGCCTTTATTCAAGGTACTTACTGATTCTGGAAAGAAGAAAAAATATCTTTCTTTCTTAAGAATGTTGAATAGCTAAGATGGAAAACCTACATTTTACATGCTGACTGCCTTCCCTTTCTACTCTTCCCTGACAAGACTTTGCTTTCACATAGCTCTTGGATTGGATCACCAACTCTTTTTTTGCTTTAATTGACCCAAAAGAGGATTTCTTGTCTCAGAAAAAAAACATGAAAGTGGTGAGGAGAACCATTTCTTTAGATTTCCTCCTCTCAGGTTTCTCAGCATTTTCTCTGCGAGGATTATTTTTCCCAGAAGTTTATATTTTGCTCACATAACTGTAGGAACATCTCTAGAGGAGCGACTGTGTTTGGACTGCCTCTCTGTCCTTGGAAATGACCCTGGGCAAGGGCAGCCCGTGTCTGGCCTAGCAGCTACTGGTGGCAACAAAACGAGCTTGGGTTTGTCACTTCTGGCAGCGGCGCTTGAGAAATCTTAAAAATCAGACTGGTAGCAGCAGCTCTTGCCCCAAAGGAAAGTCTGGAGTGAGTTTCCTACTTAGAAGGCTGGGAGCAAGGGGCGGGACAGTGGCAGTTTTCCTGTTCTGCCTGCCCTTTTGGCAGCAGCAGGAAAAGCAAGCCCCATTCTTTGTGTCTAATCTTCTCTCTGCTCCTCCTCCCCTTTCTGTCATTTCTGGGCAGAAAAATGTCGGCATTTCTGTGCTGCTGATTAGTCTTTGAGATGGTTTAACCTTACCGTGGCCTCCAAACCTGTTCACCATGGCTAGTCAGGTTGGAGCAGAGCTGCTTGTGGTAACAGGAAGAAGCTGTGAAAAAAACAATTAAAAAAAAGCTACAGGAATTCTGTCTAGAAATTCCAAGCCAATTAAGATGATGTATTTGGATGGTTTTGAAGTATATGTCTTTCAATCTTCTTTTTATTATAAAGAGCCCCACAAAAATAGCTATAGGTGCTAACTGGAAAATGAATGAAAATAAGGAGCCTATTGTCATGATAACTCTGAAGCCAATTACTGCAAATACTTGATTGTTTTAAAGGAGGATTGTAGGCAAGCACTCCGGAAGCGTTAGTTACGTATCACTTGCTGGTAATTAAAAGCCAACGTATAAACTGATTGTGAGCTTGAGCATATAGTCTTACTGACTTGATGGTGGCTCTTGATCACAATATTATCATGTGACAGAAAATGTCTGGAACTTGTCTTTAATCAGGTTTGTTTTGATACTAAGCACATCTATAGCCCAAGGCTACTGGTCTGTATGTCAGTATATAAAACACTCCATACATGTGATGGGAAAAAAAAAAGTGAATGTCCTTATGCTTTGCTTAAAGCAGTGTTGCTCAAAATTCTGGCATATAGCATTAGTTTGGTGTTCTATGCATCATTTGTGATTGTCAACACAAATTTTTCCTTAAAAAGAATTCAGTTTTTTTGCCATAAGTGAACCTGTACAAATGGGATCTCACGCTGCCTGCACTATGGAAATAAGTTCAGTTATGCTGTGATCTTCACTACCTAACAAAATGTGAATACAAACTTCAGTAATACAGATTTGTCATATCTGGAAAAGTCTAATTGTAGCTTGACTTTTTCAACTTTGTTTTAGGCATCCTGTACAGATGGAAAACTATTTAATCACTTGGAAACAGTGTGGCGTTTCAGCCCAGGCATCCCTGGTTACCCAAGGACATGCACACTGGATTTTTCAGTAAGTGTTGTAATTAAGACTGCCACAGGAACAGAACTGGATACAGGGCACAGAAACAGTTGCCTGGTACTATTTAAAAAAAAAACCCACGAAAAACAAACCCACATCCACACAGAAAACAGTGTTTCGTTGAGCACCTAACTAAGCCCCAGAACAGGCTACCAGGGTATACAGGTATACAGAACTGGGTTGATCCTGCTGCCATCTACTGGGATACTCTGCTTTAAAAATTATCTTCTGCAAATAGTAAAAAGAGGTTTTGGAATATTTGTAACTTGGCATGTTAATCTCCTTGGTTTAATAACTTCTGGCTTATTGCTGTGTTGCACTTCATGCAGTTCAACCATAAAAAGGAATCTGCAAGCACTAAAAAAAATATATTTCTCATGAGATTTGCTCACGGTATTTGAATTTCTCCAGGCAATTAAGTGCCAGTTCCCACTATGGACCAATAGAGAAGCTGACTTTTGACCTGAGCCATAGAGCAGCTGAGAAAACTTGAATTAAGCAAATTTGTGAGGAAAACTTCTTTCCCTCCCTGGACCAAAACCACCTTTTGATATTTCAGATCAAGAACTTGGTTGAAGGGAGTCAAAACCTGACTTCATACAGACATTTTCACTTCTTGCTAGTTACTGACCTGCGGTGCTGCTTCCTTCAGCACCCATGCGGAGAGGGGCAACAGCTGCTTCACAACAAACTTCTCAAAACATACTGTGCACTTACAAACAGTCGAGAGAAAACCAGGGTGTCAACAATGCTTATTTGCTTTAGGAAATATAAGTTGAGCTTTGGGCTATGCTGGTTCCCGCAAGCTACTGTTTTGCCAGCCTGATAAGAGATGGAAGCACAACACTGTTTTTCTCATCCGCAAAATGTACAGCTTACTTCAAGTTTTTACATAGTTAAAAACTCACTGTCCAGCTCTGCAGTGCTCCACAGTCCAGGTAGTTTAACACCTCCTCTGCTAGCATTTCCAGTTAATACACAGTACTCAGGAGCAACCTGTGAGGAGCTGTACTTGCTCCATTTGGCATTTAACCTGACAGTTTCTCAGGAGCAACAAAAATTCTTGAATCTCAATCCAAAAGACATGCCATAGGAGGAGTGATAAAATCCCAGAAGAGCAACCTGGTTCTTTTCCTGAAAATTCTGTAATCATTTCAGAAAGCTGCGTATTCCGAAACAACGCAATTCCAGAGCCGAAGGAGAATGTTATTTAATTAGTCTCAAGGCCAGCGCAGCACAAAAGCATAACTGAAGGCAATTTGACTCAAAACCGACCTTTTTTTTTGAGGGTAGAGAAAGAAAGCAAACTCCCTGAGCTGCTGCTGTAACTGAGAGTGCCGTAGCCTCAGTTTAACTGCAGGTTTCAGCAGCTAAAAGAAAAGGCAGGAGTTGTGAGCGCTGCAGCAGGAGGCCTGAGGGCACATCCGTACTGCAACCCCCTGCCGCGTCAGACAGCGAGGGCTGGGAGTGGGAGGTGTGCGGTCAGAGATGCAGCATGAAAAAGCCAGTTCGTAACTTTAGTCACTAAACTGCTCACTGGAATGTACCTTAACTACAGCTACCAGTACAGGAAGCCTTATTTAAACCGCTGGGATTTAATAGGGAGCTGCTTCAGGCTATTTTTGAGCACCTCTTGCATTGCTCCAGCTTACCTGCCCATCTGCTCCCTTGCTCCACAGGGTTTTCTTGAGCCAGCTTGTCCCCCGAGTTCTGTGCAAAGCAACCCAGTTATTGTTGTTCAACAGTTTGTCATGAACTCAAATATTTTACTTATGTTTTGTGATACATCATTTATTAAGTAAAATAGTTTAGATAAGTGAAATGATTACTTCTCAGAACTGAACAAAATCATTCTTCTAATGGAAAAGCCCAAGGAGACAAGCCTCTGACCAAGGAATAACACTTTTCTTCCCAGACACACTCATCTATAGCTCAGTTTTAACTGTTCTTTCTCCTACAGCTTACTTGCAGACCAGCTGGAGATTCTTCAGTGGCATTGTCTATTTATAACATTTCACAACAGTAGATGTGGGAAAAGCAATTCTTCTCTATTTTCTTAAACAGGTTTCTTTTGAATTTCGTTCACTTCTACACTCGAAACTCGCTACGCTATTTTTCGATGAAGTGGTAAAGCAGATGGTAGTTGCTTTTGAAAGAAGAGCATCCAAAGTCCATGGCCCAGAAACAAGCATACCTCGGGAGTTAATGCTGCACGAGGTCCATCAGACATAAGAGGGAAAGTTTTGACACCTTCTGTCATAAACTTGTTTGTATGCTTCATTCATACAAGAGGTGCCACGCTCCTCCTCCGGGGCATTCATTTCATACCTGAGCTTTGTGTGGGATTTTATACTGTACGAAACACCTCTTCAGTGAGTGTCTATGGAATGTTTAAGCTGCAATCAAGAGCAACGTCCAGTGTTATCAGTAACAGCCAACTGCCAGCTACTGTAACACATAAGATCTCAGGCTGCTGTTTATTAACTTGCCAAACTGTTTGTGTAATCAATGTAATGTTCTGCCTTATCTAAGCTTTTTTTCTCTCTCTCTCTCAGCATTGTAACATATTAGCTAAAATTTAAGTTATGAGTAGTGTGAATGTAAGTTGAAGGGAAGCTGACATTCTGGCTTTGGGGAGTACAAAGTGTGCCAGGCCTCAAGTAGCATGTACTTTTAATCCAAACTAAGTCAGCCAAGCGTCTCCAGCTGCTGCTGAATTCTCACCAGCAACAGAAAAAAAACCACCTCAGTCTGAACCCTCTGGAGCATCCAGATGTTTGACATAAGGGATACAGGTGATGTAAGGAGGGCTGTAATTTGAGTGGGACAGTTTGGACTCTAGCCAGAGGTTCTTGGCTCTCTGGGCTCCAGCCACTGTTGGACTCATGGTGGGTTTCGCAGGCTGACCTTCCCTGTCACACAGTGCAGCTGGGCCGGGGTAGATACACCTCACCCAACGCACACAGTTCTGGCTCCAGCACGACTTCAAACTGAGTGGGGAAAAAAATAAAAAAGCATTACCTCTTTGCAAGCACAGATGCACAACATTCTGTACCACAGCGCTGCCTTCCCTGGGAGGGAAGAAGGTGTCCTCCACTTACTGCAGGTGAGCACCCCCGAGGACAGCTGTCACTACAAAACACACAAGAGAGCTAAACCTTAGTTCCTGAGGGGGTTTCAGTACCCTGCTACCATTTAATTAGTCCATTACAATGGTAGCACCAGTCTTAAACTCAGTAGCTCTGTATCTGAAATTACTATTTTCTTTTCAGTCTCTGAAGAAAGGTAAATGAATAGGTTTGGACAAATTGTAAACCCTGCCTTGCATTACCAGGTTTCCATACTGAAACTCAGTAAAGCTTCACACCCAGTGTTGAAGCTGCTCTTTTGTCCAGAAAGCCCCGTAACCCCTGTGGTTACTACAGCACAGCCTATTACCGAGCATCGGGGTGGTTCAGGACAAAGAACCCTGAAGCAGGACATTTAGATAGTTTCCCAGAGAGAGCAATTACCATTTCACACATCCTGTATGTGAAGGACAATTCTTATTGTAAAGCAACGTTGTTTGTTCAACCATACCCCAGCTTGGGAACAGCGGCATTGTGAAGTCTGGAAGCAGAGTTGAAAAGCAGGGAGAGAGGAGTTTATGCATCACTTCCCAGCTCTCAGGTGGAAGGATGCAGCAGGTGACAAAGCAAGCTGTCATTTCCAAGGGTAAAGCACCCTCTAACACAACTCACATCAAATTCTGGAGCCCCCCACTGAACAGCTGGAAGGCTGAATGCAAAGAGGTAAACTCCTACTACACCCACATGAGAATATCATTTAAAAAGCCACAGCCCCTTCTGAGCAAAGCAACTTCTTACCTGTTCCATCCATACGCTCGGGGCGCTTTCCTGCTCACAGTGCGGTCCAAGCCTGTTCCAGCCCAGGAAAGGAGCAGTAGGGACAGGGCAAAATAAAGCCAGTGCACGTGCCTTATTTTCATAGCATCGTTTAATATTTCAAAGAACTCTAGTGTCAGTCCAGCTTTGATATTTCTTAGCAAAATTAAAGTCACTTGTATTTCTTGGAAACATTCTAGACAAAGGAATGTTTCCTGGAGGGAACTGTCCTATCATTCCCGAGCGCAGGTGTCAGATTCCTGGGTCAGCTTTGCAGCAGCAGCGGCAGCACGCTGTCACAGCTCTCCCACGACTATGGCTTTGTGTGTGGATGAATAAGGTGATACATTTTGTAACTTCTGAGCAGTTTGTTTTATTACATAAAGGTCACAGAACTGTCTATTTGCCTACTTTGTACACAGTTATCTAGTCTCACGCACAGTGGCTTCCACGTTCTTCCTAGTACTGGCAAGCACCAATAAATTCTGAAACAGAATATCAAGTGCCTTAATTAAGTTTAAATCAGGACCTTGGTAGATGGATCTTGCACCCAGTTATCAGGAATGTACAAATGTCTTTATTCAAAAATACAAAATAAATTATCTGTAGGCATGGACAATGACTGTAAACAATTACACGTGTGTTAAATGAAATCCAGTAACTGATGGTTACAGTGATTCTTTTAAACACCAGCCTCACTTCAGTCACTATCCACCCTCTCGCACTGACACCTGAAGTTTTTGAAGTCAGAACTGTCAGTCTTGAACAGTACAGCTCATGATGCAGCCCACTGTCAGGAGTTAGAACATGCCACCTCCCATTCCTCCACCCATCCCACCCATCCCTCCCATCGCCGACTCCTTTTCTTCTTTAGGAATTTCAGTCACCACTGCTTCCGCTGTTGATAAGAGAGACGCAACACCTGCAGCGTCCATCAGAGCAGTTCTCACAACCTAGAAATAGGAAAGAGGTAACTTGAATACCTGCTGGCTACCACGCGAGGTGTGAGGAAGGAAAGCTGGGATGAACGACAGGTTTAGGTTACCTTTGTTGGGTCTATGATTCCTTTTTCTACCATATTTACAAAGTCCCCGAGCATTGCGTCATAGCCAACTTCTGATGGACTCTGCAGGATTTTTTCAACTATTAATGATCCTTCAACACCTGCATTCTTTGCAATAGTCATTGCTGGGATTTTCAGTGTTCTCTTTATTATTTCAATGCCTGTAAGAAAAAGGATTGTTAGAATTACGTTATTACATACCCTGCTGCTATTGCCAAGGCACGGGCCTTGGCACTTGTGTGCTGGAAACTTAACAACAGAGACTCCCTTAAGCAAGAAAATCAGCTACTTTTATCAGTTCTGGGAAAGGGGGAGGAAAGAAGAAAAACCCACAAGAAGCATTCTCTGTTACTTGACACTTGTCAACTAAGGAAGTCTTTGCAGGATATCCACACACACTTTAGCTTTACTTCTGCAAAAAGCAGTAAGGAGCATCATTACTGCAACATGGCACAAAGCCTTTTTCCATCTGATTTGCCACACCATCTCTCATACACTCTTAAGATTCTCTGTCTGTGACAGCTGAAAGAGTCAGCTCAACTCCCCTGCCACTGGCAGGCCCTCCACCACAGGCGGCTTTGCCGCTTTCGCACCCTGGGCAGGGATGCAGGGAAAGCTCTTCCTGCTGTAAAGCACAGACTGCCACACCGAGGGGATGAGAGGTTCTAAAGATCAAGTAGCTAAAACCTCACCGAAGACAATCTGTACTTAATCTGGTAGAGCCTCAGGACAGAAGATCTACTCCTAACACCTCTGCACACATGTTCGAGTAATTTACTTGCCGATTTTCTGATCTTCGTTGGCTGGAGTTAAGGCATCTAATGCTGGAATGCAGCGAAGCAACGCGCAGCCACCGCCCGGAACGATGCCCTCCTCTACGGCAGCACGGGTCGCGTTCAGGGCATCAGTAACCCTGTCCTTCTTCTCATTCACTTCAACATCACTTGTGCCGCCAACCTACAAGAAGCAAGCCATACGTCAGGGTCCACACAGGAGCCGGAGCGGGAGAGCACAGCTGGTTTCAGAACCGCTGCTGCTGCAAAACCGTGCAGCCGACTCGTGTTGTTAGCTGAGGAGTGCCAGGAAGCAAATTCAGGCTCCACCGTACCAGCGGTGTTCTTAACACGCAGTTGTTTTAGTTGATCACTTCCTCAAGCTCATAATGTCAACGTGTAGCACTGTACAAAGCCAAACTCCTTTTCCAACCCACTAAGGTTATGAGACAACCACACAGCAGTAACTCACGTTTGCAGTAAAGGGCTGATACTGCCCCTTTCTGGAGCAATTTGACTCCTCACCTTCAGCACTGCCACGCCGTCAGAGAGCTTGGCCAACCGCTCATTCAATTTCTCTTTTTCGTATTCGCTCGTGGTAACTTCCAGCTGTTCAATAATCTCTTGAATGCGTTTTTCAATCTGAGCCTTCTCACCCTTCCCCTTCAGAAGCATGGTGTCATCTTTTGTCACAATGACCTCTCCAACTTTACCAAAATCATGAGGCTGAATATCTTCTACATTTAAGGTCAAACCCTCTTCTCCAAACACCTGAAACAAATAATGCGATAACTTGGAATTCGCAGCTTCTCCATATGTGAATGTTTTATTTACGGGCACACAAACACATGGAGCAAGCCAAGAGTGTAAAACTGTCAAACCACTGCAGCCAGGCTGAACAGAACACTCCCCTTCTCCAAACAAGCGGCAAGGAAGCTTTGCTGTTTCTAACAACTTGCCCTGAAGTTCCTCCTTACCCCTTTAACTACCTCAACGCTGGGAGGAAATTGTGTGTGATTTCAGTCACTTAAAAGGACACACTGCTCATGGTCAATCAGGGCTGTATAAAACAGCCATTATCAATATCAGCATTTAAAAAAAATAGAAGAAAGAAGAAAAAAAGATTCAAACATTAACAGGATCGAGCCTGCAACACAGCACATACAAGCCAGGAATCTAAACACAGACATCTTCCTCCTCCTTAAATACCATTAGCATTTCTCAGAACAACGACAGTTAAAACATCATTACTTACAGCACCACCAGTAGCAATCGCCATATCCTTGAGCTGGTTTTTCCTGTTGTCACCAAAACCCGGTGCTTTTACAGCAACAACCTGAAGACCAACCTTCAGCCTGAAGAGAAGAATTCAGAAAGTAACACTCCACATGCGTTCAGCGAACGAGTCTAATTACTACAACCAGTTATTTCGGTACAGCTCTAACAATGAAGTAAACAGAGCCCTGCATGAACTAAGCTGGTTTTGCCCAGAGAGGTAGTCAGGGAACAGCTGCAGTTCTCTCCCAACTGGTGCAAAGTATGGCTGTGCACAAAAGCTGACAACAGACAACAGCACGACGCCGCAGCAAATGCAAACACGCACTTTTGTATGTGTTCCTTTAAAATGATAAAAGGAAAAAAAAAAACCAGAATTTGCCTGAAAGTATGGATTCTAAGCCCCACCTGTTCAAGACTAGAGTGCTGAGGGCTTCTCCATCAACATCTTCAGCAATGATGACCAAAGGTTTGCGGTGAGCATTGGCAATTTCAAGAGCTGGAACTATGGACTGTACACTAGAAATTTTCTTTTCACTGATTAAAACATAGGCGTCTTGGAATTCACATTTTTGCCCTGCAGGAACAACACGCATTATCTGAACAGTCCGACTATAAGAACCATCAAGCATTCCCTTACACCAAAGGAGCTACTTTGGAGCAAGTGTTGCACTTTTCAACAACATTTAAAAGAGACACAATGTTTTCTCCGAGACTTCACTTTCAATTCTACCTTGTTCTGGAGTGTTGCAGGGCCAGCCAGACCTCAGCATTGGCACTGCACTTAACAGGGAAGTAAAAAACCAAATCCAAGACCACAAACTTTTACCAGGAGCTGGAAGGTTCTGATGGGGAAGCAGCCCCTTGTCCTACTTGTTGTGGTATCCCATGTAACCATAAAGTCTTTGTAACCAGTATCATAATTTTTAACATATGAGAGCCACTGTAAGGAATTTCACAGGTGTTATGAACTCACCTTTGGTTGTATTAATAAAATACGGAGAGATGTAACCTCTGTCAAATTTCATACCCTCAATGATTTCCAATTCATCATTTAGAGTTTTTCCGTCCTGTTTAGATGCAAGAAAATCTGTATTAAAAGATCACTTATTAATTACCAAAAGCACTAGTTTTAACATACTTTGTAATAACAGAGTGGAAGGCTCTGCACCAGTCACAAAGGGGAACAGAGATCCAGCCCAGATCTACAGGAGCGGTGGAGGGAGGAATTACAGCAGGATACCAAGGTCGATCAGCAACAGCTGCATCACCCGATGCCCCAGCTGGCTCTGGCTGGAGAACGGACAGCCACCATCCACTCAGTCCATGTGGTGACCAGTTCTTACCTTGACTGTGATCACACCCTTCCGTCCAACTTTTTTCATTGCATCGGAGATGATATTGCCGATTTCCTGATCTCCATTTGCCGATATCGTGGCGACCTGAAACAGCAAGCCATTTCAGTGATTTGTTTCCTCACGATAAAGAAAAACAGAATAACCATTTTCAATTCCTGCATTTCCTGACAGGACAGGGCAGCTGACTGTAGCTCTCCCACGGCAGCATCCAACACCTTCATCAGCAGGCCGACGTGCCCGGTGCCAGAGCGCCAGCTGGGGACCCACCTCACCTGAACCTCCCCAGCAGATCCCACGCAGCCCCGGAACTCTGCCATCACCTCCCTCCCACAGGCACAGCTTCGCTCTCATCAGTTCTTCCCAAGTACACAAATTTATAACATTCAAATGAAACATACTCTTAATCCTGATATATAAAGAAAACTACTCAGGTATCATAAATTTGACTTCACAAAGCTTTTTCTTAAAAATAGCTATGTAAATTTGGATTTTTTAATTTTTTTTTACCTGTGCAATTTCTTCTGGAGTTGTAACAGGCTTAGACAGCTTCTTCAGTTCAGCTGTGATAGCATCAACGGCAAGCATCACCCCTAAAGATGAAACGGATAGTGGTGAGTGAACAGAACAAGGTACACAGCATGGAAAAAAACACCAACTCACAAAAGGTTAATTTCCAAGCCAAAGCTCAAGTTTCAAAAACACAAGTTTGCGTGTTCAAGAACAAGCAACTGGTGCTTCTAGTTCCATATTGTCATTTGTACACCCACTGATCATTTTTTGGAATAGACGTGGCACACCTTCCGTCATGATGGAAATTTATGGCGAATTTGTTTACATGGGACCTGTGAATCTATACACTTGTCAAAAATAAATGCAGAAATGGCTTTAAATTTTCCCTATGACAAACAAGTTAACTGCTTATAAAACAGTGAAATGATCAGAAAAATTAAGACTTGTCCAGAGTAAGTAATTCAATCGAAACAAGTGGGTTCTCTATGTACTGCCCTTCATATACAGCTTTGTGTGGCTCTTCAAAAAGAATAAAGCCAGTCAAGCCTGATATATGAAAAATAAAGATAGTAATTAAACATTAAAAGTAAGGCAAGGGAAAAAAAAACCCTCACCCCTCCTTATTTCTACTGGATTAGCTCCTTTGCTGATCTTCTCGAAGCCTTCCTTGGCAATCGCACGTGCCAGTACTGTTGCAGTGGTGGTGCCATCTCCTGCTTCTTCATTCGTATTGTTGGCAACGTCTTGAACTAACCTGGCTCCAATGTTTTTGTATTTGTCTTTTAAGTCAATTGCCTTTGCTACAGTCACACCATCTTTTGTCACTTTGGGACTCCCCCAGCTTTGTTCAATGATGACTGTTCTTCCCTAGGGCAACAAAGAACAAATATTAAATCAAAGTCACAGCATCCACAGCATGTTACTCTAAGAGTTTCACAAAAGATGAAGATCCTTTTGAACAGCCACACCTCAATGCAGACATCACCTTGCCAGAAAAAGGAAAATAATTGAAGAGACTCCCTCAACACTGATACCTCCCCCAAAATTAAAATATAGCTACATAATGAACTACATTCGCAAAGTTTCCATCAAATCATAATAAAAACTCTGTAATTAAAAGAAAATACTCCTACAAAGATCAACTCATTACATGTTCCGAGAAAAAAAAAAAAAGGCAGAGACTTGCAAACCTGGCTAGTGATTAGCAAAGAGACAAGAGAATACTTAACAGATTTGTGTTAATGTGTTGCAATAATTTCTCAATCACTGAAAGTCCCCAAGCCTCCCTTCTCCTAGCCTGCACTCGCATCCAGCTAAAAAGGCCCAGTTAGTACGGGAAACTACGGACAGCACAGGGAAGGCAGGGCAGGGGCACCTGCACAAAGGATTGCTTGTTCCCAGATGAACTCAAGTCTCCTGAAGAGCTGCCCCAATCAGTTACGGCCTGGTCTGAGCTGGAGGCAGAAGCACAAGACGTAACCTCAGGGCCACTGGAATTGGGGACAGGAGCATGGCTCCCCACTGACCCTGTGCCAGCAGACCCCAGCTCCAGCTGGAGCTGGGACAAGATGTCACACCAGCTCCCACCTGCCTCCAACACCCAACTGACCTGGGATTCCTGCTACACTGCTGCTGAAGGACAATGAGCTCTAGGCACTGCAAAAGAAACGTCATGCTTCACTTACTGGTGTGGAACTTGTGAAAGAGCTGGCATCCTTCTAACTTTGTGCTGTGAAACAATTATGCCAGGATAATGCATAATCTGACTTCTTATTCACATTTTATTTGACCTGCACTTCTGAATCTGAAACTAGTTCAAGAATAAGAAAACACCCTCTGGAGGATCCTGCTACTGCTAAATTCTTCACGTACGATCTCCTTGTTTTACTTAGTTTTATTCTATATTTTGAGACAAACTTACTCCAAGTGTTTGTCTGGTAGCTATAAGGAGAGTGGCACAACAAAAATTGCTTATATCCAATCGCATTTAAGGACTTGCACTCAACCAACCATTTTTATCTGCATTTTTGAGAACAGGAACACCACCAGTGTTCCACACATGTGCGTTCTGGATGGTCCCGTGTATCAAGAATCCAAGTCCTCGCATGAACTAGCCCTGACAAAGGAATCAACACGCTGGTAGCAATATCAAAAGACTGTGCGAGGCTGCAAACCACTTCTTTACATATAGAACAGCGCTAAAGGGAAGTTTCCACAGCAGAAAGCTGACTCAAGCCTTATGGTAAGACCCTTAAATTTCTACAAACGCACAGAGAAGAGCAGATAAAGCAAGAACACCAGAATAAAATCCCCACAAGGTTACAAGAAGTTGCATCAGGAACTGCCCTTTAACCAGTGCATCAGAACTATGCTTAGGCACTCACAGAGCAGCCTCACTCAACAAAACCCAAGAGTTAAATTAACTGACTACACTTAAACTTTGTTCCTTTATGGAAAACAGCCACAGTTCGCTGACATCACTGTTCCTTAACCTTAGGCTGTTCAGCTTAGGGCATTTTTTAACTCTGCTAAAAGAACACCAAAAACATGCAGGAAATATGCGAATGAATTTTGCAGAGACCAAGCAGCCTTGAGAAGAGCTAGCAGGCACACGCTGTTACAGATATTCCTGTGACCCCAAAGAAAAACAGTCTCTTCCTTAAAAACTAATCCCCTTTCAAGCCTGGTTGCAGACTACATGACTATGCAGAATACAGGAGCTGGTTTTCCAAATGACCTGGAACTTACAGGGAATCACACTCTGTCCTATCCTATAAGCGGCATAAATGAACGCCACTGTCACAGGATCGCATTTAAGCTGTTAACATTTACCAGCCAGCTCAAAACTCAACATTACATTTCCAATGTTTCTTTCACCTTGTTTATACTAAAAGACAAAATTATACAAAGCTGTAATTTGTAAATAAATTACATGCTAATTAACCCACCTAGTGGTATAGATAACAAAATTAACTCCTGCATTGTCACGGCTATCAACTGAGTCATGGTAAGCTATTACATGCAACCCCATAACCTTCAAACTGTTTAAACAAATACAATGAACTTTTCACAGTAACACAGTTAATTGTACGTTGTTACTACACGAGAAGCACCGCACTGCCCTCGTGGCTCAGGTGACCAAAAGAAGAACACGGCTGCCTGCGGCACACTCTGCCCATGCCCTTCACCTTACAGATCCGCAGACGGTAGCCACGCAGGTCTACCAAACAAAAAATAACAACCGCTCTCTACTATTATGTCTTCAATCAGATCAAAGCAATAATATAAAGTAAATATAAAATCTTCCATTACCTTTGGCCCCATGGTGACAGCTACAGCATCTGCTAGAAGATCTACTCCTTGAAGCATAAGAGCTCTAGCATCTGCTCCAAACTTCACATCTTTTGCATACGCTCGTGTTAGATGTGGGGCGAGGGCTCTGGACACAGGCCTTATCTGACGGAGTACCGTAGATAAACGGAGCATGTCTGCAAGATTAAAATAAATCCAGAAAGAAACGTAAACGTTGCGTCCTTGCACAGCTACTTCTAGAATAGAAAAAAAGGAATTGGGAAAAAAAAAACCAAGCGACCGTGAACTTTCAGTTCTCCGGCCGGCCGGGGAGCCCCGGCCCCGGAGGCCCGACGGGGGCTGCAGCAGCCCCTCCCCTTCCAAGGCAGCCGGTGGGGACAGCGGGAGGGCTCGGCGGCACCCCCCGACCCGCAGGGGCCCCGCCGCCGCCGCGTTCCTCCAGGCGAGCCGGGCTACAGTCCCCGGGCCCCGCCGGCCCCCCTCACCCGCCGGGGCGGGAGCGGCCCCGCGGCCACATGTCCCCTTCCGCCGGCACGGCAAGGTCAAGAGCCGCTCGCCCCCTGCCGCCGGCCCGCCCGGGCTGCAGCCCCGGGCCCCGCCAGCCCGGTCCACCATGGCGGCCGCCCCTGCCCCCCGCTCCTTCCCCCTCTGCCCGGCAGCACGCGGGTGGCCGTTAGCGCCACGCGCTCGGACCGAGCCTGGCCGTTAGCGCGCGGGCACCCCTCGCCCCGCAACGCAACGGCTGCCGCAGCGAGAAGGGGCCGGGTACGCAACCCCCGGCCGACGGCACCCCGTTCCCGGGCCGGGCTCACCTGCGGTCAGCGCGGGGGGAGCAGCGGTGCCTCCGCCGTGCAAACTGGCAGGAGAGCGAGCGGGTCTGCGCGCAGGAGCGGGAAGGCGCTGATCACCCACTGCCTCGACCCCGCCCCCCGGACAGGCAGCGGCCCATGTGGGGCTCCGCGCCGCCCGGCCCGGGAACCAGCATAGCCGCCACGGCACCGCCCCCACCGCGCCTACAGGGAGCTGGTGCCCGCCGCGCCACGCGCATGCGCGACAGCCCCCGCATGAACCACTCAGGTTCCGGGGCCCGCCAATTCCAGAACCTTCTGGAACGCTCATGCTCGCCGAAGGTCAAAGTTGAGTTGACCTCACTTCCGGGCGGGGTCTCCGACCCCGCGGGCCTGCGGGCGCCGGCAAGCTCCGTCCCCGGCGCCGCCGGGCTTCCCGCCCTCCCCGGGACTGGCGCATAGCCCCGGCGGCGAAAAACAAGCGGCGGAATTAGTTCTGGCTGGGCCCGGGGCGGGGGGAGAGGCGGGCTCCGCCCCGGGGCGGGACGCCGCCCGCGCATGCGCAGGCGGTGACCTTTCCTCACGTGTGCCCGCGGCGGCCCGGTCACTCGGTGGCGGGGAGCGCAGCGGCCGGCATGGTGAGTGCCCGCGGCGGGACACGGCGGGGCGCTGCCGGGGGCCCTGCGTGGCTGAGGGACCGGGCTGAGCCGCGGGAGACAGGCGGGGAACCAGGGGAGGGGCCTGCCCGCCCTGCCGGCGTTCACCGGCTGCCGTGGGGTTGAGCGCCGCGCTCCGGTGCCGCCGCAAGGTCGGGCAGTCTGCGGCGTGGGCCGTGCGGCGGCGGGGGAGGTGCAGGGGCTGCCCGTGGCTCCTGCGGCCCATGAGCGGCAGCGGGTGCGGCGGGCAGGGCCGGGCACGCCGCGAGTGGGAGCAGAACCCGCCGTGGCGCGTTCTCTGGTGTTTCAGACGTTTTCTGACAGAGATCGCGCCTTAAAGGGAAGGTGGGTCAGGGCAGAGCCGCTCTCGCGGTGATACGCGGTTCTTATGATCCTACCAACGTGAGGAGTTGTCGTTTCGTAGAATTTAGCGCAAAGCGGCCGTAAACTCGGCTGCTTTTTGCTCTTAAGCGCACAATAGCTCTTAAAAAGAGTCTCACAGACGTCATCCTCACAGAATGGAAATGCTCACAGGTGACAGCCTTTTCCTGGGTTGTTTCTTATCGCTGCGGTAGTAGCATCAGCCGGGGACATGCTTGTCTTCCACACGCAGTGAGCTGTAATTTTGTTCTTGGCGAGGGGTGGGTGGGCGCCAGGCCCTGGTTTCTGGCCATTTCTGTGAGCACGGGCTCTGGGTGCCGGCCCTGGGCAGCGCTATCTCCATGCGACTTGGCGGGTTGCCATATCTTTGCTTCTAAATCAAAGCAGGTTCCTTCTTCCTTACCCTTGCTCGTTGGGATTCACTGCCTGCGCTTATGGGAGTTAGAAGTGCTGGTTCTGAAACGCAGCAAGGAGTTGGCAAAAAAAAATCCCAACCAAACCAAACAACACACCCACCCCACCCTGAGGGTTTATAATAACGTCACTGAAGTATCTGCAGAGGCAGATATTGAAGCAGTCAAGGTACAAGTAGACGCACCGTCCTGTTTTTAGGGGCTTAAACCTAAAGTTTCTTGTAGAGTTGCAGCCTGTTTGCACAAGTCCATACAAGTAACGGACTCTCGCTTCATGCTTTGAAGGCCGTATATCATGATGTGAAATGCCAGGGCCTGAAAATACCTCAAAAGGACTGGCAGAGGTACCTGGCTAGGTTTTTGGTTCTTCGCTATGAAATGCTCCACTACACAAATGAAAGCACGGATGTCCGAAGGGGCCCTTAATCACAGTTAAATCTGGTTGTGAACTGAATAAGTACAGATCGTACAATTGGTAGTTATGCTCACCAGTCTGGAGTAACTACGGGTTTGGGATGAAAAGCCTGCAGAGGTTTCCAGAGGAGGAAGCGGCTCCATCTTGCGGTGGTTTGTTCCCCCAGCGTCCTCTGCTGATCTCTCAGGACTGCCCAGCATCTGATGGTGTCTTCAGCAATTTCTGATGCAATCTAAGTTGGCCACTGTTAAAAATAAATGCTCAGCAGATTTCTTAAACCGTTGATTTCTCTTTAGAGAGAAAGCACTTTGGTTTTTGTGGGTTTGGTTTGTTGTTGTTTTAAAGTCCTTTTAATTACAGTTTTGTTGTATTGTTCCTCTTGTTACAATGTACAATTATTTCTGCAGGCGGGAAAAGCATTTAGGAAGTTTCTTCCCCTCTTTGATCGTGTTCTGGTTGAACGATGTTCGGCTGAGACGGTAACCAAAGGAGGCATCATGATTCCAGAAAAAGCTCAAGGGAAGGTGCTACAAGCAACAGTAGTAGCAGTTGGATCAGGAGCCAGGGGAAAGGTAAATATCCTCAAGTGTTCCCTTTGGGTAGAGTTAGTGGTGGCAGCTGGATATTACCATGATAAAGGGACGGTTGCAGTGTAAATGTAGTGACAGCTCACACAAACTGACAACTGAAGTTGGAAGTACAGATTCAAAGAGGAGGTGGAAATACCAAGTTCTCCTGACTGGCTCTGACCTTCAGTTCCAGCATTCTTTTCATCGTTTTTAAACTGAAAGATGCTTGCCTTTTACAATTCAGCGTTATTTATTGATATTTATAAGGAGCTTTAAACAACAGTAATTTGTATTTTGTGGAGTTTTTTTTGGTGTTTTTTTTTTTTAGTTCTAAATGCATAAATGGTGTCTTGTGTGTTATTTTGTTTCATCACTTCTCAGCCAAAACCTTGAAGGATCATCAGCCTTCTGTATTAAAATGGCTACACACCTGAATTTCTGTGACGTGTGAGCAGGGTGGAATCCCAGAAAGTGGCATTTGTTGTTTTGTGCCCTTATTGTCTATAAGGGCTAGGTTTGCCAGACAGACCAGAAATCAGAAGAAATAAATGTTAAATAATATTTTTGTTAATTTTGCATGTCGAATATGCATTTGGGATCATAAAAGACATTAGTCTTCACAAAAATCCCAGTGGCTGTGGGCTTCGGCGTTTTTTCTTCACCACAGTGGCATTTGGTCGGTACCAATAGTGGAAAACAGGTTAAATTTCAACTTGGGCATGTCGACTCAGACTTTTTCTTTACCAGGAGGCCCTCCATCCATACTGTGCTGTTTGTGTCAGTATCCGATGTTTGAAACTTAATGTTGTGAAATGGTGCTAATATTTGACTAACAAGCTAATATTTTACTTATAATACAAAAATAGAATTAAACTTTATCAGATGTTTCTCAGCAGTTGGTCTGCCAGCAACAGTGACAAGTTGATCAAAGTAACAAAGATGGGAAGGTGCTTTAAACCATCACTTGCAGAAATGAGCCTTGGCTATAGAATATGGAAATGGATTTTCTCCCTTCATTTTATCAGGGGATTTCATCATCTGTCACTTAATTTCTCAGGTTTCTTGGGTTGTTTTTATGTTTCTTCATGAAGTGAAGTCCTATTCACTATGTCAAGCAAAGACCTCACAGTTCTGTTCACACTCAAAACCAAATGAAAATTAATTCTGTTCAGGAAATTAGTGCAGTTCTACTGCCTAAATATTGCAGGACTCCCCATGTTTGAGAATTGACTGGTGTGCTGTTCTTCCTAGTAAACCTGTATATTTTAGTTTCACTGTACAATAAAAGTATAGAGCTGTTGCAATTTCCTGAATGTTTTATATGTGGATGAATCACAGTAATTTGGAGGAATTCCGTTAAGTTTGTCTATAATGTGGAAAACTAAGGATTGCTTTTTTTGTCTTCCAGAATGGTGAGATTCAGCCAGTGAGTGTAAAAGTTGGCGAGAAGGTTTTGCTACCAGAATATGGTGGTACTAAGATTGTGCTAGAAGAGAAGGTAGGTTTCCCAACTTTGTGAATGCAAATAAAGCTGGTTCCCAAAAATGTCAGATTGCCTGTGCTAAATGCTGTGGTTCCTCCATGGTGCTGGCATTGCTCAAGAAGTGCAGTTGTTGGTATTCAAGTGGAAGCAGCCGAGTCCAGCCAGCTTCTGGTACCTGCAGTGCTCCACCTGCTCCTTCCACCCCTGCTTCAGAAGAAGTAACCAAGGAAACCTCTGGCCTGACCTTCTCTGGGTGCAGGAAGTGGCTCCTATGCCAAGCATATATTAGAGGGAGCCTTAACAGGCTTTGAAATGACTGGGTGTGCCTGTGCTTTTGACAGGGAAAGCTTGCAGAATTGTCTTCTAACAGTTCTGGCATTTCCTACTACTACTTAAAAGAAGTAACTTGATAGCTTTTCCAAAGAGTATGTTATGAACAGCAACAAAATATCTTTTCAAGAAATAAACATGTAGAGCTGGTCTTGGGTAGGTTGATTTTTATTTTGTACTTTGTGACTGTGGTAGACCCGACTTCAGAACAAGATGGTATTTGCAAAACAACTGAAAAAACAACTGATATGACAGGTACTAACGCTGCTTTTCTTTGCAGGACTACTACTTGTTTAGAGATGGTGACATTCTTGGGAAATACGTGGACTAAACCTGTTGCAGTATCAGTCATCCATTCCACTTAAATGCTGAAATTTTTCTTTCATCATGTAAATAATGTCCTTTCTTTTATAATAAGCAGGCATTGAGTCTCTGAAATAACTTGTGATCTCACTGTAATGATGGAACACAAATAAAAACATGTACAGTCAGAAATCAGTTGCTCTTGCTTGAGTTCCACTGAACAGTGAAATTCAGATGACCACCAACCAGCCTTAATTATTCCAAACAACATCATTTTGTATCCTTATCTCTGTACTGAGATTGTAAAGGTCTTTACAATAAACTTCTAAAACGATCCTGCTTGTGTCTCAGTTTCTGCTTTTGCTCAGTGAAACTGAGTCTCAATTGTGTAATGAGCTAATCCCTCCAAAACTACAATTGCAGCCATACGTTATTTTCCCTGAACTTGTATGAAGTTGGAAGATGAGTTTCTAAGGGTTATCACCACAGATGTGGTGATGAGGGGGACTTTCAGCTAGCTTCCTTGCACACTGAACTTTATCTCAAGATAACACTTATTTTTAACCCTCTTCTGTTTTAACAAAAGCCAAGATATGGGTAAACTGGAAGATTAACGCATGCACCCACCCTGCCCACAGGAGTCTGAAAGGAGCTTGGCACTAGTGACACCTCTGCTGGAACAAAATCACCCAATTCATAGGTAACGCAGATAAAAATTACTGTGATTGTTCCTACATCTCTCACTGAATTTTGCCAATAGAAAACAAGTAACTTCCCTGCAGCAGTTAATCAGGCAGAATTGGGGCTGATCCTGATCTGAGAGCAAATTTATTGAGTGATTACTACCCTACCTCAAGCCAGATCTGCTTTCCCATAGCTGTAAGTAGGCAGCTGCTTTGATAACTTGTATTTCCTTTGTCCTTAATGCAACATTCTTAAATAGCAAGACACTTAACTTGAGCCATGCTGAGGCAACCAACTGTACTGATTTCTAACCACCCTGTCTCTCCTTGAAAAAGGATTCAAGGTTGTCGCAGGAGCACACAACTGCACTTTATACACTTGTGTTCCTAATGCTGCTCTCAAAGTTGGCATGTGTCCATTGATCTAGTGCAGTCTAAGAACATGCACTGCCTTAAAATGTTTCCATGTAGTCTGATGTGAAATAAATCAGTATATCACTTACTGCTACTGAAATTTTACTAGCAGTAGTTAAAGGGTAGTTCTTAGGAACTCGACATTGCTTGATACGCTTTCTGGAGCTAACAGGAAAGGACTGAAAAATATTTTTCATTGCAGAAGTTTTGTAGCTGTAGTGGGGGGCTTCAGCTTTGGCATACTCTGAAACACAATGTATTTTCTGCCAGGGCAGTTTCAGGTCCCTGCCCTCAACAAATAAGCTGCAGCCCCTTAGAAGCCAGTTACCACCTGGCTGTAATGTCCTTTGCTTCCCGAAGCTGTGGAGTGTGCTGCTCGCTGGCTGGGCACCACCTACCTATGTTGGGAGCTGTAGGCAAACCAGGCAAAAGTTACACCATCCAGGTTGTTAAACTCCCACTGAACTATGATAACAGGGAAGATGCTAAGTTAAAAGATTTTTTAGTATAAAAAGCCTACTTTGAAATCCGCCCTGCTGCAGTTTTGCTTTAGTAGTTAGAGCAGTGTGCTTTACAGCTGAAACTTAAGATTATCACACTACAAGTTATCTCGAGACAACTGTGTAATGAACCACATACTCACTGAGAAGCATTATCTTCCTCGAGAGCAAGCGCACCTTTATCTTCCACGATAAGGCAGGTATTCTGGTGTAGTCACATACTAAAGTAGAGAAGGTATTTACATATTTACTTAAAGAAGCTAGGCTTTGTCTGGATGAGAAAAAGGCACAATAGCAATCAACTCACAACAGAGAAATGTTTAGGCCTAACGTTCCACCAGTAACTTCTTTCAATGCTTTCAGCCCCAGCAGAGTTTCACCAGCTCGGTATCATGCTTATTTAATAAAATATGCAGCGTGGCTGCATCAACTAGCTGAAAACAAAAGTCACATCTTCGTGAAAGCTTTCATGAGAATAAGTAATTTATGGACCTAAACCAAAGAAACAAACCACCAAACACTCCGAGGCCTAATCAAACCGAGGACATGCTCGAATGTCTGCTGGATTGATGGGCAGAGAACGTGCTGTTCTTGCACCATGAGGCTGTCACTGCTAGCAAGGACAAGGTAACTGTGACACAGCCAAGGTGATCCATCAGCTGCTGTTTCTTAGTCCATGGCGGCACACCAAATTCTATATCCCTCAGATTCTGCAGGAGGACAGAACCAATGGCAAATGCTCTTTCTTTGCTCTGTCATTCCTGTAGGAATTTAGACTTGTTTATTCCACTGTTTTCTAGGCTACTTCGAAGCTTCAGTTTCAGAAAAAATGTTACATACTGCCCTACCTGCTTTTGGAGGGGGGATACAGTCCTCTCCAGCCTTTCCTGAGGCTGTCTGAATCATAAGAAAACAAGAACGACTCTATCTACTTTTGCTGTTTTCCAGTATTAACATTTCAGAACAGCTTCCATTAGCAGCAGCTATACTATTTTTAGAAAACCTTTATCTGCTCGCTTATGTTATCCTGCCTAGTATGAAAAGGACAAAACTTTTACAAACCAGCAGAAAAGAAAGGAAGGCCAAGTCTCTAACAGCACAGAAATAGTAAATCCAGAAATAACATTTCATTTTTTACCCTTAAAGGTCATGAGGCAATGAGAACCAGGTGAAAACCAAAAAGTGAAATTACTGTTGATCGGATTTTGTTTAAAAACAACTTGAAATTCAATAAAACAAAACTAATCATCTGTTCCCAGAAATATGGGCTTAATTACTAAGGGGAAACACGAGAGACCTCCATGCTTGAACATCTTCATTAAAAAACACTGCAGATTTCCCTCCTTTTTCTGCAAACCCATGAGCCAGCTGCAGACTGAACTAAGAGACACATATTTCTCCCTGCGAGGTATTCCTTCACAGCCAGATGTATTTCCATTTCAGAAGCAAGATGACCATGAAATAAAAGTCAGGGACAAACAGAAATGTCAAATCCCCAATTCTTCTGTGCTCTAGATATCAGTTGAACCTTGAATATGATGACAAACAAAACCAAAACAAACCCAGACAAGCTGCTGAACTTTAAAGGAGTTAAACAGCTAGCGTTGCTTTTTTTTTTCTCTAAAAAGACTGGTTGATTATAATACCAATCTCATAAAAAAATTAATACTGGATTACAGCTGATTTAGTGAAGTGACAGGACATTTGTACCCTCCATTCTAATGCACCAATTTCTCCCACAATACTATTAACCTTTCCACAGTTTCTTACACAAACTGCTAACAAGTGCTGAGTTTCGCCACAGGAAAAAGCTAACATCTCTGGGGCAGGAATGCTGACCAGGAGTAAAAAAGTAACTAAAGCAAACTCAACAGAGGGGTGCCTAAACTTAGGAATGCCACCTCTGAGTTACAGTGTAACGGGAAGGGAGATGCCACTGCCGTCCCCATAACCCACGGATTAGCTGGGTGCACTCACCTGGGCAGGGGATGACCCCGTTACCTATTTCTCATGCCTCGCACATCGTTCAGCTTCCAGTTACAACCTGGCCTCCAGAACACAGCAGAATCCTGGTCGTGGCGTTGCCCAAGCAACTCAAAACGTACTTTGTCTTCTCATAGGAATACCTACTTAGACAATGTTTTTCAATGTTTTTAATCCAGAAATGATTCACAAACTCTAACTCCCCCTGGGTAGAAGGAAGAGGTTTTAACATGGGGAAGCACATGTTATTTACAGCAAATGAATGGAACTAGTGAGAGAGCAACACCTGGCATTTACTCTGTAATACAGTAGAAGAAGGGGCAGCATCAAGTACCAGCATTCTCCACCTTTTCAAGAAACAACACACAACTGCAACCATTTATTTGCTGATTGTATAAGGGGAGGTATCTCCTCTCTACCTTGTTGCTCCATCATTGTTGTTCACAGGCAGAAGCAATTCACCCTTAATTACTTATTTTGTACTCCTTCCTACCACCTATTCCCTAGAAACAGAGCAGCTTCCAAATCATTTTCTTCTTGCTTATCCTCCATAAATGAGCCACTGTAGTCTTCCAAAATGTCTACTTGCTTGTAACAGGGACCCATTTACCAGCCAAGTATAAGCTAACAGTGCCTATTTTGTGTTTTCTTCCCAAATACAGTCATCAAACACGTGTTAACACACAACTTGGTAGACCTTGAAACCTAATAACTCTGTTTTCCATTAGCGCAGCAGTTGGTGACCTTTGCACACCAAGCTCACAAGTCTGCCAGTGCTCCCTTTGAAGACCTAGAAAGCCTTTGTACTTACTTTGTTTGAAGTATTTTGCCCCAAATAATTCTTGTTGGTTTGTTTTCACAGAATCACAGAATGTCAGGGGTTGGAAGGGACCTCAAAAGATCATCTAGTCCAGCCCCCCTGCCAGAGCAGGATCACCTACAGTAGGTCACACAGGAACACGACCAGGCGGGTTTTGAATGTCTCCAGAGAAGGAGACTCCACAACGTCCCTGGGCAGCCTGTGCCAGGGCTCTGTCACCCTTACTGTGAAAAAGTTTTCCCTCATTTTTTTGTGGAACCTCCTATGTTCCAGCTTGTACCCATTGCCCCTTGTCCTGTCATTGGACATCCCTGAGGAGAGCCTGGCTCCTGACACTCCCCCCTGACATATTTATAAACATTTATGAGGTCACCCCTCAGCCTCGTCTTCTCTGTTATTAATTATTCTTAGCATTAACTATGTATCTTTTAATGTAGGTCTTTAAACATTTTTTTTTAAAATCCTATTTTTATAAGCCTTTACAGTTTGTATATCACCCAGGGAAGCTGTGGATGCCTCATGCCTGGAAGTGTTCAAGGCCAAGTTGGACGGGACTTTGAGCAACCTGGTCTGGTGGGAGAGAGGTGTCCCTGCCCATGGAAGGGGGTTTGGAACTAGACGGTCTTTAAGGTCCCTTCCAACCCAAACCATTCTATGATTCTATGGAATTGTGCAGACTTCCGTAGGCTTAGTTGTGTGGCACAGAGACTTACACAGAGCAAGCGAGGACTGACCTTGGGGGAGAGGAGCGTGCACAGTCAGATGCTGACAGAGCAATGCTGATGAAACGGGGTGAAACCTGAAGGACGCATTTTCTCAACAACCAAGTCAGCTCTTCCACCTCTGCAGGCTTCACCTCACAAACCCACCGCCTCCGCTCGCTGCCACGGCCCCGTCCTCTTGAAACCAGCCTGGCTGTGCAGCTCACGGGCAGACCTGCATGGAGAGCTTGGACTCACAGGCTGGACTTGAGGATCTCAGAGGTCTTTTCCAGCCTCAACAATTCTGTCATTCTGTGAACCGCCGTGAGAGCTGCCCCCACCTCGCGGGCGTGTGTGTGTGTGTGCGCACAGGAGAGGGAAGGAGAGCGGGGGGGGGGGGGGGTCGCCCCTCACGAACCGAGCGCTCACAAGAACTCCGCTTGCCGGCGGTGCTCCCACAGGCAGGCCCCGGCAGCAGGCGGGAAGCGGCCGCGCACCTCCACAGCCCGCCCGGGGGACGGCTCTTCCGCGAACCCTCGCTGACGGGAGAAGGCACAGCGCGGGGAGGAGAGGGGAAGAGGGGAAGAGGGGAGGAGGGGGAGGAGGGGGACGAGGACGAGGACGGCGACGGGATCTGCCGCCCTCAGGGCCGCCGCCGCCGCCGAGGGCAAGTCTCGCGAGAAGGGGCGCGCGGCGTCCGCTCCGCCGGCCCCGCCCCTCCCCGGCGCATCCGGGTCCCTGGCGGGGCTGTCACTATGGTCATGGCGGAGGGGACGGCAGTGCTGAGGCGGAACAGGCCGGGCACCAAGGCCCAGGTGAGGCGGGCGGGCAGCGCCGGGAACGGCTCCTCGTTCGGGGTGTCGCCGCCGGGCCCTACCGGGGTGGGATGCCCAGAGCTGCGGCGGCGGGCCCGGCTCCGCCGGATCGCTTTGTTCCCCGCGGCCTGGGCGGGAGAGCGGGCCGGGGCGGGGGGTGTCCCGGTAGGGCCGGGCTCCGCACAGCCCGGGGGGGCGAGCCCCGGGGCCCTGGGGCTGGGGGGGGGGGCTCACCCGTCCCTCACGTAACCCTCGGCCCCTCGGGAAGGCGCCCCGGGCTGCTGTCACGTCCTTCCTGTTAAACGAAACGAAATTGATGTGATTCCGGGCTTCCAAGGTCGTCCTGAAGAGGCACATCTCAAACACATGGGGTGTGTATTTTTTTTAAAATTTATTTTCGAGATGTAATTCTTTCGTGAGGCCTTTGGGCAAGGCTTTTTCGCTCTGTTGGGTGGTCAGAAAGGGAGCAGTGCAGGTCACAGGGCTGTGGCAGACGCGCCTCTTCGCTCCTCTCTGTCATAGCGTAGAGGTGGGATTATCACACGACCCTGTAAATTCGTTCGTTCTGTACCTGTTCAGTCTGTGAAGGAAATCATCGTGTGCCTTCGGTTTGATAAATTATGGTTATTCTCGAAAAACAGATGGTCACACTACAGTGTAGGTTCGCCTAGGCTCAAGTGTGCGTTGATGGAATCGCCCATTTCTTGGTGGCTGTATTTAAGTTTGCATGACACTGGCCTGGCCATTCAGGATGTAAATACAATCAGTGATACGTCAACACCAGGTATTTCTCTAGAGATGACTGTTCTGTCAAGAACAGATTGCTAAGCTTTACAGCTGGAACATTGAGTCATCGCCTCTACTAGGACAGCTGCAGGAGGCTGATGTGCAATATCTCTGCTTAATAAGAGGGCGTAGCACAAAATTTTAGGCGTGAAAATAGCAAAGTTAGAAAATGCCTGTGGCTGGGACACCCAGGGTTGCGCCAGGTGCGAATCACTGCAGAACGCTGCGGTGCAGCTGGAGCCAAGGGCAGAACTTCAGGAGGGTTTTGTCATTAATGGTACTAAACGCTGTGGGTTAGCAGAGCTGATAACCATCCAGTTAGGCAGCATACTGACCATACCGAGAGTGCAGTCCCACGTCAGCCAACGCTGCATTGCATTCTCTCGGTTTAGAGGTTGTCAGTGGCGTGTTGTTACTAGAATAAACTGGGATTTTTAGTTTAGTAGCAATTGGATAATGCTACTCTTCAGACCTCATCTCCGTTCTTACACAGCCTCACATGTGAAACGGGCACTGGATGCAAAAATTTTGAATTAAAAAATATAGGCTGTGTAGGTGTTACAGCAAGATGTAGGGGAGAGACGATGTTTATCGTACGCCGAGTCACGCAGAACTTTGATTTCAAGACATCCCGCTATTGTGACAGGAGAAGCAAAAGTCGCATTTTACCCTGTTCTTGCCAAGATTGGGTGCTGCTCCCGTTGAGATGTAGCTTCCTGGAATTGTATAAACTCCATCTATATTCCTGCGTGTTCCAGTTTATTGTAGGCTGTGTGCTCTTCTTCCTCCCCCCCCTCTATATTTTCATTGTTAAAGTAGTTTAACCTTTTTTTCAAACAGGATTTCTACAACTGGCCTGATGAATCCTTTGAAGAAATGGATAGTACGTTAGCTGTTCAGCAGGTATTCTTACCTAAGTTAAATGTTGATAAGTTCCATTTCCCAAATTTTTTATTTTGGTAAAAAAACAGGGAACGGAGCATGCCATTTTTCTGCTTAGAATGTTGCTGCACCAAATGATAAGTACTCTAAAATATTTTTAAAAGTGTAAATATTAACTGTGTGCGCAGAAATAACTCAAATTCCCATGCTAGGTTTAAACAAACCCGATTTAAGAAAATGGTTGGGTTTCCTGTGAGGTTCTTTTGTTTTGAGATGGGTATTGTAAAAAAGCTGTAAAATTTACCCATTCTTTTACCTTTTCTTAATTGAGGAAAGGCACTTTTCGCATCTGGCTTTTTTTTGTACCAGTTTTCTAACCCTGCTTGCCTCCCTCTTTTTTAGTCCATCACTCACTCCTTAAGTAAAAACTAAGTCCCTCAAAGATGCGACACCCTAAATACACTGTCTTACTGTAATTACAAGAAGATCTAGATTTACTTTCTTCCCTCTCTCCCAGTATATCCAACAAAACATAAGGGCAGACTGTTCCAACATTGATAAGATCCTTGAACCTCCTGAAGGCCAGGATGAAGGCGTATGGAAGTATGAGCATTTAAGGTAAGAATCCATCTTTTGTCAACACAGTGTCCCCGTACGAAGTTTTGGTCGTTGACAGTGATGCTTTTTGAATAGGACAGATCAAAAGTAACTTAAATGAAACCTGCTATTTCTGCTGTTCAGTATTTTTACACTTTGGTATTAATTATTTTCTGAATTCCTTGTTCTTTCTAAAGATTTATGATGTGCTCTGATCTAGTGTTCTTGGAAGTTTTTTAAGAAGACATTTCTGCTTCACTTCAAAGGTTGTACTAGCATGTTTTGAATGTGAAAATGTTCTCCTGGTATCATCAGTTGTTTATCTCTACTAATTGGGAATGTGATTTCCAGATGCTCCCAGTGCTGCTTCTGAAACTTGCATGAAAACAGGCTTCAGCTGCTGGGAAAGCAAGCGTAGCCATGTCTTGCTTTTCTAGTTCTAAGGAACCTCAAAACATTTTGTCCTTCCCTCTGTTTTAAGCAGTATAATAATAAATATGTTCAGCCTAGGTAGTTTGTGCCTGAAAGTGTTTTTCAGTTATAGTGTAGGTTTACACCCTGTTAATAGGCAAGTAGTAATCCTTTTTTCCTGGCATTACTTTAGCATCGTTGTGTCCTGATTTTTTTTTATTCTCTTTTATTATAGTTCTAAGCTATTCCTGGACATCCTGACTTTTTGCCTCCCATTTTCTTTTTATCTCCTCTGGTCTGGAATCATTCCAGTCAATGCAGGGAATCCTCAAAAGAGGAAAAAGTGTGTATAGATACAGTTGCAAAAGACACATTTTAAGTTTCCTCTGTCCTTTCACGTACGCCAAAAATCACTGCAGATTCATAAAACTGACTTGTCACCAAATAGCTGTCACTTCTGGAAAATTTATTGTGATTTTTATTGTAGGATGGAGGTGTGAATTTTCTCAAGGTAAAGAACGCACTTTGGGGTTCATTCTAGTCAAAGTAGTGTTTCTAGAAGTCCCACTTTGTTAATGATCTGTGGTGGGATTTTAGCCACTTACTGATCTGGAAGAAGTCTGTCTGTTTTAGAAGAATGAAATGATCCAGCGATAAGAATTTAAAATGTATAGTCCTAAGAAATTGATTTTCTTGAAGTGTTCTTCATTTTTTTTTTTTAAAATAGCACTTTGTTCTATAACAAAGTTGGTATCTTGAACATTGCCACCAAATTATTTGTTAAGCTCAGCCTTTGCTGTCAGGTAAGAATTAAAACAATTGGTTTGATGAGTGAAAAAAAAAATACACTCGTGTGAATTCTGTTTCTGTAGTCCTGTTACAGTGTGTTAATTCCTAGCCTGTTGCCTTTGCAATATGACATCAGCTGACATTATTTGATGGTATTCTTTAAGTGTGATTTTTTTTTCATGATCTGTGAGGAAGATCAGATTGTATAGCCTTGTTCTGTATTAGGAGTTTCCAGTGAGAAAACAAATTGTTGATTTTGATGCTGTTGTGTTCAAATTTTTTTAGACAGTTCTGCCTTGAGCTCAATGGACTAGCTGTCAAGCTTCAGGTAATTCTTTTCTTGATATTTTTATAATGTATCAGGGAGGAGACTTTTTTTGTATTGTAAGACGCAGAACTTTCTTCTAAATCTATACACATAGACTTAAGGAGTGACTTGAGGTAAGAGTTTTTTAAGGCTTTAAAGTCTTTTGGCAAAAAAAAAAAACCCCTTTCTGTTGGGGGCCAGGTTAAGAAAGTGCTTTGAAAAGATCAGCTCCTTTTTGCTCTTGGGTGGTTTTTGTAACGGAACAATTGTTTCAACAGAGCGAATGTCACCCAGACACGTGTACTCAGATGACAGCAACTGAACAGTGGATTTTTCTTTGTGCAGCTCATAAAACTCCCAAAGAGGTATGGCTGTATTTTGGAAAACTGACCCTGTTGATGTAGGATGTTCTTGGATGGTTCCTGTGTTCGCAGGGAGACTGTTCTAGTCGGCTTCTCAGTCAAACTGAGAGAGCTTTTGTGGGTCAAGAACATGACTTCGAGGTTTTCCTTCTTGCCCATTCACAGAAGAGGAATGGTTCATGGAGGAAATGTAGTTAGACCTTCAGAGAAGCTCTATCAAACTTCTGGGAATAAAAATGACTGCTGAAGTTAAAGGTGTCAGGAAACAATTAAAATGGTTTTCTTTCAACAAGTTACTGCATGCATGTGCTCACTCGCTGTCTGTTTTTGTAGTGTCCTGCTATAGACTACACCAGACACACACTTGATGGAGCTGCCTGTCTTCTGAATAGCAATAAATATTTCCCCAGCAGGTAAAAATGCTTTATTTTGGGAGGAGGGAGTAGGTGGCCCCTGAACACTTTAATGTTGGTGTTACAGGGCTTTCAGTGGAGCCGTGCCAACCGGAATAACAGGATGGTCTTTAGAGAGATGCTGTGACTTTAAATTTAAACCCAAATAAATTCAAAACAATTTAAAGCAATTTTGAAATGCACCCAACATTTTTATTTTCCTTGCAACAATAAGCAGTTGCAGACACAGATGTCTGCAACGCTGAAGTCTAAATTTCATGTGTAATTTATATATATAGTATAGTTTAGGAATCAGAATTCTTGGTAGCCGTTTCGGTAGACCTGCTGTGTAACCTTTCTCCCGGTGCTTTCAGGGTTAGCATAAAGGAATCCTCTGTAGCCAAACTAGGATCGGTGTGCCGAAGGATTTATAGAATATTTTCACATGCTTATTTCCATCACCGGCAGATATTTGATGAATATGAAGTAAGTAGTTTCAAACTATAATCTTGAAAAAAGGGCATTAACTGAAGTTACGGCTGTGAGACACTTGTATTGCCTGTTTTCTTTTAATCCTGTTAGAAGATCTGCTTTCAAGTGAGGTATTGCTTAGAGCAGATACCAGTTTTATAACAACTGACATGTTGTGTTATACATACGTATATATAAAGGAAAATAAATTCAGATTATGACTTCACCCAGTTACAGTTTCCTTTCATTTGGATAAAAGATCAGAAGTTGAGAGGTTTTGTACAAACAGCTCAAATCCCTCTTGTGGTCAGGATTCCTGAATGTATTCAAGCACTCGGTATAGTTAGTACTGCTTATGTGTATATGTTTATGTAGATATGTCTCCTGTTTGTGTGTGGTACACAGGAATTAAAGAATTATAATTGTAAAACTGAAAAGAAACAGTAACTGGCAGCAGCTTGTGCACCTCCAGTGACTTCCACTATATATATATATTTTTTAATAGAAAAGTAGAAATTAATAGAAAGGACAGATGTAAAAGTACATCTTTGCTGAATCAGCTATGGAAGGGTTGTGCCCCGTTCTGTCAGGGGTTTCACGAGATCTTAAAATTTGCTTTTGGAGCAGATCAGGCCTACACTGATATTTGAATATATTCTTGTCCAAGTACTGTTATATTGAGCTGTGACTTAACCCTGAAATTCAGTAGGGTTTTTTGTTAATTGCAGTAACTATAAACAAGCGGTAAAGGAAAGATTTAAAAGAAGTAATATAAATTTACCATTTAAGGCTTAGTACTTATTTCTAAGACTTGTAAATCTAATGAGGCAAGTAAATAGAAGCAGGTTTTCGTTAGTATGTTCCCAATTGTTTAAAATGTTCCTTCTGTCAGTGTTGTTTTTTTTCCCTTTTTTCATCTCCAGAATGAAACTTTCTTGTGTCACCGGTTCACTAAGTTTGTGATGAAGTATAATCTGATGTCCAAGGATAACCTGATTGTACCAATTTTGGAAGAAGAAGTGCAGAACTCAGTGTCAGGGGAGAGTGAGGCATGATGGGAATGACAGTACAGGAGCCTGTATTGAATATAGAGGAACCATTAATTATGTACTGTATATATCATTTTAGACACTTCAATCACGTATCCTCATAGCTTTGTTTAGTATACTTTTTGTATGCTGTGTGCATTGCCTTTTAATATGGGAAATACTTTTAAGTTATTCATGAGCTGTATATTCATCGATGTGGCACTCATGGTTTTTAAATAAAAGTAGTCGTATCTGTTTATAATGCCTGTTAATAAAAAAATTTACAGTTCTCTAAAATTGCTGCTAAACAATCATTGAATCACAACCCTGAAGATGTGTCTGATTGGGTGGGGAAAAAAAAAAAAGGCAAGATTAATATTTCACAGCAAGCCATTTTTAAGGCAGTAGCTACACTAAGTCGTAGTTCAAAGATTATCACCTTAAATATATAACTCTGCAGGAAGCTTCTTGCAATGTTGCTTATTGCTAATTTAGCTCTTTTTTTTTTTTTTTTTAGGATGTCTTTGCAAGTTTACTTTTGGATGTGCGCATTCCTGTATGTGTACATCCAAATACTAACAGGATCTACAGCACATTAGTAATACCAAAAGGACAATTTCACTATGCTATTGAACATATATATTCTAGAGAGATGTACATCTAATATACTTTCTGGACTTGTGTTTTTTTGTTAATGGTAGAGGTTTGTGTGCAGCAGGGGATGGTTTCTGTCCTGTTAAGGCAGACATCTGCTGTTCTCCAGTCCACAAATGCTCTAAAGAGTAACTGTGGCAGAAAAGTCAATGGCTTATACCTGTGCAAAGTTATGGCAACTGCTTACAGATTATACCTCATAAATATTCATGTTACACTACATAACACACTAGCACAGTCTTTGCTTGCATTTCTAGTAAAAACATTCTAAGTACCCAAATACTGAACCTAATTCTTTGCAAGAGTTAATCATGTTGCCAACCTATGTTAATTTGTTTTTCTTTATTCACCTGAATCATATTCTTGGACAGAGAGATTTGGACTCGTGCTTCTGTTCCCTATCAGATGTTTATTTCAAGCTGTGTTTGCAGATTTGCAATAACTGACAATTTCCATGAGTGCTGCTTAATCGTGTTATGTCTAGAACGATAGAATTTAATGTTTTAGAGATGAATATAGCAGACATGCTGCTAAGTGTACGTGAATGCAGGGTCTAAAAGCACTAGAGGTGTTTTTATGTTAAAGTGATTTTTGCATAGCTGTTTAAGAAGTTGGCTGGTTGTTTCTTTCCAAGGTTGCTGGGGGCCCTATGTCTTTAAGCAGGTCAGAATGGGCTAACTAGGCTAGTTTCTGTCATCTACACTTTGTTTTCTACGTTACACTTACTTGGAAAGAAGGGAGTCCACCTATTTTTAAAAAGTCGTTTTTCATAATATACTAAACATGCCTTAAATTCTATTTTTTTTTCTATGAATCAAGCACACCTCAAGCAACTGCACCACCTGGATATAAAGGGAATTTAAACAATGACAAAATAGAGAGACTAAGCTTAAGTGCTTCAACAGCTGTATTCTTCGGCAGCTCTTTGTGTCTCAATGTTTATCATTGTATTTAATTGTCAGCAGGGTAATTGCATGAGATGTTGTCTGAGTGAAAGTAGCTTTAGTTATACTGTCTATACATTTAGCTGTAGCTTGCCTTGTATAGACCAGGTTGCTTGGTTTCGATAGATACCCTGAAGTTTGTGCTGCAGGTCGGAGGGCTGTAGTCTGGAGGTAGTAAATTGTGTATTTGGTGTCGTTACAGTCCGCTGCAGGACCAGCCACGGTGTGGCTGCGTTGTACAGTCACGCTGCACGCTTCTAGTGGCCACAGTGACTGGGACGCGCAAAAAGACACCCCCCCCCCCCGTACCTGGTGTTGCTAATTACGTTTCCTCTCCAAAAGTGAAGAAAATTACGTGGTGGCTCAGGACGGCATTAAAATTTTAAACCTCTTCTCTTCCTCTTAATGCTTTAAGGGTTTCACTTCAAAACAGAAGTTGGGAAGTTTTAATCCTGTTTATTTTCATTCAGATTTGCACTGTAAAGTTGACTTGCTCTACTAAGCTGATTTTACATAAGGCCTAAGTGAAACACTGCTTGTATTTTCCCTTGCTATTGTTTACATGAGTACTGTGTACACACATGTGCCTGAATGGTACCATAAAGAAACTTCAGTCAGCCTAAGCAAACCCTTGATTTGTCTAATAAATATTAACAGGTTTAATCTAGGCTCTATATAATAGGGAAACTAAGACTGTCTTTGAATTATATTGTAAAAAAAAAAAAAAAAAAAGGATAAAATTAAACTGTTTCTTTATCCATACCGCTATATTTTGGCAAGTTATTCTTATTTTTCATGGCGTCCAAGAATGCAGGCAACTGAGTGCTTCCAAGAGAAAGCTTGGTGCTCTCCCATCTCTGCTACCAGGTGTGCTGAAATGAAGTCGTATTTCTTTTTTGCAAAAGCAGAGAAACACGATTGTTAGCATGTTGATGTCAGACCTCAACTTAATAAATGCATCTCTCAAACCAGAAAATGTTGGTTCTACCATGAAAAAGTAAGGGAGATTTAGAAGAGGACCTTTCAGATACCAAAATAAGCACCTTAGAGCAGCACATCACAGATGCAAGGGCTTAGGGCAAGGAAAGGGTAACTTTCAAATTACTTTTTCCTCAGTCACTGAGGTTTTTCCTGATGCTTGGCTTAGCCTATCTCGCAACAACTGCAGTGGTTTTGCTACTTTTTAAAATTCTCCCAGATGTTGTCAAAGTGCATCTGCTTAAGATCAGAACACGTCATCAGGCCAGCTCCTCTAAACCCCTTTGTCCCTTTCAAGTTACACTTACCTGGAGTCAGGAACATTGAGTTCTTGAGTCTAAATTCCAGTACAGAAATTTGGCTTTGAGAAACCTAAACCGTAGCTAACACTACTCTTTAAGCCACAGGGAATTGTCAAGGCAGCAACCTGCACTCTTTATCTTCGAAAGATTAATATACTAAGAACAAGGAAAACCTACTCAGCCCTCGCTAAGCGTTATAACTCTAACAAGGGTTGCCCTGTGAGCTGCAGGGACGTACAGACAGGACTGTGAAAGAGGATTCTAGCTCGAGGAAATGCTTGAGGAATTCTAGCTTGAGGAAGGGTATCCTTGATCTAACCCGTTTAGTGTCAGTGCGAGACAAACGTAACGAAGAGAACGGGTCGCTGATTTGGCAAGTGCCTTTAATGGTGAGAAGCTCCCTCGCAGAACTAGAGGAAAGATCTTAGTTTTACAAAGAAGAAAATTGTATTTTACAGACCAGAAACACCAGTTAAGCAGCAGTTTATTGCAGTTGACCAGGTATGTAAATCAACTGCTCTTACAATTATGAGCAGGGCAGCCTTTTTTTTTTTTTTTCCTCAAGTGGATAGTTTCTTCCTGCTTGTAAACACTAGAAAAGTATTTCCTCTCCAAACAATTTAAACATCAGAAAGTATAAACAGTCTTTTGCAGATGTCCATGAACAGCACTGGCTGCTTTCTCTCTGTTCTTTCTACGGGTTGCAGGGCATTTCTGTTGTCACATACGGACAAGGGACTTTTATATTTCAGACATACAGGCTCTTAATCGAAGCCTTGTTATTTAATAAGTGTACTTACTTGTTTTCTCAGAGAGTGCATCCATGCTTTAAGTTTTATTTGCAATTTTTTCAATAAAAAGATCCGTATGGAAAATATCTTCTGGTAAAATGAAAACTGAAAAATGTGTGTGTATATATATATATATATATATGAGCATACAGAGAAAGTCTTGCCAGAGTTACTCTTTCTGACAGCTCCTCTGCTTTACCAACTTAGTTGAAGTGACAGTGCAGGTCACAACACTAACAAAGGCACACATCAACGCTCTCGTTTGTGCAAGACCAAGGTGACGAAATGAGTAACTTAAATTAGAATCCCTTATATCCAAAACGCACCCTCCCCTTCTCCATTTTCCAAGTAGTGAATATGGCTGTTATGCCATTTTAAGAAGACAAGCCTTTCCTGCTAAAAGCAGAGATATTCTAGGGTGTACCCATGGACATCCAGAGCACACGCCATTTCTACCCTTGTTCCAAAAAAACAGAGCCTCCCCTGTGTACATCCTGTTAAGGAAAAGTTCTAAAACATTTGTATTTTCTGCATTTTCAACAGATGATATGAAAACATCTCAGTTAAATGATTCTTTTTATCCAATGAATATATTCTAGAATGATTAGCTGCATTCAATTTATTATTTGATACACTATAACTTATTGAAATCGCCATCATCCAGTTTTGTTTCAGGATTCGCTACTGTTAACTGCCTTAAGCAGGGACACTATAAAAGGCAATCTCTTGGATATGCTTTAAAAGCTTCAACTTGGAATATTCTGAATTTCTAGGTTTTTTGACCAATTTTTGCTGGTTTTACAGGTTTAGCTTGTATGGAAAATCACCGCTAGTTAGAATTACACACACAAGAGTTTTGGATAACTCATGAGAAGTACTTTTAGAAGCAGAGCAACATATTCCAAGTTGCACAAGACCATCTGTTGCCCTGTTTGTAATACGTCAGAGTCACCTGGCTTCCTGCCCAAGATAGATACGTATTTTCCTAATTTTTTCCCACATGTGTGTACCATGGAGGAGGAGATCCCGGTCAGCTGCATGAACCGTGACCGCTGCTCACGGAATAGCGGCCGGCATGAGAACGAACATGAGGTTCACACCCCACATCCGTGACCTCGAGATGGGAGAGGAGCCCTGGCGAGCAGGGATTTCTTACGGTGCCTACTACAGCAGGTACTCCGGCTCGCTCCCTGTGGCACGCAAAGTCCTGCTGCTGCCCCGCTGGCACATACTTGGCTCTTACGGCAGTCACGATTCAGAACTGTTTTGCCAGGCTGCCAGCATTTTTCTTAAGAAATTCAAGTGAGAAAATAGAATCTGCCCTTTTCAACATCGTGCAATGGGAAAAAGAAGCTGAAGGAACGTCTCCAGCTCCAGCGCTGTGGACTTTTTTTTTTTTTTAAAAAAGAAAGAAACACAGACCCCAAACCTGCTACAAACAGTTGCTTTCCAAAATGAAAAATAAACAAGCCTGCCTGCAACAATTTCATGGTGAAACTGGGAAGCAGCTCTGAAGCAATTATCATTTCAAGCTCCCACTATTATCGTTATCCCCCTATTATCATTTCAAGCTTCCCTCACCCGTGTTGTGAACAGATTTGCTCAGCTCTCTTCCGATTCCTCATTTTGATCAAATAGTTTTCCATTAGCTTTAGTGTAATGAGCACTTATAGTTTGCATTTCTAAAACTAACCAAAGCCCACAAGTATTAGTTATAATCACATCTAGCTTTGGAGACGTGTTTTTATTCAGCTTCTCTTCTGTAAAGTGTAATTTCAAGACAGCAGCATAAAAACGATTCTCGTCCCTGCCCCATCCCACAGCACCCTCATCCTCTGAGCATTCCTCCTCGTGTGTGGTGCAGCTGAAGACACTTTACCTGGTGTGAAATACATTTAGCCAAGAAATTGTTTACATATTCAACAGCCTATTTGCATGTAGCCTATGATCTCATGTTGCCAATTAAGTTTAGACCACTTCCTCCTCCCGTGTGTTATCGGCACCACTGCGCACCTTGCTGGCAACGCTCAGCGAGTTTCTCAAACCACTTTTTCACAGGCAGCAAGTTATCCTTCAAGGGGTGAGAGGTTCTTAATCTCCATTCACAAGTAAATTATGAATACATCATTATGCAATCTATACGCTGAGACAGCTTTAGGCTTAGATGTACAAGGGATCCTGGTAAAACCTGCGTAAGTGAAATGACTTTACAGGAGCAAGTGCCTACAGCCTCCAGAGGTTTTCTGTACATATCAAGTCTGAACGTAGCTTAAATTATTAACACTCTAGTGTAAGACTTAGCAATTCTCTAGGCTTCTGAATTTACGCAAGGCAAGTACAGTGAAAATTGCATTAAAACTTAACACCCAGACAGTTCATTGTCCCCACCAATATTTACAACACTCTTAAAAAAAACAACAACAAAAAACCCAAACAACACTCCTCCAGCTTGTGGAAAACACTAAACATCCTCATTATTCCTTTCTCTCTCACACAATTCAAACTGTCAGTTTTGCAGCATTTGCTTCCTTGCTCATCAAAAGCATTAACAAGTGAGCAGAGCACCCAGTCAGGTAGTTATTCTACTAAAGAGAGACAGAAAACCGAATTATTTTGCAGTAGTATTATTACTACAGTAGGATTACTGCAACAAAAAAACCAGACAAAAATACAAAATTAGTCTGGGAAAAGTCATAGGATTATACCAATGCATTTAAAGTAGTATGATGTTTTAAGAAAGAAAAAAAAAAAACCAAACAAAACCCAACACACACATTTGTGTGAATTATGTACATGTCCATCCGGTGAAGTAACTTACTTGATCACATACATGTGACCTGAGTGACTCCATCTTCCTGGTCAAATTGTCCATCATCCAGTTCCCTTAATACTCCATCGCTGCTATTGAACCTTGGAAAGCCTCCGTACTGGGAGGGCCCCTCCTGGACCCAACATTGTTTAGATGGAGACAGGTGAAACTCGTCAGGTGGTTGTCCAGTTTCTACAGGGCGAGAAGTAGCCGTGTCTAAGCCAACGCTTCTGCTGGAGACTTTGCCTTTTTCCTCCCCAATAACTTGTCTTAAGGTTTTCCTCTGAAAGATAAGATGATGTTTAAATATTAACTTGATTAGGAGAAAACTAACAGTCAAACATGTTGCAATGAGTCATGCAGGGACTTAATGTGAGCTGCATTTTAATGTAAGGCAGCATTTAACACTGGTTTAACTATGAACTCCTCTGGAAAAAAACACGGACTCTGACATACATATTTGTTCTCTACAACTAAATTTCAAGGCAGATGAAGAAGATGCAAGATGTAGCTGAGATTCAAGAAAGCACGAACAAATGCTAAGAAAAAAGTACTTGATAATGCTCAATTCTTACGTACTACCTGTCCTGTACAGCAATGTGAGAGGGGGGTCTAAAGAGACCTGACATAGTATATAAACAGTCTGACATTAGTACTGGGATCTCCTGACATGCTTCTTGTTGAAGTGATGGCTGTCGATGTAAAAAAAAAAAGTGATTTATGCAAACAATAGACCTATCTGACCATGCAAAGGGTCAGAAGATGGACATCGAGGCACAGAAGATGACATCGAGCTAAGAAGGAATCCAGCCTCAGCACAGAGCAGCGTTTCGGTGGGCAAGGACACAGAAGCTCTTGCTCAACTGCGAACGCTTTGAAAACAAAAGCATCCCACCCCAGCAAGTTCTGTGCCCCCCTTCTATACATTGCTAAGCTTGTTTTTTAGCTCAACCCCTTTTCAAAACAGTAAAAACAATGGCCCTCATGGCTAAAGGAAGTGTCTTGAGGGAGCTGTTACAGGAGACACTGGGAGATTAGACTGAGGGGAATAGCGTCGCCTCAGGAGAAACAGAAGGAAATAAGCTTCACCTGGATGCCAGGTAAAAGGCTGGAGAAGTCTGCTTAAGGGAAATAAAGGAAAAAAGAGAAAAAACAAAAACCAGGAAAAACCCTAAAGCGCTGTGTGGTTCAATCCTGGATCTCCTCCTCTGAACTATTTTCTTTGAAAAGCAAATGGTATAGGATAAACCAAGAGCCCACGGAGACGGCTGCTCTCACTAAAAAGCTCGCAAGGCTTTGATAAAGTTGTACAGCTGTGTCATCAGTGTCCAGGGGATATTTTAAATAAACGTGTTAAAAGTTTCTAGAGCAAAAGTCAGTTAAAGCTTTCCAGTAACAGTAACTTGTTCAGCACTTGAAATCTAGCTACTGGATGCAAAGCTAGCCAGGCGTTCTCTACCAGTGAGGTCTTTACTTAGAAAATGTATGAATTTAAATTGTAATGAAGGTAACATGCCATTGGCCAATTTAAACTTTTAGGTGAAAGAAAGCAATGAAGTAAAAAGATTAAAATTTAGGGCAAGAACACCACAACTGGAAAAACAGAAGGAAAATGTTACTCTGCTGGACGTTTCAGCTTCAGGCTGAACCACCTATTTATCCCATGCTAAAATGACCTCAGCATACTGAAATTTCCTGGTAAAGTAAAACACTCACTGGTGCTTAAGCAGCACATTTAGATACTGAATTTGTTCATATTTTTAACAGTAATCCTGAAGTAAACGGCTACAAATCAGCTATTTCTTGCTTACTTCCAGCACGTTAACTTAAGTGAAACCAAAAGCTCTCCCATTGCAACAAAGTAAAACAGCAAGGACAAACCACAGCATTTCAGCTGTACAAACCAAAGCTGCCCATCGCAACTGTGGGAGAGAATTTAAACTGTGAGCATCATAACAATTCCTGTTTTCAATTTACATCAAGCCTCAAACATGCATCAGTTCCTCACACTGAATGTTTTTACATAACTGGTTTGTGTTCTGCCTCTTGGCAGAACCCAGCCGTAGCCATCCAACCTTGTGTCACGTAGTTACGCTGCCTTTTAAGAGATGCTTAACCGTTAGAAATAAGGCGCCTTCCCAAGGAAAGAGTATTCATATTAGCAGCCCATGCCCTTATCTATCGAGTATTAAAAAAGTAAGGAAGCATCAGAAAAAGCAGGACTGACATAAGAAGGTTTTGTATATTTAAAAATACTGCTATCTAAATTATGTTCCAAAGCCACACTTCTAGAAAGGTAGGAAGAAGTGCATCAGGAAAGAATGTAAAGTCAGATTCGGATGAGGAACTGGTAGGGTTTAGAAGAGGGTATGAATGGAAAAGAAGAATAAGACACTGGCAAGAGAGACTACACAGAACGCTGAAAAGAAAAAAGCAGAAGATCAAATTTTTTAAGTGAAGAAACAAATCCTAGACAGGGTACTAGACCTAGCTGGGAATTGAGAGGGCGGTAGAGACAAAAAATAAAACAGGACTTGAACTGTGCGTGTTGAACACAGTTCTTCCAGGCATGGAAGTAGTAATTATCAGGGGACACGGCGAGAAGGAAGTTAGGTGGGAGGAAAGCAAAAGCCTGGAGAAGAATAACAAAAACAAGAGTATATTTTAGAAACTCTAAGGAGAGGAAAATACAGATGATTCTAACCGACTGGTAAAAAGGACAGAGAGAGATCAAATAGCACCGTGCAGGTGCAGTAACTGCTGTGACTGATTCTGAGCAGAACGCAGTGACTGCCGGTTACTCAATCCTCAAAGCACTTTTATACAACCACTACTACGGGAGCCTCGCTCGAAAGGGACAAGGAATTGTTCATGTCCGGCTGCAGGAATTTTAAATCCTCTATTTCTGTCACACATTTTCACGCAGCAAGAGCTAACACACCCCTTCACTCTGTTAACCTCCAGATTACAGTGTCCCCTCACACAACCAACTTCATCGACCTAAGACACAGTCATTTCTCAGCACAAAATAGCTGTTTTAGCATGCTTATGCTTTTCCCTGTGGCTTGATGTAAGACATACATGGCCGAGAAATAAATGCAACATGAGTTATAAATATGAGTGCCCTCCACACAACTTGTTTCAAATGAAACCCTCTTCTGACACTTTTCCTGCATTGATTTTTAAGTCTAGTTTATTTCCCTATCTAACCACTATATGAAGTACTGATTTATATTAATACCATAAACATGTTACTTACCTCAGGTGTCTGGACAGCGGAATTCCACATAACAGGTCTCTGAAGAAAAATTACTTGCTTTGTGGCCAGATTTCCTTCACTAAAATATAAAGAGAATTATTTCAATATTTTAAAGGCAATAATAGTCACTGTAACACATCCATACCTTCCAGAGTCAACTTTAAGTTGGGAGTCCATTAGTGAGAAGAGGATAGACTACCAAGCACTAACTGGTTTACGAACTCCTGAATAGTTCTGTAAGCACATTAAAAAAAAAAACAAACCCCGAAAAAAAACAGTATACAGCTGGATTAAGGTGTACATGATAATATGTGTAGGAAAAAAAAATTATTTCCTTGATTAGAGTTCACATATCTGAAAGTTTACGTACCAGAGCTCCTACTTTTAATCAAAATCTGCACCTCTACATCTGAAGTAAACCTCGAAGAGTTGTTCTTTCACCTACTCTTCACTGTCAAACATACAGAAACATATTCTCACCTACTAACGTGGCAACTAACAGGCACCATAGAATCATAGAATCATAGAATGTTAGGGATTGGAAGGGACCTCGAAAGATCATCAAGTCCAATCCCCCTGCCAGAGCAGGAATGCCTAGACTATGCTACACAGGAACGTGACCAGGCAGGTCTTGAATGTCTCCAGAGAAGGAGACTCCACAACCTCTCTGGGCAGCCTGTTCCAGGGCTCCGTCACCCTCACTGAGAAGAAGTTTCTTCTCGAGTTTAAGCGGAACCTCTTATGTTCCAGTTTCAGCCCATTACCCCTTGTCCTATCAGTGGTTGTCACCGAGAAGAGCCTGGCTCCATCCTCGTGACACTCACCCTTGATATATTTGTAAACATTAATGAGGTCACCCCTCAGCCTCCTCTTCTCCAAGCTAAAGAGCCCCAGCTCCCTCAGCCTTTCCTCATAAGGGAGATGCTCCACTCCCTTAATCATCCTAGTTGCCCTGTGCTGGACTCTCTCCAGCAGTTCCCTGTCTTTCTTAAACTTCAACAGAAGTCTCAATCCTTTGCAGTATGAAACTTGGAAGTAACGATCTCTACTGCTAAGGAAAAGGTGTTTTCTGGCTGTAACATGACATGTAACTGATAAACTTGCTCTCTCACCGCCTATGGATAGGAGGACTCAGCTCAGTTTTTATAAGCTCTCCATCCACAACGAGATAAACAACACTGGCTGTTTGGTACACGGGAGGTAAATGAATAGGAAGGACAAGAGTGTTTAGTCACAAAATAAAGGAGGGAAAAAAAAAAAGAAAAAAGAGGAACTTCAGTTTTTAGACCTGGAACTTTTACAAATGCTGATACTGTTTTGGTAGATACAATTTAAGGAACCACTGTTAATTTCTTCTCGAAAGGAAATGCATTCTTTTAGTACTGGTGATACACATTCTTGAAGTCATTACGTACTTATTTTCATCACCGTTCCATCAGAAATCCAGGTCAGCAAGCGGATCGCATATGTACTACAAAGCCCACTTCTGGCACTGGAAGAGTACGGGAATTTCAAGACCAAAGCACTAGGGTGGGAGGGTTTAAAAAATTTCTGTGCTGTTGTAAATACCTTATACTACATTTTGATAAATTCTTCTTCTCCCCCCCAACTCCCACTTCTGGGCAGTATGCAATGAGATCTTCATGCATGTAAAGACACTGAAACACTCTGGCAGAAGAATGACTACAGATTTAAGAGCGAGCTAAAGAAAAGTAGCAAAAAGTAAAGACAAGAGACATGTAGCGAGTTCATTTGGATTATCTATGATTCTACCAATTCTATCAATCATAAAGCAGTATTATTATGCATGGCATTATGGAAACAACTACTAAAATTACGTAAGCTTGTGCTTTAGTATGGGTATGTCAATCTTAACCGCGCTCATAACGCTGAGCTATCCCATTTGTGTTTCATGCCAGGGTTAGGATTGGCAGAGTTAATTTATGTTTAACATTAGGGACTTGCTCCAAGAAAAAAATGTCAGGGATTAGAACTGCTCCTATGAGATCAGGAAGAGCTTGTTAACAGCCTGTCCCAGTGGAGCTTCTGGAAGTAAGCTCTGAGAAAGTACACAAGAACGCGTTATTCGCAGCACGCTCATCAGCCACATCTGATCAATAGTCAGTGACGACGGTTTTGTGATGGTGTTTGGCCCCTCACAACCTTCCTTCCAGTCCAGCTGAAGTCCAGCCTTTGTACATCTTCCTCAGATGAGAACAGAGAAGTATCTCAAACTCCAGCTTGTGGCAGGAGAAGGAACTCACTAGTTGCCTTAAGTCAATGAGGCTTCCCTACCTCGCTATTTGTGTTCCTTAAAAGAAAAGGTGTTACAGTTTTACGTCGTGACAAGGAAATCAGCAATCTGGCAACCTTGCTCCACTTGGCTAGGTCTGTCTCCCTGCCTCAGTTGTGTCCATTTGGATGGTATCAACTGGGAAATCTCTCTTTCAAGTGAGAAGGCTGAGCACAGCCCCTGGCATGGGAAGAGCCTATGGCTTATTTTGTAACAGTGTCTGCATTCCTGCAGAGAAAAGCGAAAACCCAAACATCAAGCTACAGCTTGTACAAATTCTGCTAGAACAGAGAAAGGACACGATGGTGAGTAGACAATAAGTAAATTAACAGTTTTCTAAGTCTGACCTTATTAAAATGCTGCACACGACAAAGTGCCTATGAGCTTAATTCACAAAGAACTCAGTGACAGCAGGATTTCCACAGAATCTAAATTAGGAAAAAGTGCTCAGGGTGAGCCGCTCCGTCGCTGCCCTCACATTTCCACACTCCCTCTTCGCCTCCTAAGCCGGGGCCATTTGGAAAGATCAGATTAAGTAATTTGTCATGATAAATTAATAACGACCACGTCAGCGGGTTCGCAGAGTGCTGGCCTGCCCGCTTCCCAGTGCTGCCTGCCCCACTTGCCGTGACCGGCGAGGGGAAATAAAGGTCACTGCGGAGCGAGGCTGCCGGAGCCTTTTTCCTGTCTCTTCTTTTAAGAGGGACGAAGAGCAACAGAGGCTCTTTTGTTAAAACACCAGCGATTTGCTTGTCTGCTTATGCTGCGTGGGCAATAAATTTGTCCTCTTACATGTATGTCTTGAATATGTCGCCCCAAACAATCATCAGGCTGGAAGCTAAATAGCACTGACAATGTCTCTGAGTTTTTACAGATTTAGTTTTTCTTAAATGCACGACCATTTCATACACAAAGCACTTAACCGAGGTTAGACAAAGTTTTCTGAAAAAATGAACAAAAGCAGCAGGATAATAAATTCTTTTAACCCATTCATTATTTTTGTATATCCCTAAATAAAAGTTTTGCATTTCCTTGGACTTGCACAGCATCTAGACTTTCAGTTACAAGACACACACACCAGCTTGGGATAGTACATCTCCTGGCTTAAAGGATCTGTTTAATGAAAAATTAAAAAAACCCCCACAAATCAACAACAACCAAACTTAGAAATAATATTAGACCACAAGCATGTATGAAGTTCTGCAAATTCATGGTAATATCATATTAGTAACTGCAGCAGCATTTAGTTACCAGTAAAGTATCTTCTACGTTTTTCCACTCTCTAGATTTAACTCTTAAAAGGACTATTAATTTTATTGTTGCAATATAACCTCTGAACTTGGCATAATTACTGTCAAATTCTTGTCCTGAAGACGTTTACGTAGTAAATAACAGTTGTATCTAACTCACAAGGCTCTTTAGGTCACCAACATTATTGTGGGCCTGCCTCGCCTTCCTTTTTTGGCCAAAAAAATTCTTTCCTGACTGCTAACAGAATTTAACGGATGGGCGCAAGCACCGCATCACACGCATTGTTTTTTTCAGTCTCTGTTTTCTCATATCCCTGGGAAAAAAGAGAATCACTGACAGAAGAGGGGAACTTCTGCGGGGTTAACAGTGTAACCATGTGATACCCAAAAAAGGAACACAGCAGTGCTGTCACGGCCCAAAATGTTGCTCATTTTGGGTTTGGTTTCTTTTTTTTTTTTTCCCCCCAGTGTTTCTGAAGCCTGTAAATATTCAGGCGAGGTTTTGAGGTCAGAGTTCCAACTCTGGGAAAAGCCCAGCTGTTCAGCAGCATAAAGCATCCCTCTTCGTTGAGGCATTGAACTCGCATTCCTGGGATAACCCACCGCCACAGTCACGGCATCTTTCGCATCAGACGCATAGTAACCACCCAGGAATTTCTTCTCCTCTTTAAATACCAACATCAATGCCTAAAAAACACAGTATGAATTTTTCCTTGAAGAAATGAGTTAAAGGATAACCATTTTGTTTTGTATTTCGAAAACTGCTTCTTTACATAGCAGGAGCTTCACAAGTTCAGAATGTCATAAAATTCAGAAGAAAACAAAATAAACAAAGACGCAGAACACGCCGTATTATTTTACCAAAATTTCTCCTGTTTTTGCATTTAACCAGTTGCTTAAAATGAAGTATTAAAAAACCACAGAGTCAAAAACCAGCCCAACATCTATTTCCCGATCAGGAAAACATCCTGACCTGAGTCAGTTAACTGTGTCAACTTACTTGGAGAGGGAAAAAAAAAAAATCCACTTCATTGAAGCAGTTCTCTTAAAAACCTTTAATTCACATCCTTTTTCATGCTATCTTAATATAGTGCAGTGTGGATCCAAAGATTACTCAAGTCACTCAATCTTTCCACTGCATCTAATGAGCCCTGCCACTGTGCCTCAGCGCATTTATTTTGAAACCTTGGCAATCTTAATGTAATGGGTGGAGAATTAGAAAAAAGGTTAAAATAATAGAAGAAAAAATGTGTATGCTTCATCCAGTGCTTCATTTGCCATTTTTAGTTTGATACTGTGGAAAAAAAACCACCACAGTACTTTTTTTCATTTAAATAAAGAAACAGGAAAAAAAAAGAAAGAAAAAAAAAACCTAAGAAAATTTGTAACCTTACGGGGATCCAGATCTGCTACTTCACTCTTGAAACATATATAGAGACCTCTCAGTCACTCAAATAAATACTATAATAACAGAACTGAAATCCAGTAGTTGGCTACTATATTGGAAATGAAAAATAATGTCTACGTTAAAGAAGAGAAACAGCCCAATAACTTGCAGGATTAGCACATTCTCCTCCCTGATTTGTAATAAATACTGCCTGACTGTCTTGTGACAACACGACTTCTGACAGAGTTCAAACCAGCCATTCACCAAGGTCCTAAGTTAGTGAAGCATTTCAACACTTGTTTAAACTTGGAAGTATACGAGTAACCCCACTGCCGCCTCATTGCCAGGGACTGGGCACGGGATAAAAAGCTTCCTAAATAAAAGAAAGTCTGTCACGTTTAGATATGAACACTGTATTTTAAATTTAGGATTATCAGTCTAGTTTGAAACTCGCTCAAGTCAGTAATCCCAAAACACCACGGTAAAAAAAGGTTCCACCAGAAAGCTACTCGCATCTCAAGTTTTATAGGTAGTTAACATTATTAGCATTTTTCTTCCTTCCACACCGAAGTATGCAAATAACCCCTTGATAATTCCGAGACGCGTACACCAAAACCGCGGTCGGCTATCGTTGGGTACCTGTCATGTCGTACGATAGGTGTAGGCAGGACACAGGTCAGGAGCCATCCAAACTCAGCCAGCGTGTGCAATAAGGGTCCATAATCTGTTTTAATTTCACACCCCTACATTAATAATTATAAAAAGTAGTAAAGAGACTCTGCACAGGTTTTATTTGCATTTCTACACAAATTACAACAGCTCTCACTTATAACAAGTTACTGCTTTGAGATGACAGCTAGTCGTGGGGTTTGGTGGAGATTCACTATTTCAAACTGAAAACAACGGGGAAAGGTAAAGAGGTGGAAAACAGAAGATATTAACCTCAGGTGTGAGCCCCGATGCAGCAACACATTCAAAGCACGGCTCACCTGTCACACTGTGTTGCTAAATTAACGCACAAAACTTCAACACCATAACACGTTCTCAACTCATGTATTTTTGTTTTTACTTCACATCTGAATAACAACCTGAATACTTAGCTGTACCCTTAAGATTTTGAAGTTTGGTGGCCGGTTGGGGCTTCTTTCGTTCAGGTTCGGGTTTTTTTGAATAGACAAGGTCTTAGTTTTACGCTGTTTCTTGTCACATCGATAAATGTATTTATTATTGAGTATTTCCGAAGTAAGCCCTCAGCATCCTCCCACAATGATTACTTTCAGATGTAATTCACACCAACAATCTTATAACATTAAAAAGCATTGAATAATTTTATGGCTGTACCATGCCACAGTAACACATGTAAATTAGGAAAAATGAAGTATTTCAAATTTAGAAGTAAAATTTTATGCGCATCTGAGAATCATACTCTATTAATTCACTACCAAATTTTTTCTTGTTCCATTCCTAGTTTTCGCTATTTTCTGCCCCTTCTTAATGTTAAATACTTCAGCACATTGCCAGTGGAGCTGCACTTGCTGAAATTATGTGGAAACCAGTCTGAAACACACAGATTTAAAAAAAAATTCTTCTGTGGTTGTTTTTGTTGGTATAAGCATCTGGAAATGTTAGACCAGAAACTCTGTGGCAGATTTCTTTTATGCTCATTAACACTGGCCACAGGTCTGACTTCATTTTTATGATTCAAGGCTTTAGTTTAGCTTCTGCAGGTGGTTGCAAGAAACCATCTTGAATGTTTATCAAACACTGGTACATGCATCCCAAGGAAAAATAAACAAAGAAAAAATATAAGTAGGAAATAGCATTGCTAAATAATCACCCATTTACCTCGATGACTGTCCATTGTTCCACAACTATTGCATCATTTCCTTTCCTGTTAGAACCTGGAACCCCAGCACCTTCTTCTTCATAGATAAATAATCCTTCTAAAGATTTGGGCAAATAGTCCCCTGCGAACATAAAGACAAACATAAAGTGAAATACAATGTTTTAGGCAGATATCTTACTGAGATGTACACATGGGCTTGTGGTTTGTTTGGTTTTTTTTTACTGAAGAGTCTTCTAAAATAAAATGGAGACAGCAAATAACTCAAATTCATGGTTATTTCTGCATCTAGTTACACAACTCAATGAAGGATGCAAGTCAATTTATTTTCCAAACCCCTTTCTCCCATGCTAATAGAGCTATGAACCATTTCGTTTTCTCAAAAGCATTAGCCACTTCGAAGCTTGCGTCTGATTTCCAGCCTCCTATATTCAACAGACCCTCCTGAGCAGATAAGCACAAACCAGACGGCGCAGCTTTTGGTGTGGTGGGAGAGATCACAAAGACAAATGAAGCGTGAAGTGCAAAGCCCAGCTACTGCTACTTAAACAACGCCCTAAGTGGCCACAGGAAGAGCCTGAAACCCAAGCAATTGTAGGAAGATTCCTAATGGGAAGGAAGTTTGAGAGCACAACTGCCTGACTCGCTTGTCAAAGCCTGACAGCATCCGGCTGGCTCAAACTAAAGCTGCACATCAAACATAGGTTCATTTTCTGGTTTTGCTTCTTCTAAGAGCCATCGGGAAGCCTTTTGTGCAGATGCCCCTTGACAGCTGACTATCTTAAGCTAAACATGAACGGTAAAACTATGTAATCCTCAGAATACCAGATTTATATCCTCTCCAATCTCTGCTCTAAGAGATGTAAAGAGAACATTGTTTTTGCCACAAAGAAGGCAGCTAAAGAAAAAAAACCACTGAGCAAACAAAGTACACATACAGAACACAACTGGCCTGGTTTTAAAAACTGACCAGACTGGCACAGAAGTTAACACATCAACCACGAATTCCCGTTTTTTGAGCATACTGGTTGATGTGACATAAAATACCAACTTTTTACTCATACTATTTTTTACTATACCGCGTTTAGTAGATTTATGTAGTTTGAGTTACGATTATTTAGATATGTGCACGCATATATATCTCCTCCAAACATTTGCAGAGACAGTGGATATGTTATATTATTTTTACATTACATATAAATGTGATGTGATTGTACTTGAAACTGAAGATACAGCTTTAGGCACAAATATACAAATACCTAAACACCTCCTAATAATTTATAAATATTCTTATAAATTTGTGGATTTTGATCTTTCTTTAGTGTGCGGGCAGGCAGTTAAAACGGGCAGTGCACCTACAAGGCATTAGAATACTTCTATCGTTTTTCAAACATGATAGAATACCTCTAAAATTTAAAGAGTTTTTCCCACTGGAAACCTCCACTCAGTGGTATTTTGAGACAAAGTGACAATTCATAACGTGTGTCATGGCAAGAAACATCTCTGTTGAAAAACCTACACCTGTGGGGGTAACTGGTTCACCTGCCCATTCTGTCAATCACGACAGTTTATCTTTCTTAATGTCGGTACTCAGAAAGTGCTGTGACAGGGGACACAATCCAGAAAAAGTGAAAATATTGCCCCAGCACTTCTACTCATCTCAGGTACTTCTATGATGGTGAGAGCCTCCAAGGCAGCTGCACACGGAGGACACACGACAACGATCCAGATGGCTACTAAAATAAATTGGTTTTAGAACTGCATCCTCTCTTAGCGGAACACAGAAGTTGGTAAATACCAAGAACTGACCAAACTGTTATTTTACGTTAAAACTTCCTCCTACCTTAAACCGGGTATCACATTTGGATCCTGGAAGCAACAGAATTCTGCTGACTCTGCAGAGTATCTGTAGAGTCCAAGCCAGCACAGGGTTTCTGCAGTTACTCGTGTTTTTGTTTTTATTAAAGCAACAGCTAAAATTTGCTCATTTCACTAAAGCCGTATAAAAGAACAAGTACTGCTAAAGGCACCTCACAGTCTAAAAGCAAAGCAAAGTGAGGTGAAGATGACGATTAGACGCACATGCAGACAAACAAGAAATAATTCTAGTAACGAGTGCAAGTGCTTAAATACTTTTTGTTTCCCCCCAGAAAAGCATTTTGGGTTTCCCTCTGCCGGACACTAAACTTTTATCTGGTTATAAAACTCTTTAATGTCCACCTCAAGAACATTTTTGCTCAAGAACTCGGTTGCTAAATTGATTTCTTACTGTGGTTACAGACACTTGATCAGCTGCAGAATTCCATGCACCCAGTCAGACATAACCCGAGTATTAAAGATGGGATAGTTATTCACATAGAGGTGACAGCTACACAGGAACGAGAAGACTGCGGAGCTGTTGTTGGACAACAGCTGGGGAGATTAATTTCAGCAGCTGCCAAAACCAGCCCTCAGTGAATTGTAACGTATCTCCAGAGAGTTATTTTCCAGCTCTAAAAAGTCTATTATTGAAAACCAGGCGTCTCATTTCTCACCTCTCCTCCCCCAAAGGAAACTTCGTTCTTCCACTGACTTCAATAGATAGGAATTGTAACGTAGGAACAAAAAAGATGACCAACAGAAACTGTGCCACGAGACCGTTTATGTGCACAAACTAGGCAGTTCGAGAGGCACTAGCTGCCAAATTCAGTTCAAACTGAAATGAACCTCTTAATTACATATTTTACCCACAACAGAGCTTTAGGAAGAGCTGCCAGCAGTGGTACAGCGCTGTCGCACAGCTCTGCCAAAGTGTGGGATTCCGGGCTCGGCAGCGAGGGGCCTGGGCCAGCAGTAGCACGGCTGGCATCAGCCTTGTGTCGGCCCGTCAGGAGGACGAAGCTTAGGGACTCGGAAAGAACGAGTAGGATCTCTCCAGAATAAAAACTGAAGCAGGGAGGGACTAGGAAATCCTCCCTCCCGGCTGTGTGAAAAGGTCCTGGAGGATCTGCCCACGGTTGAGGGCAAGGACAAACACAGGGAGCAGAGAAATGGGGTTTTGTCCCCAGCTGACCAGAACAGTCTGCGGAAACCTCCTGAAGCATCTGGATCAATGGTGGAATTCCAAAGGAAATTCTTTTGAAAGAATTTTTAAGCCTATCAAAGAGCTGGAGAAAGCAGGAAGCACCAGAAGCCTGACTGAGCTCTAACAGTGCAGTGGCAACTCAAGGTGCAATTTTATTTCATCAGAATTTGTCATTTCTCTCATCAATCGAGTACAGCGCAGCCTCCTACAGTGAGCAGCAGAGTATGAACTTCAGGGAAACATGTATCTAACGATTTTTTTTACCGTTATCTTTTCCTCTTAAACCAAAATAAACCAAAACAAATAAAGAAGATCTAGCACAAAAGGTTCATTGGATTATAATGCTACACTACTTTCCTGCTTTGGAAAACTTCAGTTTGAGAAAACACAGCAGAAATTTCACTTCCTTGGAGATACAACTGCCCAGAAAACAAGACGTTCTCTTTTCAGATACTAGATTTATAAATTTACAATGACTATCTGAACACGTTTACATATGGCCCTTCACAGCGAGAAGCAACACACGCTCTACGTTTTGTACATTATGTAATTCTACATAAAAAAAAGTAGAAGCTTCACGATATCCTGGGGCTGTACTCACCTTTAGAAGTTTCCCAGTGCACAAAAGAGTCAATTAAGGACAATCCTTGTTTGTAATAAAATGTGGTTAACTCTAGCCAATCTGCTTCCAGTGTACTAATAACTGGCCCCTTTCTTGTTACTTTCATGGACAAAACACCTTCGTGGTAGGTCCAGCAGGTAGAATCATCATCAAAAACATTGAAGACCGTGTACAGCTTGTCTAAGAAAACAAAAAGGAAAAAGAATGAGTCTCTGGAAGACGGTGCTCCAAACGAAAAGTATTATTAATCGCTTATTTCAATGTGGGTTTCTGAATCTAAGAAAACGGTTTTAAGAATTGTTTCCTGATGCGACTGTACTTGGCCTGAGCCCTAAACACACTCAGGTGTGAGAGGACACACTCTGGGATACCAGAAAAGTGTGAACATAATGCAGTTGGGCTGTCGCGGGACCTTTTAGGTAAAGTGGGTTTTGCACAGAGGAAATACACTAGAGCTGAGAAAAACCCAGTGGAAACAGGCTCCATTTCTGCTATGCATGGAACTTCTGACCACAAACACGTGAAGTGACTGTAACTGAAGATTAAAGACAATTCTCTCAATTTTTAAATATTTTTAAAAATTTTATCTATTATTTTCTGAAGATTACTTAAGTACCGGTATAATTATTTGTCTACTGGGGTTTCCCACATGGTAACTGATGGGCGAATTAAACATACAAAAAACTGCATATCCTCAAATGCTTTTTCTGTCTAGGCATTAATATATTGCTATTAGAAAAGCAGTCATAAATAAGCATTCATAAAAATTTAGAATTCATAAATTAATAGCATTTTAGGAAACCACTGGTCACAACTTACGAAGTCCCAGCTGCATAAATGTATTCTACAACTACACTCGTGTGGAGAACACAAAGCAGTTGCCAAAAAATGCTCTCAGATTGCCTAATACTTGGCAATACTAAAATCAGGGCAAAATGCTGAACTCTCTAAGTAAGAGATGACTTTTCTTTCTGCATAGCTTTATATTATTACTTCAATATATGGTTGTATTAGCATAAATACATTTATCCTGACAGACCTTGATTTCTCTTCTCAAACACTAAAGTAGTATCACTTTAATATTGATTTTTCAGAAAAAAACCCCAAACGTTTCCCAATACAAGTATTCAATCGCTCACGCGTATCAGAAATTTGCCCCCACAAGCTGTGTATTTATAAGTAATCCACACGCTATGCCTCCCAAAGCTAGAACTCAGTTTTGCTTCTTTTGAGCACAGAAACGGTATACTGAAGCAGCAGTACACACCTATGTACATGTAAAACTTTTTCTGAAAATTCACAGCAGTATTTTTTAAAACGAGGGTTCCACACAACATTGACAAGGAAAAGCTGCTAAGTCTGCAGAAGTTTTGTCTTACGGACTCCAATGATTTTAGTGAGCGTTTGATTAGTATTGAGAAGCCTGGCATACTCTTGCCAAAGCTTTTTGAAGAATTTCCACGAGAACACTGTATGCAGAGGATGCCCCGGTCGCTAACCCGCCTCTTCATGCCAGCCTGCAAAAACAAAGCTCCTTAACAGAACCAAGAGGTTTCTGCTTTTTCCTTACAGGATCTATTCTGCTACATATAGCAATCCCCTGCTTCAAGCTGTAAGGAAAGAGTTAAGCTTGAACAGATCACACTATAAAGGCTCAGTTGTGGAAGAACACTTAATTGAAGTGTTAAAAAATAAGAGGGACATTGATTATCTCGGTGCTTGGAGTCATTATTCTGACAGCCCGCCAGCTGGAGAGGGTGCTTCACTCCTAACAGGCAAAAGTGAAAAGGTTGCTTTGGAGAGCAATTAAAACATCTCCGGCCCATCAGGGAAGGATCTATTATGTCAAAATGCAATTTGACATGGAAGTTGCCTGCTTTCTACACAATCCCACCTTGCATTAGTTCTTATGTTTTAGATTACTTCTTCCTTTTCGCCTTTTCTTCCTAGCAAGTCAGGAGGCCTTAGTGCTTCTGCATCAGAAGTCGCTGTTTCAGGCCACCTCTCACACGACTGCACCGAGCCTCTCAGACTTCTTCTACAACTAAGTTCGCTACCACAGCATCAACATTTTTCATTAATACCTCTCCTTCCTATACAGCTTTTTAATGCTTCCTTTCCTCTAGCGTCAAGTCATTCTGTAACAATTATCCCCTGGGATTTCATGGTCAATGCATTAATTTAAGTGATCTCTTTCAGGATGCTTCCTGAAGGCACGTTAAGCAGAAAGAATCCATTATGAACGGATTTGTTTGCTGTACATTATGCGAGCTGGCTAGAAGCACGTAAAATTACAGCTCTAGCTGGAAGGGGCTCTCACTGTCAGTTTGGAAAACAGGCAGAACTGGAATCATATTCTTGGAAATCATTACACCTTTATGATTTACTACTGAGACTAAGGGAAAACTTGTTTTCAGACAAGTGCATCCTTCTAAAAGGAAAGAGATTATTTTACTGCACAGATTTGTTACACAGACATCAAGCAAAAAAGCTATCTTTTTGCACCTTTTTTTAGAATCGAATATACTGCACGTCTCTTTCCCCCCCCCCCCCCCCTTTTTCTTTAAATTTCAAGCAAGAATTTTGATAGTATGCATGAAAACAGAAATATCATTCTAACGCATCACTGCAGATCACTCACACACAGAGCAGAAGGTATATGTTTTTTCTGTTTCTTCCAGCTGGTACCTTTTTGGAACTACGTATGCATTTAAGAAACATGCATCTTCCAATCCAGTATTTGATACAACAGAATATGCTGTTCCATTAATTTTTTAACCAATACTTTTTAAAAATAGCTCAATAAAAACCCCTTTATTTCTGCAGTAAACAAGTAGCATTTATTACCGTCTCCTTTTCGTGGTTTACCAGGGCTGACTTCCTTTCCAAACTGGAAATCCGCATCCTGTAACAGACTGCTTTCTCCTTGCATTTCCTCCTCTATCCCACTCTCAGATGAGCGACCACTCAACGTCCCTTCATGCCAGACTTTATAGTTTTCATCAGAATTTTTTCTTCTGTGTTCCCTATTTCTTCTGCCCAGCGTTGATTCCAGCTCTGCGCTTCCATCTGTGCTTGTTCCATTACAGCCTTGAGGTTGAGGAAAATGTTGCGTTACAAATCCCACAAACTTCTTCCTCTTTTAGCAGCTTCATTAACCTGTGTTCACAACAGAAATTTATCTGCAAAGTGATTTTAGAATTTCACATAACTTCTTTTTGTTTGAACTTCCACACACCTGCTCTGTTTACTACCCCGCTGATTTTCAAGGACATGAAGACACAACACCGTACTACAGGAGGGTGGCTCGTCTTTGTACGCTGCCCATGTTTCAAAGCAACTGAAGTCTTCCAGCATATTTTTGGACTGAGGCCAAGCAAGGTGGCCAACACTGGTGCTGACAGTAGTGTATACCAGGTCCTTAATTTAGAACAAACCTCCAAAGTATTTTGCTTCCTGTGCCTTAGCAATAAGCAATATACTGGTGCAATAAATAGTACTATTTCTCTAAAACGTCTGATATCGTTCACGCCAAAATTACTGACCACTAATACTACAGAACTATCTATGTCACAGGTCACTGAGAATAGTGAAGGAGCAGAGAAAGGAGGGAGGTTAAGCAAATTAAAACCCTCTTAACTCTGCGTTCAGCCAGCAGTGGGTCTCTCTCACCGCACTGAAGTCTCAAAATACGACTGCAGAATGTGTGCAACAGTGGCATGTGTCTGTTCTTGGAGGGAGAGGGGCTTTTTTGCCAGTAGCAGGAGTGCTGCCATGTAGGAAGGTGATCTTACTGCCACGTTGTGCTAGAAGCTCTCCTGTGCAATGAGGTCTTTCCAGGAAAACACAGAAGCCTCGGCCCAGAAAGAAGAAATCACCCGGGAAGCACTGGATTAAGTGGGGGCAGAGATGGAAGATCTCCATCCTGCTAACTCACAGAAACTCTTACCCAACACTCACATAGCTGGTGGTACTACAATCCCCTTCGGGTACCTCCATCGACTGAAGGGCTGGTATCTACCACCGTTACGTACGTACAGCTATGAGATGTCAGTCTCTGACTACAGAGCTGCTGCTTCTAAGATAACCAAAATCATTTTAAATGTGACAAGCAACATGCAGAAAGAATAATAATATGACAGTCTGCTTCCTGAAATGCCACAAAGTCTTACTGTTTCAGATCTTAAAAAAAAAAAGTAATTCTTTACTGGATTACTGGGGTTCAGTGCTTTTTAAAACACTGAGAACACTTTAAAAATCAAATTATTTTCACATACTATTTCTGTACCAGATTTGCTTGCAGACTGAATCACTGCTAATTCCGAGCGCATTCTTCTTTTAAATGTTTGTCTGATACGTTACATAAGTAACCTGGCAATACGCATACAGTATGAACGTTGGATGGAATTCCATTTTACATTTGAAACACCTGAAGGTTTCAAGACAAGCTGTTTACAAACTTTAAATAACTTCATGATAATTTCAAAGATCATTAAAGATCCCAATATGCTTTTTCCCTCTATTTTTTTCCTTGGCAACTAACGCAAAAGATAATCGCTCTAACTCTTGTAATAACAACAGCTTCCTGTTACAGCAAGTCTTCAGTTTTGAAGAGGAAGTTAAACACAAAAAGAACTAGAACTAGAGCTTGCATTCCAGTGGAAGTTTAGTTTTCTCCAACTATACAGTATTTTCAAAAGCTGTGCCAAGTAAATACTTAATATGGTTAATGTGTATTTTGTACTTCTGTTTTAAGAATGAAAAATAATAAATCTTTAATTGGAAATAGAAAACATTCATTAAGGTTACTTAACCCAGCACAACATAACACTTCAGATTTTTTTAAAAAAACATTAATTCCAGAAGCAGCTATCATATAAGCATTTTATAAATCCTGAGAGTTTGAAATAAAAATGTGAAGAGAAGTTTGAAAAAACCCTCCATTACCTTTTCTAACAGTTCTTTCACCACCTCATTTGTCAGTGTTTCATACACTAAAGGACATTCCTCAATCACCAGCCTGGGGTGCCTTTGTCCTCGGGGTGCTGCGTGCTTCTGGCTACAACACAGAAAGAAAGCCAGCCATCAGTAGTTTGCTGCTAACTTGGGTAAACACTTGCACGTGGAATTCTTTTTCGGAATAGTTACGAATGAAATCCTGACAATGCTTCTTCATACTTGTATTTAGAACTCAGCAGGTTTCAGTGTTCTGTTCTGCTTCTTGCACCAAGTGGTGAGTACTGGTTAGGGTAAGAAAATTAATATTTAACAGGAGTTCCATCTGATGGCTGCTAATAGACGTACATCTTCTGGAAACTAAGCTTTATTGACAAATAGCCTTGCATTTGTAATAAATAAACTCCCAAATCTCTGATAAGCAAACCCGGTAAGTTGAAGCTATGAACGTAGCAACGGATTCAGTTTTGTAGAAACCACGCCACGAATGGAGATGGTACTTCTATGCTGTTAACATGCTGCTGTTGAGTTTTTCTTACTAGGGCAGAGTTGTAGCTATTGCATGAAATAAAGTGCAGGCAAATACCAGAAATACAACGCAGTAAATTACTTCGGGTTAGGTAACGTTCAAACCACTGAGATCTGAGAATCTGACAAGCTTTAACTTCCATTTGAAGTTACAGAACAGTTCTCAGTGCTTTATCTAAAACCTGTTAGGTTATTATTACTCGGGCAACAATTCTGGTGTCTATCAGTAACAGAATGGGATTTTATCTAATATTTCCTTCACATCATCTTTTGCTTTAGAATGAAACGTCAACGAGACACACTCGCACATAAAAGGTACTTTCCAGATAGTAGCCAGAGAAGAAGTACTTGCCTACAGGAAAACCAACACAGGTACGTACAGCACCTGCAAAGTTAATTTGGAACCTACACCCAACAGTTTCACACAGTCAGGCTGAAGAGTCTCGTTATTCAAGGGCCTAAAGGTTCAAACCACAATTTCATAAGGATCTCACAAAGGCAAGAAGAACCTCTGGGCATTGCACTAGGACTCCTGAGGGAAGGGGAAGTAGGATGGCTTTTGATGCAGTAAGAAATCCACTCTTCTGGTCAGTCAAAATAAGAACAAAAGGTTATCATCCTTGCATTCGAAGGAACTAATGGTAGAATTTCTTTGTACTACCACAATGCAGTGAAAACAGGAGAAATCAACAAGGCTATGGAGACGGAACAAACTCTTGACTCCTTCAGTGTCAAACTTCTGTATGACCTTCAGTAACAGAATGATTATTTCGCCTTATTAAGAAGGAAAAATCAACAACTCACACTTTATAGGTCATCTTCTCTGAATTTTTTTCTCTTTTTTTCTCTATGGGAAAAGTGAAAACGTACAATTTGAAAACGAAAAAAGAAAAGCAAACCCCACAGATATGAGAGAATTTAAAGCAGGTTATTACTCTTGTATGCTTTTAAACTTTATTTCTTCTTTTTAAACTTCATTTTTTGCAGGTTTTAAGACAGAAGAAACTTTTTAATAAAAGTTTTTTTAATAAAGGGTAAACTAACAAATTTCTCTTCCCACAAATTACAATATGCAACTTTCAATTTTTGTTTGGACATTTACTAAGGCAAGGTAAACATTAGCCTATGGTATTCCCAGCGTTAATTAAAAAAACCTGCTCACCTTTCTAGACAAGGAAGAGGATTCTCTGAGGTGCTCACTTCAAGTTGATAATAAACAACGCCTGTTGAGGAATTCACTTAAAATGGCTTAAGTAATGGATCAATGTATTCAAATTATTTCACTGTTACCTTGATTTTAATCGTGAAAGTACCACTCGATACATGTGACTCGCTGGGAAATTCCTTCTACGTCCAATTGGCAGTAAAATAGGATGAACAGCTCCTACGACGTATCCTCTGCTGTAATACTCTTCCACCTTAGGTGCTATATCCAACACAGAACTGATCTTGATGACTTCTGGGTTTGGGGAAGCTAAAAGCAATGAAAGCAGAAGAGAAGCACATTACACTGTGGATGTCCATGTACTTTTTGGGTGAGTTCCTTTTATACAAACCACACAAGACCTATCTCAAGGCATTTACTAAAAAGCTACAGTTCTATTTATACAAGAAAAAGCAGATTCACAGCTGACTGAACAGTTTTCAACCAGCTGAAGTACATATTCTTACAAGTTACTACGACCCATTTTCATAGAATGGCCTGGGCTGGAAGGGACCTTAGAGATCATTTTAATCCAACCTCCATTTTAAATCTATCTGGCAATGCTTTCTGTTAGATCTAGCTTTGCCAAGCTAATTTAAGAGCTAAACATCTCAACATACAACAGGTCTGATCTTAGCAAAGCAAATATTTTGTTTAGTCAAAGCCTTCAACGTACTGAAGCACTATCCTTCAAACCGAGCTGTGGGGTAAACTCCCATACAATGACTTTAAGGTTTGTTCTTCTTACAAAATTTTTTTGGATCTCTTAGACCTGTGGATTGTACGTTGAAATTTTAACGTAGTCCCAACTCCTTTTGCCTACCTAACTACATGTCACCCAAGTAAGCTATGGGGTGTCACCAACTTGAGAGGAGGATCCCTCTGAGTGTGTGCAAGCATTTCCAATCAACAGGCAACAGCAAGATACTACAGAGCTATTATGGAAAACTACAATAGGTAAGGGAAAAACTTTCTGTAGAACCATTTTTAAATGGTCTCTGTGTTTTGGCACAGAGAAAAGACTGCACAGAGAAAAGACTCCTCCCTGGTCATAGAGGATGCCAGTGCAGCAGAAAAAATATCCTGGTCGGTGTTCCCTCTTCCCCTCAACTCCAGCTAGAACTGTAGAGAGCAGCAAAGCAACGGACTAAGTGAAGAGCAATAATGCCAGCACATATTCACCATCATCAAAACTGTCCTCCTTTGCAGATGTGAACTGTTATGACAAGACAGCTTGGCTTGGAATTTGATGGTCTCTCCCAGTGATCCCTGCATGAAGCAACAGCAGACAGTATATCACAGCCCTCTCTTTCACAGGTAACTGATATTTTGCTCTTAGTAACGCCTCCATCCTACGATTTCATCCAGAGTCATTCCAGGAGACATTATGTATGTATTGAAGAAATAATCCCTCTAAAACCCACAAGCCAAAAAAAGCAGGAATGGATGCAACATCACTGCTTCACTGCTTTGCAAATGCCTCAACCTTTTTTCATTAAGAAAATTTTCCTTCCTGATGTGCTGTCAACAGGTAGCCAAAATTATTCTACTAATAAGAGAACTAGAGCTACCTTGCTAGCTGCACAGTGAACTGCAGACACATGATACCGAAGACAGTAACAAACCAGCTACCTTATACATATTCATACCGTTATCCAGAGTGACAAGAACTTCACAGCATGTCATCTTCGGGGGCTGCATCAATATTCCTATTTTTCCCTAGTAGGAGGGTTGTGGAAAAAGCATAAACATTCTGCTCAAGTGGGAGTATTTAACCTATCCCTACTTTATGGTTGAACTGACCTCAAAAAAATAACAGTTGTTCTTGTAACTGAGATATGCTTCGCAATTGAGACAGACCGTAGAATTAACAATCCTTGACAGGTATTTAAAATTGCGCTTCGGAGTCTACTGCCCCCTTTCCTTTGCACTATTGAATCCACCAAAATAAAAGAGACTGGCCACAATTTCCTTGTTTGGGATTCTCCTGACACAAAAGAACCTGCACAGAACTCCAAGCTGATTTTTACAGTAGGCGTGAGAGTATTTTGGGAGCCAGGAGGGGAGAAGCCAAGGTACAATACGCTTTCGATAACTAGTTAAGACGTGCGGGGACTCCGGCCAGCAAATTTAGACCACAGCATGTTGACCTGATCTGCATCATGGCTTGGGAGAAGATCAGGGCCTTCTGGAAGTCTCCCCAGCAGGCTCATTTCAACTTCACAGAGAACCACTCAACACAAAGGTACCTGTGTTTACAAATCCACTTGCTTGGAATCAGAAACCTCAAAGTCAGGCAACTATATGCGACTGATCTCGCTGTTACTTAGCTTTCATAATTGCACAGTAAGTCGCTGAGGCTAAGCACTTCTGAGTATCAGACCGCAGAGAAAAGAAATTAAACTCTGCTGCTCTATTTGACAGGTTATTAAAATAGAGATGCACCTTTATTTGCATTTGTTTGCTGCTCCTTCAAAGTCACAACCCACCTTGACAGTAACGCTTTACACAACACTTCAAAACACAGCAGAACTATCCACAACACAGGCTACTTAAGAACACCAAACGCTCTTAAGTCTCAAAAATGTATAAAAAAATTAAGTTGTATTATCTTTTCTATTATCAGTAGATTAGTAGGTAATTCATGTATGCATTAGGCAGCCTAGCTTTATTTCCAGTGCGTTACCACTGCTCCTTACTCGCAATACAAAGTTTTGTTTCTTCAGAAAGAACAAGCCAGTGAGAAACTCTTTATCTGTGTAAACAAACAGAACAACAAATACAGTTGGATGTCAAGTACTGCAACTTATTAAAATGTGGTTTCTATCAGTATCTTGCAGTTTTTCGATGAACAGACTGATATATTTCAGACCTAATTCTGACGACAGTCCTTTGATTTAGAGTTAAAAATAAGCAGGGGCCAAGTTTGTTTATGAAGAAGTTCCTGAGAACATACGACATCGCAATTGCACTTGCTCCCTTTATCAAAACCTGCTAGCAACTGCATTTACTTCAAACCCTTGTTATTGAGACTTCCCGTAGATCGGGTCGTTATAAAATGCAAGATACTATATAGTGACTGCAAAACTGAGCTGTCTGTTCTCAGAGGGCAGCCATCTGGGCTTGTTTATGTTTTCAACTTTGTGGAACAGGGAGTTGCTCTGTTTAGAGCCGGGACAACCCTCGGGAAGGAAGTATCCCACAGAGCATGGTCTGCCTCTAGCTACGCATACAAATTTTGGTTCATTTCAGTCACGATTTCAAAAGGCTATTCAGCAACTGCAAGCAAAGCATCTGGAAAAAAAATAGTAAGATGCAACTGTAGGACTCTTACTAAAATATCTACCGAGAGATTGGGGTGGGGCATGAGAGGGGGGAGCTACTCCGGATCTACAACTAAGAAACACGCTTACTTCTGCACAAAGTAACAAGGACAATGACAGCCTGTTTTCGGAAGTTGAGTGCATTTTTAAAAATTGTTCTTCAGTTAAGGCTCCGGCACAGTGCACTTCCGAACCGTCACACGGAATTCAGGCAACCATTATTCAAAGTGTGTACGGATGGCAGTATCTGACTCACAGGAAACTAGGAAAATGTCTTAACAGCATTCAGTCAGCTTCCTTAAGAGGGACAGTTGTGTAATTTGCACGGTTTGGTCGTTAAAAATACTTTGGTAGTTTCCATTGTAATTTTTATATAAGTGAGAACCTTCGTCACGATTTATGTTTCAAAATAAAAGTCTTACATTTTGGCTAGCTTTGATCAAAGTAACTAAGATTCACTGTAAGTTCAAACAAGGCAGAACTAAGTTAAATCCTATTCCTTGCTTTTTCAGAATAGTAAGGACATAATATAAAAAGATACCTTCTAAAGTAAAAATCCAGCAATACATATTCATACGCAGAATCCGTCTTTGTTTCAACTTGTGGTCTCTTCAGTGTAGAAAAGATTTTTCCAGGGCTGCTATCATCTGGGTCTCCAGCTTTCTCAGTCCCGCACCCCATGGCAAGATCTGCAAATGATTAAATTGCAGGAAAATATGGGGGGAGCAGCAAGAGCTGTTGCTCTCACTGCAGGGGGTGGGGGAAAAAAAAAGAACCAAATAATTCCCTTTGGTTTTGTTTTCTATTAGCTGTAAATCCAAATAGAGGAAAAGTCCAGTTCCCAAATCAAAAAGCTAAGTGCTTTCCATTCATTTTCTTTATATAGAAAACAGCAACCCTGTGAGGATTTTCAGCCTACAAACTTGGTAGGAGGGGGCTTGATTTCGCAGCAATGTTAGAAGCTGCTACAAACTAGCAAGATTTTCCATGCCACGTCAATTTACAGCCAGCCCCCTATCATGCTCCCTAGCAGAGGACACCAATAGTGCTTTGTTTGTCCTCCTGGACTGACTGGGTGAGGGGGGGCGGCAGGGGGAAGAAGAACTGAAAAAGAAAGTTAGAGAGAGACTTGTCTGCAAACACTTACCTCCAGAAGGTTCTCAACGTGCAGTGGAAAGTACGGAGGGGAAAAAAGCAAGTTAGTCAGAATGAAAGAATGAAAAAAGAGCCTCAACATGGTTGGAGACGAAAATCATTTCCAGAAAGGAAGTCAGCTTCGAGAGGGAAATTGCTTCTGGCATCTCAAAGGGTTAGAAAAGTAAATGAAAAGCAGTTTAGTCCTATTTTAGATTTTAAAGTTCGTTTCCTAATTTCCTTTCCGCAGGAACTTTCTTCCACAGGAAAAAAACAACCAAACATTAACACAGCGTAATACTGTAATAGTGTTGACTGTAATAATGTAAAAACATGTAATAAAGAAATTTCTTGTTAAGAAACGCAGTAAGAATCTGCATCACTGAAATCAACTTACATAATTGGCTTTGATCAATGCCAAAAATTGACACTAAAATAGCTTTCACTTCAAATCAGAAACTTTTTCAATATTATATATGAATACAGTTACAAGACTTTGTTCCCCATTTTTTATGGGTATTGAACAACTGAAATCCTCTTCTTCCACCAGGGGTTACCTCAGCTGGTACAGCCACAGGGTTTCAACACAGTAAATTCTTCTTTAAGTCTGGAAAATTTAGCATAGCTGTAAGGGTTCTCATTACTCTTACATTAACTACTGCAAGTCACTTGTAACTGGTACTACATCTGATGCAGACTGTGACAATGCACGGGAAAACAACAGAAAAGGAGCAGCGATTGATTTTCTAAGGCTCTGTTACTGCTGGTGTGGGAGGTTAGAGAATTTACCTTTTTAATTTTCAGACTGCATCTAGAGAAATCAAGAGCCATCTAGAGAAGAACCAGAGACTCGTAATACTTTTTTGGATGAAAGGAACTGCACACTTGAACTGAAAAAGGTTTTTGCTTTTTCTCACTGAAAAAAATACCGATCTTATAAAAAATGCCCACATTTCCTACAATCAATTGCTGCAAGTTAGGCATTAAACATTTGTGGTTTTCTTCCTGTTTTTACTGCACATAAAGTGATCTAACTTTTGTTTAACTAGTTGACCAGAATGGTAAGTCTGTAGACTATAACCCTTTTGAAACCCACATCATGAGTTTATAAGTTACTTAACGTTGGAAGAATTTAAAAATCTCCGCGCCCAAGACTGAAGTTGTAATTGCTGCATATGTCTTTAAAACCTTTCAGGTGCTGAAACCAAGAGGAAATCCCTTAGTGTTGTCTTTTGATCAAAAACTGGGGAAAATAAAACCGAATAAGCAGAATTCTTCAGTTTCCAGCATGTCTGCTTATTGCTGAAATCGCTCCCAAACACTATTTTTTTTTTCCAGCAAAGCTCATTCCCAAACTGTTGCGTACCAGATGCCCATGTGAACTGCCCACTCAACCTTGAGAATCCTGCTGCTTCATTCCACACAGTCCTTAAGATCCACTGTAACTGCTTGTATAAAGGCATGGCGTGACCCAGAGAGACGCAAGTAAAACAACTTTTTGTGGCACTAGTTCAGTTGCCGGCTGGTTGCCTTTTAGAATTTATTTATTTAAAAGATAGCTACGTTTTTAATGAGGTCAGACAACTTATTTTGAACTGTTCCATGAGAAGGCCTAAACCCCATTTCATCACGACAGGATTTTTCACAGCATAAACTCTTACGAAACCACATGCTGTTACGGATAAAAAACGCTCCTTATTTTGGATAACCCAAGATCAGTCAAAGAATGACTCGCTTCCAGCTTGGAAACGTGTAAACATTGCAATTGTAGACTTGACTCAAAAGTCACTAGACCGAACCAATGAAACCAAGGGTCTTGCACGTCAGAAGAAAGAAAACACAAAACAAGTGACCAAGAACTAGCAGCACCCCTCACAGGAGCTGAAAACTGCATCAAAGCACCTCAATACTCAGCAGACAATCAGGACTAAGATTTCTAGAGTCAAAAGCTGTTTAAGGAGGCTGCCCTAACAGCTATGCTATCCTGCTGGGAGTAGATATGAACTACAAAACAGCCCATTTCCCTGACCCAAAACATAAAGGGCTCTGGCAACGGATATCAGAGAAGAACAGATCTCTAAAATTACACTGGGATTCACCGGGGTGTGGTAGTCACAGCAACCCCCACTGGAAGAGCATAAGACTCATTCATCGTAGCTTGATACAACTTTTAGAGTTTTAGAAAGGCAAAACAGAGATAGCGAAACAACGGGCCAATAAATCCAAACGAACTATGCTGCTGTGGAAGGCTTCCAGCAGCCCCCCACAGCTTTTATTCTGATAAAATGGGAAAGAATGATACAAAGATGGCACAAGAGCAGCACCCCAGCAGGAGCGCGAGTCCAGTGTTGGGCAACTGACTCTTCTTGTAGCAGCACAGGGGTGAGAGGTGGCAGCAGCAACTCTGCGCAGTAATTTGACCAGGAAGTGAGTCAAGCCTTGCTGTCTACCCACATATCAAGAGTCATTCCTGTCCCTTGTTCTCCTGCTGTCAGTGTCATTGGATGTTTGAAAAAATTTGTGTGGGAGGCATTTCTGGTTTTCTTGTTACGATACTTAACTTACTGCATGTAAGGACATGATCTGATGTCCCTGAAACCGATGCTTTCAAATAGATGTCCTCCGTTCTGATAAATTTGTAAAGCAGTATCACAATCAAGGCCAACGACTCCTGCTCAATCACAAAATTTAGAACTCCCTGAAGATCCAGAGAGGAGGAGATCTCACACCTTCCAGCCTGTCAAGCCACCACGGGGGACAAAAACCTTGCTGGTGGTACAATCCGTGAGAGTGTTAGTCCATTCAAAACATTCTAACAGGTGAGCTTACCTAAATAAACTCTCTAAGCTGCGCAGCCTTTAGATCCATTCCCATTCTTGAAGAGTACTAAGCATCATAAATAAAAATACCTTAAAACTGTACACATTTCCTAAAGAGTAAGTTATTGCTATTTATAAAGATTTCACTAGGTCCAAACCTGACTCGACTAACAAAAGACAACTCTTAGTTCCTCCGACAAAGTCAAAATACAAAGTAGTATTTGGACAAAACACGCTTCCACTTGCAGCTTAGAAAGGCATCCAAGAACATTACCTAAAAAAATAATCACATTATATCAGTATAGATCAGTCATCACTGATAGCAGAACATGTTTAACAGAGGACAACAAGAAAGAAACCTATTAGTAAGATACAAAGGGAAAACTACAAACACACGCTGAATAAGTCAGATTTCTTCAGAATCTCAGGCTATCTGAACAGCTACAGGACTCAAAATCAAAGCTTTAAAAACCCCCTAAATATTAGTCCATCTCATATTGCAACACTTGAACTTCACAGATCCTCTTTGAACTTTTTAGGCTTACTTCCTTTATCATTTATGTAAAGGTTTTGCTTGGAACAAGGTAATAACAGAAAAGGTAAAAGAAAAATGCCATCAGAAAAATTCTCCAATTCAACTTGTCAACCATTTTTCCCATTCCTAGAACTTAACAAAAACCACTGACCTTTAGGTCCTTTCTTCCAGAGACTGATTTATTTAAAGATGTTAAGAAAGCAGATGTGCCATTTTGAAGGCTCACTGGTTTGGCAACTTTTTATTTTCCCTCCTTTGCCCAGGTTTTTTGTCCTTTGAAGGAATGATTTTATGAATATAACAAGAACACAGTTAAACTGTTAACTTGAACAGAAAAAGCCACCTTTTCTGCAACACTAATAAACAGAGAAATGCAACAATTGTTTTAATGACCGCAAAAACAGTTTTAATGATAAAATTTCATCAATTGCCATTTTTTCTTATTTCTCTAAACCCATATTTAAACCATGTATCGATACTACAATCAAATAAACAAAAGTCACACTCCAAATAGTAGACAGGGGACCAACCTGAATTAAACTTTAGTTACAAACTTACCAGAAGTTACAAAAGTACAGAAACTTGGTATTGCTGTATTACAGTAGTTTCAACATGAAGAGTTTTCAGTTTATAAAATTGCTACCAGTCCTCTAAAAAGAGATCTAACAACTTATTAAGCGTTTATCTATGCACACCCACGGTATCTCACGGATCCATCTGCAGAACTAATCATCAGTATCTGCAGCACAGTGTGAAATAACAGGGCCATGTGATCAAGTAAAATCACGCGTTCTAGAACAGAACTGGATGTTCTATTTTATCTGGTTAAAGCCAACTGGAAACACTATCAAGAGTAGCCTTCTGTTTAGCTCTAACACACTTACAGAGACTGCAGCTCCACTGACTGACGAGGGACCCTCAGAATTAGTTTCAGTATTACCTCCAACTATCTGTGACTCGTCCAAGAGGGCCTTACAAGACCAACACTTGCCCATCACATCTTTTAGCTACATCATTAACACTCTGAAAACAGAGCTCCATACTATTGGGGTCTGCTTTTCTACGCTTCTACTTGCACTCTCTGCATGTCAGCTTGTAAGGATTTACATGCAGGATTGCACACGGTATCAAGACACTGGCGCTGTATTTGGATTCTTAAAACAGTGGTTTAAACCGTGTATTTTTTACTTAAATAGGACACATAAGAAACTTTAATATCACGGTGAACTGAACTACTGTAGTACTTCAACATTGCAAAGCCAGAACTTTTTTTACTGTAAAAACTATTTTACAAATTGTAAAACTTCTCACATTTTAGAACCAATGTCAAACAGAGAAATATATTCAAGAGAGCCCTATGTTCTGCTAGTTTCTGATCATCACTATTGAATGCAGTTCACTTGTTAATACTAGCTATTCTGAAAAATTAATTTCAGAACACCAAGAATTCCAATTTAATATGAAAAAAATATCAGTTTTTCAGGGATAAATGTACCTCTGATGCTTAAGATCAGAATAGCAGGAATCAAACGTGAACTACAGAATTCTACTTAATGCAAGAAAAACAGCCCTTTGTCAAACAGAAAAGTACAGGAGAGAGAATTTCAGTAATTTTGCTGCCTGTCTGCAGCAAAATCTGAAATCAAACAGAAGAGCAACTGAACAGATGTTTCTAGTGTACAGACTGGTCCAGAAATGTGACAATCTAGAGCAGATGAGTATTCCCCCCCCACCCAGAATAGGCCGAGATCCCCATGTATCCAACAAATTGTATCTCTCCTGACACTCTTCGGTCAAACAATCCCAACAGCTGCTACAGTAAAAAGTTTTTTAAACCAGAAAACTATTAAATTGTATTTGTGTAGGTTTTTCTAGCAGAGGGGTGGGAAGTTAGCCGAGGAAACTTACAAACCAAGACATAGCACACGGCACTCCTCTCACATCAACTTCAAAACAGCATCAGAACAAAACCGGACTCTACCTCCCTTCCCGCACAGTATAAAAGAACGCTACCAACTGCTTCAATAATCTTTAAATATATTTACATATTACAAATGAAGTATTATGGACTACAATGCCCAGTCCTTGAAGATCCCTGAAGGATTAAAAGAAATAAAAACCAAACAAAACTGACAAAAATAGCTCCTCCAAATCACCAGAGAGCTCATTTAAAAAAAAAAAAAAAATCAAAAGCTTAAGGATATTACATGCATAAAATAGATATGTCTTTGAGGAATCTGACTCTCATCAATGAAGGAGTAACAGGATACAGGAGTAGGAGGAGTAATGGGGAAACAAGGGGAATAAGTGAAGCAAGAAAAAAAATTATGTCCCTGCAATTGAGGACAAAGCAGTATTTCATCTTGACTTGCAATAATGGCCAGGGAGTTTCTAGGTTTTTGCACAACAGAAAAAGTCAAAGCAGTTTGGAGAAATTTTCAGTTGTCTTTGTAATGTACAAGTCAATTCTGCCTTTTTCTATAGCTAAAAACATACCATAAACCCAAATTTACTGCTTACTGTACGCAAAGAGAAGTCAGTCTTATCTAAGAATAAATAATTTTTGAACTAGTGGTCCAAATTTTATTTAAAAAAGGTATTACTCCCAAGCACTAAAACACCACAAGGAGATCACCTTATAAAAGCAGAGAATAATGACTGCAAAAAAATAAAATAAAATGAAAAGCAGGCAAATTCTTGGAACCAAAACAAAAGGCACATAGACTTAAATAACCAATTTAATCTACAGCACATAAACGCTGTCAGTAGTGGGAAAATGGCTTTTGATTTGTAACTAATGCATCTCTAAAGTTTATGTAATCCAGAAATCAAATGCTAAATTTACCCTTTAATTGAAATATGTCCATTTTCAACTTACGTTAGCAACCAAAGCTTACACATCAGGCTGGGTATTAGAAATCACCATTTTGTCCTGTAACAGTATTTTTATTAAGAAGGGAAATGCAGGACAAAAATCATGGTTCCATGTGTTTTTACCTGTCCAAACTACAAAATTTCATTTTAATAATTTACAAAAACTTTTAACTTAGGCAGTTGCAAGCAATTGTTAGAAGTTAGGAAGAATGTATCCTCCACGTGATAGGCATACGTTGGCAAAGTATATAGCTAAAAACCTGTTTTAACAGAAGTTGTAAAAGGTGCTGTAAGAATTCTATCTTCCATTCTGTAATCTTTTCTAGGATGAAAAGGGAGCTTCACGTAATCGAGGTTTCAGACTCAACAGATGAAGGGATTGAAAAATTTCTTCTCACAGAATGTGACCTCGATTCCTAAAGAGAGGGAAAAATGCCATGTTTTTCCTTCTATTTCAAAGTGTGTCCCAGTTACTACATTAATAATGCTTCAATGAAAATTACAGCCCATTTGGACATTGCATCAGCCAGGCAGAGTTCAAAAAGGAATAAAAGATTTCCATTATGTAACATAAGGTGAAGTCAATGGTTGCAAGAAATACCTTCCTTTATTCCAAATATGGAATCTTAGAATGAATTCAGAATTAACTTACTTAAAAAAAAATAAATCAGTTTAATCATTGATCACATAACCTTAGTAAAATATGTCAAGTTATTAAAGCAATTGTATCCTCTTCCTAGTTGGATAGGGAAAATTTATTTTATAATACATTACAGTGCAGAGCTATCTAATGATTTTTAATTATTTTACTGTAATGTAGATTAGAGCAATGTATTACTATGGAAATTTATAACAATACTTGTAAATTTGCTTTAGCTTACTAAAACAAGGCATGTAAAACTTGAGCTGAATCACTGATAGCTGTCCTATTGGTAAACTAACAAACAGAAGAGAGGACTCTGATCAAGTCATTTGTCCAGTGGACACCAACAGCTGCTGACAAAAGTATGGCAAGATCCAGAAACCAGGGCTATTTTTAGGTGCTGGCAAGAAGAGCTTTTACAATACTTGTACTATTCTGTTTGTTCTTTTTAAGATCTTCCTAACATCAAGTTCTCTTATTCTCTTCATTTAACCAAATCAGAGTCCTTTCTTTCCATTCCTACTATGCCATATGAGACTCAAACTATCTCTGTTTTCTAACCTTTCTTCTTACCTCTAGTGCCTTTTCAACACTACGTTTTTTTCCTTTTTGTTACACTTTCTCATCTTTTTACCCTCTCTGTTAGCTCCTTCTAGTTTCCCAATGCCACCAGCCGCAGTCTCCACCAGGACATTCAACCGCCTTTAACCTCAAGACTTCAGTTTCTTTCCCTCATCCACCAGCTCCACAGCACGTTGCGCCTCTGCCCTTCCTACATCTCCAGGTTCCATGGCCAAGTCTCCCTGCCCACTTCAGCTTCCACTGTATCAACCCTACGGGGACTTCAGTCCCAACCTATTTCGCTTACTCTTTCTTTAGTTTTGACCCCCAATGGATATGGAGGCCATTAGACAACAGACATAGAGAAGAGACAATGTGTTTGCGAAAACACATCCTCTTCTCTATTGCCTGGTCCCAACAGAAAAGAACTATGCTCAGTCTCACACTGTAAAACTTTTAATACTTTCTTAAAAGCCACTGCTAGGGACAAATCACACAAACGCATACACAGGTAAGAAGTCACATCTTAAAAAGTAGTGAGCTCCTGCTACAAATCACTGGGCTGTTCGATAGGCTATCAAATATAAATTTTATCGTGCTCAAAGCATGTATCTTCCCCAGCTTAATTTTATTAAAATCCTCTTCTTCTCAAAAGAAGAGTAAGCAACTAAAAGGAGCACCTTTTTCACCATAAAAGTACAGTTTGAGCACCTCCCAGAGTAACTCCATGAATATAAATCCATGTAAATCACATAAAATAGGGAGAAAAGGGAAGAAAGTCAAATTGTTAATAAAGCAAAACAGTTTTCAAAAACTAAACACTTAAAGTACTGAAAATTTCCTTCCCTGTTCAATGAAAATAATCCAAACACACAGAGAGCTTGGTAGCTGAACTAGAGAGAAAATAATAATGAAATCATATAGACATTATTATCCCAGGAAACGAATGACATGGATTGTATAAAGCTTTGTTTTACATAAGAGAACTACTAGAAAATTTACAACCATGCAGGAATTAGCTAAGTAATACCACAGACTGTGCTAAATTCTATCTGAGCATGTTTCACTATTTACCAATTTGTAAACAGGCAAGCATGGCAATGAAGCAACTGACCCCAAGTTTCACAACAGGCAGCTGCTAGCTGGTATGTCGATGACAGATCTCAGCCACATGGGAAGGACCGGACAAGAAAATCAGGACTGGTAGGCTGGAGCTGCCTGAACAGCTTAATGCTGAATGCCTCCACAGGGTCTGTCAAGTGAAGAGAAAGGACACACAGATCAGAGAAAGCAAAAGAAGGAACGTCATTGAACTGCTTTGAGAACAAACTGTTAAAATAAAAAAAGAGAAGCTTGGAAAGTGAACATGGAATGAGACAATGCAAGAAAAAGCACGCCATCTGGCCTTTACCATGTTAGTTCATCATACCCCCATTACAGACAACAGACCTTGTTACAGCTGGCAACAAGCCTCTAGAAGTTTAGATGCCTGTTTCTGAGACTAAGGTAACTTTAAACAGAAGGCTTATTCTCTCAATTCCACTGCATGGATAAACAAAAAAAAATACCTACCTACAGGTTGCAAGGTTTAATTTTCTTTTGTTCTGGACGGAATATCATAATCATAGCACACAATACTAGTAAAAGATACTTGTCCCAAAATGAGTCCACCAAAGACTTCCTCTTACAAAACCCCACAATTTATGTATATACACATGCATGTGTATACATACAAACACGTATATTTATGTGTATTATATACACACAGAAGACAAATTTTGCCTTATTACTCAACAGCAGAGAAAAATGGAGCGCTCAAAGTTCAGTTAAAGATACCAAATATTCACTACAAAAAGGTGAAGGTCTGGCACGTTGGCAACGTACCATACCATCTGAATGCATGAATACATCAGTTATATCAGAAATGAACACCCTAAAATTCTGTTTTGACATAGGAAGATCTTCCCCCACCTTTTCCGTTAGAGCAATACAATTACTGTCCATATACTGTAGACTGGAAATGCTCCAGCAACAAAACCAATCTTTGACCCTTCTAAAAGCAGTTTTCTTCATGTCCTGTCTGAGCAAAACAGAATCAATTCTGTCAGTGACTTTTACTTCTCAGCTCAGTTTCTACTAAGAGGCTGGCACTTTCTGAAGTTCCCAGCGTGGTTTTGCAGACAGTGTCTATTGTTAGAAATATTGAAGCCTGATGTTTACAGTTACTGCCTGGGACTGGGGATGCATTTCGAAAGGTTCTTGCTTATACTTATTCCTATAGTGACCAAGGCCACTGCTGGCTCTTGTGTGCCACGCTGGGGGTGCTGGGTAGTAAGGACCACACGGAAGGTAAAAGGTTGCACCTCCGGTGAGTAACGGACAGGACAAGTGAGTAACGGACAGGACAAGCGAGTAACGAAAGTATTCTCATATTCAGTATAAACTGAGGGATCACAAGGATTTAGGTCCTCTTCCCTTTCTCTGCAATGGCTGGCATCCAGGGAGGACTCTGTCCGATCTCCTGCCTTTGATCCCAATCCTGAGTTCCCAAATTCAGCTCCCCTCTGCCACCGAGCTGCTCTGCAGCGACCAGTGGTGATTGCTGTCGGAGGGGAGACAGGTTCAGTACCATAAGTATATATACATACAGCTCACTATTTTTTATCATCTCATTATTTCTACTGTTGTTTCATTAAAGCTGTTTTAATTTTCTTTTCCAATTCATAGGTCTCTCTGCCTCATTCCCTTTTTCTTCCCATTTGGGGAGGGAGAGGGGGTTAGACAGCGTCTGTCAGTGTTTGGTGGCTGGCCTAGCCCTAACTCACAACAAATAAGTAGAAAATCCAATTTTAAAGCTATCAAAAAAGATTGTGGTGAATAGAGAACAAAGTAGTGACAAAAACTAAGCACAAATCTCAAACCCAGAACACACTTCTATCATTGATAGGCTCTTGTTAGAGACCTCAGTTAACAGGGTTTTTAAAAAAAAACCAAACAACCTACAACCAAAAAAAAACCAACAAACAAAAGCAAAACCCCAATATAAATATACTTAATACCTTTGTTCTCTTCTGTGCCCTTCCAGAACACGTTTTTTAAGAAATAGCTAAGCTTAAAAACACTCAGCCCAGTGTACAGCACTTTAAGGTTCTAAGAACCGTATTAAGGAAGATTTTCAGATTTTGTCAGCTAAAACTAGTCTGCTGGAGAGACAAGAGCAAAGAGTTTATTAACATTAAGAATGATTTTTTCCCCTCCCCTGAAACTAAATGTTGAAGCTCAAATAAGTGGAAACACCTTCTCTCCTCCACAGAGGAGCTACAGAGTCTCCTGTAGGAAAAGAATACTATCCCATACTGCGAACCTTGGCCAAAACATTCTTTTCTATACAGACCACGACAATAGCAAAACCTTCAACAGAAGAACCATGCCCACCACCCAACGGGTATGCTGCAGCCGGAAAAGATGAACAAGAAGAACAGAAAAACCAAAAACATGAAACACAACAATAAACTCTCCACCTCCATGTGCCTTTCACATCTTTGCTCCTTCAGGTAGGCTGCAGCTGTGCTGCTCAGCTCCCCAGGCCTCACCATTCTCCTCCCCCCCACCCACACACTCTCCAGTAAACATTTATCAGGCCAGTGTCCCAGAACTCAAGAGAAATTTTTCATTGCTGGATGGTTAACACAGGTATTTCATCCAGGTCTGAAACCAGAGAACATGAATTTCAACCCTCCCATAAATTTCTGGTATTACTGTAGACTACACAGATCTCACCACCAAACACAATGCCATACATGTTCTCTAGGAGCGTTCAAACATCAATCTCTGTATTAGAGGGTGATTTAAGATCTGAAACACTGCACAAGATCCAGCAGAGATGAGGGGAAAAAAAAAAATCCCAATTCCTAAAAAAGCAACAGCAGCATTTGAGAATGAGTGTCAATTGTATCTGTTTGTGTAGGTATGAAGTCACTTTCACATACTCATGAACAAAACAGGTTATAATGCTCAAAAGAAAACACCCTGGAGCAAATACAAAGGATCACCAGCAAATCCATGATCAAGAGGAGGAGATAAGGATTTCTGACTCAAACCTGATCTTAAATAACCAATTTGGATCCAAAAAAACCAAATTATAGTTGCAAGGTATGTTTTCTTCTAATTTTCATTTAAGAGTACTAAAAATCTTGTACTAAAAGTCACATCAACAAAATGATATTTAAGTGGTAGAACAGAGAGAACGAAAAGTAAGTTAGAGAATTGCCAGAACTGAAACTGCCTTTGTTAACTGCTACACAGTTTATGTAATTAAGGAAGGGAGTTCCTTAATGGAAACACTGGCTTAGAAATTTTGTGATTTTCCTCTTCAGCAAAAATTTTTTTGATTTTGTTTGCTCACCCTTGTGACTTGATTAAAAGATGACTGCGGTGCATGCTCTGTTTTGAGCCGCTTTTGAGTCTGCAACTGCCAAAAATACCTGGATGCTGGCTATACTCGTCCTACTCTCACCATATGACTTGCAGTTCCTAGCACAAATACGTTACTTTCTAATGAAATTTCTAACGAGGCAGAGGCAATTAACAGACTACCTTCAAGGCAAAGACATTACTTTTGGAATCTGCTCTCTCTTACACGGTTACCACTTGTCGATTTTCAAGCCACAGACATTTGCTGAGATATTTTAAGGAGGCTCTGGCCAGCAGGCAGTATTTGTATGCAGCTGGGGAGCAGGTGGTAATGACACAACCACTTGCTTAATACACAACAGTTCACTCAACATTTGTTTCTTTTTTTAAATCGTTGTTGAGTGCACAGTACAGCAGTAAGACAGAATACACACTGATCATATTCATTACACGTGAAACATATTCAAAACTTTAAGGTGGGTATGTGAAAAGGCAAAGGTAAAATATCAGAAGCAAGAATTCTATTTCAGAACTACTAATTACTATCGAATGAAGTTAACTAACTGAAAATTAAAACCTGTCACGAAACTATTTGGCCATCATCTTGTAACGAATGGAGTTATCGGAATTCACTATTCTCTATTTGACACAGTTATGTGCTTGTTTTTTATTCCCAGACTATAATTGCCTTTTTTTTAACGAGTGTTTTCATACAGTGCTAGAACCTGGAATATGAACCAGATATTATGACCACTGTGTTACACCAACTCCCTTTTAAGTACTTCTTAAAATAGAAATTACTCAGGATGAGTATTCTCAAAATCATAATTCGGTTTCTTTTTTTTTATCGGAGTACTTGCATTTTATTTCAAGACAACACTTATGTTACAGCCCCCTCTACTGGAAATATTTAGTATTATTGTTACACAATAGTCTGGAAAAAGGGATTCTTCTCGAAACATTCAAGATAAATCATTGAATGGCCTAGGCTGGAAGGGACCTTAGAGATCATTTTAATCCAAACTCCCTGTCTATGGGCAGGGACGCCACCTCTCGACTAGATCAGGCAACACATGTGGAGCAGGGAACACATAAATGAAAAAATACAGATAAAACCCAGCCTATAATATGTCTTTGATTCATTCATATTTAGACTGTCATTTGTACTTGAGGAAGCATCTTTGACAGATGAAGTGCTGTACCCTTAGTCCTTTGTTATCAGGCAAAATCCAGCTAAATGTAGTTTAGACATTATTTCACATGTGTTAACAGCCTTATTGATCCAGGCAAAAGGACCTTGAACTGCGACCCAAAAAACCCCAACAACTTGCCTATCAAGTGTCAAGGAAGAACCACAGTTTAGAACGGCCGTGCAAGATCAGAACTGCACAGGACGAACACCCACAGGTGACCAACTGGAGCAGCTTTTCATGCCCCCGTGCATGGGGACCGCTCCACTGAGGCACTTACCTAAGGCTGCAAGTAATGAAGCAACTTTCTCAAGATCCAGAGACAGCGACAAGGATTTGTAACCACCGTTACAAAGAAACTGAATGGGATGCACCCTTGTCTCTCAAAATACATTTTGCATTTGCATTTTCTTTTCTGTCTTAAGTTTTAAAATAACCTAGTTGTGTGGGTTTTTTTGGTTTTAAGTTTCCCCAAATAGTCCCCAAAACAAGTACTACGGTTTTGCAAACGTTCCACATGAATTAAAAAAAAAACCTCCAAGTGTGGGCTACATTTATCTAAACTACTCACCTTATTAAACCCCAAAATTTTCAATATTTAAATATCTATGCCTTGCCTACTGTACAAAGTTTGGTAAATTTAGTTTATCTAGATCAAAAAGCACTTCGCTTGACAGAAGTAGCACACTTCTACACTACAAGTTCATTTCCCTCAGCTCTACTTGGAACAGTTTAAATGCACAGATGAATATATTGAAATGTAATTCCCAGTACTATTATACGAGATATTTATACACAAAACAACACCAGCTTTTCTTAGAATTTTACACCATCTTCTGAATTTCCACATAGAGGCTCCTTGAACCTCAACAATTTATGTCCTGTGAACTGAGAGCATGTAACTTCCAAATTCTAAAAAACTGATTTCATTTTTTTTCTTAGTGCTCACAGATTTAAAAATTCTCTGTATAAGTTGATACATGATTTATGAAAGACAACAGGTTAAAGAGTAACACCAGTAGGTCACACCTTTATGATCTCTGAAGTATTTCAGAATCAAAGCACCCTCCTAGAAATGCTCACTTGAGCACACGAGAAACAATTCAATAGCAGCAGCAGAGGTGATGGGGGTAAGAACAGGCACCAGTTGATGTAAAGGCTCTGAAACTGCCTATGCTTAAAATAAAAGACTTTTTTAAAATATGCAGGTAACTTTTTTTTAATAAAAAATACCTCAGGAACTGCAGCTATCCACTAGCAGAGGTGGAGGTATACATCCACTTTCCTGGGGAATCCCTACGGGCTGATAGACAACTTCTGACGGTGGCAGATACAAGAACGAAGGCGAAGAGGAAGAGACTGAAACAAAACATGTTATTTTCATAACAGGAAGATTTATGCATTATAAATACCAAAAGCTTATTGTACGGTCTCCTTGCTACATATAAGCAAAGTGTCAGATTAAAAAGTGTCAGATTCGTTTTGATAATGGAAAGAAACTAAGTGAGGGGGTAGTGGGTAGAAATCTCAAGGAGAAGGATAAAACAAAGATGTCCTATAATACTTCACAATATTTTTCAGATTTTATTTACACTTCAGAGAGCATGTCAGAGAAATCCTAACATTTATAAAATTAACGATTACTCTCAAGATCACAAAAAACACAATGAAATTTAATTTTCTCTTTCCAAAAATGTTATATAACAAGACCTCAGGTATTTTTGTTTTAAAATAAATCCCACGACACCTGGACTTCAAAGCAGTAGACTGACAATCTATTAACGTGTGGAACTGATCATATCTGGACAGTTTTCATCTAGTAAGTTCTCAGAAGCAGATCATTTAATACAAGCTTTTTGCCACAAGGAAATGGGAAGAGATGCTTTCTTTATGTCATATTGCATTTGATGTTTCAATAAATGTGATTTTATGCCCTCTATTTTATCAGAAAGTACTGCAAATGCATTGCTAAAATACAGCAACATTTATTTCAACGGTGGCATGAATAGTGGGAAATGTCACTGCTTTAACTGAACGCAAACTAATAGCAAAATGCTGCATTATGAACCGCACTTACCTGTGGAACAGACCACTGCCACTGGCTTGGAAGACACTGTGTTGGTGCCTGAATTCAGATGAGAAAAGGTATAACGTGATTAAGAACATGGGCATACACATAATAGAATTCCCAAATACTCAAATCAAAACCATCCCAAATCTATAGTCAATTCTTAATTAAAAAGATGAAATACAATTTTCACTAAGCCTCCAAGTAACTCAGAACATAGTTTTGTCCTGCGTCCACTCAGCCCTGACTCGGGCTTTTCATAAGCTTCTAAAATACAGAAGCATCTAAAGAAGCATGCCTGATTAGGAAAACAGAAGATACAAAATGCAGTTCACCTGCCAATACTTGTTAAAACCACAGACACACTGCACAAATCGACCAGTGGACCATCAAGATGGTTAGGGAACTGGAAAACTGATCCACCAGGAGGCTGAGAGAAGTGGGTTTTTTAGCCACAAGAAGGCTAAAATGGGAAGGAGAAAACTACTGCTGGCTACAACTACTTAATGCAGGGGCATAAATATGAATGAGCCACATTCCCAGAGGTGTTCAGAGAAGAAGAGCCAAAAGACACGGGCTAGAACGTGAAACATCTGAACCAGCTGTAAGGAAGAAAGTCTTCTATCAGGAGTAGGGTCATGTATTGGAAAAGGTTGTCCAGAAAGGTTGTGGAATCCCCATCACTGGAGATACTTAATATTCAACTGGACAAGTTCTTGAGAAACCTCATCTAACCAGCCCTGCTTTAAGCAGGAGTTTGGTTTAGATAATAAAACTTAAGGATGGTACTAAGCCAGTTGTCCAGCAACACCCAAGGAAAATCTTAACTCATTACATTTCCATGTAGTTACACAGGGAGAATAAATTGTATTCTAGAGAAAAGAAAGCCTCTGATAAAATTAAAATCTGGTTTTATGTCACTGTTTCGAACAGTCTTTCTACTTCCTAAGAATGAACAGATCTGAGGCAGTGTGGCAAATAAAACTGCATGGCTGGAGAACAGTGGTCGTCTGAAGACAGTTACCTGATAATGGTATGTAGGAGACTGATAGACTGGTTGAGCTACCATCACAGGAGAACTGGAAACAGAGCGTGGCTTAAAAAGAAAGACGTTACAAGTCTCAATGAAGCAATTTCATAAATTGTCATTCACAGCAAGAACTACCCTGACCTGAGGCACACTGTTGTAAACGCTCAGGGCAGTGGAATTTGTCACTGGTGTACTCCTTCCCCCTCCACAGCCCAACCCTTTTCCATTCCCTACCTCACACCAGCTCCAGATCTTCATCTGACCTGACAGTGACCCAGCTTAGGGAGCTAAACCAGCTAGAAACCTGCCTGCTGGGGTGTTGGAGGGGGCCAGTTTAGGGTCCCAGAAAGATCAGTAAAAGAAAGGGGAGCAGAAATACATGGCAGGATAGAGGACTACAATAGCACTGTCAAACTCTACTTCTGATTAGTTCAAAGCTAGTGTATGTAACTCCTATGTCATGAAATTTCCTGATTCCTGCAAATATTTAGGAAACAACAGCTGCAGAACTGTTTTAATTCATTCTGTAATATATAAAAGTAGAAAATGGAAAAAGACTCAATCTGCACTATTACACAGGCACAGTAGACACCAGAAAGTATTAACATCTTTGATTTACGTCTTCTCTAACATCAAATTTGCATGTTTTTTTTCCTTAATTTCTTTCTATAGATATTTTCCTAATGATAAAAACTAAGATTATGTAAATAACTGAAGCCAAAAGAGGCAGCACCATTTGTAACTGGAAAGACTGAATGCTATTTGAAACAGTGAATAGGAGCCAGGGCACCAGAAACAAAGTTCAGTACTAGAATACAAAAAAATACTGGTTTTTTTTTTTCCAAAAGGTAGGGTTTGAGCAAGATTTCTAGAACTATAGAGTACGAACTAAAAAGGTGAACAGGTGTTTATGCTTAACCTCTGAAGCTGAGGAGGCACTACATTATATCCCTGTTAGAAGAACAAACAACTTCTGTCAAGAGAAATGATTAAAACAGAGGTTAAATGCTGAGAAAAAGATTCTACAGCATCAAAAAACACATGTCAAAAAATTTATTACTGTCCTCATCTCCGGGGAAAGTTTACTTTCATTTATTATTAATTCTTCTATTGAGTTTTCCCCCCAATATGTGAAGGGATTTTTCCACTCGTATAGACAGATGGCACATAAAATCCTCTGTGAATGCTGCTTTAACAGAAAAGTATATATACAAAAACAAATCACTTACTGGCCATGGTTGTGGAACAGAAGCAACCTTCAGACGTATGAAAATAGCCACTCCATTATGGTAAATATAAGGATATCCACTTGAAGTAGTTAAGTACATTGCACCAGCTTCCGGTACAGTAGAACCTGGAATTAATATTTTCAAGTTTCATTTAATTTCTCACCTTCAGAGAAGCAAAACATTCCAAGGAAAGAACACAGACCAGGCAATGCAACTGAGAAAGTCCACGTCAAAGATGGAAAGGGAAATAAAGTACAGACTAAAAAAAAAAAAAACAAAACCAAAAAACCCAAACACAAAACAACCCACAAAAAATACACCAAAACAAAAAACCACACCAAACCCTTGACCATGACCAAGCCAAGATCATGCCGAGTCATTTCTAGAGCAAAGAAACCACACAGTTGGAACAAAGTATTCCATTTCCCCCGGGCAAACACCATGTTACGCACTTAAAGTGAGAAGAGCATGCCTATAAACCAGGGGAAGGAAGAGGAAAACTTCCTGCTTGCAGGAATCATGTCTGCACCAACAGCATCACCACATATGTGAACTACTTCTTATCAATAACGTGACAGTAACAACTAAAGAAAACTTTAGAATGAAGTTAAAATTATTCCATGTTCTGACTCAGACAGATGAGGAGCAAAAGTTTGTGGTTTGGTGATTGGTTGTTTTTTTTGATTTTTTTCCTTATAAACTCTTCCAAAAGGTGTCATAGGAAAAATTCTGAAGTTAAGTTACCACACTACACTTCACTGCTGGCTGTGCTTATAAAAGGAATGTATTTCACATCTTTGACACAAAGACCTTACTGAGGAATAACAAAACAGCAATCCCTGCTATGACAAAAAACGATGTATCTTGCCTTAGGAGTTGGTGATTCACGTCCTAAATTTTCAGTAGTGTATTACAGAAACAAAACAGCCCCTGGCACAAAGAGAAGGCATTTCCTCTAGAAAACCTGTCTACCGCCTCCTCCAAAAGAACACCTCAACAGCATACTCGAGATAAGCCAACTGACAAAGACGACTTATTAATATCCTCTCATGTAAATGCTCCATCTAAACAGTTGTCTGCCACAGAAAGAACACACAGCAACCGTTCCGTTACCTTACAGCAAAGAACACTTAAGAACCAAATGACAACTGCAACTACCCATTCCTTACAGTTTCTACCAAAGAATGCAAGATGTAGCAGTCATGATGGATTTTGCCAATACAAATAAATAAGTCGGTAACAACCCATCCAACCAGCAGAGCCTGCTTGTTCCTGTAGAATCCGTGAGGACAATCTTAAGTGTTTTGATTTGAGGTTCCATGTGACAACTGAAAGAAGCGTCCATTCAGTTCAATCCCAGATAGATAATCTTTTCCAAGAAAGAATGAAAGCAAGCAACATTTAAGTGATAATAGAAGCAAAAGATCATCAGTCTGTTTACTTGGACATTTCCACGGGCATGCATTTACTTCCACTGTGAACCAGTCTGAGCACATTCCCCACACAGCATTAACGCAGTGCAAAGTCAGTTAAAAACTTACATTCATAATGACAAGACATAATATATAAATGCAAGTAAAAATACATACGTGGACTCCGTATTTGTTGTTTTCTTATTGCTGGACCAATATTCAATTGCTTATCCTTATAATTAAGTCTAGCCTAAAATTAAAGGAGACATTTTGTAGGCATTAAAGAAACAAAAATCAGAAGTAGGCAAGGCTCTCAATACGTTTCACCCTCCACTGCATTTTGTTACAGTACACCTCAAAAAAAACCCCAAAGCTATACTAATTTCTTTTTCTATCCTAACCTTAGAATTCACATTCACAAAGTTAACCATTAGTAATTTCAAGTATTACCTATTCCTCATGGACCCTCTACTAACAACTAATACCTATAATTGTCAGCAGATTCTTTTAGTTTTACCTTGCTTTTACAGATGCACATACATACCCAAGCAGACTGTTTCAAGTATAAACATTAAACGTATTTTAATCGTGACATTATTTTTACAGATGATGACAGGAACAAGTAAGTCTATGAAAATGGCCAGATAAGGACCAAATGTAAAAAAAGTCACTCAGGACTGCCTGAAAAGTTCCCTGCATCCAGACTAACAAAACACAAAGGTACAGTGAAACACAAGTCCTAGTAAGGCTAAACCACTGCAGAAGAATTTAATAGAAGCATGCTAGGTACAGCCAAGTAAAGCCACACTCTCTTCCAACTGTTTTGCTTGCCACAGAAAGGGAGCATCAAGTACATCAGGTAAATTAAAACCTTGCCTTTGTTTTTAAATTGGCACTGAACTCAGTACTTGTTAATACAATGGAAAGGTACAGGGTAAATAATTTTTTTTAATATGCCAGCATCTCTTTTAGTACTGCTTTGCAAAACCTAGGAGGGTTCTGACAGCCTGATTCCCAGAACAGCTACGTAAGGCAGAATGCACACTAAACACTACCACATTACACCACAAAGTTTTCAGAGCTGTTAACTTCCGCAGTAAGGAGAGAATTACTTCTTCGAGAGGAACATAGAAAGAAATACAATTCTAAATCACATTCGACAGAAGGACGACAGGTAGGTAATCAATAAGTTTCCTTCACTTGAGTCAAATTTAGAAAAATACTGTACCTGAACACCCAAAGTATTGTACCCGAACACCCACAACGTCCCACCCACCGTATTTAAAGTTGTTGAACTATCGTGTTCAATCTGGGACTTCATTAACAAGTATTAATTACGGCAAACATACGTTCCTAACCTATTAAACACTAAGCAACTCCTAGAAAACAGATGATGTGCATTTCAGTCAAGATGCATTCTGACACAGATAACAGATTGAGAAAGTAATGACTGTATGCCCAAGTCAAGAGCTGTACTATGGACCGGCAGCTCTGTTCCCTGTTTCCAGATCTCCGTATAAATCTCATCTTGGACCTCTAAGCCACCTTCTTAACTACACAGGCCAAACTTAACAGATCTTCAAAAGCAAGCTGACAAACAGGAGACGACCAGGCAACCAGGGTTACTTAAGAGTCTAACACAAGGTATCGGACTCATAATGGGGACTGTCACGTACCTTTTGTAAAATCTTCTGTGCATCTTCTTGGGTTTCAAAAGTAATGAAGCCATACCTAAATGAAAATTACAGAAGCTAAGCCTCCCTCTGATTTTTCTATTTACATTTTAAATACATTACATATTATTACTTCATATGTAGTACTATTGACATTAAAAGGTAAACTAACAGGAAAAAAAACACACCAGGAATCATATAAATAAAGATTACAGGAACAACTGCAATCTTAAATTAACATCCTTGTTACGGTCTATTTATTAAGGTACTTAAGTACGTGTTAACATGTTACTATTTCTATGCAGCCCACACAGAAAGCTACGCAAAGCTGTCCTTGTTACTCAGCGTGCGCCTTTAGATCCTTCGTTACCATTAAACAAAGAGATTTTAACCTGAAGCTCTTGCTCATTACGAGTGCCCAAGACGAGACACTTGGGATGTTGGTTTTTATACTGGTCTTCACAGCAGAGCTCCCACCTACTTCAACGACTACTGTGAAGGCTCCATGCTTCCACAAGCACTGCGTTGAGTTCTCACAACAAGCAGCAATGCCAAAATAGCGTTTATGTGGGAATTCTTCTTGTCATTCTTGGTATGATTAGTATCAAACAAGTTCTGCTCTGATCAAGGATGAAACATTCTCGTACTTCACAACACAATCTGTCTTTCACCACACCTCTTCTAACTGCTGCAACAAATCCAACAGGCTTTCTACACAACTCCTGTGCGATCAAACCCCCTTTGTTCATTCCCAAAGAAATCCAGGCTACTGAAAGTGGCACTGCGTGTGCAGAAGTAATTATAATTACAGTCTATAGCACAACACATAAAATTGCATTCAACTTTCTGAATTTCAAAAATTTTTTTGAAATCTTTTAGTAGTTCTACATGATAATTTTTTAGGTTCATGGCTCACTTCTCAGGGTCAGATTTCAGAACTTCTGATCAAAGTGAGCTTTACAGGTACAAATTCTCACGTACACTTTTTCCTTCAACCTTCCTTTCATCCTTCTGTGACAGTAACAGATCCCCACCTTATCTCCTTCACCATCCGTCAGGTTCCAGCAATAACTTTATGATCCAGTCTTAATCTTTCTCCAGATTTGCTTTTTGGCATTTCTTTTATTGTTGATTGTCAGCCTTAGTCCCCTTTGATAGCCTGTCAGATTTGTCCCCTATGCTCTTCCAAAAAACCTTCACACAAAATCTCAGTTACTGCCATGAGGTCCAGCACAGTCAAGTGTATCTCACCTCTTCCTCCACTCTTAAGCTCCTTTTCACAATGGGTTTCAGTAGAAATATCAGGATTATCTATTTAAATCATTATTGTCATAAAAAAACATGAAAGTACTATTAATTTTTTCCTAGTTGCACACAGCTTCATGTTATAACAACATGACTACAGATTTTACAGTTATGCAAACTAAAGACATTTACATGTAGAGGCTAAACGTCAAGAACAAATTTTTGCATACATGAAATAACTGTGACATAAAATGTCTAATATTCCAAGCTATGAAAATCATAATGCATTTCATTATAGTCAGTCAGCTTTCTGTTATATTTCCAATTTCCACAACAGGCTTATGCTACTATACCAACCCCTTTGATACTCCAGCTCTGTCATTTATTATCTTCACTTCTTTCACACTGCCATACTGAGCAAAAAACTTCCTCAGCTCATTTTCATTAGTCTAGTACAGTACATCAAGAGGGGAAGGGAAGGAAAAAGAAGAAAAAGTTGGTTTGCATAGTTGTTCAATGAATATTTACCATAAGACTTTTAACAGATATACTTGTGATAAAGTTTGCTACCAACTATAATCCTGGACTGGAAGAGAGAAGTAGCCTCATAGCTCCAGTTTAATTACTGCATTTTGATTTTCAGCAATACCTCTAGAAAGCCACTAAAATACCCAAACTCCTCTTTTAATGTTTTTATGTAACAACCATCCTTTTACAAACAAGGCCATTGAAGCAGGTTTATTAGATCTGAATTTTAGGTTCTGTGAATTACATACTAGAGAACTGTTTATAACACGAAACATGACTAGTATGTTTTCAAACTTCAAAGCAGCAGAGGCTGTAGGCTTCCATAAAGGATACATATAGGTCACGTGTAAAAAAAATGCTCACTAACCACAGTGACTTGATGGTCAAGGCCATCTAATATACTATAGAAAGAGGGACTGTGGTGTATTTAATGTAAGACTCTGCAAATATGTCTAGCCACACCACAGGAACTCCCTGTTATAAATTAAGCCAGAAAAGGCCCTTTTATACAGAGAACAGTCTAAATCCACTCAGAGGAAACTGTTCCCTCCTGAGTGTGCATAGAGTAAGACATATTCCTACTGTAAAGGCACACTAAAGCTGCGTGAACACTCATCTACCTTCCTTGAATCAGTTTTCTTTTACAATGTAAGCATATATCAACTATCATGCCCTAAAACACATTCAGATTTTAAAGTTTTATGGGGTCCTTAGATTACACCTAGCACTGGAAGAAGTATGCTTGTATCATCAATCTCTATATGCTTCAAACATCCTCCATATTCATCTATATTTTAAGGAAATACTATTTTACCTCCGAGCGCTGCTTTACAAGGCTGAGAAAAAAGAACCTCCGACAACATGGCTGAAGGTTAAAATATGGCAAGAAACAACGGAAGAGCCCTTAAGATTGATCAGTGCTCAAAGCATCACTGAATATCTCACAGACCTGAGGGGTGGCTACACGAGACTATAAACCTGGAAAGCCAAAGGTTTATCTGCAGAGTGATGTATTAAAGGGCAGTAAGAAGGAGAGTCACAGTGAAATTTGCAAGTAGCTGGACAAAAATGGTATCTAGAAGCTTGCCAGAAACACGTTTAGAACTTTGCTCTTCCTGCTTATGACAGGACAAAAGCATTTGTCAGGTTCTTAAGAAAGGCTTACGTTAAGCTTTCACCTATGTCAAAGATATGTGGCACATATCACTGAAGAAAGAGCTCTTTGTATCAAGATGAAGACAGGCCCAACTAACTCCTTGCTCAACTGTTTCTCTAGAAAAGAGGCCAGATGTTTCCTCTTACAAACAGCAATCACTGCCATAGTGACAGACCAAATGGGAGTGCCTGTCACAATGATAAAAGAGCTTGCTGGAAAGCATCTAATCTTTTTTTAAGGGTCTCCCTTTTTCACAAAAATAGGTGTTTTTACCTCCCCCTTCCCAGCTGACTTGAATAAGACTTCAGAGGTAAAAGAAGCCAAAAAAACCTTGATGCTTTTTTGACATTAAGATACCCTGACACAAAACAATTCCAGACTGACATATATATCATAGAACCATAGAATGGCCGAGGCTGGAAGGGACGTTAGAGATCATTTTAATCCAACCACCCTGTCAAGGGCAGGGACACCTCTCAACTAGATGAGGCAACAATTTGAACTGAAATTTTACTCGATATCAAGTCACAGTAAATGGAAGAGTAGATAAAGTCTCTATAGAGGTTTCATTCCTTTTACTTTTTCTCCCGACAACATCCACCTTCTTTATGCTTACAAGCACAGTGCTACTGTGCTCCTTTGCTAAAGCCAAAATATACTGAAGACCTTGTCAAACATCTAATTGATTACGAATGCCTCTATCTGAATTCTCAGCCAAATTAGCCAGATGATCCTGGAACTTCTTGTATTTATTATGCAAAATAGTCTGAGTGAATTGTCATTCTTCCTCCTCTTGATCTGAGTCAACATTCAGAAGGTCCTCAGCCTAAGAGGATTAAGGCAGAGAAGACACTCTTGGTGGTAATAAAGAAACGGCCAAGCAGACCAAGAAAGTTTTGCAGAGGTCAAAGGCTTAACTCATTATCTAAAATGGCAAGAAATAAAAAAATGAGAGTAGCTCGTTTAAAGATCTGGTGTGTATTTTGTGGCAAACACTGAAAGCAAATGAAAAATGTCAGAATGGCTCAATATTTGCTGTTATTTAAGGGTTTTAGGGCACATGTGAAGCCACACGCCTTCTAAGAATTAAGATCAGCACTGCCAATTGCTCAGAGACACTTTTATTTTGAAACAAACAGTTGACTTTAAGACAATTACTATGGTAAGTGAGGAATACATCCACTGTAGCCCTTTCTCCGTGTGAACTAAAGAAAACTACTAGAAGAACTGAAGCTCTGCTTGTAATCTATAACATAGTTTAATCTGATAAAGTATAAATGCAAAGTGTTATACATAAACAAAAATCTTCTACATCCTTTTCTACCGCAAGCCCTGGTGATGACAAAAGCCATCATCTTGGAAAAATTCAGAAGAATCAATACAACAAAAGCTTCCGGGCTTAAACCTTTATTCCCGTTTTTATGCTTTCAAAATACATTATTGTATTATAAAAAACACCTGTAATGTTCACTGATTACCACATCAACATGCACACATACAATTATGTCTCACATCTTTTCCTATTGATTTTAATAGGGTTATAAATTCTCATTTAGTAATAAAAATAGGAAAAAAAAAATACCTTAAAATTAATTCCTCCTACAAAGACACAATTTGGAGTAACTGTTCCAAACCCTGGAGCACTGGTCAGATTACTTGGTGCCACTGGTGACACAGCATTGGGACATGAAGATAAAGATTCTGCTTGTGTCTGATTTGTGGTCTGCTGATTGAAAGAAAACATAGTTAAATACTTTCAATATCTGACATGTTATAACCTACCAAAAAAAAAAAAAAAAATCAACAGAAAATACATACAGAAGTGCTTGGGAGGAGCGGCAAATGCTGGACAACTGAATGTTAACCATATATTTTTATTTAGAATGCAGCTCAAGTATTTAAACATAAGATTAACTTAGTGAATACACTCCAGTTTGAAGCTTGACTTTTAACACCTTTCTGAATTAGACATTTAGGACCTAATCTCCCAGTCTTAGCTTTTCTGCTTGCATAGCACCCTGCTGCATGAATTCCAAGTTACGAATTCTATTTCAGAGATATTGATACCTATTAGAAGCCCCTTAGTTTAACCTGACACAGAGAGGGTCTTTCAACCCAGCCTTTGCTCTCACACATCTACAAAACTATGCTCCCTGCAACAGCTCCTGCTTTATTTCACCCGGTGCCAAGCACCAGTAATTTGACCACATAAAATCAACAAGCTTGTTAAAACTGGCAAGAACAGCACTTGAAGACTTAATTCAAGACTCTCTTCGCCTACAAACAGGGAGCACAGGGATCCAACCAGAAACTCTCTCTGCAGAAGAACCACCACACCATGGGAACTTGGTGAAAACTGATGTTTTAACTTTGACTTTCTTACACCTGTGAACCATGAAACAACACAGACCTGTATTTCACTGGAAACTTTTCAGAAAAAACTAATACTGCCTTACCCAGTCAACCCTAACAGTGACATAATAGCTGTAAAGCAGCCATTAACGTCTCTAACAGGAACGGCAGTAGAAGCTCCAAGACTATTCTTGCTGTGTTTTTTGGGGGGGTTGTGTGTGGTTTTTTAAGCTTTTGTTTGTTTCTCTTTAACCCGCCTCACAACTAAAGTTTACTAAACCCAATCCTGGGCTATAGTGCCTGTCCCTGGACCACTAAGGAAGGAGCCCAAAGTGAATCACAAGGTGCTGCCACAGACTGCAGAGAGCAAGGCTCACACGAAGCAGAGTCATGAGAACTACTCGGTATCTGCAGGTCCCAGTCTCCAACTTTTCTTCTTAAAGAATTTCAAGAAAAATTTAGTTTTTCTTATTATTTTTCTTTAAATCTGCAGTAAGGACTGACAAAACACATGCAAGCGTATTTTAAAAAAAGAAAGCTAGTGCATCTCATGCAAAGCTCTTTCGCTTCCTGTGGTACCTGTATCTTTTTAGCTTCTCAAAAACTAAAGCAGAAGATGAAGTGCTCTCAAATATTTCTTCTCAAAGAATCCCTCTTTGATTTACACCGTTTTGCTTCCCAATTTTGCCTCTCTCACTTATTTACAGGACAGCATTTCCTTATCTTTGCCTCTGAGCATTCCTGGATAAAAATAAATGACTTATCCTTGGGAGAACACACAGAAAAATGAAGGCTGATGTTTAAAGTGCAGTGAGAAGCAGCAAAATCAATAATGAATACAAAAGTCAGGAAAGAGTTGGGTTTTTTTTGTTTGCCCAACAAGCTCTTCTACAATTTTTTTTTTAATATTTTCTTAGCTATGTAACAATTAGTACTATTAACTCTGAGTAACGGATTAATGTTGTGGATACCTTAAAGAGAATAAATCCAGCTTACTCCACTTTTTAGTTTTAGTGAAGACAAGAATCCTTCCCAAATTTACTAATACATACCATTCAGGGTGGAGTAAAAACTCAAGTCTTTCAGGTAGTCTATTCAGAAGAATGTATGCATTCCTCTTATAAGGAGTACTACCCTAGAGTAGTGTCTAACCTCAAAAAAACCCCAAACAGCAACAAAAAAAACAGCTCAAACCAATTAAAAAAAAAACCCCAAACCACACTTGCAGGCAAGGAAGAATCATAATTGCTACTGTCCCAAAGGCTTTAGAAGAAGGAACGCTTTCTGCCAAGAACAACTCTCGAGGGACAACGAACCAGGTTATTTTCTTCACCCCTCACACCAAACACAACACTCCCCTGGCATAACCGCCTGGCAACTGCAAAGGGCACCAAGACACCCGGATTTAACCACGAAGTCACAACCAACAGTGGTCACCACAGCCAAAACGTATTCCTTACCTCACAGACCTCACATCTTGTTTTCTCCACACGAGTTTTAAGAGTTCTAAGCCTTTTTTTTTTTTTAAAAAAAAAAACCACCCCAAACAAATGACAAGCTACCCAAATCCGAAATGAGGAATTAAACTCATCACTTGCGGGCTGCCAACACAGTAAATCCAAATGAAGTTTTAAACATTAAACCCGTATTCTGAGGGTGCTCTCAGTTTCCTCTTTAATATCAGTGTACTCTAAGAAAAGAGTATTAAAAAAATAATTTATGTACTAATAGCTCACCTAATCATGTTTCTACAGGTTTTTCAAATTTTTTTTTTTCCCAAAACAGTATGGATGTGTGTATTTATGACGCTTGTTTTATAAGTTATTCCGTAAGTCCTTACCAGAACCGCTAAATTTTCTTTTTTCTGTTGAACACGCCCACACCCAACCAAACCCCACCAAGTGGCCTGGCGACTGATCCCACCTGACTCCCCCAACAACCCTTTTCCTTTCTGGTTTGTGGGGTGGCGGTTCTTTTCGGCTTTGGTTGAATCTTGTGCAGTCCCGACCCCATCGTGTCCGGACCCCGCCTCGCACAGGCGGCCGCGCCCCCGAGGTAATGGCGGCACCCGCGGCCCCACAACGGCCGTTCGGCGCCCTTTTGGCGGGAAGGCCGCACTCCACACCCCCCCCCTTCCCCGGCCGCTCTCCCTCCCTCTCCCCGCGGCCGCCCCTCGCCGCCCCGCCGGGCTCCTCACCGCGCCGTCGGGCTCCATCTGTCTGACCACAGCGTGACCACAGCGTCACCACCGGCGCCTCAGCCTCGGCACGTTGCCGGCACGCGTCGTGCTCCCCGGCCCCGCCTCGTGCCCGCTCGACGAGCCCCGGTAACGGGCGGTGCCGGGGGCGGGGCGGGCGGGGAGCGCCGGCGCCTCCCCCGCTCCTGCCTCAGGGCCCTGAGCGCGCTGCCCGCCTGCCCGGGCCCGGCACTTCTCCTCCGCCTGCTCGATGAACGAGGCTCCCTCCAGGCCCGTCCCCACCACCTAGACAGGCAGGGAGGCAAACCCCAGCCGGTTTTTTGGGTTTGTTTTTTTTTTAGGGAGAATCGGGGAAAACGCTGAGAGAACAAGTGTAGACAAATGAGTGATAGAACCTGTGTTGAGTTGGTTTACAAATGATTGAAGAGTGGCTTTACAAATGAGTGATAACCTGTGTTGAGTGGGTTTACAAATGAGTAAAGAGTGGCCTTACAAATGAGTAATAAACCACGGAGAGAGTGCTGGGTTTTTTCATATTAGTGATGGCACAAAGAGGAGAGCGTCCTTCATAAATGAGGGAGTCACAGGACGCAGCCTGTGAGGAGAAGACAATGAGACACCTGGACCATCAGGGCTGTTAATTAAGTCAACAGCAAGGATGCTCTAAACTTTCGAACTTTGAGAAAGGGTGCGCAGGCTTGACAGGCCTATGAATATTAACTTCTCCGCCTTGGGCGGCATAAAGTTGGAGTTAATATACAACATATTGGAGTTAATATACAACATATATACAGCTAGAGTTAATATCCAGCATATATACGTGCAATGTATGTTGTTAAGGGGGCATATGGGATAGGTGGGTGGGGAATTCTGTACCTCCCGAGTACCTCAGCACTAGGGAAAGGGAGAGGGTTTCATGCGGCCGGGAAATTGGGATGAAAGGAGGCTGCATCCTCTGGCAATGTGAGAGATCGCACAGAGACTTGGCAACCCCAGTGAACTCTCCCTTTATTTGAATAAAGTTCAGACTCCTCTGTCTTCTTTGTGAACAGTGACCTCTGGCAACGGGATTTTCCGTACAATGCGTTTCACCTGCCCTCTGATCTCCACAGAGGAAATGCAGAACCGCGTCGGTGAGGCTGTTTCCCTGACTCACCAGGCTGTGCCTGATGGAGGCAGAAACATCATCTAAGCTTTACAGCCGTCAGCACAAAGAAGGGAAAGACTTCAGATTTCCTAAAGTGCCCAAAGAGGCTCTCGTGTAGGCAGGCTGCCTGGGAAACGGCTGTGCAACAGCAGGTCTGGGATGGCCTCAGAGGTGTCATCTGGGGTCTGCCAGCAGAGAGGATAAGAAAATAACACTCATCTTCATCACCACTCCGCTCTTCTCTCAGCCCTGACCTAGCCGGAGGGGAAGTACCAAGAGTAACACTTAGGGCAGGCGTACTTCTACAGTCTTTTAATGAACAGCACAACAACCCGTCGCCCTGTTACATATTTCATCCCATTTGCAAATGCAGATTGCCCTGAAAATAGATCTGCTGCAAAACAGGTCTGGGAAAAAAAAGAGTGATTCAAATGTCAAGCCCGTAATCAATGCAAGTTACAAGGTACAGTCCAATGAAAATCTTTTGTCTGATGATGGCAAGAGGTGAAATGCAGACAAACGTGTGTTGGCAGAGCCACCCCAGTGGGAAAACTGTTTTTCAAAGTGATGAGGCTAAGCCACAGCGGCTCAACCATGAGATACAACATCAGGATCCCTGTAGGGTCAATTTATCACTGGTTGCACTTCTGTTCTACTTTTTTTGGGTGCTTCAAAATAAAAATTATTTTGATAATGTCTATGACAAAATATATTTTAGTGTCTCTGCTTAAGTTTCCTTTATGCCAATTACACTGATTCAGCCTAAACCAAACAGCACTTCCCATATAAAGTCCATCACCTAACTATGAGCATAGGCAGGGCACAGACCTGCAGTCCTTATGGGACCCTACACTGCTCCTTACTTTTCAACATCTGCTGGCTTCTGTGACATTACTGTTACCCCAGGGAATAGAAAAAATAAACTAAAAAAGAGTTTCTAATAGTTCTGTGCTATAACAATATAATGCTTAACTCCTAATAGTGATTTTTTTTTAGCTGTCTGAGAGAACTGTATAAAAGTAAAGGCAACTTTAGCACGAGATTTAAAGAAAAAAAAGTTATTTTGCAAGATTACAGGACTCTGCTGAATGGCATTCATTGGCTTTTATGAATATTTATCAGACAGCAACAAAGCTTATCCTAGGAACAGCACTACATTTTAATGATGTGAAAGGCAGAACAGGCCAAGCCTTTCATGTGCTTCGTATCTTCATTAGAAGAACTTGAAAGTCAGAGCGGCTGAAGGGATACAGAAACATTCAGACACATGAAAGTGTATTTTACACAGTTTTAATTGCTGGATCTTCCACCTTACGTCTCCTCTTCAAGATAAAAACCCTAAAACTGGGACATTTATGTTTAAAATAAGGCAATCGTGACAAAACCAGGACTTTTGCAAACAAGTGAGAAAGACTGAGCTATTTTTTTATTTAAAAACTGAAAACCTGAAAATCCAAGATGTCTATAAATTTAACAACATTCTAGCAGAGCTGGCAAAACTGCCGCCATGCGTGCAGGATCTCAGCATTACACCAGAAACGGCCAGGCTGCCCTCCTCCTGGCTGAGGGAGTCACTCCCAAAGAAGGAAGGAGTGCACCCGATTTTCCTGATTTAATGACGCCGCATGAAATGATCTCTCCTACTGTTCTCTTCCACAAATTAAAAGGCAGCGCTGGACAAAGAGTCTGGCCGTGCTGGTTCCTGTAGGCTCTTGCCTTTTGTCCTTTTCTTATAGCAACAGGGAAAGTCAGAGGTTAAGCGAGGAAAGATAAACTGAAAAAAAAAAAAAAAAGAAAGAGAAAAATAGGGAGAAGAAAAGATTTTGAAGGAGAAAAGAGGAAAAGGATTCTCCAGGCACAAAAAGACAAGGTTGATTTTATGAGTAATACATGGGGCTGGCCGCAGACTGCTACTTCACTGATTGATTTCCTGTCCTTGGAAAAGACTTGCTGCTACGTTTTTTTGCTTCTATTACTTATCTGTAGATAATAATGCGAGCTTTCCTACTGACATTTTAAGATACTTTCATGGAAAGATGAGCATTAATATATTGTTGTCAGACAGGGAGAGCCAGACTGTACCTGATGAAAGATTGCTTACTTCCAGCTCTCAATTTCATAAAAATGTCTCTCAGAATGTTACTAAAAGACTGAGTTCTGTTTCTGCTGCATAGACTACAACTGTATTTTAAAAAGCAATAAATCTGTAATTTATGAAGAGGTACACAGTGATTTCTCTTATGAGCTTGTGAATGGATTCTCTACACCCTGAGCTTTAACCAGAACAATCAAAAAAACAGCTCTTTGGTATTCAAGGACTTTGAGGTGACATTCTGAGTTAACAGTGCTTAGAAGCATATTACGGTGGTCACCTAAGGAGTGCCACTGAGTTAAAAAAATGATGGTCAGTGCCATGTGAAAAACACAGAAAGACAACACATTTCTGGGAAGTTTTCCATATATTTAAATGGGTGTGTGTGTGTATTTCTTCGATACATTTCCATCTTACAGGCCCTTTTCCCACACCATTCCCTTTCTTGGGGTAATCGGGCACATCTCCCTTCTAGATGAGCCACGACTCCTCGCTCCATCCCAGTTTCTGCCATTCTCTCTGCCTTTCATCTCTACCTCCTACTTTGTTTCTGGTTGCCTTCACATTACTCTGATCTGAGCTCCTCATTTGCTTCCCCTTTCGCATTTTTCCCACCTTCGGCAATGGATGATGCAGAAGACCAGGATGGTCGGTACGCTGGGCTACCCTCCTGATACTGTTTTCACAAGGTGGTAGGTTATTACTACATAATCAAAGCACGCTCATTCAGTCCATCCTTGCAGAATATTAACATTATTATTGATGATTTCTAGCTCAAAAGGTATCAGGGCAACGAGTGATTTCTTTCAAAGTTGAAGACATAACGAGATTTTATAGCTTACTTAAAAAATGCCTTATTTTCCAAAAGTAATGGTCAGCATGACGCAGGTTATTGTAACTAAGTCACTACATACAACTGGCTTATCTTCTGTCTCACTTCAGAAGAGTTCAGAGCATATCTGCTTTATTTATAAAGGCATTTGTGTGCATTTTATTTCACATGTCCTCAAGGGCAAAAAACTTGCCGAAGTTCCACTGTTGATGGAACTTGTCACAACTAAAATAGGAAGGTTACTGTTAAAAATGCCAGATCTGGAAAAGTACTTTCAAATGTAGTAGCATCTGAGTAAAATTGTAAAGCTTATCAGCACTTTAATGAATGTCCCTAGCAAATGGAAGAATAATATTACAATCCTTTGCTAAATCTGATGATGTGGTTATTAATAGGGAATACTAAATAGGTCTACTGAGAAATCTGATTCTTTTATGTATTATAAAAGCATAGTCCTCCAACAAAACACCATAGATCTGTGTCACATGGAAATATATATTAATAGATCTCCAGTGATGTGAGTGAAGAGAAAATTGTCATACACCTCGTTTACTTTAACTTACTGTGACAGCCTTGATTGGCTTCTCCTCTCATTTTTCCCTACTATGTTCCCTTTAGTCAAACAAGAAATGTAATGGTTATCCCGAGTTTGATGAATTTTAGGTTTTTAATATTCTTTTGCAGTTGTCATAATATTGTATTTTACTGGTTCACTGAACTGAATATAAAGTTCTACAGACAGAAATACATGTGTCGAAAAGGTTATAAACAACTGACATGTATTATGAAACATGGATGGGGTAAAATACTTCGGCAAAAAAGAAAGTAACAGGCTTTGCTTGCTCTGAAAGTGCAAAGCTACATGGATGTAAACACCATTTAATAACACCTACACCATGCCATGATGGTAAAGGGTTCACATAAGATAAACAGGCTCTTCATTTCCCAATTCATTTGGCTGCCATCTGAGAAAACAGCTCTGGGTTCTGATCCTAGCTCTTACAGCTTGATTCTTCATATGTTCAGGTATCAATTCCAAATTTAAAAAAAAAAAGGAAGAATCTCACTCTAGACAGGCTGTTGCTAATCTCTTCCACATACTTGGGGAATTTTTTAAGAGTCATATACTTGCAGATATGCCTACATGTTTCTGTTGCTTTTGTCCTACTACCTGCTCCTCAAAACTTCTACATCTAAAAATGAAAGCAAAGCACAACATTACAGAATTGCTATCGCTTAGAAACAATATTCAGAATGGTTGAACGTAGCAATAAATCAATTCAAACCAATTACTTCATTTTGTCTTGTCTTTCCCACCTTATACTGCATAGAACCGTATGGAATGGAATATATGCCAACCCACCTGCCATCTACCTTTCTCCTGTGACTGAAGAGCTTCTGTAGTTGTTGCCCCCCACCAGCATCTGTTCAGGATGGTTATGAAGATATCAAACATACCAAGAAACATTGTCTTTTCCTCCAAGAAGTGTCTTCTTTCCTCCTGCACATGAGTTAAGTACCTAACAGGAGTCAAAAGAGAACTAAAATTGAAATGGGATGAAGGCAGCTGAGTACAGGAAGAAAAGTTTACACTCGGTCTCATTCTGTGCATTATGGTTTGATTTACTTTCCATGTCAGTTGACTGAAATGGACACGGAATTTAATGGTGAAAGGGAGAACTGCAAGTGTAAAATATTGGTTACAGAGAAGAAAACAGCATGTTTTACAACCTGAGACTTTGACACTCTCTTTAAAATACTTGGTTTCTGCTATTAATATAGTTTTAGAGAAATAAGCCTGGCAAACTTTACTGGGTAATAATCTAATTGTATAATGAAATAGAGCATTTTATTTGGAGATCTCAAATAACTACACAAAGAAGCCCGTTTTCTCTGAAATTTTTTTTTTTCAATAGGAAGAACAAGAACTCAAAGTACTGATTTTTAAAAGAGATTGCTTTCTTTTGTCAGCAGCATATCCTGAAGAATTAATATGCTCCAGTTTTAAGTCTCCCTAAACCTTGCTACTGAGTCTGACTGTACCTCTGTGATGATGTGAAGGGAGAGTAACCGCTTAGAATTAGGGGATTCCTCCAAACCACAGTTTTTACACAGTAAACAGGTGTAAAAGATGGCCTGACACAGGTATAATTTTCCACTTTCGTTGGTGATTTGTCTGTAAATCTCTGCATTTGGGAGTAAAACTCTGGTAGCTTTTTATTTGCAGAAGGCTTTACTTTTGCTGATCCTACTTGTAAGTGACAGCTAGAGATGGTATAGGCTGTGGATTTCAGCTACTAGCTTATTTAAACCTGCTCAGAAAAGATATGGAGAAACAGTGGTGAACAACATTTTCAATTTATGCATGTTAGTACTCCCACAGCGGCAAATTTCAGAAAAATAAGCTCACACAGATTAGTCACTAGCCTTTCTTTTCCATGTCCTTAGAATACCTCCTAACCTGACATTAAGGAACAAGAGATTTCGCAATAAAAGCTTAAATACCCTTCATCCCTGATGGAAAGTATTTTGAATCTTCTTAAAATCCTGTTCAATTAATGCCAGAAGAATTTAATTTATTTGGAGGATTATATTTTGATCATAATTATATAGCATGTTTGTTTCTTTGAGATGACTTTTCTAATGAATTAAGAGAGATGGGCCAAATATACAATCAGACGTAAATATTCTTTAGCAAGTTTTCAAATCCATCTAGTTAGCTACATGTAAGCTTGTATTTGGAAGTAGTATCAAGGACGAGGCCAAAGTCTGTCTATAACTTCAGTTCCAGTATGAAAAGGAAAGATTTTACAGGGTGCCTGTTCTCTGCTCATATCTACTACCACTTTAAGCCAGTGTAGAAGATGTCAGAAATGTTGTTGGGAAATACTGCCTTGACTTTTTTCATAGGAAACCAACTTTCACTGAAATGAGGCAGGCGTGGGTACAGTTCTTTACACTCTTCCCTTGGGCAGCCAGTCAGGCACAGGCCACCTGGAGATAGCAGTATATTGACACCAACATATGTTGGGTGCATCTGGTTTAGCATTTTTGCTTGGATCAAAGGCGCAATTTTGAAGCAAATGTGATCATCTTATCTACTTATCTACTTGGTTAACGTCACAGAGCAGTTGCCATGTGTGAAAACTGTCCTCTCAGTTGAAACTAAAAGGGACATTGTGCCGCGGGAGTGCTGCTCCTGTACTCTAATGTGCAGCTGTTCTATCCAAGGGACTGGACTAGGGCTTTTTCCAAGTGAACCCAAAACGCCCGTGGTACAGATATCAGGCTCTCAGCATCAGTGCTTTCCCTCTACTGAGCCTCTCCTATTAAAACATTTGAACTTTTCCTCAGATCATTGTCAGAATCCCCAGAAAAAATTCAAATGAGTGGTCTTCCCTCCTCACGGTTTGGCTAATGAATATCCCCTCAGTGGTCCAGGCTGCACATGATTAACTTGTTTATGACCAAGCCTAGTTAAGCAATTCAAAATCTTTCCGAAAGCACACGATAAGAAGAAGGCTGTGTGTCTGGTTAACAGGCAGAAGAATAGCCTAAATTGTACGCCTGGTACACTGACCAAATTTCCTCCAAAGTCTTTAACTGCAAAGTAGATACGAATATATCTACTGCAGACGTTGCTAGCAATTTTCTTCTGAGGTGGCAAGATTAGAGAACAGTAGCTTTTTAATTGGGATATCACCAGAATGCTTTCTACCCTCAGGAGGAAAAACTCCAGGCTCATAGGTATCATTTAACACTCATGCTGCTTCCCCAGCAACTGCAGAGTTCATAATCCAGATGTTTCCAAAAAAATGCACATAAGCGCATCGGTGCCAAGTACATTTCTAACACTGAATGCATCCATCGAGCTCACAAGGATGTGAAAGCTGTGACACGGTACGCTGGCGTGTCGATAGGCAGTTACCACGGCAGGGGGACCATGGCATGCACCTACTGGACCATGCTGTTCATAGCAGGTAACAATTAAGTCCACATAGCCTGAGAGTAGTTAGATTTCTATGCGCGTGTCAGCCAAAAAAATACTAAATGCAATAAGGAGTTAAAAAGAGTTCTGTGAAAAAGACAGTCATTGCTAAATGTTCTCAGTAAGTGGAATTACCACCTACCTTAAACAAGAGCCATTACCGTTAAGTATCATTAGACCTGAGTAAGAATTTGTCTTTAGGACTCCTCCAAATCCTCAAAATAATTTCTGTCAGCAGGTATACAACATGCCTTCTCTTCCCTCCCCTGGACTTAAGCAGCTAGCAGCTAAACACAAGAAACTTGAGAGAGCTTCACTACTTGCACAACTGAATAAACTCTATCTATGTTTTGCCTAGGCTGCAGCACCCCTTCTAGGATTATCTGATGCTGTCCATTGCAAGACCTTATTTTCAATTACTTGTTAACCTCCCGTACTTCAATCACTTTGGCCAGAAATTTGAAGATAGGCGTGAGACTCCTGTTGTGATTCTTTGCAAGGGAAATTGATTCTGGTCAAGCGTCTACCCTTGAAAATCAGAATAGGGAAAAAACCAAGTTTTTTAACTATTTACAAAACCAAACAAATACATGACATTTTACCGTCTTCCCGTATAAAAATTCTAATGTTACCTTCTTTTGCAGCTGATGGTAAGTTCTTTCTGAGGGATACACACTACGCGTGGTTGCTACCTGCTATGCCCCTGAAGAATTTGTTTACAGAATTTCCATGCCTCGATCTTATTCCCCTGTTCATGCCGAGCATTACCTAACTTGGGCTCCGTTCAGTCTTTTCTGCAGCTGTGGAGCAGTTGTGCTGCATCATGGACAAAGTGAACCTGACACGCCATAAGCAACGATGTTCTCCCTCCTGCTTGCAGTGACCCATCACTACGCCCACGTTGCGGGTGAAGGAAACTATGATCGTTGGTAAGAGCTGAGCCTGCAAGAGAGGGAGCAAATATAAGTAAGTGTGTAACAGGAGCAACAAAAGAAGTACTCCCAAACAGTGGCAAAAATTGCCACGATCATTCTGTGCTGAGTGGTCCACGGCAGCTGGTGAGCAAAAGCTGGTAACAGTAACTAAGAGGATACAAGGAGGGAGAAGAGACACCAAGTGCCAGAACGCCTTGCTACAGCTTGGAGGACAAGGAGGTGAGTGACAGTAAAATGTTGTGTCTGGAGGAAGATGAGAAGAAGTGGGGTAGGGCTCAAGGCGAGGAAAGCAGCCTCGTTCACAGGGATTATTCCATGCAGCGAGAGGAACCGCAGTCCTGTAGTGTTTTACATGGTTGCATGGTTTGCATCAAAGAATATTAAACTGCACTGGGACCACTAACCTTAATTCCGGTGTTTGCTAACTTTTGGGTTGCTCTTCACAGTGCTAATCATGTTTTCATATGTACTGATCGCCACATAGAAACCAACATATTCCACTCCAAGGGCTTGGGCCTGTGTCTATGTAGTAAGCAACGCCTGTAAAATAGGATTAAACATGACTTAACTGAGGTTCTTATTTTATCCTTTCTCGTACTTAATTGGCGTATCTGTTTGGGCCAGCAATGCTACTAAAATAAGGGATTATTCCTCAGAGCTAAGAATTGGCAGGAATCTTCCACAACCGCAGTATTCTAATTATTAAAACCACAGGATTAGCCTGAAAGTACTGTCAGAGACAGAAAAGAATTCATCAGTGACTTCAGCTGGAACAAGAACATCATTAAGATAGCGGCATATCACGAAAGTACTTCTTGTTAAGTTACAGAAGACACAACATTTGTACTACCTAGAACATAAAATGAGATGTATAAGTACAGTGAGGCTTTTTCACCACAGTAGGAGGCAAGACAAAATAAGAATTAGCACAAAAATTAGGAGGCATTGAATCAAGTACTGCAAATATTTGTTTTTAAATTTAACAAGAACTGAAAACATACACAGTATGTTTTAAAGTAAAGATTACAAACTTCTGACTATATTTGCTCTATACTAACTCAAATTTGCCTTTCTTTTTCCCCCAGCCTAAAAACTTAATAATAGCTTTATAGGCAATACATGATGTGGGGTTGTCTTGCCCAAACCTGAGTGAAGCTTAGCAACAAGTACAACTTTGCATAAATAAATTATATCATTAATATGGTTTTTTTTTTTTTTTGGTTTATCATCTTTAGGATATAACAGCACAAACAGACACAATAACAACTGAGGCTTAAAAAAATTCACTACTTTTAAGAATTACCTAGCAATACCTTATCGATAGCTTTGCATAAGTCTCAGCAATTCTGAAGTGAATTATGATTTGCTGTTGTTGTGAATGCAGACTTGAAGAAATTACAATTTTTTCCATATTGCTCTTTCCCGCTCTTCCTGACACAGGAGAGATTTCAGTTTTCACACTTCATCAGCTGTGGTTGGTTGGTACAGGAGCACCACTGCCAGGTCCCAACAGAGCACTTAATTTTAAAAGCTTCCCAAAATTCACTAAGTGGAAACTATGGGCTTACGTAAGCTATACTCCAGCACAGCTCCGAGAGGACTGTATTTTCAGCCGATACAAAATACAGCCACTAAAGAACAGTTGTGTGCCTTGAGGATGGACTGAGCTGAATGTACAAAAACCACATTAAAAGACACTGCAGGCACTTGCTGACTCGTGTGTTCAGGAAAACAGAAATGTTTGGGGTTTTTTTAATCTATCATCTTGCCTTTCTTACCTTGAGTGAATTCCTTGACTGTTCTTGAAAATCTGTCCCTATCTCAAGTAATTGTAGACAACACTGTAGTGTCTTTGTCCCGTGGGCTGCATGAAATCTTAAAAATGTTAAATACACTTACCAAGCAATCTTCTTTTTTTTTCTTTTTTTTTTTTTTTTTTACTTTCCATGCAAGCACTTTTAGGGTCAAGCTTCCTTTTGTTAACTCTCTTCTTTTTTTATTAGATATTAAGAAAAAATCAGAACCCATTGCTCTTTTCCTTCATAATTCATGGATCTTCACATTTACAAACAGAAGCAGATACAAATGCCTCAGAAGCATCCAGAGATGCATAGTCAGAAATACAGTACTAAAAAATAGTCAACCTTTTATTCTCTTCTGGAGAGAAGTTTAACTAAACTCTTTCTTAGTTGTAGCATACATAATTCTAAACCCTCTGCATTTCACGAACATAACATAAATGGTTTGTTTTGTGTTTCCTATAAGGCTTGATGTTCATGAAACTTAAAATATGTAGTTTCCCTGCAGATCTTTTTCAGTTAAAGACATCAGTCATCAAAGGTTGTAATTTAAGGTGAGAATTAAATGTTTTTAAACTTTTGATCTTAAAAGACAAACGCTTTTGACAACAAATGACTCTCTAATTTGGAATGCGTAAGGTATATCCTAGAAAGTATAAAATTATTTAACAAGTTATATGCACCTGCCTGCAACACTTTATAGAGTTTCTAGTAGGTGCAGCAGATTCCAGCAATGTGAGTACTTTGCTGTTCTCAAATGATTAAACCAGTGATTGAACTTCATATTATTCCACAAAATATATGACAGAGCTGCAACACATTTCTGCAGTAAGTAATAATTCCCTCTAACCCATACTGCATGGTACTTACCTTTTCCGTTGTCTTTAAAGTGGTCTTCTTAAGTCAGTCTGTGGGACAGTACGCAGATATGTAACCATAAGCTTTAACTAGCTTTTTCTTTTTTTTTCCTCCTCTTTGTTGCAACGACTTGGTATCATGTTCTCTCTTCTGTCCAATGCAGGCTGGGGCTGAGTCCCTTACCATTTTTTTTGTCTCCAGAATTTGTCAAGATAAACGGTTCTTCGATGTGAGTATCTTGTTAGGGTTACTTACTTTGTGGCCTTTCTCACTGAAAAAAAAAAACAAAAACCAAACACAACCAGAACAACTGTTGTATACATGATTTAGGATATATTTTTAACATCAAATTTAGATGGAAGCTCATGAAAAAAAGTTCTGGGGTATTTAGATCTGTCCCGCATTTAGAATTTGTGTTGAACACAATAAATCTTTTGGTAACGCTGACAGAGGCACAGGTTTGTTATGTGGAATGAGAAGCATTATATGTCGTGTGTGTGTGTATATTTACATAAAATTCACATCCTTTAAGCAGCACTTACGCCCTGCAGCTAGGCTAACGGGTGGCTGGGGCAGGGAGGTTACCTCCTGCTCTTTCCTGCTTAATCATCGACCGCCAACAGTGACCAACACTTTAATTAAGGAAATCACCTGAGAGAGAAATGCGAGTTTTCCACCGGGCCTCACCGCCCCGCCCCGCCAGGGGGCGCTGTTGGCCCTGCAGCGGCCGCGCTCGCCCCGCAGGGCGGCGGCGGGACCGGAGCCTGCCCCGGGCCGGCGGCCCCGAGCTGAGGGAGCCCGGGAGGGAGAAGGCGGCCGAGTCGCAGCCCCGCACGACTCGGTTCGTTTTGGGCTCGCTTCCAAGCGACGGAAGCCTTCCAAGCCTCGGCCGCCGTTCGCCAGGGGACCCCACGCTGGCACCCGCCCTGCCGGCACGCCCCCTCGCAACACCTTCACCGCGCTCCTACCGCCTGCGCCCCCGCACGAACGCCGCAAGCTACGCGGGCTGGCGGTTAACCGAACCCCCTTTCCCCCCCACACGCTGTTTTTCACCCTGACGCGCCTCAAACGCGAGCCGGGACGACTGTCGCCGCACACGACGGGACGGGACGGGACGGCCCTTCCTCCCGGCGCTGCGGCGGGCGCGGCCACCCCCCCGCAGCCCTACCTGCCGCTCGCAGCCAGGCGTCCCGCGGGCGGGGGGCAGGCACGCCCCTCGCCAGCTCCCATTGGCCGCCGCGGCGCCCCAGGGGGTTGGGCCGCTCGACGCTGAGTGGTCCGCCGCCCCGTCCGTCAAAACGCCGCCTGTCAAAACACGCCCGGCTCCTGTCACAACAGAGCGGGAGCGCGCTGGTACGTCCGGCGCGCGCTCCCGCCCCCGTTACTTCGCGCCGTCCCTGCGGCGCTGACCTTTCCGCGTTCCGCCGGTACCGCGGGGCTGCGCTGCGGCGTCCGGCCCGGGCACCCTCCGCTGCGGCGGACGGGGATGGCTCCTGCCGAGAAAGTTGACTCCGCCACGCCGTGAGGGGAGCACCGCGGGACGCCGTCCGCTTCGCGGTTCCCGCCTGCCCTCCTCTGTCCCTTCAGCGCTCCGGAGGAGTCGACGCCGCTCGGCGGGGCCATGGCAGAGGCTGCCGGCAGCAGGGAGCCGCCGGTGGCGGCGGGCCGTGCCCCTCCCGACGCCGCTCACCGTGCCGAGGAGGAGCAGCCCGAGGCGGCTTCGCTGGACGCCGCGGGCAGGAGGCGGGAGCGCCGCAGCGGCGTCTCGGCCGTCGGTCCCGCCGAACGCTTCCCCGGCGGCACCCTGGCACCGGACCCTGACGCCTGCCTGCTGGAGGCAGCCAAGGCCACCCCGCGAAGGAGCAGCATCATCAAGGTAAGGGAACTTCCCGCCGGTCCCACCGGGCTGAAGCCTCCGCGGGGCGGTTGGCGTTCGGCGGGGGATGGAGCGGGGGGCGAGCAGCGCAGGTGAAGCGGCCGCACCGAACAACGGCGACGGGGCGTCCCCGGAGCTGGACGGGCCGGTTTCGGGGGGATCTGGGCCGGCCGGTGTCCGGGGGCGATGGCGCCGGGGCTGGTTGGTGTCGGGGCGCTGCCCCCGCCCCGCCACTGCGGGGTGCCGGGCTGGTCCCCGAGTGTCACCGCGGAGCAGCTGCTGCCGACTTGAGAAGTTGTGGGGTTTGTTTTTTTTTTTTTTTTTGTGTAGCCAGCTCGTATCTGTTCTCCTTTAATTATGTATGAAGCACCTGGAGGCAGAATAAAGAGCTTCCACAGGGGATGGCTTTTTTTTTTTTTTTTTTTTTTTACTTTGCTCTCGAGTAGCAAAGAAAAAATATGCGGTGTCACAAATGAACAGAAGGAGCGTTTGGAGACGGCGTGTAGTAGTACAGGCTGCGTTTGCTGCGGAGCTGTGCCGTGTGTTTAGCACCCTTGGTGCCAAATTAGCAGGTCGGGTGTGATCTTAAAAAGCCTCTGCCTTTGTTATAACCTGGTGAGGAAAATGGCTTTATGACTGCGTTCAGCTGTATTTTTTTATTATTCTTATTTTTCCCCGGTATCATTTTTACGGATAGATTATGTGGTTTTGAATTAAATGGTATCTCCTTCCAAGGACGCAGGTTAATTGTTGCTTTCTGGAGAGGCGATGAATAAAATCTCCTGGGCAAACTTAACGTAGCATATGGTCACACGTGAGCTGCTTGGAAGGCATCGGGAAGCGATGGCTTCGTTTCTGTATAATGTGTGAAGGCACCGGGCAGAGCTCTAGCTCAAGGCAAGAAGCAAAGAACACGTGCTTGGCCCTTAAAGCTTGGTATATCCCTCGGAGGAGGAACAAGTAAACAAAGCACTTAAAGTTTTGTGTTACAAAGCTTTAACATCCAGAGTTGAAGAGGTAGTTAAATGCAAAAAGAGCCTTGAGGATCCTTGAAAGTTCCACCTTGAAATATTAACTCACTGAAGTCCAACAAAACATTCAAGTGTGGCATTAGTCTTGTAAAGACCTCCGCTGAATGCAAGAAGAAAGCTTCCAATCTTAAGTTACATAGATACATAAATGCTTTACAAAATCAGGACCAAAGTTGTGTGAGTGTTCCAGTGTGGAAATGGTGTTTTCTCTTTAGAATTGTGTGTCAGTTTAAAGAAATCAAAATACGTGATCTTGGATTTAAATTAAATAACACACCGAGGTTTTTTTTTCTTTACAGACTGTATGTGTTCTATGTGGTAGACATGTTTTTAATGTCGCTAATGGTAGAGAAGTTTTAATGATTGCGTAGCACTTTCACTAGAGGTTGGTATTCAGCAATACTACCAAGTGAGATAACGTCTTCCAGATGGAGGGAACTTCTTGATAATGTTAATTAGCAGAGAGATTTCTGGTAGATCAAGTGTTAATGTTATGTAAGGAGTTGATGAGGCCTCATCTAAAATGCTGGGTAAGCTCCTGTGCTTGGGAGTGGTGCATTCAAACTGGAGCAGGTGCAAAGGATGAATGGGATGGGCTAGTAAGGTCAGGTGATTGAGTACTGCATGAGGAAAAACTTCAGTTCTAGGTTAGCATTTGCCTTTAGAACAAAGGATGCCCATGCATAGATACAATCTGGAAACTGGAAAAATATTCCAATTGCTCTAAGTGTCTGGAATGGTCTTATGGTAGAAGTGGAATGGAAAACACCATCTTAAATTTACTTGCTGAACTGATGAATTTAAATTAGGTGAAAGCTTGTGTGTGGTAGCAGGTATCTGAACTTGAGAATTTGCAGGCTGTGTGTCTCTAAGGTATGATGCTGGGACCCCATTATTTTATTTTCCCACAGTGCTGTCTCAATGGTGTATACAAGGTTTGAATCGCAGGTTTCCTTTGGCATTATATTAGTGAACGGGAAAAACTTTCAACTCAGCATAGGAACTATTTAAATTAATTTGTCTGCGTCTTTCAGGAATTTCTGATGTCCTAGGGTAATGTTCACCAGGTGTTGAATGCAAATTTTAGATGGAATTGAGAAAGAAAACATGCAACTTGTGTTACGTTTTCAGACTTTCCAGGACTTCAGCATGCAGGAGTTCTGTTCAAGCATTGTATGTTTTGCAGGGGTATCAATTTTACAGTATTTAATTTTATTTATTTTACTCTAAAAAGTCTGTATCTTATAAATCTATGTTCAGACACTATTTGTATTCCATCACCTTCCTTAAGCTGCTCTTACCAGCTGGAAAAGGTTTAAGGAAGTTGTAAAGTTAGGACAACCTCTTGGTTTTGAACACTCTTGCCCTGTTTTCCCACTTCTCTCCCAATTCTTTAATTAAACATGGGTGGTCTCACCAAATTAAACATAAGGTTAGAACTCTATAGATTTAGATGATCAAAGTATACTTTTAACAGCGGGTTTTATTCCCAGCTATCTTCTGGAACTCTGCAGGTTTCAAGGTTAGCATCTGAGAGCACAATTCCTGTGGAAGGCGGATTTGCTTGCTTTAGAGTGTTTTGGCATCCAGAGTACAACTGTGAAGTATCAAGGACTGAACAGGGACTTGCTTTGAAAAACCTTTCCTGCAGCAAATTACAGTTGGCGTATACTGCAAGTCAAATATGAACCCTTCTAGGTGATCTTTAGTGCATTCATGTCATCTATATTTGTCTTCAGAAACAAGTGAACTCATTTATATAAAAAGAACAAAATGTGGCTGGAATATTTTTATTCCCATTTTGCTTTGCTCACTTTGTGAGCTTTGTGAATTTGAAGCAACATTAATGAGAAATAGTTGTAACCACGCTTGTGCTTTATATGCCTTATCGTTTTTTTTTTTTATTGGAAGGAACAAGTAAGTGGTTTTACTACAGAAGTGGAGCAAGAGAGTTTTTGCCATGGGGAGCCTGAAGTCAGCAGAGTATAATGGCTGGGAGACAAAACTGTAGAAAGGGCAAGAGAGCGTAGAACTTGACCCATTTTTGAAGAAGTCTAAGGATGAACCATGCATTAGCTAAATGATTTGCCAAGTGTTTACTTGTTTTTCCCCTTGTGAATAATCCGGGGCCAATTGTTTGCAAATGATGTTAATTGCAACCACTTTCAGGTCAGGAGAACGGAAGGCAGTGCTTGAAGAACTGGATTTCTTCTCTTTATATGTAATGCTTTCCAGGCCTTTCTGTGTGGGGTTCGGAACAGAGTTGACTGATGTTTTCCTTCTGGCATGTTCCTTCTGACATTGCCACGTACAAGCATTTTACTAAATGGGTGGGAAGGCTGTGCAATTTATGTAATGCCCACTGAGATATTTTGTGACTTTTTACCGAAACATTTCCCAGTCAGTTCCTATCAGGCCTCGCTGTTGGCTTTGTCTGCATGAAATACAAACTTCTGGGATGGTGTGGTGTGTTTTTTTTTTTTTCCTGGATCTTTATGTCGAGAAACTGTGGCAGGTAACACAGCTCTGTCTTACACTGGTAAGAGTGGACTGTGCCCATGAAGTCGACTTGAAGTACAATCTGTGGAGTCAGGCTTTGATTTCAGTTACAGCGTAGCCATGAGACCTTTCATGGAAGTTCTCTGTGCTTCTGTTTGTGCACAGATTTTTTTTTTTTTCTTTAAAAGCCAGTTGAGTTGTCCTTGTCTGTCATATACTACCAGTCTAAGAACTGCAAGGGTTAGGTTTTGCAATTGAATCAATTGGTGGAAGCGTATCAAGATGGCCACTTGTCTTGTTTCAAGATGTTGTATTTATGCTAGTGACATTTTTGGCTTAAACCCGTGGATTTACAAGAAAAAAGAGTGAGACTTAGTTTCTTTCAGCTTGTGTTGTGAAGTGTGATGACAGAATTTAACTGTTTCAAATATATGACAGCCTGTACAAAAGACTAAGACTTTAAAAAGTCAGAGTTTTTCAGGACAATGATTCTCCAGCAACTCTTAGGTAGCCTTTTGGTGTGCAAGCTTACGTTTAGACACTTGTTACTTAATAATCTAAAGCTATGACTATGTAGAATTGATTCAAGCTGATGAATTAGATGATAGCCCAATGGCAATTTTACCACAACTACCTTCTTTGGTGTGTTCATAAGTTTGCTAGAAAGAGAAGAACATATTTAGGTAGAGAACAGATTAAAGAATACTGCACGGCCTAAAGGTATACCTAAAAAGGTGTAGAGAAGAGGGAGAATGATGTGCTTGGCCATGGAAAGACTCACAAAATGAGGAGCTCTTCAGACTGGTCTGGGCGAAGGTAACTGGCAGGTTAGATTTTAATGTATGCAAATTCCCAAACACTGTGGAGAGCAAAACGGGGAACTGGGATTCATTCTCTTTCACAGAATGTGAAGTAGGGGAAACCCAGTGATAGTTATAGAGCAGCTGGTTTAAAATAAATCCAAGTGTTTTAGGATGCAGCACGTGATTAAACCATGCACTTGAAAGCCACAGAAAGCTGTGGCAGTCAGAAATGTAAATGAGTTGACGGAGGTTCAAAATGACAAACTGGTGGAGGGAAGCTTCACAATGCATCAAAAGCGTCGTGCTTTGAAAGTCCTTACACTACGACTGCTTGAACACCAGGAAGCTGCAGCATAGGCTTGATCACTTTGTGCTTTTCTGCTTCTTATGAGTCTCCCCTTGTATGTACTTCTGTAGCTGGGATACCAGCCTTGACTGACCTTTATCTAACCCAGTATATATTTGTTAAAAACTTAAACACACTGGTAAGAGACACAGAAGACGTTTTTTTTCTCTGTTACTGCTAGACTCAATTTCTTAGAAATGAAGAGAATCTTCTCTGTTAATTAGTTATTTAGATTTTTTCCAGCTTTACGGAAGAGAGAAGCATTTTGGAGATAGCTATGCCACAGCAATCCAAAAGTTTGTCTGTCATCTTTATAATATTTTTGTAACACCTGGATGCTATACACTCCTGTTTTTAAGTAAGCATCTACTTAAGACAGGTTTGACCAGAACCTGTGCTGGTTGTAGACCTGCTTTTGTCAAAGGAATTATACGCAGTAGGTAGCATGGCTGCAGATGGACAGATTGTCTGTGGAAATGTTGCATTTATCGGTAAGATCCTTTCTCATGTGGGGAGCAGTAGGCCTTCCACACTGGGGTTTAACCCCCACTGCTTCCTTGAAAACAAAGCAACACTGGTAGGTCTGGTGTGGCTACACTGAAGATGGTAGTATTGTATTGAGAAGGATTTAGGTCTGGTGGCATTTTCTGTGGCAAGCTATCGATAAGGATTTGCAGCAGTGCAGACCACAGACCACCAAAGACTGAAAGGCAGAAAGTGGAATTGAGATGCAGGATTTAGGCATATGGGGTCCCGTAAAGCTGTTCTGAAGACTTGTGTAGCTTCTTATGCCTTCCAGGGATACAAGTTTTGCCAGAAGATCTTTTTTCTTGTGCAGGCCCAGAGTCACTTACGCTTGCTTCTGAGCATTCGAATATGTACTTTGTTCCTGACTCAACCTGTGAATAGTAGGTGAAGGTTTCTTTGCATCCGGGTTCTTGGAAATTTTCATGTTTAACATAGACTTTGTGTTGTATGGTTGGATTTGCTACAACATACGGTAATTTCGTTTGGCAGTCATCTCTGCACTCAAGTAAAAAGACATTTAAGTCAACTTCTGCTCAAGGAGAACTGGGGGCCTGGCTTGAAGTCTCTTAAAATAAATGGGAGCTGTTACACTGACTTATGTAAATTTTAGTTAGTAATTGCAAAAAAAAAAAACAAACCCCAAACAAACCCAAAGAAAATAAGCACAGCAACAAACTGCAACAATCTACATCCAGGGCAATCTGCTTCTATTAAAGTTTACAGCAAATTTGTTTGTTCTGCTGGATTATAGCATTGGGCTTGTGGTATTCTTACGTTCAAATTATCTTGACTATTATGATACTGTATGTTTTCCACTGAAATTACCTGAAGGTAACCTTTTTCGAACCAGTGGGACAATATCTTTTCTGTCTGATGATCTACAAATGCATGTTCTGGCAGGTCTTTTCAGAAGGTCCTTTGATAGGTTTTCCAGATAGGACTGGGGCAGGTCGATTTGCTTTTAAAGTATGTTATGTGCACAAAGATTATTGCGCAGAAGTACATAAATAACAATTAAAACCAATGTTCTGTTGGAGCAATGGTGCTGGTAGGTAGAGCAGCTGTGAAGGAATCCTTCCTACTGTTTTCCAAATATCTTAAGCAGCTGTTAATAAAACTTAGGGTTTTTTGTGTCTGTGGAGATGCAAATTCTGTTTCTTAGGATAATATTTTATTCATTTTGTAGTTCCATTGAGATCAACTCCATCTGTAACAAAAATGCTTCATTTGAGTTAATGGTATTTTTTTCCATACTTACCCACAGTAGTTATGAAAATGTAGACAGTTACTGTAGAAGAAATAATGTGGTGAAACATTTAGCTGATAGTGTTCCTAAACCTAATCAGTATATATGTTTTTTTTCCTTCCATGGTGCACCTGGTAAGTATAATTTTTGGTAATCCCATGGTGATTTTTCTAAGAAATAGCAATGATGTCATAGATCTAACTTTTCATTACACATGTATTCTAGTTCTAGCTTATGTTTTTCATTTAACCAATGTGACTTGGAAGTTCTGACATGCATGACAGCGTAGGAACTACTTGGACTTCATTAAGCTCTGCAGAAGGCAAAGTGCCTTTACTAAATACTAACAAGATTTGAAGACTGATAGCTTCATATGCCTTGGTGTAAAAGTGTATTTACAGTCAATGTGTTATTAAATCTTTCTTTATCGTAAACATTTTGGGGTTTGAAGCCTACTTGGGTAGAATACTGTTTTCTGGGGGAATCTCTTATGTGAGAAACTTGCAGTTTTAGTGATTATTGAGCACATTTCAGGAATGACGTATGTTTGAATTGCTGAGACTTTTGTAATGACTTCATTTAGTTGTGTTCCATTGTTAGCATGTGTATTTATTAAGTTGAAGGTCTCTGACCATGAAGACTGTGTGCAGGCCCTAATTTAAATGATTACTGGACTCAAATTGAGATAAAATATTCCTGTTCCAGAGTCACTTTGATCAATGAAATTAGTTTTGCGACTATTTTGGGCAGCATGTGTCAGGTAACGTATTTAGAGGTGCATCAAAATCTAAAGGATAGCTGACACCAAAACATTACTACTTTGTTACTATACTGAGAGGATTTAAAAAAAATATTCTAGCTCTAAATAAGTATTGTGATGGCTCGATTCTCCTCCTGAGTTGCGTGCCTTGGGTAATCCTAGCAAAATCGTCATTCTTTGGAAGTTTCAGTGACGTGGATACAACTTCTGAAGGGGCAATAAAAATTTCTATCTACAGTGGGAAGCTGGCTACTTAATTATATACCTTTCAAAGAAGTCTGGAATCAGAGTGCTCGTAGTTTATTATTTTATGGACACGAAGTCTGTCAGGCTGTGTTGAGCTGTGTTGTTCCCAGCATAATTTGGATTTAATTACCTGTATTGTATTATAGGTAGGTATAGCATGATTTTAATGTATTAGACCGTATTGATGATTTATTAGACCATATTGATGGATTGCTAATCTGCCTTCATTGTAAGCTACAGGAAGTTTGTATCTTATTTAGTTCTCTCACAGTTTGGAGGGAAAACACAGTAAAACAAAGTTGCTTAGAAGAAAACGCAGAGTGCATTTGTGGTTTGAGAGGCTGCTTCTGCTAGCACGGCTATATCCGTCTAGCTTTTGTTTATGCTGGTGTCTCTTTCTCTGCTTTGTGTGAGATGCGTTTCCTAGAAAGTGTGTGTGCTTACAAAACGCCGACTAATCAAAAGAACAACCAGTGATCCGAGAACTTTTGCCTGGAGTATTGATGGAGAGCACTCTGTGAATTTAAGAAATTCTGTGACACTGAATCCCACTGCCAAGTCAGTATGTTCTCGAGGAGCACGTGAGCTGTAGTAGCTGCATGAGACAGTTAGCGACACAGTGTTGGCAAGGAAAAGGTAGGAAGTAAATAGCATTAGGAAGCAAAACCCACTGCTCTGGAATCAGATGCTGGTGCTCAAGTAAAAGGGAAAGCCGTGGGGCAGAGCGGGGTGAAAGTGTCTGGAAGCTCAAGTGAAATTCAGAAAACGATTATGCGCAATCTGAGCACTGCTGGGAGGGGAGGCTTGTCACAGGGCTGCAAGAGGACATGAGGTGGCTGCAAGGATGTTCCTAGTGGATTCTGTGTTTTGACCTACTGTTGCTATTTGCACAGGAGAAAGCATCATGGTTTACTTCACATTAGATTATCTCTTAAGATGCTTGAAAAATTCAGCATAGGCAACTCTCCTCGCAGATGTAGATGAGCTCTGGTAAATTTCTTTTATAGGCTGTATTTTGTTTGGAAGAGCCATGCAAATTTTTCTGTTTAATTGTATGATAGTTTTCCTAAATATCTCATTAGAAGTTGGTTTTTGCTCAGCTAAAGTGACTGTTGATATCTTCAAGCCAGAGCTATCAGGAGAGAGCAATATGAATGAATTACTCTAAGATATCTTTTCTTCCAAATAAGATAATGTAGGAGCTTATTAAATTAATTTAACAAATATAATAGTTTAATAAAATCATTATATTCCATTGGAGTATGACACACCTCTAGGCTACCTCATATAAATACACTAAAAAAAAAATTCTGTGAGCGCCAGCCAGAAAAATAGATGTTGGAATTTTAAAAATGTATGAAAAAAGTCTGCAAAGCTTTTTGTGTTCTGTGGTAGATAGAGCCTGATCCCAGAGACTGCCTGGGAGCTGTGGAGCCCGTGGTGGGAATGCTGTGCCCAAGGTCTTTGGGTAACACCCCAGACTTGGTGCTGGGCTGAAGGCAGATTTGTGCAGGGAAATGCGTCTGGATGTATCCTGAAAGAAGTCTCATCTTCTAGTGTTATGTAAAATTGGTTGTACTTGTGTATGATTTGGAAATGCAAGTCTTGGTATGTATAGCTCATGCATTTCTTTCTTGGAGTGTTATGATTCACAGAGGCAGTTGCTCCCTAAAGCAATGCAGATTTTTGAGTATAAACACAGTTTCTGCAGTCTTTGAAATCAGTGGCAATTCTCCCACTGCCATCAGTGGAGGAAAGACTGGGTTGAACAGAAATACCCCATCACTAAACCCTGTTATTTTACTTTGAAATTTTCTTTTTCAGGCTCTTTACAGACTTGAAGTTGTTGATTTTGTTATACTGATCCTACTTTGAGCCAGGTGAGGTTTGTCTGGCAAAACCTGAAGGACATTACTACTGAAGAATGAATTTTAGGGGAATGTTTCCCAGTTGTGGTTGCTCTTATTAGAAACATTCAAGAGAGTAAGTTGTTATTAGAGCTGAGGTAAACAGGATGGAGATTACTTGAATCATAGCAAGTGCATTTGTTGATTATTTGCTTGGCAGTGCTGCTGCGGGCTCTGTGTGCTGAATGCATATTAATGATTCTGTTCATGTTCAGTACTTTTTTTTTTTTTGCCACATCTTTATGGATGAGAGGGAGAAACTTCGTGCACAGTGGCGAGATACACAAGTCTGATGGATGGGAGTAGTGCAGAGAAGTAATTCATTTCAATGGACTGATCCACCTCTTGCTGAGATTAAATCAGAGCCTGTTCATAGACCTCGGAACAGTCTCCTCGTACCTTTGGTCACCACGGAGGAGTTGTTCCTCAGCAATACCTCCTGATGGAAACGCCATCCCTGGAAGTTTTTAAGGCCAGGCTGGATGGAGCTCTGAGCAATGTGGTCTAGTGGGGGGTGTCCCTGCCCCTGGCAGGGGGGTTGGAACTAGGTGATCTTCAAGGTCCCCGCCAACCCTGACAATTCTATGATAATTCCGTGATGACTTTGAAGAAGGACTGTCCCTTTGCCCCAGGAGCTCGCCCTTCTGAGAACCTTAGGGTTAGTGTGTGGCTGGGATCTGGCTTCCACGTACCCGTTCTCGGCAGAGAGGAACGACGTGTTTCCTTCAGACCAGGTTTTAACTTCTCCCAAGATTCTTGCCTTGAATTAACTGAGCTATATCCTACTGCAAGTGCCTTTGGCATCGTTCTAAGAAATCCGAGGTTTTGAAAGGAACAGTGTGGGCACGGTGTTCCATTCACTGGGCCAGGAGAGGCAAGATTGTCTTTCTAACACAAAACAGTTGTGGCACTTCTTTTCTTTTTTGAGCATTTGTGCAGCAAAAGGCGTGACCCTGCTGAGATGAACCGCTAGCGTGGTGTAGATGTGGTATAATCCAGAACTTCTTGTTTCATTTGAAATGCCATTTCCTGTGTTTACCTATCTGTACACCTACTCAGGGATTGCAGAACGTCTCCAACTTGTGTTGTGGCATACTGCAGCCAGGAGCACATATTGCACAGTTCTTCAAATATCAGTGAAGGAAAATGCTGAAATGTTTGCGTGCTTGGATATCGGTATGTTCTAAGGAACAATATTTCAGTTGCTCAGTTTATTATCTTCCCATCCATCTACCTGTGCATCTATCACATATACTCTGCGTGCTAATAAAAATTCACCTTTTAGGCTAAGTTTTGCATTATTACACAATCTTGGCAGTGGGGAATGATCATGTTGTTTCCTTTTAGTGAGCTAAACTTGGTAGTTACTGCAAAATACAGCTTCTTTTCATAAGGAAGCAAAGACTATTTGATTTCAGAGAGAGGTGTATGAGAAGGCAAAGTCTGCACTGCCAAATAACTTGCCTATATTGCAAGTACTTTTGTTTTTAGTTATCTCATCTCTTTCGTCTACTGTAAATACAAGTTAAAATAGTTTATTCAAAAGCATTAAAAAAAACATTGTGTACAGACAAATTTTTTTTTTTTTAAAAAAACACAAGTGTCATCAGAAGTCAGCTAAAACTAATGCAGATAGTAGGTTGTCTGTATAATGAGTTGTTTTGGTTCTTATTTAAAGTGAGTTCCTGTGAATATAACGTTACAATGTCCCTCTGGGTTTACTGTGCTCCAAGAAAGTAATGAAAGGATGGATGTAAATATGAAGGTAAATGATATGAAAGACTAATATTGTAGAAAAGGTGTAAAGATGCTGTGTGTTTGAATTGAATAACCTAACATCAACAGTTACTTCTCAGTTTGGAGTCTTGCCTACTCATTAATCCGTGTGCTGGATTTTGCACTCTATTCCATGGTTTTGAAATACAGCGGGATTTGAATTTTTTTGCTTGTTAGATAATTTTTCAAGTATTTTGCCACTGCATGTTTGGGTTGCTGTATAAAAGATTTTACTGTGCCAAGAAAGTATTAGGGTACCTGTCACTCAGCTGTATTGGTTGTAGCAGTCCCACTGCAATTATAGCTTTAAATCCTTTCTAGAACAGGCTGAAGAAGTGAACTTCATGAGCATTTAAGATTCCAGGCATCAGGGGGGTATTAAGCATCCTTCTGGAAGGACCTGAGACGCCTGGACACATTACAGAGCTGTTAAATGAGCCTCTAGTGACGTCAGATGAGCCACTAAAAACCAAAGAAGGCCAAGATTTTCTCTTTCTGTGACAATTTAGTGATCAATAGCTGTAAAATAATCCTGGCAATGCACTAGGGAGAACTGCTGCTGTTCTCGAGTGGTTGTTTAACTTTTAAGATGGGCTGCGTGGTGTTTCCAGTGATAATATTCATTAATGCTTCCTTTGCTGTTGACTGCTCTAGTTTGCTGGGGTTTTCTGTTGGTTGTTTTTTCTTTTTCTGGGTAGTTTATATAATACAGGAGAAGTTTACCACTGTCTCTCCCAGCAGCTCACTTCCAGCCATGCCCAGCTGCTTAATTAATGGACTTGTTACAGTGATGGGTTTATATTTGCATTTACAGGTCTGTGTGAGTGCCTTCTTCCCTGAGGGACACTGCTGTACTTTGTTCTGGGAGGTGTGAAAAGCAAGAGGAAAAGTTAAACTGCCAAATAACTGCACCTAAAAATATTCCAAGAGTCAGAGGAGAAAAGCCTGGGAAATAATGCCCTTAAGATCACTTGAAAAGATGTTGTGTGATGGTGTGTTCGTAGGGGAAGGACCGTATGGCCAGAAGAGAAAGCAAAGCTTGTAAAGAATTAACTGCCTGGACTTTTCCCATGGAATCCTATATAAATATTCTGCTGGAGAAGATGCTGCTTGTATTAATTACTGTAGTATATGCTTGGAGTTAAAACTTGGCGAGATAAAGGATGGAGTTGGGGTATCTATTAATATAGTCTACAAAGTTGTGATGGACCTACAGGATCCTTCCCTTGTATTGGGGCACAGGGAAGGGGGAAATGTGTCAAGAATCCCGTTTGAATTTCTGAATAACATTTCTCCTGTAAAATTTTTTTTTTTTTCTGTAATGAGGAGTAATTTGTGTGTGAAAGCTTCATCCTGTTTAGCCATACTTTGTCCGTACCATGAAGCCAATGTCTGGTGTTAAATTTAAGCCCATCGTTGGACGTGTCTGCCAGCCAGGGCGAATAGGCTGGATGCGTAGAGCAGGGGAACAGTGGAGAAGGCTTGTAGTGTGACTTAAAAAGTATTGACTAAGTATTTCTAACTTTTGCTGGAGTCTGCAAGCCATTTTTAATTAGTTGCTTTACCTCACGTTATGGTCAAATAACTTCTGCTCTTTACTTTTTTTTTTGTTTAGTCTTATCTTGCCACTTAAAAATAGATCATCTCGTTTTATTGCAAAGCAAGTGATCATCAGTGAATGGTGAAGAGCATTAATTATGCTGTCGAGTTAAAAACCATAAGTCTGCAATCTCTTGTCTGCATATTAATCTCTTCTGCCCTGTGTGTTGGTTTGAACCTGTTGAGAATGCGCTCTCTGTTTTTCAGATGTTGGTCAAGCCACAGTGGTGTTGATCAGCGTGTGAATTTTGATCCAGACAAACAGATTTTTTTCGATGTAGGTCAGAAGACAAATTGACTGAAGATGTAAAAACAACACAAAGAAGCGTTGTTGACAGACTTGTAGAGTATTAGTGTGTTTTGGGTTGTTTTTTTTTAAACGACTTTTTCTAAAACATGTTATATTTGACAACAGGATGGAGCTGTATTACTTGTTCTGTAGTAGGCTCTACCAGTGTCCCTGGACTTCAGATTATGGAATGATAGTTTCTGCATGAGAACTAGCTTTAGATAATGTAGAAGTTCCTGTGGGGTTTTTTTGTTTTTTTTTTTTTTTTACTCCCATAGTACTGTTTAAAGCTGTATTGGTTTTGTTGCCATTATAATATAGTGGCAAGTCTTAAGATTCAAGCGTGTGACAATTGGAGAGATGAAAACTCTGTGCTTTCTCTCTTTGGGCAGGAATACAAAGTATTGGACAGAGATAAATGCACAGAAAGCATTTTTATCAAGATTGATAGTAAGAGAAAACTGAGCAGACACTCTCTAATTTTAACATTTAGGACACTATGCACCACAATACAAGTTCAGATTTTTTATAAGCTTCTTCCCAAAAAACACAGTATGGCTACAGCCATGATTAAAAATAGAAGGTTGGAGAAATAACTGAGAAGGCACAGCAAAGAGACTCTTTTATTGAATGAGAAGGGAGTCTTTGTGATGAAGGAGCATCGCTCTCCAGATGGATGAGGCTCTTAAACCACTCTGTTATAACAGAAATGATTTTTTTTTTTCTTACTTTTCCTTTTCCAGCTTTGGGGGGGAAACCCCTGCTCCCTTCAGAAGAGCTTCTGCTGAAATTGCTGTTAACACTTCTCTCATAAGCAATAGGATGAGAGGGAATGGGCTCAAGTTGCGCCAGGGGAGGTTTAGATTGGATTTTAGGAAAAGTTTCTTTGCTGGAAAAGTGGTGAGGCATTGGAACAGGCTGCTCGGGGATATGGTGGAGTCACCATCCCTGGAGGCATTCAAAAAACCTGTAGGCTTGGATGGTGCTTGGGGGTATGGTTTAGTGGCCATGGTGGTGTCAGGTTGATGGTTTGACCTGATGATCTTAGAGGTCTTTTCCACCCTTAATGATTCTATAAAACATGAAATACATTGTTTGTATGATGAGTTAGTTACTCTTACAGCAACAACTGGATTTAAGTCTTGGTATGTTTGTATTTTATGCAAATGATTCTTCCTTTTTGCATATAAGGATGGAGGTGTTATACCTCCCAACTAACATGAAGAGCTAACAAGTCTCTTGCATGCTGATTCTGGTTGATACTCCGTGTTCATGTTTTGCTGGATTGTGTCCTGAAGCTATTTAGGTTTCTTACTTTTCCAGACTGACAGAATTCCTTTAGCACCAGAATTTTCCAGTGAAATAATGACACTGTCTCAGCTTCGTGGCATAATTCTCTACCGTTTTACTGAAGTTTGAGGGTTTTTTGGTTGTTGGACTTTGGGATTTTTTTTGTTTGCTTGTTGGGGTTCTTTTGTTGGTTTTGTGGTTTGTTTGGTTGGTTTGTTTTGTTTTTCAAGGCTGAAGCAATTTCACCTTGGGATGTGGTTGGGTGGATATGCATTTTCTTGCCAGGCTGGATGCCTTCCCTTTGGACTTCCCTTCCCCTCCTGGAGCTGTGATACACAGTGTGGCAGCACGACAATCCAGGCAGGTCATAAATAATTCTTGACTGAGACCTTACTAGAAACTTCATTTCTTGGCTTTTTGGGAATCCTGCACTTGGAGAACCAATTCTCTTCCCATGTTTTAATTCTATTTCTCAACTCCTAGCTACTTATTTTGTTGCTTTGAAAGGCAGTGCCCCCACCCTTTTGCTTTTTTTTTCCGCTGGAAGGATTATGATGCCGATGTAAAATCCCCTTCTCTGTGAGGAAGAGGGCTTCTGTAGATGTGCTGAAAACCACCCAGGGAAAGGATGAAACTGAAGGGAAAAGACATTTTGCGGACACACTCTTGATTGCCAGCTCCCAAATTTGAGACCTCCTGCTGCAGTTTTGGGAATTGAAACTGCCCATCGTTTCTTTTTATTTTTTTTCTTGCTCTGCCCTGTAGAGATGAAATCTTTGATTTAGTTGTCTTGTGACATTCCCTTTGGAATTTGCTATCACTGTTAGATGCTCCATTATTTTGGAAAGAAGCTTCCAAATTGTGTCATGTTTTTGGTAGCTCCCATAATTTATAATTTCTGTCCATCAAGAAAAATACTGAGCTGAAAAGATTTCCAGATATAAATAATCTATACTTAAATGGATGTGGGAAATAACTGAAGGGTACAGGTAGTGTTACGCTAATCAGTTACATAAAACAATAGCAAGAACTGCAATGCTTGAACAACGGGTTATTGAAATAATGTTCTTGACAAATGATAAAAAAAAAATCTCAACCTGTGGTTTTTAGGAAGGGAAATGAACTCTCCCAAGAGGTTTACTTTGGATATCAACTGGAAAAGATTTAGTGATTATCATTTCTGCAGCCAAGCAAAAATACCATTCCTTAGAGGCTACTGTTAGCAAAAGTCACCAAGTTGTTATTCTACCTAAAAATCTGTGTGATTCTATTTTTATTTTTCAAATATGTCTTGTTTTAAAAGGTTACAACCATGGGAATGGAAATCTGCCATCTATGAAATAGCTGCATTTGCAAAGTACTTTGACATACATGTTTCTACAGAAAAGGTAGACTACTTTCTTAAACCTCTTGAAATTTCCAGGATGGTGAAACCTCCTCCTCCTGCAAAAGAAACCTCTGAGAGAAATATTCCTGGTTCTGGACACCAAACTGCTGCTATTCTGGATATTCCGTGTTATGTATTGGATATAAATTTTTAGGTTGTCAGCGTATATAGAATCTGAATTCATAGCTCACTTTATTCTTCAAAGTTTTTTTGTTTTTAATGAGAGGGTTAGGTCTACTGAAAAAACCTCTTTTTTTAGTGGGTTATCACATTTAAATAAAATTTCATCTATATATGCAGTAGACCAGCATGCAGAGATTTTAAGCCCATGTGCATTTGCAACATGTGTATGTTTGGGTTTTTTTTTTTCTCTCCATAAATCAAAACCCAGGTCTGGAGGTTATAGTTGAGTTGTATTGTATAGTATTGTATTATATATATGTATAGTATTAGTGAGAGTTGAAAGATCTGCGGTTGAGCCTGGTTTAATTTTTTCCTGATGCTCTCTCTCCTGAGTATTTTTACTTGTACAATCTCTTGTTTTTTATTTTTTTTTTAAAAAAAAGTGAAGAAATATCAGCTGAAACAATCCCCTCCCAAGTCTACTCCAGTAATCACACAATGTTAGGGATTGGAAGGGACCTTGAAAGATCATCAAGTCCAATCCCCCTGACAGAGCAGGAATGCCTAGATAATGCCACACAGGAACGTGTCCAGGTGGGTCTTGAATGTCTCCAGAGAAGGAGACTCCACAACCTCCCTGGGCAGCCTGTGCCAGTGCTCCGTCACCCTCACTGAGAAGAAGTTTCTTCTCGAGTTTAAGCGGAACCTCTTATGTTTCAGTTTCAGCCCATTACCCCTTGTCCTATCAGTGGTTGTCACCGAGAAGAGCCTGGCTCCATCCTCGTGACACTCACCCTTGATATATTTGTAAACATTAATGAGGTCACCCCTCAACCTCCTCTTCTCCAAACTAAAGAGCCCCAGCTCCTTCAGTCTTTTCTCATAAGGGAGATGCTCCACTCCCTTAATCATCCTAGTTGCCCTGTGCTGGACTCTCTCCAGCAGTTCCCTGTCTTTCTTGAACTGAGGGGCCCAGAACTGGACACAGTATTCCAGATGGGGTCTCACCAGGGCAGAGTAGAGGGGAAGGAGAACCTCTCTCGACCTACTAACCACCCCCCTTCTAATACACCCCAGGATGCCATTGGCCTTCCTGGCCACAAGGGCACAGTGCTGGCTCATGGTCATCCTGCTGTCCACCAAGACTCCCAGGTTCCTTTCCCCTACACTGCTCTCTAATAAGTCATTCCCCAGCTTACACTGGAACCTGGGGTTGTTCCTACCCAGATGCAAGACTCTACACTTACCCTTGTTATATTTCATTAAATTTTTCCCCGCCCAACACTCCAGCCTGTCCAGGTCTCGCTGGATGGCAGCACAGCCTTCTGGTGTGTCAGCCACTCCTCCCAGCTTGATGTCATCAGCAAACTTGCTGATAGTACTCTAGTCCCTCATTCAAGTCATTGATGAATATATTGAATAATACTGGTCCCAGTACCGACCCTTGAGGGATTCCACTGGATACAGGTCTCCAACCAGACTCCGCCCCATTGACCACGACTCTTTGGCTTCTTCCCCTTAGCCAGTTCACAGTCCGCCTCACTACCCGAGAGTCTAGACCACACTTCCTCAGTTTAGCAGCAAGGATGCTGTGGGAGACTGTGTCAAATGCTTTACTGAAGTCAAGGTAGACCACATCCACCGCTCTGCCATCATCTATCCACCTTGTTATATCCTCATAAAAGGCTATGAGGTTAGTCAAGCACGACTTCCCCTTGGTGAAGCCATGTTGACTGTCTCTAATGACCCTCTTATCCTTGATCTGCCTTGAGATGGCACCAAGGATAAGTGGTTCCATCACTTTCCCAGGGATGGAGGTGAGGCTGACCGGTCTATAGTTACCCGGGTCCTCCTTCTTGCCCTTTTTGAAGACTGGAGTGACATTTGCTTCCCTCCAGTCCTCAGGCACCTCTCCCGTCTCCCAAGACTTGGCAAAGATGATGGAGAGTGGTCTAGCAATGACATCAGCCAGCTCCCTCAGCACCCGTGGATGCATCCCGTCTGGACCCATGGATTTATGGGTGTCCAGATTGCTTAATTGGTCCCTAACCCAGTCCTCATCGACTAAAGCAAACTCCTCCACTGCCCTGACTTCCTCTGGGGCCTCAGGGGAACGGGGCTCCTCAGGACAGCCTCCGGCAGAGTAGACAGAGGCAAAGAAGGCATTCAGTAACTCTGCCTTCTCTGTATCTTCTGTCACCAAGGCACCCACCTCATTCATCAGTGGGCCTACATTGCCTCTGGTGTTAGTTTTATCTGCCACGTATTTGAAAAAGCTCTTCCTGTTGTCCTTGACCCCTCTCGCCAGGTTCAATTCTAGGGAGGCCTTTGCTTTCCTAGTTGCCTCCCTACATCCTCAGACAACAGCCTTATACTCTTCCCAAGTGGCCAGCCCCGCCTTCCAAGATCTGTAAATTCTCCTCTTGCACTTGAGCTTACCCAGCAGATCCCTGTTTAGCCACACAGGTCTAATGACATATGACTAGTAAAAATACAAGTAAATGTCTCGGGTTTTTTTTTGTTAGTGTGTGTTTGGGTTTTTTTGCCTAGAAGCAGCAAGTGATGTAGATACGAGCTTAGAGAGTGTGGAAACATTTTAACTGCTACTGTAGTTGGAGTGGCAGAGCCATAAATGTGGGAATTCCAGGGAGCCCCGTGTGGGGTTCCTGGTGGATGCTCAGCCCTGCTGAATGTGTGGGGATGTGGCTGGGGGCGGGGGGTGAGGGTGTGTGAGGAGCAACTGGAGGCTCTGGGGCCAGGGACGTGCTGTCCGAAGTGATGGGGGATGCGGAGGCCGAGGTTGTTGCCGTGGAGATACGGCGCAAGGCACGTAGGACCCTCAGTTGTCTTCATTCCTAGAGCTTTTTGTTCTGCACAGTGACTTCAGTGATTTCCCCCTCTAACTTTCAGAGGATGTTTATTCAAAAGTGTAATTTCTTATCTTTCTGGCGCTGATTTATTTTGCAGAGGCTTGAAATGACCATCCCCATTTGCCTTGATTTTTCTTCTGCCTGCAGAGTTGCTCTCTCTGGCCTCACTAAGAAGTTTATCTTCTGATGTGTCCTTTTGCTCAACGTCCCTCCAGATGCTTTGTTTTACGGTATCTGTTCTCTGATTATCCAAGCCTTGTAACAGCTGAATCCGTAAATATTTTTATTGCGTCTTTGAGCAACATAGTACTGCGCAACAATTGATGACAGTTTTCCTGATTCCAGATAAATTGTACAGTGTGTGATGGTTTAGAACAAACACGCTTCCTTGGCTTAGATTACTGGCAATTCCTTTCCTGCCCTGTAGAAACCATTGGGGCAAATTAAGCTTAGATGCAATTAATAGTTCTGTTGCACGGTTACACTTTGGGTAAGACGCATTTTAGCTGATTTCATATTGATGTATTTTAAAAATCCAATTAACTGAAAGTGAAAAGAAAATGTTTTCTTTCTTTGTTTGGTAAATATCAGTGGAAACTGATAGCTTCCTTTTTAGCTCTGTTTTAGAGGGGTTGAAGGGGCCAGCTTTGCTTATGCTGGGTGGGATCTTCCTCTAAATGCTGTTTAAGTGATTCTTCCAAGGCCTAAAGAGGTCTCCGAGTTGATGGATGAATTATTTCCTCTTCCTGTCTTAATTTTGTCAATTTTGTTGTGAAGGTAGGAAGTAGAGATCACTATGGGCTGGGTTACAAATTAAATCCTTCAGGCTTTTAATGGATGTTGCTTGTATTCAAGTACTCTTGTTTAGCAATGCCTTGGGTTTAGGCTGCTAATCCAAGAAACATGTTTAAACGATTAACTGGGCCTTACGAAAGTGCTTTAACAAAACATTTATGTACTTTGATTGAGTTTGGGTTTAAAGGATGAGTTTTTCTGGCCTTAATAAAAGGCAACTGCTACCCTGCTGAAACAATCTTGGGGTAGCTAGCTGCAGAACCAACTGCTGGATCAGCTCGTAATACGCTTTTGATTGACTCTTTAATGTTGTCGTTACTGTCTCGATAATAACAATGCTACTGGTTTTTGAAATGTGTGGAAAAAAGATAGTAGAAGGTAGCAAAGACCTCCCTGCACTGGTCGCAGGCCCTTCTGTAGTAGCAGTGTCTAGCCTTGGAACGAAGGCTAAGCCCGGGGTATTAAATTGTGTTGCTATTATGTAAGCTTCTGTAAATGTAAGTTTAAATGATAAATTTGGACTAGATAAACATTTTTGGGGAGGCAACTGTTTTATAAAAAGAAGGTGCTACGTTTTTCCCAAGTGATACTTCTTTGATGAAAAATGTTGGTACCACATTCCAGGTCTGGAATTTGTCACAGCTGTGCACTGGGGATATGTTATGAAGAAAATGCTGTTGCTGAGACACAGAGGTGTTAGTCTGTAAATACAAAAATAGCTCAAATATTTTTATTGCTACCCGAGCAGTTCGTGTAATGTAAACAGAAGCTTAGTGTGCTCTGCTACAGAGTAATACAATATGGACTCGAGTGCTTTGAGAAATGAGAGGCTTATCTCTTGGATTATTCATTCTAATCACGGCAATGGACTTTTAAAGCACTGCTTCTGTATGTGTGGGTCCGTTCTCTGCCCTCAATGTCAGCCAGACAACCTCCTCCTGAATCTGGGATGTAAATCACTACCGCAGTAGACTGAGCCAGATACTGCCTTCTTTATCCACTGCAGGCTTGTGGATGGGGCTTCGTAGATACTAATGGAGATTGTTTTTAAAATAAGGGACAGGGCATTGAAACAGTCTGCCCACATGGACCTTTAGGTTGCTTACATCTTGACTCTCTCTGGGTGGTTTTACTGATCAGTTATTGAATTAAAAACATTTCGTAAGCCTGTGGCTCTAGTGTCATGATGGTTCGTGTTAAAAGGAGAGTCTTGTCTGTGCCCCAGTGAATGTTTCTTTTCAGAAATGGGAAGTAGCAGAGGTAGGATAACTTCCTTTCCATTTGTGCTAGTGGAAATGATAATTTTATAAAGCAAGCATAAACGTTTATATTGTAATCCAAATGCATTATTATGGTTGGACTTTATAATCAGAAAGTTTTTTTTTTTCCAACCTAAATGATTCTCTGATTCTAGTTAGACCTAATTTTGTGAAAGTCATTTTGAATTGGCAGTTTTCTTAATAGGTCAAAAAAAGTGACAAATATATACAGAAAATGCCATGTTTGCATGCAATCTTATAATCTTTAGCTTGTATGTATTTGGCAAGAAGCCTGTTGTTCTAGAGCTAAGTATATTATATGCTCCAGTGAAAACTGAGTTGAATTGGTTAATACTGTCAAGAAAAACCACAGGACTTTGTGTGGATTTAGCGATGTATAGCACACATTCAGTGGTGAAGCTCTTCTGTGTTTGTGATGACTGTGAGGTCTGCAATAGGTAAAGAAAGGGTGTGAGACTGATCTGCAAGCATTCGTTTTAAACCCAATGTATTTAGATCTAAACCAAGCAGCTGCATTTGTTTAGCCCTTATCTGATATCAGTGCAAAGGGTTTAAGAGAAAATAGAAATGTGAAATGTTGTATGGCCTAAAAGTGTCTCTGACCCCACCCGGGTGAGGACTTGGCTTGGAGCCTCCGAACTGTGAGCCCCTGTGTAGCGCATGATCTTGTTTGTGATTCTTCACACATTCAAATTCAAAAGGCTCAGTACAAGACCCAGTGATCGAATGTGAAGAACACAAGCTTGATCAGCTCTGCAGGAACTACTGGCACTCTGGACGCACAGACTGCAAAAGTACCTTTGGCCCGGGGTGTGTTATCCTTAAACTTTTAAGGCGGCCTTGCAACAGGCAAGAGATATAAGTAACCTTTTTCTTTACAAATAAAAAGAAATAGAATGACTGGTTCAGTCTTAGCTGTTTTCCACTGAGCCTTAGTGGTCTGCAGTGTGGAATAAGCTTGGTAAGGAAATCCAGCCTTACAAAAAGTTACTTAGCTCTTCTTTATCCGTTTCACTGCACACTCTGGAGCCTGCGGACAACTTTTAAGCTCACAACTTAGTATTGCTTTTGAAAGATTCAGGATCATTTGTGGTAAAGGACTGTAACTTCTGTGGCTCTGTGGGCAGTAGGTTGATTTTTGTGAAGGGCTCGCATAGCTTGTAGGAAAAAGCAACCGGTTAGAATGCGAATTAAAGCAAAATCCATTTGAGCACTGAATTACTTGACTCATCTCTGTGCCAATTGACATTATATGTCTTTGTCCAGTTTTCCTACAAACAGGATAAAAAGTGTCAAGTATTACAAGAGGAGCAAACGGTTTGGCAGCTCATCAGAAAATGGAGTACTAGGCAGATGGTGCTGTTTTCAGAGTAGAAATTTTTTTTTTCCCCCGATCTCAAATGAGGGGGTTCGTCACATTCAGAAGTTGTACCTGGGCACATGCTTCAGCTGTGATGTGACCTGCAGCGTTGCTGGGGTCACAGACTATCAGAGATTTCAAAACCTGAGCAGTAAACAGCTACAGCAGCTGCACTGCTGATAGGGATGTTGCAAATACTTACAGAAAATCATTTTCATCAATGTTAATGCTTAAAGTAACAGAATAATGGTTGTCTAGAGTTTAGTAGTAGCTGCTGGCAAATGGGATCTCTAGATTTCCCACTATTTGTGGACCTTGTGAAAACAAGCTGGTTTGTATGTGAGGCTCCTGATTGACTAGAAAACTTCTTGCAGTGCTAGTAGGGAAGATCTGTTAGGAACTGCCAGGAGCTCTCAGGAGACCTCAAGGTTTTATGCGTGTTGTAAAGCTAAGCAGGCATGCCCATAAAACTCCTAATAATGGAACACCCAGTTAATCCTAATAGTTCTGTTCCTTGGGCTGTGCTCCAGCTTTATCCGTCGCGGGGTGGAGGGGAAGCAAATCACCCTTGTCTCTTGATGGACAGGGAAGAGAATATGCTGTATTGTACCCCAAGGTGAAAAACGGTGGCTTTGCTGTTACCCTCCAGCTTGGTCTGGAAAGGAGAAAAGTCAGTGGAGCTGAAGGCTGCTCAGGAAGAGCCCTGTCTGAATTTGAGGACAATCTTAGGCTTTGTTCTTGCAGTTTCTGCATCACCCACTGCTCTTTTTGCTGGACTTTACCACTCGAGAGGTGAGCCTGCAGCTCTGCAAATTGAAGTGGGTGTTCTGCATGCACAGTTTCTACCACAACACATACATGATCTGGAATAAGACCTGAAGGAGTGACTATAATATTGATAATAAGCAATAATTCCATCCGTTTGGATGGGTGCAAAGAGATTGTGTGGTTTAACAACATCAATACGAGCAATTTAACAGTTTTTGTGGTTAGAACAGCTTTAAGTCTGCATTCCGTTATTTAATATTTATTTGCCATTTTTATCACATTGGCAGAGCAAAGTGACAATTAAAATTAGAGTTGACACAGTGAATTCTGCTCTATGACAAGCTTGCAAAATTTTACTCTCCCACTCAGCTAGAGTATGGCTTTTGATGGGTGTGTAATGTAGCATTAGGAAATTTCCCCCCCCCCCCCCCCCTTTTACTATCACTGTAGGGGTGTGTTCTGAACTTGGCCCAGTAAGTTTTTCTACCTTCTACCAAATGTTACTTTACCATTAGTTAGAATTGTTACTGGAGAACCAGCTTTTTTTTCTTTTTATTTATGGAAACTAATTACAGGAGTCATGGTCCCTTTTGTTTAGTGTTACTAATTTCCTAGTGGCAAGGCTGTATTTCCCTTGTCTGATTTCAGAGATGCTTTTTGCTATCATGGGCGCAGCAACCGGTTCAGTTACAGCCTCGGAGGGTGCTTTGCTTTCTCTCTGGGTCACCCCCGGCAGGGGATGGGCAGCAGGGAGCTTTTACAGATGCTTTTGTTCTTTCTGGGGCGATGGGAGATGATTTTTAGCTGGCTTTTACAACATGGAGCCCTTCTTAGAGTTCTGCATGTTGCAACGAAGACCGTCTCCAGAAAAGCATTTTCATTCTGTTGCATTTATAGGAGATGCCACAAGTTAAAACTAACGGGAGTGGTGGAATGTGCTTATTCCAACACAACACTGGACTTCAATGAGGAGTTGTGAGGATATTATAATAGACTGCAACTGTGATTAAGAGCCCAGAGGAACCTCTCTGATAACACTGTCAGCAGTCTGCTGCTGTTGCTGGATGAAAGCTCGGTGCAGACTGCGCAGTGAAGGAAAAGCGGCAGAGAGATTGCTTCTCATTTGTCATTAGATCCAACCAGCCAAAAAAAAAAAAACCCAACCCTTTACCATTTTATTTCAGATCTGGAAGCAAATGTAGCTGCAACAGATTTCATATGAGGGCCCTTGCCTCTTACATGTGTATGTGCAAACTGTCTTGTTGAACAGCACGGCAAGAGTTTGGGACTCAAAATTTATAGTACCAGTTAAATACATTTTAGGAAGCTGACACTTGAAATGGAAATAGAGGAAAATGAACATACTGAACCACCTACTTATTGCTTACTCATTCTGTTTCTTGACACACTCAGCTTCTGCTGGGTTTGCTACAGCACAAGATGAGAAGAGCTGATTCCTCTGTCTTGTCCCTTGTGTTGCTGTTCATGCTTGGCGAGAATATTGTGTCACGTTGGCAATCTTGGAAGACTGCAGGGAAGAACAGACATCAGAGATGGACTCTTTGCTTTGTGTTTTCTGGTTGTGGGTAGGTATCAGCTGTGTAAACTGAGCTAATCAAGAGTTCTTTGGAACTTGAAAGAAATTTATTGCGCATATAGTCAAGAGAAACAGATTCCAGACAGGAAAGACTAAATGCTCCAGGGCTCCCTTCTTATGAGCTTTTCTACAAGTAGCTGGCTCCTCTGTCCACTCCTATGGGAAAAGACAACTTGCAAGAACAGCAGCATATAATTTTCACATTTAAACTGAGCTGAGGTGAGCTTAACTGATACATGACTAACCATCCAATAGTACGTTATAAACAATGCTTTCAAATGCACGTTGGGTAAGGTCGTGAAGTCAGGCACTCAAAGTGTAAGTCCTTGCGTCTAATTATGTCTTTTAAACAGTCTTCAAAGGTTGGCAAGGCAGCTTTTTTTTGTTTTGTTTTTTCCTTGCTTTGCTCTTGCAGCTGCTGAATGATTTTGATACTTGTCACTTTTTTTCTTTAAAGGCAGACACCTGATGTGGAAAATTTCGGCTCAGAGTTGCAGGCTGGCAAGTGTATAAGCAACTGGAAAAGGCAAGCCTGTGTTATTGAGTAAAATTAGCAATAGATGGTTTTGTTGGCTTGGCCTTCAACGTGCATGACTTCTGAACATACAGTTCAAAGAGAGCTAAAAACATTTCCTCAATGCTCTATATTTAGTCAGCATTTACCTAACAGCTGTCTAATCTGCTGAAAAAATCTTGATGACAGTCTCAAGAAAGTCAAGTCAGCATCCGTTATTCTCCTTGAGTTTGGTCATAGCCTGTGTAGGTCAGGCTGATACCCTTGGATTCTCACTTTCATGAGTAACATATTTCCTCTAATATTATATGAAAAGGAGATGAAAAGCATCTAAACTCAACTGGAAGAAGCCCCTTCATCATCTCAGCATTAGGAGATTATTTGGGGCTCTATTCAATCCTGTTTTCCCTGAAAAACTCAAAACAACCTGTCAAGTTTGTAACATTGTCTTCATCTTCCAGATCTTTTCTGGGAACCACCAGCTTTGGTTTCCTGGGTCAGATGAATGTGTGGGCCCTTGGACACAGCTTCACGGAGATAATCAGGGTCGCTCTGGCAGTGTGGTGAGAATCAGGGTAAGACATAGGTACTGCTCAGCTCTTTGAAAACAGAGCATGTCACCCTGTCAATGAAGCTGTAACGATAGTGCTGTTCCTTTGTAATGCTTTTGGGGCAAAAAGAAGACTTTTTTAATACAGTAGCTTGTCACCACCTGCTCAGCATACCCCAAAGGCAGTGGGTTTTCACAAGCATGTATATTGTTTGGGTGAAGTAGAGGTATTGTAAAGTTATAACAGAATTTTTAGAATCTAGCAAAGGTAACTAGCGCAGAGGCAATACATCTTTTTAGCACTAACACCTTTTTAGACATTTAAGCAATCGGATGAAAAAATAAGGGGAGAATGCATTCGCTTTTTCACCTTCTCAAACCCCTAATGGTTTGCTTAAAGAGGAGCCCCACAGCTGGTCAGTATTTCTTCACACAGGCGTTGTACTTGGTTTGTTCCACTTTGGGGACATGATTAACAGCTTCCCCTGGGTGTGTCTGTCTTAGTGTTTCAGCTCAGAGCGAGCGTGCTCTTGAACTGAGCCCACCTGATATTTTTCCTGTTGCTGAGCTGTGGGTCTCGCTGCAGAGCAGTTTGGGGGAGCACAGCTGGATTCTGAGGAAGGCGGGAGGGTGCAAGGATGCTCCGCTCCCGAGTGCAAAACACCAGCTGTTTCGCCTTGCCAACCTCTTCCAGTTGGGCTGTGCTGCTTTGCTGAGGTCCGGGGAGCTCGTGTCAACATGTTGAAAGGGGTTTTAGAGATGGGCAGAACTGAGAGACTGGCCTAGTATAATGCATAAAGCAAAATCTTCAAGCGTTGCTCGTGGCGGTGTTTTGTTCTTGCGTGCATAGTTATTTGCAAGAAGCTATTTTTATTTTTCAGCGTAGATACTTTGTAATTAAAAAAAAAAACAAACCTAAAATTGCACTTTACTAGTAGTAAGAATCTGAGGAAATTTTTTCTAGGGTGCTGCTGTACAGCTCATTTTTCCAACTTAGTCATCTGAGCGTAATGCTGCTATTTCTTCTTCAATTATGTAGAAGTTTTATTAAGAAGCCTGAGTTATGCAAAGTTCTGTTTTTAAAATGGTGTTTATTAATAGATTTGCTTGCTCTCTTTTGGCTTAATGCATCTAATTAGGCTGTTATTATGCTGCTGGCATTGAAGACAAAATGATCCTGGAGTGCAGTAGTACTTGAGAAGATCTTAGACAGGCCATGCATATGAAGTTAAGGTATCGTGGGGATTTGCAGCATGTGGCTGTTGTGTGGTGTGTCTTGAAAACAAGCAACATGAGCAAAGCCAAGGTACTGAGAGCTCTACTCCCTGCTTAAGGTCAGGAAGGAAAAGATAAATTGACCTTTCCTGGTTTGGGACTTGATCCCTGGGTCATGGACAGTCACCAAGATCTGAATTTGAGCAATTGGGTGAGTTTAGATTGAATGTGAGCACTTGCACATCAAAAGCATAATCTGGTTTTCTGGCCTCACTGCAGCAGCTCTGCACTGCCATCACCTCCTCTGATGAGGGAGAGTAGGATTTTGTGTGGTCACTTGTGCCAACATTGGGCTGCCTTGCTAAAACGAGAAAAAAAAAAATTTCACTCTTCTGCTCTTCTTTTTAAAACCTGGTTGTACTCCCATTTCCCTCCCATGCCTTCAGACTGTTTCTTGGGTATCGATGAGCCAACTGCTGAGGAGATTGATGTGGCAGTTCAGTAGCCTGTTTTGTGGTGTTTAAGGAATAAATTTTCAGTGTCAGGGAACTAACTCCTGCATGTACCTTGAGTCCATCTGCCAAAGAAAAAAAGAAGTGGATGGTGAAGTGAGCAAAAGTTTCTAAAAATCTAAATGAAGGGAACTTGATTTGTGTGTGAAGGAGGAGGAAGCTAACTGCCTTGGTGCAGTTTTCACATGGTCTATTGTGTACTTCTGTTTATTGTGCAATGTTTGGAAATCCCAGTAGAATTTAAATAAAAATTTGTTATAGTGAGCTAAGCACTAATGTGGCATAAAGCCTGTGTTTTGGTAACATTCATTCTGCTGACTTGCTTGCGTTGTATACAGAAGAAGACTATGTAGTCAAGTCTTTACTGAGTGTCCTTGATGGAAAAAAGAGCTTTCAGGACACGTATTTACTTTTATTTTTCTTGGCCTGTTTTACTACTTTCTTATCCTTCAAAAGTGCTGGGATGGAAGCAGGTTGGTGTATAGTAATGTATTGCCAGGGGTTTCTTTCCTCATGCTAGATAGGAAAAAAAACAAAACAAAATACCTCAGCTAAAGCAAAGAAGTTATTTTCTGATTTTTGTGGGGTTTCTTGCAATCACTTTATCTCATTTGAAAATTTATTTTTTCTGCCTGCAAGCTGTGTGAAAAATCCATGTACAGCAAAGGAAATGGATTGATTAATGCTCCCCAGGGGAGTAGTTCTGGCTACGAACAAGCTGTTGTCAAATGCAGAATGTAAACAAACTGAAAATTTAAGATTTCCACCTGCCTAATCGTTCTTTAATGGTAATATAGGAAGAAAACCTGTGATAATAGCAAGCAGAGCTTTCCCAGAAGAGGCAGGAGTTTAAAGCTGATACAGCAGCATCCTGTCTCTTTTCTTCTTATTCCTCCAGACCCCACCTTGGATATTATAAGGTCATAGAATCATAGTTTGGTTGGAAGAGACCTTCAAGACAGAGTCAAACCTTTGTCTTAGCCCTGTCAACACCACTAAACCGTGTCCCCTAGCACAACATCCACCCGTCTCTTAAACTCCTTGGGGGAGGAGTCAAGAAATTCTTCCTAATATCCTACCTGAACCCTCCCTGGTGCAACTTAAGGCCATTTCCCCTTGTCCTATTGCTCTCCCCTAGGGAGAACAGACCAACTCCTGCCTCTCTACAGCCTCCCTTCAGTTAGTTGTAGAGAGCGATGAGGTCTCCCCTCAGTCTCCTCTGGGCTAAACAGCCCCAGATCCCTCAGCCTTTCCTCATCCGACTTGTGTCCTAAGCCCTTTACCAGCTTGGCAGCCACCTCTGTACCCTCTCCAGCACCTCCATGTCCCTCTTGTAGTGAGGGGCTGAAAACTGGACACAGCACTCGAGGTGTGGCCTCACCAAAGCCAAGTACAGGGGCATGATCACCTCCTTGCTCCTGCTGATACCATTCCCGATCCAGGCCAGGATGCCCTTGGCCTTCTTGTCCCCCTGGGCACCCTGCTGGCTAATGTTCATCCACTGCCCATCAACACCCCCAGGTCCCTCTGCCGGGCAGCTCTCCAGCCACTCCTCCCCAAGCCCGTGGCGCTGCCGGGGGTTGTTGTGGGCGAAGTGCAGGACCCGGCACTTGGCCTCATTGAATTTCATGGAGTTGGCCCTGGCCCAGCGACCCAGCCTGCCCAGACCCCTCCGCAGAGCCTCCCCACCCTCCAGCAGATCGACACTTCTGCCCAGCCTGGTGTCATCTGCAAACTTACTGAGGGTGTGCTATCTCCTCGTCCAAATCGTTGATGGAAATATTCAACAGGACTGGGTCCAGTACCCAGTCTTGGGGGATGCCACTCGTGACCGCTCAGAAGGATGTGGCACGGCCTGGGAAGATTTACTTGGGAAGTGGCACTGCTTTACCCTGAAAGTATCTCTTAAAGAAACCCTTGAGATACAAATCTCTTCTAAAGAAGAAGCAGCTGCTTGCTTCGTGACTTTTCTCTCCCCCCATGCACCAGGATTTAAAATACTTAATTTGCTGAAAGACTTTGCTTTGCAATTCTCCAAGTAGGAAAGCGCTGATTGTTGGTAAGTTCAGGTGTCAGACTGGTTGCAGGTACTCATGGGGGAACATAGCGATAGAGCTCAATTCGTGTACTCTGAGTACTCTAAATCAAAACACGTTTGTTATTTGATGTTGACTGTTGGTTTCTGACAGCAGAGCTAGTAAGTACTGGATCCACAGTCAGCTTAAGTTAATCAGAAGAACCTTATTGTAATTAATTTGGGTCAGATTTTGAATTAGTTCCTTCTTTCAAAGTACTTTTCCTTAAATTTCTATTACATAAGGTTTGGATCACTTTTTCTTAGCTGTTTCATGGATGTGATTGTATGGGGGTTTTATATGGCTGAGGTGAATGAGACTCAGATATGTATCTTAACCACTAATTAATATAAGCTATGGGAGTCTAATTAATTTTGATTTTCAGGAAGGAACAGGTAAATGTGGATACTTTGCATTTACATGTATTTAAAATAACTTTCTTTGAAGCTTTTAAAATGAGGAATTAAAAACAACGCTTTGAGAAAGCTAAAAGTAAATATTGCTGCGTACAGCTTGCTTTTGCCTGGTAAGGATTACCCAGATGTTCAAATTAATTTCATTTATTGCCTAAGCTTTGTCTGACCCTTATTTTAGAGGTGAGGGTTAATCTACTGAAAAAAAATTACTCTCTTCTGTATTGTATGCCATTAAGTCTTGCAGAACGGGATTGCGTTGCCGATTATGCTCCATCATTCCTGTTACGCTGATTAAAGAAAAGCAGTATTTGAGGGTATGTAGTGGAACTGTCTGATGCTGTCTGACTTGTATTTACTCAGCACACAGGATGGACTCTTCACCTAGTGATCAGCGTTTGAGAATTTCAGTTTTTGTCGTCGTCGTTTGTGTACCTCAGGCTATATTTATGATGTGCTGTTGAAGTGGTGCTTTCAAGCTGGGATCATTAACTCATGAGCTTTCCGTTGGTTCTTACTAGTGTAATAGCCTTACTTTGCTCAGGCAAACTTTGCTTTCCCTACCTGCCAGCTGAGGGTATGTGCTTAGTTTTATAGACAGAGTAATGGAGATGTGGAGGGGAGAGAAAAGTGCGATTTGGAATGCTTGATCTACAAATTTTGATTTTGAAGAGTCCTTAGTATTACCTATCTTCAATCTTCAGGAATGGATCAAAGAAAGGGTCATCACAGTTTTCTGGCACATGAAAGACAAGGAAGAAGGGATAGTTTGTTTTGTGTTTTGTTGTTTGTTTGGTTTTTTTTTTCCTGGGGCTGCCTGGGAGGCCCTACATGTGACACAGGGTGCACCACAGCCTGGTGTTCCTCTCGTTCCATTTGACCTCATACCTCTTCAGTTCAGTCAACCAACCTTATTTTCTGCATTCTTTTCCTGGGACCTAAATTAAAATGGTAATTATTACCTTTGACTGTGGGCTTTCTCCTAACAAAGATTTAGGGTGTGTGTTTTTGGTTTTCATAGAATCATAGAGTGGTCCAGGCTGGAAGGGACCTTAGAGATCATCTAATCCAACCTCCCTGTCACAGGCAGGGACGCCTCTCAACTAGGTCAGGCTACTCAAGGCTCTGTCCAACCTGGCCTTGAACATCTCCAGGGAGGGGGCAGCCACAGCATCTCTGGGCAATTTATTCCAAGTCTTGCCACCCTCGTACTGAAGAATTTCTTCCTAAGATCCAATCTAAATCTCTTCTCCTTTGACTTAAACCCATTTCCCCTTGTCCTGTCAGTGGATGCTCTTGTAAAAAGTCCCTGCCCAGCCTTCCTGTAGGTTCCCTTCACGTATTGGAAGGTTTTGATTTTTCTTAAAGGGTATAAGGATTCAGTGGGGCTCAATATTGGTCCTAAGGATATTGTTATTCAAGATAAGCCTTGTAATATTTTCCTAGTGTTAAACCCCATGAGAACTGAACTTAATCCCCTCTTGGAACCTGAGCATGTCCTCTTCTATTCTGATTATGGATGCTTTTTAAATTGAAGCCTGATTGGGTAGCTCTGTGGGGGGGGGAAATACTTCTTTAGGCCTCATCTGCTCTTATATAAACAGAGGAAAAAGAAACCTTTAACAAGAAGGCTTTTTTTCCCATTTCCCAATCTTACTGCTTTATTAGTTATGATGTCAAGAGTATAAAGCGATCTTTGCAGTACCGATGGAGGTTACGAGGCTAAAAGAAAACACATACAGATGAGTATGTGTTGTCTTTCTCCCAAGAAATCCCTTTGGAAATGCCCCGGCCTGGGCACGGGAGGGGGCAGCAGGGCTGTGGGTGGGTGGTGAGGGAGGTGGGTGGCCAGAGGTACTGCCTCATACCCCGAGACTCCGTCCCTTTGGCAGGGGCACCGCTGCAGGCCAAGATCAGCACTTCTCTCTCTTCCTTTCCATCCTCCCTGTTAGTATTCGAGTCACTACCTGTTCTGAGTGCCTTTCTGATTTAAACAGTCCTCCTCAGTGAATTAAATGGAGACCCTTGGTTTCCACTGCAGCTTAAGCTAGGGGTGTTTTAATTTTTTTTAATGTTCTAAGTTGGTAAATGGGAAGAATTCTGTTGTACCAACTGGTTCCCAAATAGCTGTGTAAATTAGGTGGGCTAACAGTTGATCATGTCATGAATACTCCCCGGTCCTTCCGGTTGTTTTGTGTGGTGTTTTGTTGTTTTGGTTTTTTGAGGGGGAGAGAGGGTTGTTGGTTGGCTATTTTGTTTTGTTTTGGTTTTTTTTTTAATGAAGGTAGAAGTATTTACATTAACTTTTATGCTTCTGAAATTCCTGTTTATCATAGAATGTGTTGGGCTGGAAGGGACCTTTTAAAGATCCTCTAGTCCAACCCACCAGGAGTGAGCAGTGATGTCTTGAACTAGATCAGGTTGCTCAGAGCCCCGTCAAGCTTGGCCTTGAATGTCTCCAGGGATGGGGCCTCCAGCACCTCTCTGGGCAACTTGGGCCAGCGTTTCACCATCCTTCTTGTGTTGGGGGCCCCAGAGCTGGGCACAGAACTCCATGTCAGGTCTCACCACAGCAGAGGGGCAGAATCGCGTCTCTCAATCTGTTGACCATGCTGCTTTTGATGTAGCCCAAGATGCGATTTCAATAGAGCTGCAGCCTCTTCTGTTACTTTTTTGGTGAGAAAAAACAACAAACATGCCTCCGAGTTTCTTAGCGTGTTGTGCACCCAACGGAGGCAACCAAAAGCATTCAGCTGTGCTGTCTGTCCCCAGTTGCTGCTGTTAGGATAGGAAGGTGTTGTATACAGGTAAGCGATTGCTGTGCAGTTGCTCACATTTTGATTAACGTACGTATCTGCCTGGAATGGTTTTGCTGCATTGCTTTTGCACTGCTTCTGTTTTATTTGAGACTCAAATATCTGCATCACAAAAGATACGCACCGTGGTGCGGGAGCCTGGAGTTCCTGAGGCTCCCGTGCCGTGTTCCCAGCGTGGGTGAGTGGTGAGGATAGGCGTTGTCTTTTCCTCTGCTGCTGTCACCCACCAGGCATGCTGTGTGGGCAAAAGGAAACCATCCTCATGGATTTTGAGCATCCTTATATTTAATTTCTATTTCTCATTGTTTTTATTGGGGGGGGGGGGGAGGAGAAAGGAGGAGTGGTGGAAAAGCAGAGGAACGGGGGCAGACTGACCAAGTGCTTGTTTCATTGCTGTACTGAGAAGCTCTGTCGGCGTGGCACGTGCAGCTTTGGGTGAGGGTGGAGAGCTCGGTGTCTTGCTTTAGGTCATCTGAAAGGATGTTGTAGAGGGGTTGGTGCTGGTCTCTTCTCACCGGTCATTAGGGACAGAACCAGGGGGAATGGGTTCAAGTTGCAACAGGGCAAGTTTAGACTGGGCATTAGGAAGAAATTCTTCACGGAAAGAGTGGTCAGACACTGGAACAGACTGCCTGGGGAGGGGGTTGAGTCGCCATCCCTGGCTGCGTTTAAGTGTCGCTGAGATGTGGTGTTGGGTGAGATGGTTTAGGGGTGAACTTGTAGTGTAGGGTTAAGGGTTGGACTCGATGATCCCGAGGGTCTTTTCCAACCTGAACTGTTCTATGATTCTATAAAATTAAAGAGGTGCTCAGCTGGGTGCTGAAAGGAGAAAACCGCTTCCAATACGGAGTCGATGTGATGGAGGAGCTAAGATACTAAGATAAAAAGGCGTATATTCTGGAAAATAACTTCAGCTGCTGCTGTCCGAAGAAAAGAAGAGCCTCTAACAAGAAAGAGGTACGCAGAAAGACAACGTGGCAAGAAGGGTGGTCTGGAGAGACAGAACTGACACAGGAGACGGAGCTACAGGAGTGAGGACTCTTGGAGATTTGGTACGTGGGGTGAGAACGAAGGCACGAAAGGAATAAGCTGGATTTACAGGTTCACAAGCTTCTACCTCATGTCGCTTTAAGTTCTACAAGTCTTGCAAGATGGAAATCCAGAGGCAAACTGACCTCTTGTAAGGAGGAGTATGAGTGAATGCACATCGCAGTCTCTAAACAATTTTCTTCTCGGAGGGAAAAATGCAAGATGCATTTAGTTTCTAATCTGCCGACAAGACAGTTGTCAGTGAAGACCTTGATAATGCTCTCAGTAGTGTAATAGGGAAACTGTATTCATCATCCAGGGAATCAATGCCTGGAGACTACAATAAATGAGGCTTTTGCTCACTTAAGAGACTACTAAGGCTGTGACAAACTGGCAATTAATGTCATTAATGATTAATGTTTGATTGTGTTGGAAGCTGTATTTAATGATTAATAGCAACATCAATGTACGTTTATAAAAAAGTTCATGGCTGTAGAACAATTTACTGGCTGAGGAGAAAATTGCTTGCTTCCTGTTAAATATCAAGTTAATGCTGCTTTAGTCACACATGTATTTGTAAGTAGGCAGCATTATTTACTCGTTAAATCAATGCAACTTTGAGAAATTGCCATAAACATTTCACAAAACTCAAGCCAGATACACAGAGCTGAAAAAGAACCTGAAGTTTTTGTGTTCTCTCTCTCAGTATCTGTAAACGAACTTGGTTTTGCGTTTGGTTTTCCTCAGCCTTATTGTGCCTCAATGAAAATGAGCATTAAAAAGTTCAGTGAAAGGGAAACCTGCGTTTTTATGTCAAACACTCCCAAGTGTTTTGCTGTTCTGTGGTGAAGCAAGGCAGGTACTCTGATCTGTGCTTTCTCTGCCCGTGCAATTGCACATTAATTTCTTTTATGCAACTTCAACTGTAGATTTCATGCTCTTAGGTTCTTTTATTCACATAAAGATTATCCACCTAATGTATTATTTCTTCCGTGTTGTGCAACACATGAATGAAATCGTACGTGTTTTGAGCTGGTTTTCCTAAGCTGTCATTTCAATAATGGAAATTAGTTTACTGTCTGAGGGACCCTGAGCTTTGTTTAAATGAAAATACTGAAGAAGCACAACTGTAGGCAAGACAATGAGGGAGGTGTCGTGGTGAAGACAATAATGCCTTTGCATATATGTTTAGCTTTTTGATACACACTCTTATCCCAGACAAGAGTAGTGTCACCACAAATGTCTGCCTGGTTTAGTCTGAAAGGGCAGGCACTTGGAAAACTGGACAGAGATCACCTCTTTGTCATTTAGCTTTAAGCATCTCAAAGACTTGAGTGTTAAGGTGGGTTTGAGGCTGTGTAAGGAGCTGCTGTAGGTACAGAGGCTGCCCTTTGCTCTAATTCTTCTGAGCTTTTGGAGGCGGTCAGACGGTTCTTCATGTCGTTCCTCCTTGCTGGAAGCTGAGTGTTGTGTTGTAACAGTGCCAGTGGAAGGGGACAGTTGACTTTTTCTCTGAATTTCTTAGATGTAATCTTTGCACCTGGCATATTTCTTCAGGGACTGCTTCGCAAGGAGGGATTTTAGGCTGAGCATGGGGGAGTGCAGTGGAAGTACAACGCTTAGGCTTGGCTAAGTTGGTGAATGTCTAGGTAGTTTTGTTTCATTTCCTGCGCTTTGCACTTGATGTTTGTTTAGCTGGGATAGTATCTTTTACGGAGCACAATGGAAAGCTCGTCTTTGGTCATTAACTATTAATGAAAATGAAAAAGAGGATGTTTTTTCCTCTTTAGTTGTAGTAGTCTATGAAGGCACCAGCATTCTTTTTCCCTTGTGACTTTACTGGTCTCCTTGTTACTGGGCTTTTCTCTTTATTTTGATTCAGAAGGCATCTACTTTATGCAAATGTCTGATACTTCCAGTTGTTGGTCAAACTTGGGGAGATGGGGAAGAAAAAAAGTGAAGTTGGGCTAATCTGCTTAACACTCAAAGATGTTCTAATATTGAAATGAAGGGAAACTGTATTTTAGATGTTTGTTTTTATATATATATAATCTTAGATATCCATATACATATCTATCTATATATACAATCTTAGATATCCATATATATATATAAAAATAAATATCTAAGATATCTATATATATATCTTGTTTTGGTTACCCTGAAGTACCAGTCCTGACAAAATGAATTGTTTAAAACAAAAGCTGAAAAAATATTAAGCCTGGTTCTTAGGTAAATGTCAACTGTCTATCCTACCAGCTATGCCTTTAATAAATTCAGGGGTTGCGTGAATTAGAAATAAGACTGTCTGTTAGCATAAAGCTTTATGATAATACCAAAAAACACCCCCTTTCCCATTGCATTTCCTTCATTGTAGTACAGCAGCACAGTAGTCATTGAACACTAGTTCACTGCTTATCATTCACAAAGTAATTGAGACTGAAGAGGTAGGAATATGGAGTAGGAATGACACTTATAATGTAGGCTGTGAAATACTCATAGAAATCCACTTTTATAAATATTAATTTGACATTGGTTTAGCATTTAATAAGTGCAATTGCTCAAGATGATGAAGCTGCTTTACTACATCTGGATAGCCTTAAGAAGAATTTGTCTGCTGTTGAAACAAAAAAAGTATGAAAAAGATACGATGAGATTTTTAACTTATGAAAAGTAAAAGAGGGTTGAAAATCAAGTTCATTGGAGTTTAGGGTATATAAAGCAGGGCCAAATTCTTCTCTATGTTTACATAAATGAAACCAAAGCCCCTTCTGAATGAAGGGGGAATGCAACTTGATTTCTTTCCAGATTTGTCACATGTCTTCAGGGTATCGTTGCCTTGAGTTTGAAAATGCACATGCACAAATTACAGGCTTTGTTTTGCTGCAGCACACACGAAATATTTATACTGAGGGACCCAAATGACTCAGAGCTGAGTTTTTGATTCCTTGACTGCTTTAAAGGCAAGTTATTTCTAGCCTGCTGCTTTTGGACTACGTTGGATGCTGCATTAGCAATTGAGAACTCCTGGCTGCTTGTGTTGCCATTGACAGTTGTCATCATAAGGTAAGGGATGTAGTAAGTGATACTGTTTTGTTGTTTCCTGTAAGAGCAAATCAGATGGTGGCTACCACTAACAGGCTGCCGAAAGAGGACCTATGAGTATTTAAGAAACGTTAAGCTGAGTTACTTGTGTATCTGTAATCATTCTCGTGTGCCAGATAATCCCAGTACGGAGTGTGCAAGCGTGTCTTAAGCCATGAGAAAAGATAAAACCGAAGAACGTTAATGGCAGAATAATAGTATTTAACTTTCTTACTGTATTTTCAATACCCAGAAATATTTTTCTTTGTAAGCTCCGGGGAGACAGCTCGAAGTAATGTTTTCCCTACGTTAAAGGAAGGGGACATGTTTGCTACCGTTCTCTCCTACCTGCTGTGTCCCCTGTTGTGAGCAGCAAAGCAGCTTCTGTGTGAGCTTCCTTTTGGTGGCTGATCTGCACACGCAGCTTCCCACCCGCTTCCAGCGGTTTTGTTGTTTGCGCTGTTGACAAGTGCAAGCATGGTCCGGGGTGGAATCTTGGTCTGTGCTTGGAGTTTCCCTGTAAACTTTAATGAAGTCACTTTACCTTTGTTAAATGGACCTGCAGGCTTCTGGAGTTCAGTTTTCTGGAAGAGGAGTTTTTCCAGAGAGAGGAATGCTTCCAGGATTGTTCTTCAGTTGTTGTTGCTTTTTTCTTGCCACTTTTTTTTATGGTATTCTCTGGGTCATAGGTTTGTTGTCATAGTGATGATAGCGATCTTTGTGAAATAACAGAACGATTTAATTTTTTGACAGCAGGAAGAGAAAGTAGATCAACTTGTTGATACGCGATATTCTACGCATTCTTGGCAGGAAGCTTGCACAGATGAGAGGTCTCCTAACAAAACCCAGGCTTTTATCTTTGTGGAGAGATTTTAATCAAGGTTTAGATTAATCAAGGTTAAGACTGTTTAGAGCTGCTATTTACTTGCTTATTCTAAAGCCATGCTTTCATTTCATGAAAATGAAAGTAGAAGCGATTTTTGAGGTAAATGGGGATAAACTATAGCGCTGTTTGATCCTGTGCCCTTGAAATTATAAGAACTGTCAACTATTTGTTCTTCTCCTAACATCGCTATTCAAATGTTAATGTGCCACCATGAATTTGAGAGCCAGCGAAAATACTCATATCCCTTTCACGCTTTTCTGACAGTGCTTAAACGTAACTGATAGTTTTCTTTTGTTTTGTTGGGTCATGGATAGGAGGTGGCAACAGGTGGGTAGTTCCTTGTTTGGGCAAGGTATAAAAATAATCACAACTCTTGTTCTTCTAGTTTAAATACACTGTTAAATGACATTTATTATCCTTTTCATGATCTGCTTAAGATATGCACGACTGAATTATTTATGAGAGGAAAACCCTAGGGAGAGTGTGGCTCAGGAGTGAGCCTTTTATCTCTAGGTTGAAAGTTCAAATTCAAGCTAGTTTGGAAGGAGGGCTCTTTTAGCATATGGTAAACTGGGTAGTTAATGCTCTCATCTGGCTAAAGCTTAGATGTCCAGCAGGGTTTCCAGGTGTCCAAGAGAGCTGAGGATGGCTAAGGATGGCATAGCTGGAGGAGAAAGAGAGGTTCTAGCTGCCATCACATTCCCAGTGTTTGTTTTGATCAAATAGCAAAATGGTCTTTTTAACTGAAGGGGGATTGTACTTGCTCTGCTCTCCAGCCTCCAGATTAGTTTTAAGTTCTAAAAGTATTTCTCAAGTGCAGTCTGAGTATGAAACCTCTTTTTCAAGGCCTCTCTTCAGGTGAATTGGCTGAGTAGTGTGTCTGTGCATGGAGCTTTCAGGTTTTGCGCAGACAAGGCTGTTCTCGTGTGTGTGTGTGGTAGTTACATTCATACTTTCCCCATATAAGTCTTTGTGGAGGCAAAGAGTATATTGAGTAGTGGCAGAACGTGACTGTTCAGTATTAATCGTCTCGTTAATAATTAAAATAATTGAGACAGTTGAAATAAACATGTATTTTTCTTCCAATTATGACTAGATAAGACGTTAAGCAATAAGACTGCAGCATTCAGACCTTAGCCACTTGTCAAGAAAAGGCCTTGCTATTATTCAGAATGATTTGCCATCTGCTAGATTTTAATCTCTAGGTGTTTGTGTAAGAGAGCCATCAAAAATTTGGCAATATACTTGTGATTACAGGCTTAGATATTTTTTTTTGTTGCAAATTCACTTCTTCAAAATAAAACCTAATTAAAGCAATGCTGGGATGCAAGTTCAGTAATATCTTGTGCTTCTTCACTGTCAGTTTGAAATGTTAGTAATGGTTTAATTCAGTTCTTTGGATTTCATAGTCAATAGGACACATAGTTGTTTCCATTTACACATTTTCTAAATGCAGCGTTACATCTGTTAGTAGGTTCACGTCATTGTACATCTTGCAAAAACCAGGTGTGCTAGGGTTTGCTGTGTTAGAAGGACAACTGCCTTAAAATGAAGACCCTCAAAATTGATAGTTTTAAAAGTATGAATACATTGTAATTTTATTTAAGCTTAAAAAATGTCAAGTGCCAGATCGTGATAGGTGTTTTTCTTTCTTCTTGTTCTGCTGTTGTAGGAAGTAGGCAAGAAAGTAGGCTAAAACATTCACTCAGCTCTTAAAATAAACAAAACCCTGAACAAACAACCCCTCCCAAAAAAACAAAAAAGCCCAAAACCTTTTGAAAACTTTTTGGAGACCAGAGAAGAGGAAAGCAGTTGCTAATACGTCTAAAATGACCCATATCTTGAACACAGAATGAAAATGTCTCCAACGTCTTATGCATTTTGGAAATCAGACGAGTGGAAAAAAAGTGGCTGGAGCTGTGCTTTGTAGGCTTGTCTGACTTAAAATTGCATGTACTTGTTAAAATAACTGAGAACCAAGAAGGCAGGTATTTACACGGATTGAAAGGCCTGCTAAATAGGAGGGCTCCCCAGCTTCCCTTATTGTAGGGCTGAAAAATTGGTAGCATTGAGATAAAAGGAGTTTACCTACTGCTGCTTCTGCAGTGGGAGTTTTATTGACTTTTCACAGGCATCAAGTAAGTGTTTGCTCGCTTTTCAATTTATCGCCACGCTGATGAGCTGACGGGGCCCCTCTCGGAGCGGAGACCACGTGAGCAGTGCTGGGCTCTGTCAGCAGCCTCCCCGGGCTGATTCCAAACCTGGATAATCAAACCACAGTGAAGGGCCTGGGATGCAGCGATGTCTGGAGTGCTCAAGGAAGGGTAATTAGATCTGGGACAGGGCTCAAGTTGTCTCTGAAAGTCCAGACTTGGCAAAAGGGGTTGTGATTTGTCCTCACCATGTGTATGGACTTTGAGAACAAGCTTGGGGTGGCAGGTTGGCTGAAGCATGTTCCAGAGAAAACCAAGGGATTATGTTGGCCTTGATGGAGATTTGAGCACTCACAGCAAAAGCAAACTTTGCTGTGGAAAAGGAGAAACTTCCAAAGATCAGTCAGCTCTTTGATGCTTTCGCTGTTTAAACATTTTTGCATTTCTCAGTACCAGTAGATAGCTAATGCTTTTGTTTCGTTTAGAAGGATAACTCATCAGCATCCCTTAAATAGCCTGTCTTGCCTTCCTCATGCAATTTTTTGCTATTGTTTCTAAGAATTCATCACAGAACGTTAGAGGTTGGAAGGGACCTCAAAGATCATCTAGTCCAACCCTCCTGCCAGAGCAGGACCACCTACAGCAGAGCGCACAGGAACGCGTCCAGGCGGGTTTTGAATGTCTCCAAAGGAGGAGATTCCACAACCTCCCTGGGCAGCCTGTTCCAGTGCTCGGTCACCCTCACAGTAAAAAAGTTTTTCCTCATTTTTGTGGAACCTCCTGTGTTCCAGCTTCCACCCTTTGCCCCTTGTCCTGTCAGTGGACGCCGCTGAAAAGAGCCTGGCTCCATCCTCCTGACATTCCCCCTTGACATATTTATAAACATGAATGAGGTCACCCCTCAGCCTCCTCTTCTCCAAGCTAAAGAGACCCAGCTCCTTCAGCCTTTCCTCCTAAGGGAGATGCTCCACTCCCTTCACCATCTTTGTGGCTCTGTGCTGGACTCTCTCAAGCAGCTCCCTGTCCTTCTTGAGCTGAGGGGCCCAGAACTGGACACAAGATTCCAGATGTGGCCTCACCAGGGCAGAGTAGAGGGGCAGGAGGACCTCTCTTGACCTAAATTCATGAACCCATTTGAAAGAAAGGAGACCAAGGTGGTCAAGTCTGCTTCTCAGGATGACAACCTTGCTCTTGAAGCTCCAGTTTTCTGGTTCCACGCTACCTCTCTTGGTGAAGGTATGTACCACACGGACCCTGACCCAGCTCTTTGAACCTGGTATGACCCTTGTCTAGAAGAGGATTTTCAACAGAATGGAGAAGTGACAAGTAGTCCTACTGCTGCACTTCATCTGTAGATTTGTCTTGTGTGGGACTGACCTGGCTGGTTCTGGGACAAGTTAAAACTGAGAAATTTTTTTTCAGAAATGTGCGTGCACTTGCTTGTGTGTACAGAGACCTGCATCAAATGGTTTTTCCGTGTTTGGTGGTGGAGTTTTTGCCAGACCACTTGGCACTCATTTGGTCAGGGATTAGAAAAGAAAGGAAGTGTCCTTGGAAAAAAAACAAACAACACAGGCAGTTAGAAAGCACTTTGAAGTTACATTGCTGTTGCTTTCTTCTTTGATCTCCAGATGTACCAGTCATTTTTATTCCAATACAGGCAATTATTAATTGCTTTTATATTTAAAGTTTTAAGGGGGAACACTGCTTTACCTTTAATCAGCAATGAAAGTGCTGTGTTCACACTGGTTCACTCTGGAGCAATGGAACTTACTCAGGTAACAATGATAATGAGCTTTAGGTTTTTCCTAGAGGGTTGTGACCCTGTAGCTCACTTGTAACAGTGAATTCTCAGCTTACACTCTGTTCCTTCTCCAAGGTTTTACCCTTAAGGTTGTACCCTATGGTACCTCATTGTAAAAATATTACGATTTGTATTCATTTTGTAATTCTGAAATAGTTACAACAGAAAAGGATTTTCACAGAGTTTAGCACAAATACCCAATTTTATAAACAGTTCTAGAAAACATATCACCAAAGTGAAATCTAATTATTGTTTCAATCTGAACACTGTGTGTGTTCTGTAGAAATCAGCCCATCTGGAGAACGGAGCTTCCATCCGACCTCGTAAAATCTTCAAGGCTTGTGTTTTGTGATACTTCCACACTGTCACCCAGACTTAAAAAAACTACTGACATAGATAAATACGGAGTGCCCTTCACTCGGGAACTCTCTGAACTGCATGTGGACTTGGGCAAAAATTGCTGTAAGGATTACTTCTAAGTCTGACTTTGAAATTTGCCGGTTTGAGGGCTTCAACATAGTTTTTATAACTAAAACCATTTTTTTTAAGTCATCTTTGGTCCGCCTACTTTCAGTTTATAGTTCTTTTGAAGTAATTTCTCTCCTATTTGGAATAAAAGTGAAACGGTCTAAGGATATTTTTAGTAATGTTTTTCATGCAAACGATGCAGTTGACTGCATGTGGTGCTTTAAAAGCCAGTAAATAGTAGTGGCTTTTCTTTGTGACAGCAGAATGCAGCAGTCAGAGCTGTTTGCCCTGGATTATAACACAGACTGCAGGACTTGATAAGAAGGCACTGTGTGGGAGCAAGATAAAATTATATCCTTGGGATTATACTAAAAATACATTTCAGAAAACAGCATTCTCGTGGCACGGCTTGATTTAACCTGTCCTTGGAGACATCACACCTCTTTTTGCCTGGTACTGTTTTATCTTACTTCCCAGATGGCATATGGGGAAAATAAAACGCAGTGATAATGGTCAGTGTCCTGTGTATCTGAAGCTTTGCAAGCAGCAGTTGCACGCTGTGTTTATAACCTCAGGCACTGCATGATTTTTAGACTTATCTCTGCTTGTCAGGCTGGGATTCTCACTGGGTATAAGGGCTTCTTTGGGCTTCTCTCTTAGGAGCAAAAGAGGAAATAATGTCTGCTTTTTTTTCAGAGCACCTTGCTGGAGCATTGCCTCTGCACCTGTAGTCTAGAAATGAGAGTTGGCTTGAAGTTAAGACCATATTATGAAAACAAAGAGGCACAGAAGCACTCCAAAATAAGCATAGTCTTTGTTTTGCACTTAAAAAAGGTAATTAGAGTATTCGCTGCTTGAAGCTTGATGTATAAAAATGAGTTAAGTTAGAAAGACTTGACTCTCTGTCATAAATCAAGATGCAGAGATGGTTTGCTCTCTTGTAGTCACAACTATGCTCAAGCTGTGGAGACCTGTGTATCTTAAGCCTTTCCAAGGGACTTGGGGCATTTGGGAGTTTGCTTGTAAAGGTTGAGCCATATGCTAGTATCTGTCTACACTGGCAGAGGGAGGAGAAATCTACGTGTCTCACTCTGCCTTTACATCTCTGGAACATCTCGTAGATCCAGATTACATTGTTTTTCTTGGTTAGAAGTGAATTGTCTCATTGTTTTTAAAGTGCATGCCAAAATTCAGCTCGGTGCCTGGACACCTGAATTCCTCTTAGGAAAGAGAAGGATTGAGTTCCCTAAATGTGATTTGTTGTTGCAGTCAGAACCTGGACTACCTGAAAGCAGGAAAAACCCCTCAGAAGTCTGTTTCCAAGGATATTCTGGAGTGAGTTTGTGATAAAGATGCTGCTGCTTCTGGCTGTTCTGTTCTTGCACCTTTGTTTTTCGGAGGCTTCATGTGACCGGTACTGTGAGCTGAGAAATGAGAGACACTTAATGTTTTACTGCAAAACTCAAAATGTGGTAGATGGGGTTGTGTGATGCTGCACAGACTTCAGACGGTCATGCCAGCTGAACCTTGTGCATTTTAACTAGAACACTGAATACACCATGGCCTATGTTTGGGTTATATCATCTTCTAAATAGAGCTAATAAAAGGTATTTTCAGAACAGCAGAACTATCTTAAGATAATTAAAAAAAACCCCCATACCTAGTCTGTGCCGTGAGATAGGTGTTAATACTAAACTACATCTTTTACTTGGACATCTGCAACAGAAATGGACCCGGAGTGTAGCAAGCATTTAGAAGAAGAGTATCCTGGTTTGAGAATACCAGGATAAAAGTTTTTGGGGGCTGTCTGTATGGTGGTTGTGATAGCCACCAGCCAGTCTGGCTTCTAAGAAATACTGCTGGCAGATCGACAGGAGTCCCTGTGAATACACTGTATTTCTGTGGAGCTCTTCAGTTGTCCACTGTGCCTATGACATAAAGACTAGGCCTAGCACTAAATGAGTCCCAGTATCATCTTCATCCCCTTCATCTGCAAGAAGGGAGCGGTGTTTGGTCTGATCTGTATCCAGGGAAGGCATCCCATGGCTTCATCTGGCTTTAGCTCAAACCAGTGAGGTTGGAGGGAGACAGAGCTGTTCCCTCCCTTAAAGGGTTTAAGTGAACAATCTCACTTTATTTTTGCTTTGTTTTCTTGTCAGCTGATAACATTGTCTGGCCTTTCTGTAGGAGAAGCTCTGTTGCTGTTTAGCTACTTTGGCAATGCTAATAGGAAAGAGTGGGGTTTGGTGGTGCATCCCTTTTCCAGTTTGATATTGAGTTACCGCCTGTTCCGATCCATCCTCCTTCTGCCTCTGCCAATAGCCACGAAAAACTCAGTCTTCTGAAAACTAGAGAGATTAGTAGGCAACAATTACCCAAAGCCTTTCTGTGAGAGCTGTAATGAAATTGGAAGTCTTCTGGTTGCCTCCTTCTCCCTGCTTGGTTTCTTTGTTGCTTCTGGTGCTTTCCTGTTGGCATCCAAAATGTTCACTTTTCTGCATCAGCGAGACGTGGGCCTGTGGGAGAGGAGTGGATGTGCCATCCCTGTGTGCTCCCTGCCACTTGTCGTCTGGATAAATCTGTTCCTCTTGCAGAGGGGCTGAGCGGGGCACACGCCAAGACTCAGTCAGGTTTTGCTTCACAGAAATAAATCAGTCTAACTCAGCGGTTTTGTTTCTGCGCTTGCTCTCTCCGTCTCCCCCAGGCATCTGACCTATGCGCCAAGCAGTGTTTCACGATCATATTTAGACTTAAGGTCTTTGTTATTTAA